>OX122916.1:10487500-11687500 GCA_944738685.1 Synanthedon myopaeformis | reverse complement strand
AATTAAACCATATTTGTTTCCAATAAATCAAATGGTTGAAATTTAATTATTATTTAATTTAATTATCGAACTTAACAAGTCCAATCGAAGTTGTTTTAAATTTGACTTACAAGAATTAATTTGTATTTTTTTTACTATGGACGAATTCGTAAAAAATATAATTGTTTATGGTCGTCTTAAAGCCGGCACCACAGACAAGCTTGCACCCGCGTAAGGCCTATAACGTCAATTTTGAACGGCGCCAAATACGGCCATTGCTCACGGTAGTGCTCTGTATCAAAACCGATTATATAATTGATGTCACTCAATAAATTACATTGATAAATAATTTCTAAATAGTACAATTGGATTAGGTTTAAATGTTATAAAATTGATGAGGTTATTTTTATCTCGATGACTCTGGCGTGGACAAGTATATTTCAAACTAGTACATTTGCAAGTGTCCCAATTAGTAGTCTACACAAACCTACATCTATAAATCTCTTAATATTTTATTAGAATTCGTTATTTGGAAAAATTTAGATTGAACATGTACACTGCCAGTAATTGTAAAATTATAAAAATATGTATTCAATTTAGGGAGGTTATACTCACGCAAGGCCTATTATAAAAATGTGTTGATTCATTTTAATATAATTTGCAATATAATTATATACTATAGACGTATTATATTATAGTACTAGATAGGAGTAAATTAAGGGGTTGCTTGATTGTTTTCTTTCGACGAATGTGTGTTTTTCTCTAATAAAAATTTGAAGAGTATCTTAATCTTAATTGGTGTTTATCATTTATTTATTTTTTAATTTAAATTGACATCAATTATGTAAATCGGCCTCGGCCATTCATCACTACCGACCTACAATATAGATATGTTAAATTTAAGTGATATTATATATAATATTAAAAATACGAATTTTAAACGAAATGAGACGTTGACACGATGTCATTTATTTTACTTTTGTTTCATTTAAGTTTGTCCTTGTAAATATATTTGCTATATGATTTTATTAAATGAATGTAACATATTATTAATGAGAAAATAGATGAACACAAATTTTAAACTGTCTTTTATTGGCCCTATCGTCATTATCATAATTTTTTTTTTATTAAAGCACCCGTGGTCCACCTACTTTGTACACCTGGGTGGCATAAAAAAATTGCCCGTGGTCCACCTTTGTTCACCTAGGTGTACTACTGGCACTTTTTTTTAATGTTGTCAAGGTACTTTTTATGTTACTTGATGTAAGGTGCAGATGCGGCCGAAGGTTGACCACGCTTACCTACTAAGTGCTCATTCACCTTTGATTTTAAGACACCGAGGTTGTATTTTTGAGGGAACACAGACGCAGGCAGTGAGTTCCACTCCCTAGCGGTTCGGACAAGGAAGGTGGAACTGTAACGCTTCGTGCGTGACCGAGGAACATCAAACCCCTGTCCGCGCCTCTTGGTCCGCAAGTGGAACGGTTCCGGTTTATTGTCCGTGGTCTACCTATCAGTATAGTTGCATTATAACCGATGATCCGACAACCGATGTGTTTTATTGTAGGTATATATATATATATAAAGTTATTGCTTAACAAAGCAATTTTAACATAAATAGGCCTATGATGGAGCGAGCTCACCCAGAAGGTGCCTATTCACTCAAACTTTGAAAAGGTTTGGGTTATATAAGCTCGGAAACACAGACGCCGGAAGGGAGTTCCAAACCTTTGCATTGTCAGTACTCTGTACCGTATATTAGACGTGATTCCAAACGCAGATTAAAAAACACTACTATGCTGTTACACTGCCAGATATACAAGATCTTCGAATGTCAGAGGAACCCTAACAGATAGGACAAAAAAACAATTCCATATCAACTCTACGAAGTCCACTGACTTAAGGTTCCTAAGGATAAGGATCGGACAGAAGCAGCCTGGATTCAGCGTCGACCTGCGTCCTGTGTCTACTTAGAATAAGATAAAGGTTAAAAGACAGGTTGTGAATAGGGTGGCCTCTAATGTAGTTATCTTTCTCAGAACATAAACAGAACAGCACAGGTGCTTTTGAGTTCTGTGTGAAGGAGTTTAAGTTTAAGTTTACAAAGCTAGCCCACTTATAGGTAATCCGCATTATTTTACAATCGCATTATTTTAAATTAATATTTGTATCACAATATGTAAAGAAAGATTTCCAATTAGCGAAAATTTAATCAACAGAATAGAAAGGCGATTTAAATTTTCATAGTTATGTGATTTAAAAACAATGAATTTGTTACTCCTTGTGTTTCTGTAATAACTTGAAATACGTAACTACATAAAAAAAATAACCCAACCATAATTTATGGCTATTTTTAATTTATTTGAAGCATCTGTTAGGAGCCTACGCAAAAATAAATACTTAGATAAGTACAAGATTTAATTAACTAACATTATTTCATGAAGTACTCTATATCTAATCGGAAAACCGATAATGCATTATGAAATGAAAATATTAAAAGAAAAATGTGAAAGGTATTAAAATGCGATATTGATAAATACAAAATTTTGCATAACAACTTAAAAACAAACAATTGCACTAATCCCGGTTTTAGATCTCCAGTTTAAAAGCTTTCACATCACATAATAGCAGAATTAATCTAATTGATTAACAAAAAACGGTGCTAATATTTTTAGCCAGTGCTCTCGCTCCGTCTTTTAATTATAAATTTAGCGAAATCATCCTTCTGTGGATCGAAAGGTGCTATTTTCTCACACTGCGCGGTCGTAGCAGCCTGGTGTATCTGATCACCAAAAGCTTTAACTTCCTCTCTCTTTAAGTCCACCATATATTTTCGAGACTCCATTATAACAACAGCGTCGTCTCTAGCCATCGACCAAACACTAGGTTTGATCCTTGGCAACATATTTTGACCGACAAAAACACCGTGAAACAATCCCTGGAAGTGTGGCTTGTGGGGATAATGTTCTAAAGCAGTCAAAGAAAGGAAGTGTACTTTACCATAGTCAACATCTATATAAGTGTCGCGGTCTTCGCGTAGAAGTAGAGGCGCTTCGGGTCTACTCTCAGACTGCTTCGCATCCAGTTCACTCATAACAACCATACCTAAATTCTGTTGGGTATCCAAATTCATAGCGATGACATCGAATTTTTCACGATTTTCTATTTCATACAACATTCGCATCATGTTACGTTCCGAAACGTCAGTGGCTCTTTTATTGTTAACCCCATGACTCGACTTCAACATGTCCTTGTCTTCGCAATCCAATCCATATGCTAGGTAAGGCGAAGAAACCATATCCCCCAAGTAACCTCTATGGAGATATCTATCCCCACACTTGTATACACCGGCAGCCAAAGTCACGTTGGGTCGACACACTTCAGTTTCTAACCAAGTAAAAGACACTCCGTGCTCCCTAAAGTGCTTGTACTCTTGGAAACAGATTTGTGACGCGATTTCTTTAAGACGCATATGATAGTCCCAGTCATATACTCCGGCTCTGTTATCATACCTCACACCAAGGTTGCGCCTGATCCGATGCTCCCACAATTCACAGGCATTGAATTGGTTCGTGTTGCCAGTTGTCCAAAAATTCAAAAGATTCTCCATATAATCACGTTCGCGATACTTCATTTGATCGATAGACACGCAAGGCAAGAGGCCCGCCATATAGTCAGGATTGGTGATCATGCCGACGAGTTGACGAGCTTTTGCGATCATGTATCTCGATGTGGGCGGTCGAAGAAGAATGTTACCATATATTTCCAATAGACGTCTGGTTTTCTCGAGAAGGCCACAACGCGTTGTCTTTTCACAAGCGAGAGACATTAAGAGTAGTTGTCGCGCAATAAGTTCAGGACATCCATCAATTACGAACAGATTCATGTACCGTCTGTTGTGCCTGTAAGCCTGGGCGAACGTTTTGATGAGATGCCTCGCATCGCATCCTCCAATGATGAGAAAATTGAGTTCGTATGCATTGTGATCACCTTTGTATAAATATTCCTCTTGTAAATCCAGAGCAGGGCTGATACCCCAAAACATTTTTGCGTTTTAAATTCCTCGCGTTACACGTGTTGTCACTTCAAGCTCAGTTTGTACAATGTCGAGATTGTCAATGCCATGGCGACGTAAACAAAAGTTGATGAAGCATACTTTTCAGTGAGGTGTGATGAGCGTTGCCATGGCAACTATTAACGCAACTATGCTTGACTACTCTCATATGAAATGTTCAATGCATCGTAAAATTAAATAAACGTATAACGAGTAAGGTTGCTAAGTAAGTACTTTCGGAGTAAAAATCTATAGTTAGCTGAGGTATTTAAGCGGCAATAATTCCATGTATTGATTTTAAAGACCCTCGGAGGCGTTGAGGGTCAAGATAAAAATACAAAAAAGATGTGGACAAAAATATTTTATTACACGCTCGTGTAAAGGCTTAACATGTGTAAAATAGGTTATTTTTAACATTTTAATTAGTGTAATTCGTTTGCATATAGACAATATTTTTAGACAAAAATTATCGACATTTTGTTACTATTACATGAATATAACAGGTAAAAACTTTCTGTAAGAGTTAAGGCAGTCAACACCCTCGATGTAGTTGCTCTAGTACCATTGGACTGTACCAATATAAGTACTAGTGATACTACTTCGTATCGCCAGTACCACAAATGGTACGTACTTGCACAGTATTAAAAGTTAAACTGTGGTACTAGCTAGTGATATATGTGAATTTCTGTAAATAAATAAAATATTTATTTATTATCCGACGACACGTTTGGTCTAGTGGCTAGTAACCGTAGCTGTTAATCAAACGGTCGCGGGTTCGAATCCCGCTAGGGGCAAATGTTTATGTGTTAACATTTTACCTTTGTACCTGAGTCATGGATGTTTTGTATTTATAATATGTATGTATTTACGAAAAAAAAAAATCTATGTATTATATCAACTGTCTGGTATCCATAATACAAGCATTAGTTGCTTACTATGGAACTAGATGGCGCTGTGTGTGGAATGTGTGAAGATATTTATTATCTGTTATATAATAATAAATAATAATAAATAAAGTATTTATTTATTATTATTTATATGTAAATAAATTTATTTATTATCTGTTATATAATAATAAATAAAGTATTTATTTATTATTATTTCCCTGTAAATAAATTTATTCATTTTATTTAATAAATAATAAATAAAATAAATAAAAAATAAAGACATGCAAGCAGAAAATACCCTTTTTTTAAATTCAAACATGCCACAGAATTTTGAAATTTCTCACTATTTTTTTTTTTTTTTTTTTTCTAAAAGTCAATATCTTGAAAGAAGACCTACGCGTTTCCGAATATTATTTCGAAGAGGATGCGAGTGATTCGAACTTCGAAGGCTGTGGACTAAAATTACATATGAGCTTTTTGAAATCAGCTTAACTGACCGTATTGGTTGGTTTTTTGTGTGTGTGTTTTTTTATAGTTAAGGTCAGCAGACAGGCTGACGGTCCACTTGATGGTAGGTGGTTACCGTCGCCTATAATACAAATAAATGACTACGAAATGCAAATGACTAAGACACAGTGCTAAGGCAAGCACCTTAACCACTTTACATTGAAAATCAACTGATAATTTAAATAAAACAACCAAATAAATTCGTATTTGAACCATTTATTTATTAATTAACTACATTTAAATGCCTCATGCTTTATTATATATATATAAATTACACTTACCTGAATTAATAATATAAACATCTACTTATTCATAAATGGGGTGCTCAGTACATTGTATTTTGTCTAATTTTATTATTATTTGTTACATTAAATACCTATTTACAACAAAGTTTAGTAAGATAACGTTCAAAAACGCTCAAAAATCTTAACATAAATATACGCATGACGTTAACTCCTAATAATAAATAATACTTTCACTATTAAATAGGTAAAATTGTTATAAGTTACGTCATACTTAATTGTAATTTTTGGTAACTTAGTTCGCTACAACTATGTAATGTCAAAAAAAAATTATAGTAAAATGGACTTTTACTTATCATTCATTAAATTCACTGGAAATATTAATTTTGTGTTTTTAAATTTCATCACCTTATTAAGAAATTAATTTAATTCTAATTAATTGTAATAAATATTCACTAGTATATTTTATATATTTAATTAATAGCACAATAGTCCATAGATTGGTGCGTTTTATTATATGTTTATTGTGGACTAGATAATTGTATTGTTTATAATTTAAAATCTATCTTTTATTATTAGTGGGAAAGAAAGATGAAAATTTTATGACTATAAATGTTGAAAAATAGGCAAGTATTAAGATGTTAACAGAGAATTATAATAATTAAGGATAAATATTAAATCTTTGGAAAAAAAAATAGTAGGCAAATTTTATTTGTACAATTTTTCATAGCGAAACATTTAATGTTTTTTAATTGTGATTATAATCGAAACTAATTACAATGGACACAACAAGAAATCAAAAAAGACTAGATATCAAACAAATAAACATTAGGTTTGTAACGTCTCAAAACTGTTAAAGCACCATTTCCTTTTAGGCGGTCTTCCTTCGGGCCTTTGTCAAGAGAATCTGGAGTCGTCGGGCGACGCCAAAGACCTGGGCTTCGAGGAGTTCGCTACCATTGTCTCTGGACCTTCGCGAGGCCTAGTACTTGCATTTTGCCAACCACTTCCAGTGCTCTTGTTGGTGTACGTCGAAGACGTCACAGGTATCTTTCTAGTCTGCTTGATCTTCAACTTATTCAACCAGAGATCTCTTGTCTTCTTGTTGAACACGACGAAGAACAAAAACAAAACGAACCCTTGGAAGGTTGAAGTTAGTGTGAAGAAGTAAGCTGATACGATATTGTATGCGAAAAGACCGAAAAGCCACGGAAGACCGAACAGAAATACTAGAAGACAACTGACAGAGGCACATCTGAAGATTTCATTAGTGTCGCCGTGTCTCCGAACCCTCTTAGAAGCAAACACGGAGCGAACTATTAGTATAAATAGCGTCCAGTTTGCGAGTAGCATTAGCGCAATTGGCGCATAAACGGACAACCAGAGAGCGAGCTCTGAGGGATAACAGAAGGAACCTGAGGGAGTCTTCTCTTCGAAACGCCCCGAATACGAGTGCGGGGAGACAGAAAGAAGAATACCTATCACGGCGCAAGGAGCGCCCCAAGAAAAAGCTGAAGCCCTGAGCAGTTTGTGAGACGCTTCTCTAGTGAACACCAACACCAGTCTTCTGTAAGACAATACGGCTGCGACTAACATCCAACAAAAAGAAGAAAGAACAGAATAGTGCAAAGCGATGCCGGTGAGCATGCATAACACGTTGTATTCTTGGAAATTGGCGAAAACTACAACGAGGAAACACAGGGCAAGCAAGAATATGGCTAAACAGAGATGCAACCATATCTTGTTGTTAAAGTCTCTTCGCCAGGACCTGAACAGGAGAGCTGTTAGTCCTATGAGGAGTAGACCGAAGATGGAAATGCAGCAGCCTACAATTGATATGATCTCCAGAATGCGTTCGTCTCTCTCAGAGAAAACAGTTATTGGGACAAGTATTTCAGCGAAGTGCGTAAGATGATCACACCGACACGTGTCCATTAAACCCTCTTCTCTGGCTGGAATATAAGTGCAGCCTTCTTGGGACCAATAACCGGATCCGTTTTCGACAAAATGCCAATAAGCGCAAGTGCGGCTCATGTTTCTCTCCACTTCGTATGTCATTGGACGGAGATGAATATCTACTACCTGCAATAAATCAATTATGATGATCATTTTTATTAATTCATTGTTCATTTTTTTAATACATGTGTCCCTAGGCGACGGTAACCAACTACCATCAAGTGGATCGTATGCTTACCCGCCACTCTTTATAAGATTTTCTAAAAAAAATCCCTATAAAAATATATGGAATATAGAAATTTAAATAAACATGAATATATTAAATTTAAATTAGAATTAATAAGCATTTTATATTATATATTATTATTATCAGTATATATTTGTATCTTTTATTTTTTTGTAAAAAAAATGGAAAAATATACTGTTATATAATTATTTATATAAAAGATGGATATATATACTGTTATATTTTGTAATGCTTATTTAAAATCAATATTTCATAAAAAAAAATATATTTTTTTTTTAATTTTATTTTTTTTCAAAATTTTATAATCACTTAAAAATCATTAAACTTGTTCAAAGTTTATTTTATACGCTACACTTTATTGAAAATTATCATTTATGAGAGGTTAATGTTATGTACCTCTCCATCCTGAAACTGAGTGAGTTCCTCGACATTAACACTGAGCACTCTACTGTTGACAACGAAGTGCGCGCGGTCGCTCTGAAAGGCTCTGTCGTTGCGAAATATAACGAAGCTGATGCGCCGATTCGACTCCGCGACCGACTGCGGCAAGTGCACTACCGCTTCGCTCTCGTTCGTCGACAGGTGAGTCGAGTTCACTTCCTCTGAACAAATTCGGTTTAAGTCCGTCACAAAACGTCACCATAATATACTAGCTGGTAGGTACTAGCGACTTCGTCCGCGTTGAACTTTGAAAGGTAGGCGTTAGTTTATTTTAATATTTATCCCTCGGGAATAGTCCTTTTTTTCTGGATGAAAGGTACCCTATGTCCTTTCTGGTGTCCCAGACAACGTGTATGCAAAATTTCATGGCGATCGGTTCAGTAGTTTTTGCGTGAATGAGTTACAAACATCCATACATCCAAACATACTTTCGCATTTATAATACTTGCTGGTGCCCGCGACTTCGTCCGCGTTGAACGATGAAAGGTACCCTATGCCCTTTCTCGTGTCCCAGACAACGTGTATACAAAATTTCATGGCGATCGGTTCAGTAGTTTTTGCGTGAAAGAGTTACAAACATTCATACATGCTGTAGTTAAGGCGTGAAAATGTAACAGACAGACAGAGAAGGTTTACTTTCACATTTTTAATAATACTAGCTGGTGCTCGCGACTTCGTCCGCGTTGAAAATTTTTAAAAAAGCAATATAACGCTTGACCTCGTGTTGCTATAACACTTTGGCCAGGCGTTAGATTTTTTATTTTTTATTTGTCCCTAGGGAATAATCCTTTTTTTCTGGATGAAAGATACCCTATGTCCTTTCTGGTGTCCCAGACAACGTGTATGCAAAATTTCATGAGGATCGTTTCATTAATTTTTTGCGTGAAAGAATTACAAACATCCATACATCCAAACATACTTTCGCATTTATAATATTACTTGTAAGTAAGATATTAATATACCATGTTATAATATAATTATATATTACGGTATACGTTGGTGACGTCATAGAAATATATTTATATTATTTATATTATTTCGACGACACGTTTGGTCTAGTGGCTAGTAACCCTAGCTGTTAATCAAACGGTCGCGGGTTCGAATCCCGCTAGGGGCAAATGTTTATGTGTTAACATTTTACCTTTGTACCTGAGTCATGGATGTTTTCTATTTATAATATGTATGTATTTACAAAAAAAAAGTAATCTATGTAGTATATCAAACTGTTTGGCATCCATAACACCATAGAGTATGATTAGTTGGAATGTGTGAAGATATTTATTTATTAATTATTTATTTATTATAGCTGTGTATGCAGTCACTTCAATATTTGTATAGAAAATATAACTTAATATGACTTTCTATAATTTACATTAATATATATTATAGCTACGTGTGTGATATTCTAATCGTCCATAATCTTATACTTTTTATACACATTATTTCTCATACCACTTTCCTAAAAATTTTTATTTACATGATCAGTTATCAAAAAGTTTACTTACGGCTGATAATCTCAAATGCTTGATTGGTAAATAGGTCGGAATCCCTTGTGGCTATCCTGATCCCCCGTACGGGATTAGTGGGACTGGCGTCGGCTAATAGCATAGCTATATTGGTCCTTACGGCTGCGGCCTGTTGAGACCCGTTCAGGTCTGTCCTAGCGCCCAATTGGTCTAGCAGATGAAGCAGTTCGCTGGGAATTTCTAACTCTTCTTCCGCATCCAATATAAAATCAACCTAAAAATGATGATAGGTATTTCTTAAGAAATCAACCCTTTATACAGGTAAGGCCTTATTGGGGCCTCTTTCACCAGCTACAAGTAAAGTGTTGATTAGTTACCTTTAAAAATGTCCTCAATTTGTACAGTCAAAGTAATCTTTTCGTAAATATATTTTTAAAAAACGTTTATTTTAACGACGACGCAAAAAACGGGGTGTTATAAATTTGACGTGTGTGTGTCTGTGTATCTGTGTTTTTATGTATCTGCGTATTTGTCTTTGGAATCGTAGCTCCCAAACGGATGGACAGATTTTGATATATATATATTATTATTTTTTTGTTTGAAAGCTGAAGTGATCGCTATATGGAAATCTGTTCAGGCGTTGAAAGACCATTAGCCCATTTCCTAGTTGACTAACTTCCGCGTGTACGATTGATGTGAAATTTTGTATACTGTACTTATGGACTCGGTTTACTGCATTCTTCGATTATATATCAGTTTAAAATAAAAATAAGTTACCCTATCGAAAGCATCTTCAATGTCCTCGACGTGGACCTGAACTGTGTCATTGTTTATTAAGTTTTCCAAGTCCTCCATCACCTGTTGAAGTTGTTGGTCCAGCGGTGGCGGTGTCTGAAATTTTCAAAAAATTTTTATTTATTCCATCGCCAATAAGACCATCGCCAATTTCAATATCGTTAAAATCAAGCCATTTAATTACACTTCTTTTAATGTCTTAAATAGACTAGAAATTGTATAAATTATATAAATTCTAGGCTTAAATATAATAAATTTCGATGATTGTAAAATTTTATACCTACAGTAGGTTAAGCAAGTTAATATATGAAATTTACGTAAGAAGACTTCAATATTACTTTATCTGAAAGTCATAATCATTATTCAAATTATATATTTCAAATATATTATATTACGATGATTTAATTTTTATTTCCTGCAATGATGAGAATTTTTCTCATTAAATATTTTTTTTTATAAATAATTTTTTTCTACGAAATCAAAATACCTAATATGGTGGGCTTAAGGATTCTTAATTCTTCTGGTCTCCACGGTTGGTTTATTTTAATGATATTTTTATGATAAAGTGCGGCAGGCAGAATTACGGTGCATTTGATGGTAGATGGTTCCAAGTACGATTCCCGACAAGGTCAACTTTGGAAACAAACTTTTCAAAGTTGGCTCTGGTCTAGATTTGGAAAGTAGTGGCAGGGTACACCGCGTTTCACAGTCATTAGGGCAGCCCGTCTGGCTGAAGTAACCACCCCTTTACAGAACAGTTCAATTCACAACAGAACAGTTCGATCCTTCGAGGACTTATGTTCCTTTATACTGTATACTTTAATCCTTGCAAATTGCTAATGTGCAGGAACCTTGTCATGTTAACATAATGTGACGTCACGCGCAACTAAAAACACTTGCTGCATCGCGAGCCAGTTTTGCTAATAGTACTGTGTGTGTCACGAGATTACGTCACCAAAATGGCGACCAGGCGACTATCAATTTCCGGTACTTCTTCGCGCGCTATATTGATTCATACACAAACATATTTTGTAACGATCAAAATTTTAAAATTTTATAATGCGCATTTCAATGGTTTGTAATATGAGCTCATATAATAATATAATAATATCTTCACACATTCCACACAGCACCATCTAGTTCCACACTAAGCAACTAATGCTTGTATTATGGATACCAGACAGTTGATATAATACATAGATTACTTTTTTATTTGTAAATACATACATATTATAAATACAAAACATCTAGGATTCGAGTACAAAGGTAAAATGTTAACACATAAACATTTGCCCCTAGCGGGATTCGAACCCGCGACCGTTTGGTTAACAGCTAGGGTTACTAGCCACTAGACCAAACGTGTCGTCAAACCTAACCCCAATCTTTTCAAAGTTCGAGTGAATAGGCATTACTGGGATTACACACTTTCTGTAACGAAAACATTCTTATAATTACCGTTGCAATAGTCGGTGGATTGGTTGTTGTAGTCGTTGTCGGAGGTCGAGGCAGAGGCGGAGGCTTTGATTCATATATCTCAGTCGTATCTACTGTTGATACCGTCTCTAAAATTTCTGTCACAACAGTGCTCTCAGACGTTGTTGTTATTATTGTTGTTGACACTACATCAGTTGTGTTCTCTTCTGAACTGTCACTTGTGCTAGGAGGCCCTATGTGAACCTATAAATGTTAGTAATTGCAATGAAATGATAGTAATTGCATTTGCTAGGTTAAGTCATGCATGCAGTGTTAATAAAATTCAAGTTATATTGTTCAGTATACGAGCAGTGCTTGTGATAGCGATGATAGCAGTTGCCTTTTGTATTGAAATCAAAGATGTCGAGGTCAGTTCTTAAAAATGTTTTATTTTTACTTAGTTGGAAAATTTGTTGAGGAAAACTTCGATAGCTAATGATAAACTCCGATAAATCATGTGCTTAAGGCCCTCTAGTTATACTGGTATTGGCATTACTTGGATTTAGTTTTAAGTTCCTTTTGAATATATACAAAAACTGGGCGTACCTATCGGTTAAGTTGATTTTGTACACAAAATTAGGCTTTTTATCATAGATTTTATAATATTTCACTATACCTATCCATAAATCGTCTACATTTTAAGACGGTAGTCTTAAAATCTACCTAAAGGTTTTGCCTCAAAGTTTAACTAAGCTCCTTTACCTGGCGTTCTTTATCTTCTACCAATACTGAGGTTGAAAATTCGTCTACAGTAACCGAAGATTCGATTACTTCTACAGTCCGAGCCGTACAGTCTTCTGTAGCCGTGTTAATCCATTGTACGCCTTCATTGAAATCGCCCACACATATTTGTGTATAGCAACCATGTGTTCGGGTTTCGCCTGAAAATTTACGTTATTGAAACTATGTTATAGAAACTATATATGTCGAACATTTTAGCAAACAATGTTGAAAGGTAAGGGAGAGTATATCAAATCTAATATTATAAATGTAAAAGTAATTTTGTTTGCTTATTTCGCTTTCACGCCTTAAGTAACTTAACCGATGGATTTCTCATGCGTGATTTCCCTCGTAGTATCCAATAAATGAGAATTGTTTTAGAACAATATTTATTTTGTTCTAGCTAGATCATCAATGAGTTAGTTATCTTAGAGCAAAAAAGTGCACACTACAAATCGTTACAATTTTTTGCTACAATTAAATTCTTACAAGTCTACTTGTAACGCGAGGGAAGTCCTTACTAAGGGACAACTGGTTGGAATAAGTGGTTTTTTTTTTTTTTTTTTTTCACTTATTAGGGATAACATTAGAACATAACGCGTGGCGCACAATTCTTTATATTTTAAGACGATCACTCGGGAACAGTACTTTTTTCTGGATGAAAGGTACCCTATGTCCTTTCTTGTATCCCTGACAATGTGTATGCAAAATTTCACGATGATCGGTTGAGTAGTTAAGGCGTGAAAAGGTAGCAGACAGACAGACTAATAGTTACTTTCGCATTTATAATATCAGTATGGTTAACACAATAAAATAAATTACTGCAAACTTTAATCTCAAATAATCCTATTATTAATTATATATCTTTTTAATAAATGAATATAATCTTTTTTTTTTATCATTAATCTTGATAATTTTTAAATAAATTTCTATTAATATTGAACCAGTCCGCTTGTAACTTGCACTACGTAATGATAATTCGCAACTAATTAATGAATTTCTAAGAAGTCATGCGGCGTAATTACCAAGTTAAACATAACGTTGGATAATGTCGATTGTCAGCTAAGTAAGGTTAAGGCTCGAGTTCACCAACAGACGGTTATTTTTAAACAGCTGATTAAATTTAAACAGCCGTTTAATAATATTTTGTTGTTCAAAATCGCTAAAATGCGGGTTAAACGCCCTAAACATCTGATTAACTTAATGATTAATCTGATGTTTAGGGCGTTTAACCCGCATTTTAGCGATGGTGATCAACAAAATATTATTAAACGGCTGTTTAAATTTAATCAGCTGTTTAAAAATAACCGTCTGTTGGTGAACTCGAGCCTAAAAGTTACATATGTATCGAAACGTGAACTTGTATCAGAAATTATAGTGCCTTTCAAACCATAGCATACTATTAATAAATACTTAATAAATAATTAATAATCTTAATAAAAACTATCCAGAATATTTATTCAAAACAATTCAGGAAATATTTCGAAATTTGAAGTTACGAGTTCACATCTTTAACTTTCTCTTTAGAAATGAGTGTATTATTGTAATTTCTACCCTAGTGGTAAAATAAAATTTATCTATACCTATACAAATTACCAATAAAAAAAAAACATAGTGTATAGCAGATCACTACTGAAAAATTGTCAGTCAAAATAAAATCTCTGATTTTTTTATAATAAAAAAAAAATTCAATAATCGTGATGTTTTAAAGTAATTTTTTATTAAGAAATATATTAAAATATTCACATAAAAACGAATTAATAATTTTAAACGCATTCTAGGGGTACATCATGTTTTTTTTTTTAATTAATTTATTTAGATTACATACAGCCATAAATTTAAAAAATATATATTATAGATTATATACAAATAGGCCTAAAGAATCATAAAAATTATATTTTTACATTTATTTATTAATTAAAAAAATAATAAAATAATAATAATAATAAGAAAAAAAAGAAGAGAATATTCTATAAGTATAAAATTATGTTTAAGTATAACTAATGTTACAACTCATATTCAACTAATATCTTTAGTTATTCATAGCCGACAGAATAAGTATTTAGAGGGCGTCTGTTGTCCATAATCCACGACGAATCGCACAAACACGTTTAAATAGAATTTTAAATAGAATATTTAAATAGAAATGAAATGTTAAACGCCTGTTTCCAAACAAAATTCATTTTAAATCAACAAATTTATGAATAGCTTCTAAAATAATCTCGAAATATCAACAAACAACAATTGTTGAAATGTATTTATAGAATAATATCGAGTTAATAAAATATTTATGGAATTCGTGCTCGTTGGTCGACTGGCTCTGACTCAACAATCCCGAGACCAATTAGACCAATTCCTGGCAAGGTCAACGAATGGAAATGTCTATGGATACGAAATTTCCCAAGTTCGCCTTGACTATCAAAATCCGAGAAAGACTAATTTGGGACCATACTATATACCCATTTACTCATTTCGGATATTAGTAATTATCTTAGTAACTAATGGTTCAAGAAAGTCATACCGTCTGTACCTAATGATACAACAGTATCACATTTTAACCTTCTGAACTCGGAAATAATGAGATAATTGGATGAATACTTAAACCGACAGCGTCAGCGCAATCGGCGTACACGAATTAAATTCTTTTAAATTCATAATTGAGGAAATGTAATTCTAAAACGTCATAGAGAGTTGTGATTTCAAAAATAGATATACCACTATAAACATTCAGTACATTTTTAACATGTTTATCAGTCTACAAATAGAATCCATTTCTTTTACCCAAACAGACCAAAAAATGCTTACCCAATGGCACGTAGTTGTTTTCTGTTTGGCAATAGTAAGTCGGCTTCATGTACAACAATTCTAAGTCCTCCCAGAGGCCCGGTGGCGACGGTCTCATCTCTGGACTTAAGTCCACGTGCAGTAACACAGTCCTGTTGTCTCTGAACACTCTCTTCAAACGCAGTGACTCTATCACGTTCACTCTCCATTTCAATTCGGGTCTTGCTTTGCTGAATTTCTTTAAATTAAACTCCTCCTTGAACTCCACGTCCGTTATATTTTTATCGCCGTACAACTCGTAGTACCTGGTCCTGCACAGGATGTATTCTTTCAAATTTCTCTCCCAAAACTTGTACAGTTTATCCAAATCGTTCAAGCTGTATTCCACTGAGGTACGAATTTTGATTGCGTAAAGATTTTTCAGGGAACGGTCTTTGCGTAGGAATAGTGCTCTGTTCGATTCAGAAACTCGATAATTCACTGAATCGAAGTGCATACACCAGTAGTAGCCGTTGTATCCGTTTCTAACCGGTTTCAACTCATAAACTGTGTCATTTTCCTTTTGAATTTCCACAGATTTCGGGTAGTAAGCTGCCGAGTCAGTAAAACAATAGATGTCATCGTCATCAACAGTATCGTTCATTACTAGTTTTATTTTCCTGCCCCTGTAATTAATAAATTGGTGTTTATTTCCTGTATTCCAATCATCATCATCACCTCCCATACTTTTGGACTTTAATTGAGCTCAAACACCTTGACTTCACTGACAGCGAACAGGTGATAGGAACACATGGGACATTTCTACCAATATTATTTTCAAATGGGAATGTAACAGTACTTACGGTAGCACTTGCACGTTCATTTCAACATTTCTCAAATGTATAGATCTTTCGCAAGTGACGTCGAAATATAACGCTGAACTGTTTACTTGAATCCAGGATATGTTACCATTAGTATTAAACTTTAAGCCCAATCCGGTTTTGTTGGATTCAAAACTGTCTAAATATTGCAAATCCGAATCTTGAATCTGAAAATAAAAATTTTAATGTTACATTGTGATTGAAAGCGGTAGTGATTAAAAAAAAAGGTTAAAACATTGTGAAGACATAATTTTCTATTTATTTATTCATAGATCGAAAAACATAATAAAGGTAAATAAATCTATGACCGGTTCGGAAAAATGTTTTTAAAGGGAACAAACAAAAAAACATCCGTAGATGTTTTTTTCAAATAAATTTCATTCAGTATTCCCATTCATTCCCATTCAGCAAGTTAGGCTGTAGTACACAATTTATTTTGTTAGATAATTAGTAACTTGTTTTTATTCGGCATATATAACAAAGACCTTTAAAAGAATTATTTATTTTATGGATCCTGGAACCTTTCTACATTTTCGTTAATAATGACTAATTAAGTTGGCTAATTAACTAATTATAAAAAAATATATATACAAGAAAATAGGGAAACACTATTGATTATGGTTTTTACCAAAGGTTTATCTAGAACGACGAGCTTAAGGATCCCTTAATCACTGAAACACAGCAGCACACTTTCTGTTAAATCACAGTGCTATTCTGTAAAGCTTTGGTTACTGCCGCCATATGGACTCCTAAAAGTGAATCCTGCCACTCCTAAAAATGTTTTAATCAAAAGAACCCACTTACTATATCATTCCCGTCTTCATAATTGCTCCAAATAAAACTTTCCTGTCCCGTTACTAGCGCACCTAATGGAATTGTTCTTGGTGTTATTGATGGCCTAAGCAAAGGATGATTTGCATATCTCCAGCCTCGTTGTATAATAGAACCTCCTCTCTTAGCGCACAGTTCCTGGGCCTGCTTCCACGTTGCCCTCACTGTTCCCCCATTAAGTCCTTCAACACGGCTTAAACATGTCGGTCTTGGCGCGTAAAACCTTAGACCGAATTCATCGCAGCCTTCATTTATAACACCTTGCTCTTCAGGATACGGATCGACCATACAGTACCGATAATGTTCACTGTAACACCTAGCGCTTGAAAAAGCTGTTCTTTCAGATAATTCTACACAAAGACACTCGTCGTCCAGTCCCAAAACTGGATCAAATGTTATATTAAAATTGTATGAACTTGACAACAAATCTCCAGTAGATTCGGTGAAAGACCAATCAATGAATGGTCCTCCGGGGTAAGCGGTTTTGTATTCGGTCCATAATTTTAAATATTTTGGTTTCACGAAATCCAATTCTGTCAACAATTTGTATGTATAACGATTGCCCGAACAATCTTTGAACTTCTCGTCGAAAGATTCGGGGCCTTTAAGCAAGTAACATATCGGTTCCTCATTGTTTTTGGTGTAAGCTAATCTGAATCCCTCAGGACACAAATGTTTCTTGGTCTTCTTAGCATATGCGCAATTTATCCATAAAATAAACAATAGCGTTGTAAAAATTATATTAATATTCCGATGTGACAGGTACATCTGAAATAAATAGAGCGTGAAATTTTACCGAAATGTTTTGTTAACGAAATATATGATAAAGTGGATCAGTTGACAGATTACCGATGCTTGCGTTATCAGTTCTGATTGTTAGCTAACTAACTCGATATTATATGTTTTAATATGACTGAACTCAAAGGTTATTAATTTAACTATTATATATGTATAAAGGTCATGTAAGGTCATATATAATTCCATGACTTCACCGTCCCTATTAAGGTCACTTTCAATATTATATTACATATTTGTCAATTAATCTAAAACCTGCAAAATCTGTAGACTTTAACTAATGGGACACTTTTCAGCCTAACCGGTAGAAGGTATAGTTCCAAAAGCATTAACTCTTTTTTTTTTTCCACTACCGTACATATTATAAAACAAAGTCCTCCGCTGCGTCTGTCTGTCTATCTGTCTGTCTGTTCGCGATAAACTCAAAAACTACTGCACCGACTTTCATGCGGTTTTCACCGATGGACAGAGGGATAATCAGGGAAGGTTTTTACACGAAAAAATGCACCCCATGCGAAGCCGGGAGCGGGACAGCTAGTTGAGTATATGACAAACCGTGCTGCCTCACTTATCCTAACTAATATTATTAATGCGTTAGTGTGTTGATTACGCTTTCACGCCTTAACTACTCCACCGACCATCGTGAAATTTTTCATACACGTTGTCATGGATATAGAAAAGTTCTTTATTTTTTATTAGTAATGACCAATAAAGATTGAATAAATGTTTAACGCCTAAATAAAAAGGGACATACATACATGGGCAAAAGTTTTTTATAGTTCTTCATAGTTGCTATTATTTATTCCGAGTCTACAGACAGCAAATCGTATAGAGATAAGCCAACATACTTATTTCCTTACTATATTTAATGATAATGCGACTTTACATCAAGATAAATCAATTTATATTGAGAATCACGTTATATTCGCTATCTAAATAGCATGTACTAGCTGGTGCCCGCGACTTCGTCCGCGTTGAACGATGAAATGTACCCTATGTCCTTTCTGGTGACCCAGACAACGTGTATGCAAAATTTCATGGCGATCGGTTCAGTAGTTTTTGCGTGAATGAGTTACAAACATACATACATCCAAACATACTTTCGCATTTATAATACTAGCTGATGCTTGCGACTTTGTCCGCGTTGAAAATTTAAAAAAGAAACAATATAACGCTTGACCTCGTGTCGCTGTAACACTTTGGCCAAGCGTTAGTTTTTTATTTTTTATTTGTCCCTCGGGAGTAGTCCTTTTTTTTCTGGATGAAAGGTACCCTATGTCCTTTCTGGTGTCACAGACAACGTGTATGCAAAATTTCACGGCGATCGGTTCAGTAGTTTTTGCGTGAATGAGTTACAAACATCCATACATCCAAACATACTTTCGCATTTATAATATTAGTACGGATATTTTGAATTTTCAGGAATTTACTAATGAGTATGAAAAACAAATGCATAGGGTACACAGAATGATTCATAGATAATAGCCAATAAACTCAGTCTGACATTGTTTACCCTATTATCGATACGATATTGATAAGTACGTAAATCCCGTTCACTAATTATCGTTAAAATGACTTATTACTATAATTTATGTTTATATTGGCGTGCCGCTAGTTTTTTTTTAATATGTTAACTATCGCGAAAAATAGTTATTACAATTAAATAAAATAAATACATAGTTATTAAGTGGATTTTTACACAAGTGAGTGAACAAATTACCTACGCCCGATAACAATAGGCATGCGAGTATGTGTCCGAATAAATAGAGCTTTATTTGAGCTTTCCTTTTAACTATTGCTAAGTATAATTATAATATTTGATGCAACGTTTGGTCTAGTGGCTAGTAAACCTGACTGTTAACTAAACTGTCGCCGGTTCGAATCCCGCTAGGGGAAAATGTTTATTTGTTAACTTTTTACCTTTGTATTTGAGTCATGGATGTTTTTTATTTATAATATGTATGTATTTACAAAAAAAAAGTAATCTATGTAATATATGAAACTGTCTGTTATCCATAATACAAGCATTAATTGCTTAATGTGTAACTAGATGGTGCTGTGTTGAATGTGTGAAGATATTTATTATTTATAATTATTATTAATATTAATTTTATACTTAGTAAGTTGTATATATATATTAGTATTATCTAACATGTTGACCTTTCGCATGACTGTGGTAGTTGTTTCCAGTAGAAAAAACACTGCGCCCCTCAGACATCACGTGATAAAAGCCTCATTAACTTTTTAAGTTCAACCAAAAATAGTCTTTATATCACATTTAAAACCGTTTTAGTTTCACGCAAAAATGTGAATGGATTTCATATATTCATAATTACTAAAATTCATAAAAGATAATCTGCTGTTGTTTTTTTTTTTTTTTTAAACATGTAGGAACTATATTTTTTTTTTTTTGTGAAAGCACAATGCATAAACTTCTTCAGTTATTGAAGACATGTGTGATGTGATATTTTTCGCATACATAAGTTGCATGAGTTGTATGAGTTGTATGAATTTTTTTGCACAGGAGCATTTTTTTTTTATTAATAATTATTTTATTTTTTTAAATTATAATAATTTTTTTAAAGACGCCATCAGCATATATATACTTAAATTACATACTAAGGGCCTCTTTCTCACCAACTACAAGTAAAGTGTTGATTAGTTACTTTTAGAAATATTTTAGTGTTTTATTATATTATGCACTCAGTTTTGTGCATCCTTCGATAGGCGATTTTTTTTTGTTATTTTTCTTTTTAATGTTTGGGGACTTTTACCGGTGACTTTAAATGGCGGTTAGCCTACTTGACACATGGTGAAAGAGGCCCTCAGTCATTTTTAAATTATAATATCTACTATAATAATAATATGGCACTCATAAAAAGTATAAAAGATTACATTAAAATATACTGATTACAAACAGGTTGTAAATAAAAAAAAAATAAAAAAAAATTATAAATTAAAATTAATAGTTAGAAACATTAATACCTACTATGTCAGACTGTACACAAAAAAAAAATAAAAAAAATTAAAATATTATAAAAAAAAGACCTATTCAAGTGGATTCCAGCATTCTTCACTCACTCACCAAAACACAATAGCACACATACTATTATTTCAAATTGATCTTCTTTAATGGGATGGTTACTGCCGCCAGACGTGGCTGCCGCTACATATTATTTGTAATATTGTTAAACGTAAACTATGTAATGTAACTCACCTTAACTAATGTTTAAGTTACCAAAACGTAAATGAAACACCCTTGCTTCCGGTTAGTCTTAACAGACATTTTGCGTGAGTTCCATCGACGACCTTATCACCGAGGCGGAAAGTTCAATTCGGTAGTTTATTTTTTATTCCCTTACGTCACTATCTGGCCTTCGATTCCGGTAACCTGGAAATAAAATGATTCATACTCGTTAAAGATTCATTTGTTGACATTAATGTATGTATGTATGTATGTACATTGATTATTTATTAAATGTAAAGAAGAATGAATAAGAATGGTAAGCAATACAATAAAGTTATAGTATACCTAAAACTAGGTTTTGCGCGCTCTTTTTTCTTAGGTCTTATAACATTTATTCAATCTTTAACAAGTTTCCCTTTTTACAAAATGTTTTAAACTGTTGTCGTTATATATTAAATGTATTTCTCGAAAGAATTTTGTTATACAAATGTATACATTGTCCTTTAAATGTCCTTTAAATGAATTTAAAAGAATGTGTGGATCAAATTGATGACATTTCACACTAGTGATGTGCCGGATATCCGTATCCGCATCCGCATCGGCGGATATCCGAGGGAGAAGAAAGATCCGTATCCGTATCCGTTACTTTTTGACGAATCTTTTACCTTATTAAATTTTTAATTCACATCTTTTTGTCGTGCGTTGAATTTTTTAATTATATTTACTGATACGTTCGAGCAATACTTTTTTCTGTATGAATGTCCTTTTCTGAAGTATGTAAAATTTCATAATGATCGTTTGAATAGTTTTATTTATTTATTTATTTATTTAGATTACATACAGCCATAAATTTAAAAAATATATATTATAGATTATATACAAATAGGCCTAAAGAATAATAAAAATTATATTTTTACATTTATTTAATTAATTAAAAAAATTATAATAAGAAAAAGAAAAAAAAATGGGAATATTCTATAAGTATAAAATTAATTTTCGCCAATTTTCTTTTTATAAGAATTCAAATTGTTGGAAAATATGTCAATATTATTCAGAATGTTATTGTAGTGATACTTATAGAACGATGAAATAAGGAATTTTTAGAATGATTAGTTCTACAGTAGGGATTAGGGAATATGAAATGTATCACTTGATCTTGTTCTGAATTTTGGTACATTGAAGTGAATACATTCTAAAAGTGAAGAAGAATCGATGTGATTATTTATTATTTTATATAAGAAGTTGTATATAAAATAATAACTATTGATGTAATATAGGTATAAATTAATGTACCTACTAAATGTTTATTGTAAGTAGGTAGTTAGGTACTCATCATCACACACACAAGAGAATTGTTGCATCGGCTGGTGATAGTACATATACCTATAAGTGGGTTTTAAACACCATTGCTTACTTTGGGGCCCATACAATTGTTACTTGTGTGTTTATTCTTGGAGATTTATTTATATTGGACGTCACATAACGTCACATGATGTCGCATATGTAAAGGTTCACATATGATGCCATTTTTTGATCGACAATCATGTATTTGATGGAAGGGCGCGCCCTAAAATAAACAAAAACGCTTCCATTGTAAGTATAAAAGGGAATATTTTGTGGTAATAAATTTCACTTGCGCTGTTAATTAGGGTCAAAGTGGCGTGTACGATTTCGTCCGTATAATTAGCGGATAATAATGGGATTGCGTGATTAGATCCAATCAATCGATGTTAGTGATCTTCCTACGTCGACTGTGTTCGTATGGCCTACACACATTTATTTATTAAGTTAGTACCGCTAACTTTACACGCGTATCTTTGCTATTTTTAGAGTGAACATAAATTAAAAATATTTAGATATTTAATTAAAAATTTTTATTGAAATTACAGTTAAGTTGAAAATCTGTTGAGTTGGAATTTAGCTATAAAAATCTGTAGGTGAATATGACCATCTTCCCAGTTCACCCACTGCCTCGCTAGTTTATGTATATATCTGTATGAAATAGACTAACGGAACATATTCGTTAGTCTATTTCATACAGATCAGGACATCAAAAAACACATTCTTAGGAACTAAGGTATTTCAATGTAAATTCGCCTGTAACTCTGGCTACCAAGTTACAGGCGAAGCCTATGGTAGTATCAACTGTTTTATTTATTTCTAAATGTAAAATATATGGTAATATTTTCTTTCTTTAATCAATAAAAATTGCAGCCGTTTTGCAGCAAAACGTTATGCCTGTAAATACACGTAATATCTATAATCACTTTTCGTAGAAACATAATTCCGTTTGAGATGAAGAGATAAGATTTTTTAACGGTAGTTGCGTTCTTACTTCCTCGCCAGGCAATTGTTTATGCAACTTCCTAAATACGTAAGGCAAATATATCTAAAAATCTACAACGGAATTAGATTTAAACAGATAACAAAGCCACATTTAGTTACCGCATTATACAAATGTGACGTACCATACATTTTGTATCAACCATCTATCTTTATGTAACGAAACAATCCTTAGGGCCTCTTTCACCATCTGTCAAGTAGGCTAACCGTCATTTAAAATCACCTGTCACCGGGATAAATGGAGCTGATAAACCTTTGTTTGTACGGTAAAAATCCCAAACACAAAAAAAATTTAAAAAAAAAATTCGCCTATCGAAGGATGCACAAAACCGAGAGCATAACTTAATAAAACATAAAATTATTTCTAAAAGTAACTAATCAACACTTTACTTGTAGTTGGTGAAAGAGGCCTTTAATGTAAGTACTAGATTTTACTTTATGACACATAAAAAAACATGTGAAATTTTCATATATGTACTTAGAAATTGAAAAAAAAAAAATCTTTTACATGATTTATTTGGTAGAAAATTATATAACAACACCGTAGATAGAAGCACAAATTATTTTTCTTTCTTACTAAAATGATCTCTAAGAGTGCGTATTCAACTATTAATTAAAATTTCTGCATACTTATGCATTAAAAATTTGGCACAACCCTATCTTGGACAGCCCCCAAGATGCAAACGCTTCGTGGCGTACTTCGAAAACGAATAGAGAACGCTAAGAGAAAGCTTTGTGATTGGTTGTTGTAACGCCCCAGTAAAATATTGACCAATCACAAAGTTTTCTCTTAGCGTTCTCTATTCGTTTCCGAAGTACGCAACAAAGTGTTTGCATATTGGCTAAGGGCCGATCTATAAAATAAGCGTTTCGTACAAATTGTAGCTAGTTGTGACGTCATAATATTCGCCAAACATCACACTGTATGTTTACACAAGATATCAGTATACTTGTGAGTGTCATAATTATCTGCTTCTTCAAATAAAGAGTGTACTTAATCGTTAAATAAATATCATTTTTGTGTCCCAATATTTTCACAAATAGGGAAACTACTCAATTGAGGATGTCAGTTAGTGAAAGACCAAATCACAAAAGCACATGTGCTAATATTGAAAGGTGATCACAGGCGCTATGAGGCTGCCTTTTTGTGACTGTTAAACCGCAATATTTCCTGACCTGTCATTATCACATGATAAATTGGCGGCAAAATTTGAATAGCATACAGACGGTAATTGCATAAATTCATCATTGCAGATGACAGCAGATGACAGATGCAGATAGTCCAGTATCGTTGTTAAAGTCTTCTTTTTTTATAAATTAATTAGCTAAGTACCATCCCATATCACGTGAGCTTTCAAATAAAAAAACCGGATCAAAATTGGTCCATCCATTTGGAGGTTACGATGCCACAAACAGACACACAGATCAAACTTCCTCTTTTGTATCGTGGGGCAAATGAAAACGAATACATAAGTAAAATTAAATGTCACACCTTTCTTGAAAAACAGATATGAATTTAACGTACGTGTTTTATCTATTCTGAGTCATTTGTGTTGGTGAAATTTATAACAGAACAGAAATTTAAATACTCTCTGAGTAGGTACATAAAATATTTATGACTCATTACATTTGAATGTTTATTTTATTAGTGTAAAAACGTATGATGATAATACATATTTTTAAAAGGCATTATTATTTGTATTTCTAGACTTTCTGCATCATCCCACACTTGGTGCTCTATATTGATGTTATTTAACATGCCGATATTTATTTATTTATCATTTAAATAGCTGATTGATATTTTTTATTTTATCAAAATAAAGATATAAATGTATTATCTAATTAACCCAATAATCACATAACGATTGACTCAACTTACCGGTACTTCAGTAGACTATTCCTGAATAAAAAGTATTACTTACTCGTATGTAACAAAATTACAGTGAAAATCGGTTATAGCGACCTTCAAGAGAACACAAAAATTGGTCGTAATAAACGGATTAGTCATTATAAGCAATACTAAATCGTTATAGGCATTCAGCAGGGACCTTGCCATTTGGTCGTTGTAACCGATATGTCGTTATAACCGAAGTCGTTATAACCGAAGTCGTTATAACCGAAGTCGTAATAACCGAAGTCGTAATAACCAAAGTCGTTATAACCGAAGTCGTTATAACCGAAGTCTTGATAACTGAAGTAATAACCGAAGTCGTTATAACCGGTTTCTATTGTAAGTAGCTAACGCTTGTTGTATTGGTGTCGAGATGAAAAATTACCTACCGAGAGTTGAGAAATAAATTGTGGGTGCAGCAATTCGCTAACAACTTTATTGCAAACTTATTGCTGTGGTGAATGTTGTGACAAATTACTTGCTAGATGAAATTGGTTGACCTGCCCCACCCGCGATTTGAGTCCCATTTGTATACAGGGGACTGATATAGCCCACGCAATATCGTAAGGCAATATTTGATCTGTGAAACGGTGACTAATGCCACGAAACTTAACAACGTCATACTAATATATTATTATAAATGTAAAAGTATGTTTGGATGTATGGATGTTTGTAACTCTTTCACGCAAAAAATAATGAACCGATCACCATGAAATTTTGCATACATGTTGTCTGGGACACCAGAAAGGACATAGGGTACCTTTCATCCAGAAAAAAAGGACTATTCCCGAGTGATAAATAAAAAATTAAAGTAACGCCTGGCCAAAGTGTTATAGCAACACGAGGTCAAGCGTTATATTTCTTTTTTAAATTTTCATCGCGGACGAAGTCGCGAGCACCAGCTAGTATTATTATAAATGTGAAAGTAACCCATCTCTGTCTGTCTGTTACATTTTCACGCCTTAACTTCACAACCGATCATCATAAAATTTTGCATACACACTGTCAGGAATACAGCAAAAGACATAGGGTACTTTTGGTCCAGAAAAAATAAAGTGTTCCCGAACGATCGTCTAAAAATAAAAATTAAACGTCTGGTAAAGCTATAGGTAACAGTAATAAAGATGTCAGGCGTTATATTTTTTTTATTTTTCAACACGGACGAAGTCGCTGGCATCAACTAGTTTCTTGTAAAGACAGACATAAAAAAATATATCATTGCACTTGAACGAGATCATCTTTGACAGATATTTCCATGGATATCTAAGCATTTTGTTTTATCTTTTTCTTTTTTCTTTGTTCTGTGATTCATACATTGTATAAGTATTTATATATTAAATACTTTTGCTTTTGCACGCGACTTCGTTCACGTAAATTTATAAAATATAGGCTTTGTTACTAAAGGATAGGGTAACTTTCTATAGGTTGAAAGAATTTTTAAAATCGGTCTAATAGTTTCTGAGTTTATTCATTACAAACAAAAATACAAATCTTCTCTCTTTATTATAGACTAGCTATTGCTCGCGACTTCGTCTGCGTTAAAAAATTGAAGATATTAACGTTTGACATTATACTTACTTTTTCCAAACTTTTTTTGTATTGTTATTTTTAAATAACTTATATCCGCGTGGAATATTTAGCCTATGTCCATTATGAATTTATATTCTAACCAAAGATTTAAATCGAAAGATGCGCCCTAATCTCCCCGCGCCATACTTAAAACACACCGAAAATTGTTAACAATGGGTTGAGCGCCTGCGCTCAACCAACTACAGTTGCACGCCAGCTACAGCGAGTGACGGTCGCTTGAAGAGATTTTTTCTGTTGCTTTGACTATCAAAAAACTCTTTCGAAATGTTGTCTGTGTTTAAAAATGTGTTTACACAAAAGACTCGCATCGCTATAAAAATGTATAACTGTGAATGTATATGTATTTTTGTAACAGTTTCGCTAGTAAGGGCGGCGCATCTATCAATTTAAATCTTTGATTCTAACTATTGGTGAAAGAATTTTTTTAAATGGAATGAGTTATTTTTCGAATTACCTTCTACATACAAACAAACATATATATATAAAACTTTACTTCTTTATAATATTGGAATAGATAATGAACATGTTTTGCGTGGTAAAGCTGCACCATAAAATTTAAAATTAAAGTGCTGCTATTTAATATGTTTCGCTATCTAGTCTATTGTTAGTTATTATTTTTGCACTACTTGTATATTTTATAAATGTATATTCTATATCTATATCTGTCTATGCATATCTATACATATAATAAAATCGTACACGAACCGTGTCTGTATATTAAATATTATTTCCAAAAATTAAATTAAATTAAATTAGAACACGTTGTACTTACGTTACCGAGGTCAAAAAAATAGTTTTTAAAATTTTTGTCTGTTACTCTGTGCGTTTGTGCACGCTAATCTTAAAAAAGGCTTAACCGATTTGCATGCGGTTTTCACGGATGCATTGATGATTACCTGGATTAAACTAGGGGTTACTTTTTATCCTAGAAAAATATCAAGTTCCTGTGGGGGAAAAATATCAAGTTCCTGTTTTCAAAAAACAAAGTGCAGTGCGTACGAAGTTGCGGGCACCAGCTAGTCTTATATTAAAATCGCTGTTCGCTTCTGTTTCTGATACGGTTTTCACTAATGGAAAGAATGACCAACGAGGATGGTTTATGTAAGTATATAATTTGCAAAAAAAAAATGCATTACTGCGAAGTTATTTCAATAAATATTCGTCATTCGATTTTCCACAGATTCGATATTAATTATCTTAATACCACTTGGATAATACAAAAATACTCGAGTGTTCATAATGTCCAAAATCTACTAATACACCTTTCACTGTAATTATTACAAACAGAGGCCGTAACCTTTACAGAGAACGATGCCCTTCACTCAAAGTACTTGAAGCATGACAATAAAAAAAATTATACTATTTAAACTTAAATTTGAGATTAGAATAGTTAAAACAATCAAAAATGTAGGTATATAGGTACAAAAATGTAGGTATATAGGTATATAGGTACAACATATAGGTATATATATACTAATATTATAAAGAGAAAAAATTAGATTTTTTTTATATGTATGTTTGTTTGTAATGAATAAACTCATAAACTATTCAACTGATTTATCAGAAAGTAACTTGGATTGTAGGTGGGTACTTTATTTTCAAGAAAATTAGAAATCCCTACGATAATTGCAATAATGTAACCTGATATATTAAAATTGCATAGATGCTTGTACCTAAAATAGGTTATATAAAATAAATAAGGTATAAATAGGTTACATAAAATAGGTTATATATATATTGTGTAAAAGTATAAGTGTGAAACACATTTGTGAACATTTATTTATTTATTTAGATTTAGATTACATACAGCCATAAATTTAAAATATATATATATTATAGATTATATACAAATAGGCCTAAAGAATCATAAAAATTATATTTTTACATTATTTTACGTGTAAAACATTTCTTGGTCTACTTGGTGTTGGTAGATTGCTACCTTCGCCTATTATCACAAATAACGCCATGGAGGTTGCAAGTACTCAGGAAAGATAGGAAAATGAGCTCTGGCATCCTGAAACATAACTGGCACAAAATCACTGTGATAACTGTTAAATCACAGTGATTTTCTGTAAGGTAAGGTTACTGCGGTAGTCAGACAGGCTCCCCAGTTTACTACTGCAGAACGCAAAAGGTATACCCTACCACACTACTAAATACGCCAGCTGTGTTCTAACTTAGCCGCAATCAATGCATGTAAAATATATATATATATATCATTAGGACATAACTTGTTAATCTTTTTATCATAAACTAGCTGGTGCTCGCGACTTCGTCCGCGTTGAAAATTTAAAAAAAATACAATATAACGCTTGACCTCTTTGCTATAACACTTTGGGTAGGCTTTTTTTTTTTTTTATCCTTTTTTTTTCTGGGTGAAAGGTACCCTATGTCCTTTCTGGTGTCCCAGACAACGTGTATGCAAAATTTCATGGTGATCAGTTCAGTAGTTTCTGCGTGAGAGTTACAAACATCCATACATCCAAACATACTTTCGCATTTATAATATTAGTATAGATCTAGATATGATAGATAGATTATGAAGTAAATAAGAAATAAATGTAGAAGTACATACTTATGTAGGCAATTTTATTGAGCAGGTAATTCATCAATGCTGGCGACGAGATTAGATTGATTCTAGCCATATTTGGCATCGTGCTAGACACATCGCTTGTTCGCTATTAGTAACCCATTTGTCATTTGAACCTACCATATTATACAATCACATCAAAGCATATTTCTAAGTTTGCCTTTGAAGGCATTTTTGATATAAGAAAACGTCCGCGTTAAACGATGAAAGGTACCCTATGTCCTTTCTGGTGTCCCAGACAACGTGTATGCAAAATTTCATAGTGATCGGTTCAGTAGTTTTTGCGTGAAAGAGTTACAAACATCAATACATACAAACATACTTTCGCATTTATAATATTAGTACGGATTGTTATTTATTATTGTCGCAGTTGTTGAGAATAATAAAGTTCCTGTTCAGACTTGTGCTCGAATAGGCAGCGTCCGGAAAGCTCCAAGACATCTTCTTGTCAAAAATTATTCAGTGCTTTAAAACAAAAGTTATCGACCAATGATGACGCCTCCCCCTTTAATTTTTCAAAAGGACCGGACAGAAGCAGCCTTATCCCACCGTCGACCATTTAAAAACATTTGTTCTGTCTTTATAAGAGCAATAAAGATTGAATAACCTAAGAAAAATAGTTGCAGACGAAGTCGTTGGCAAAATCTAGTACCGGTAAAACAGGGTTACTTTATCAATTTTGAAATTAAAATAGCTCTACTTCTTTAAATTTTGGTGAAAAAAAAAGAAATTAAAAAAAACCATAACAACTTTCTATCGTCTAAATATGGTTTTAATATATTCAAAAATAAGCTCAAAAAATTAAACAAAAAGCGTGATCTAAGTTAAACTGCGATCGGGATTACTTTGATAGTTTTTTTTAACGAAAATCTAATAGTAACTCCCATTAGATTATTATTATGGTACATTACACAAAATTATTATTGTGTATACCAAAAAAAAATACTTGACACAGTGGATTTCATCAAAATAATTTAACCACATTGGTACATTAAAAGTTATTCAGGCTTACAAAATCAGTGAAAGTAATACTTAAACATTTGTCGATTTTTTCATCATACTGACACGTTCTTAGACACTGCGTTCGAGCAAAGACAGAGAATGATAATCAGTGATGCTAACCGTAGGAAAAAAAACTTTGAGCTGCGTTCAGATATCGAAAAAAAATCATTTAAAAACAAAATAAAGTTTTTATCAAAGTAACCCCGTTCCACTTTATTACATACAAAACATCCAATTGGCGGTGAAATGTATCTACTTACGAATAACTTAAAAATAGTTCCCACACGTGGACAGCACTATAAAATACTTTCAACGTATTCCGACACTTAAAAGTATTTCACGGCCGCGAATAAAAATACTTTCACACGGCAACAAAACTTCCCTGTGAATTATAATAATTAGCAAACAATGGGCTTTTACTTGTTAACTCAGGACTCGGTTACATATATAGGCATGAGAGAACCAAGGTTCTCCCATGACAGTCACATTCCTGAGACCCTATTCTAAATGGCGTCTAGAAGCTTCGTTACATCGTGTGATAACTGTATGTACTGAATTAACTAAATATTATTAGGGCCTCTTTCACCAACTACAAGTTAAGTGTTGATTAGTTATTTTTAAAAATAATTTTATGTTTTATTAAATTAATGATCATTAATTTCTCTCTATTAATTGGTATTTTGATTGATTTTATGTTACTGATTAATTATAATAATATGTAAGTTGATTTAGGTATTTGTATTTTTGATCTCATTGACATTTTGTTAATTCATTTATAATTTTATTAATCTAAATTAATGTTGTGCTTTCCTACAATTTAAATTCATACTTGTGATGTTCTTCTCTGTGAGTGTTGTATACTGTTATTAAGTATGTCTTTAGTTGGTAAGCCTTTTTAAATAAATAAATAAATTATGCACTCGGCTTACTGCATCCTTTGATAGGCGATTTTTTTTTTTTATTTTTTTTTTTTAATGTTTGGGACTTTTACCATACAAACAAAAGTATATCAGCTCCATCATTTCCGGTGACCAGTGACTTTAAATGGCGGTTAGCCTACTTGACACATGGTGAAAGAGGCCCTTAGACTTGTTATGGTTGAATTTGAAATGAATAAATAATTATTTTAAAAATTGGGGCCAATTAATCAGTTATCCTTTATCCTTAATATGGTAGCCACTCACCATATAAAGTGAACCGTCAGTCTTACTCCCGAATTTTATTAGGTAATTATTATACATACATTAGTGTGTCCCAGGCTATAAGGGCAAAATTTTTTTTTGCGAATGGAGTTACGCATACCCCTTATTTTTTTTCCATTTGACCCTAATGACTTAAATAATAAATATTATGGCGATCGGATAATGATAACCCGTGCCGACTTGATGTCAAACTTTGAATGAAAAGTTAATATGGAAGCCATAGAGAGGTTGTAGAACTTAATACGTATTTCAGTAAATGAAACACTGTTTTACCCGTATATAATATTTATTAAGTATTAATCGTTAAAAGAACATTATTTACTAAATTTTCTTTTTAAGGTTTGCTTTTTGCAATCCGGATATACCTGTCTGTGTTCTTGTACGCAACGTAATAAAAATTGCTTTTGTTCCTCTTCCACAGTAATTAAGCCATGGAAGTCTTGCATTAACTTAACCGCTCTTTCAGCCCTATCGTTAACAGCTCTCAGTGCCAGCACCTTTTTCTTAGCATGTTGAAACAAGGTATTATTCGACCATGAAGCAGGACACTCGTTGAGGAAACTGTCATCAATTTTGAGTCGATTGAATACAGCCTTACTTTTGATTGACACAAAATCATCAATGCTTTTCTCTGAAATTGAAAAAGATAGAAATAAGTTATCTAAGCAAAGTGATAAAAGAAAACAAATATTTTTACTAGTTCTACTAACCGAAAAGTGGGCCACATAGTTCTTCCTTCGATGGGATGTAGCGTTTACCGTAGGCTGATGAGTTTTCTTTGGCTAAGTTAGCAACAATTTTTACTTTTGTTTCCTGATCTACATTATCATCAAATATAGACAAGACAGATACTTTATCTATTAAATACCATAAATGCTGGCAGAACTTCTGTAAAGCTGCTTTTGAGATGCTTTTGTCGATTCTTTCGTAAGCCTTCATGGTCTTCAAAAAGCATAAATCCTGGTATGGTGCCTGTACCGCTAAAGTGCATTGCAACCAAGGCTTCACGTAGGATGTCACGATGAACAGGCACACGTCTAATAGAGCTACCTTGTTCTTGTTCGAAATTTTAAATTGAGAGCTAAGTAAAGTTATTTTCAGTGAATAAATCGCTCTCGCCATCCATCGAGCTTGGTGCATGGCACCTGGAGGCCGAATCTTAAATTTCTTCTCTCTATCTCCGCCGAGAAATATTATTGATAGCTCTATTAATTCACGATAGTCATCTCTAGCAATTTTTTTAATTAATTCAGATTGGTAAAAGTCTAGCAGTTCGTTAATTTCTGAAACATTTAGGCATGCTAGCTTTTCTGAATAACTCTGTATCCTTTCGGGATCAACATTTTTCCAGTTTTCTCAGAACTTTTTAAACAGTGGAATGTCAGGGCTCGTAGTGACTTGGCTAATTTTGGCTTCAAACACACCTTTTAATACCAACTCGTAGACGTGATGGCGGCAAGCAAAAACGAGCATTTCTCTATTCATTTTCTGTTCGAGAAGCACACAGGCACCATTAATACGACCTGTATTGGAAGCAGTGGTATCACAACAGAGAATCTGCACTTTATCTTCAAGATTCCAATCAATCATAGCGTTCCAAACTGCCTGTGCCTGTTCGTTTCCTGAAGAGTTCTCTAATTTTGGCACAGCGATGAGTTGTTCTTTATGATCGTACGAAATAACTATCGGTAAACGTTCTTCTTTAGATTTTCGTGCATCTAAAGCTGGTAAGAGTTTGCCATCCCAGTGGACAGTTACAGTATCCGGTACCTCGTTTTGAAAATCTACTTTTATAGCTTCTGCGCGCTCTTTTCGCTTTTCTGTACGAATTCTTTGAATTGAGGACTTACTTATAGGATATTCGTCAGTGTTATGGTGGGCAAGTTTTCTTGCAAATCCATTATTTCAGATTCAAAAGACGAATTTTCTTGTAGTGGTTCATAAGAAGGTGATGAAGGAGTTAAGGATGACAGATATTTATCACGTCGCTTTTGCTCGTCAATGTTTCTAACGTAGGCCTTTTCCTCCTTTTCGACCAGTTTTTTATCCACTCCAGCTAAGTGACCAGGCCGACCTGGCTCCCTCTGGCGCTGCAGGAAGATCTTATCTTCATTAATCCTCATTAAATTAAGGGTATCGGCGTGTGCAAGATCAAACAAATCATTTAAATTTGAAATAAATTCTCGCCGACGCTGCACAAACACGCCTTGAGTTTTATTTGCATTTTTTTGCAAATCTCTCCAAACTTGGTACAAGTTAACTAGTTTTTTAACACAGTTTGGTAAAGACTTAGTTGGTATACGTGCCTTTTCCCAGCAAATAATGCACTCACTAATAGTAAGATTGGCGCTTTCATTGATACTTAAATTAACTTCTCGAATATTATAGAACAGAACTGCCAGTACCTGTCCATTAGAGGGAAGTTTTGAACCGGTAATTTGATGTTTACGTCCCCTATTAAAAATATCCCCTTTTTAGAACTGCGTAACTCCATTGACATGTTGACAGAATGAAAACAATGCGTTTACTAATCAACAAACAAGCAACAACAAGCACATCAATACGTTGGCTCCCGCGCGCCTTAGTAAACAAGTACCGACATGTTTCGATGCAAGTCGGCACGGGTTGCCGTGGTTCTAAATACGTGAAACTTTATTTATAATAGCTTTGACATCATTGAAACAAAATAAGAGGGTATGTGTTGGAAAAAAAATACTTTTATTTTTTTGGGACACCCTAACATACATTTATTAATTTATATGCCGAATTGCATAACAAGAGAAATAAATATTTTATTTATTCATAGATAATAATGCTAACATGTTTACAAATAACAATATATAAATAATATAACAAATAACTATTCTATATCTATCTACATAGGTACTCGTATGTCTGTTTTTCCCCTAAATTCTTCTAAACCAGATTTTTTAAAATCTTTTTTAATATAATCACTTTATTAAATATAAATATATATATAATTATTTTTTAATATATATATATAATTATTTTTAAATATAAAAGGTCGATAGACAGGCTGACCTGCCACTTGGTGGTAGGTGACTACCGTCGCCTATATAACACAAGCAACGCCACATGTGCTGCGAGTGCGCTGCCGATCATAATAGGATTAACGAAAAGATTTTGGTTTTTACTTATGGAAAGAGCGATAAAAAAACTTTTTTAAGACTTTGTGGATTACTTAATTACTTAATTACTTAGACTTAAAAAAGTGAGAAGTCGGATTGGTTGGTCATACATAATAGTATATATAATATGAAGAATATATCCGGCCGGATAATCTATACAGCAATAGCGTTTAACCAGAGGTTAACCTTAACCAAAGGTTAACCTTAACCAAAGGTTAACCTTAACCAAAGGTTAACTTTAACTAGAGGTTAACCTTAACCAGACGTTAGATAATGTCACGTAATCTTAAAGAATGTCTACTCTGTGGTTTGAACAAAGAAAATATTTATTTGTCCGCCTGCTTTTTATAGTATCTTTTGTGAGCGCGTGCGCAAGGCAATATCATTCGATTTTTATTGTTTTCTTTATACAAAGCAGATGCGAGAAAATTCAAGTAATCAACATCGAAATCTCGTGGCCGTGGTTTATTTGAGACTACGAAAAGACGCAATAGTATCCGTCGGAAGGGGATTTTAAAATGAAATTTTAAATTATGCTGTTTTCTATACTATATGTAATATTATAAAGAGATTTCTTATTTTTGTATTTTTATTTGAAACTAGCTGGTGCCCGCGACTTCGTCCGCGTTGAACGATGAAAGGTACCCTATGTCCTTTCTGGTGTTCCAGACAACGTGTATGCAAAATTTCATGGTGATCGGTTCAGTAGTTTTTGCATGAAAGTGTTACAAACATCCATACATCCAAACATACTTTCGTATTTATAATATTAAAAAGTATACTCGTAGATTAGTATTGATGAATAAACTCAAAAACTACTGGACCGATTTCAAAAATTCTCACACCTACAGAAAGCTACGTTATCAGCGAGTAACATAGGCTATATTTTATAAAGTTACGCGGGCGAAGTCGCGCGCAACAGCTGGTATTTAATAAAGATTCATCCGCGAATTCCATTTCGCGATGTTACTAAGTGATATATAAGTTAATTACTTGTTTTATAAACAGAAAGTAAACGTTTATGTATTTATGAGAAGTATAAAAAAACGTAATCGAACGCATGACTGGCTCACCGCTTTGAGTGAAATTCTTACGTATAATAATTTTAATGCGCCATTCGGAATTCATAAGCAAATATGCAATAAGAAATTTTTAAACTGATTAAACATTTTATTATTTATTATGAAATAATAAAATGGAATATATAAAATAATAGCGGATAGGCCCTGGCAGGTTAGGAGGAGATAGGCCCTGGCATCCCTTACTTCCTTACTCCTTATACGTGTCCGCTGCTGCCTATTTCTCCGCTATCTTTCTTTTAAACCAACGAATTTTGATACAGTTTTCACCAATAGGAAGAAGAATAAACAAGAAATGTTTGTATGTATAATTTGCAAAAAAAAATGCATCCGTTAGTAGCCGGAAGCGGGCCGCTAATCCTTACATATTATAAAACAAAGTCCTCCGCCGCGTCTATCTGTCTGTTCGCGATAAACTCAAAAACTGCTGCACCGATTTTCATGCGGTTTTCACCAATGGATAGAGGGATAATCAGAGAAGGTTTTACGGAAAAAAATATATATAAAAGGCGATGTGTGTATGTATGTCCCCTATAAACTCCAAAACCGCTGAAGCGATTTTGATGAAACTTTCAGACAATCTTCAGATTAGTCCAGCATTCCTGTGAAGTTTGGTAGCGATCGAACGCGGACGAAGTCGCGGGCATATACTAGTTTTTTTTTTCATATTTTTGTGTCGAATCTTACAGTGTCGAATAATCAACAACACTTTGGTATAACTACACATAAAACTTGAAACAGATAGTAAAATGTAAAAAAAAAAATTGTTAATTTGTCACAAATCTCCGTGACCGGATAAGGCGACCGTGAGCACACCCAGTTCATTACAGCAGCTCATTTGTTTAATGGCTAGTTTTATAAAAACAATGCGACGCCACAGTGTTTAAAAAATTTTTAATCAGTGTCGCAACTAATATCATATTATAAATACTTTGTAGGTATTTTGAAAAACAAAGGATTCGTAGCCGTCTTACGATATTTTATTTAATCTACTCGCCAACTTTCTTGTATTAAATACTTCAGTATTAACTAATACAGTCATGTTGTTATGCCAACTTTTGTAGGCATTCGTATTAATATTATTATTTCGACAATTATTACACCAACAGGAATATTATTCTTAATTATACAGACAAAAAATTTAAAAAAAATTATTTTTGTTTGCAATGTATAAACTCAAAAACTACTAAACCGATTTTAAAAATTCTTTCTTCTATAGAAAGCTACATTATCAGCGAGTAACATGGGCTATTTTTATAACACGCGGACGAAGTCGCGTGCAACAGCTGGTAAACTTATAAGTAGATCCGTCGGAGATTCAAGATTGTCAATAATCAACATAATCTGAAGAATCAATCAGCGTACGAGTATTATATGTATCAAAAATATTATATATCCAACTTTTAAATTTAAATTATTATTTAAAAGTTGGATGTAGATGATAGATATGTAGTAGCTACAGCATCAAACTGAAATGATAATCCCAAAAACCTCAATAATCCCAATAATCTCAATAATCTCAATAATCCCAATAATCATAATAATCCCAATGTGGAAGCAAATTTAAAGACGTATTCATTTGAAAAAGAAATGTGTCATCTCAAAGATTCTTCCCCGATAATTTGTGTTTAATGTGACATTTAGTAGCTGTGAGGCCGCTGTAATCGCGACAAAAAATCTCAAATTCAATTACTCGACCGTGAGAGAGCGGTACGAGCACAGAGTTGGACAAAAGCGAGTGCATAGGAAGTCATAATTATTATTATGTTATGCGAAAAAATTATCATATATTTTTATTCCTTATTTCGCTTTATAATCAGTATATTATTATTTCGTTTTGAGGCAGGGCAGGCAGGTGAGCTGCCTACCCCAAATTTAATAATAAATATAATTCACTAAATTGCTTTTATTTTATTTAAATTCAATACGATTAAGTAATCCACAAAGTCTCGAAAAAGTTTTTGATATGTAAATAGAATTTGTATTTACCACAACAATATTCAAATTAAAAGCTAGAAGTATTGAGTAAGTACATGTATTACTAAATATGTTACACTTACTTAGATAATAAACCTTAAACTTAGTCTAAAGCTAAAAATTAATTACAATTAACTTAACAATGTCATTAAGATAATTAAACTGTAAAGTCGCTTCCCAAAAATTAACAAAGAAAAAATACACAATTTAATGTCACTGTTTAATTTACATTTTTTTAAACAAAACAATTAATCATTGTAACTGTGACACACGCATTAAGTCAGATTTTATAATTTAAACGGTCATTAAGTTAACTGACTGCCCTACACACGGACGGACGTGCTTAAATAGCAATTACTACACATTCACCGTGAGAATTAACAAAGAAATACTTAATGAAAACTAGCTATTTAGTTTATGTTCGAGTAAAATAAATGACAAGCCCACTGGACATGTGGACATACATATATATATATATATTCTATGAACGTATGAATGTGTTACTGAACTCCTGTTTGTTTTTGATGGTTAAATTTTGATTTAAAGCAACGTATTAATATAATTTCAGCTGCATATAAACCTCTCCAGACCTAATTATTCACTCCCAGGTCTATTAGGTCATCCACAGCTGCATATGGGCCTCTCCAGACTTCTGTATATTTTCTGTGTCCCTAATAAAGTGTATGCAAAATTTCATGATTATCGGTTGAGTAGTTAAAAGTGTAACAAACCAACAAACTCATTTTCCCATTTATAATATTAGTTAGGATTATTGCTTTATTATTGTTGTAAGCATAATAGTAGGTAGGGCAGCATAATAGTTTTAAAAATAATAACATAACATAAGTTTATTTTTCTCAATTGAACAATAAATTTACAATATATATTAAAGACCATACTATCTGTGGCTTCTTTTGATAATGTAGTTATTAAAATAAATAAAAAATCCAAGTTGAAATACGAAAGAAGTATAATATTTTTAATTGTTTAAAAAAAAAACAAATTTTATCACAATATTTACACAAAATGTGGGTCGCATATTGCAATACCGATAGTGAATAATCTAAAATTATCTATTCGTGTCAATCACTTTAAAAAAATTGCAAGAAATCTGAAGGAAACGTGTACCTACCTATTGAGTCATTTTGAGTCACATTGAGTATTGAGTTCGGGAAACATTCTCAAGGAAAACCCAAAAATATGATGATGTATTTAACTTTTATTTTTTATATCCGTACTAATATTATAAATGCGAAAGTATGTTTGGATGTATGGATGTTTGTAACTCTTTCACGCAAATACTAATGAACCGATCACTATGAAATTTTGCATACACGTTGTCTGAGACACCAGAAAGGACATAGGGTACCTTTTATCGTTCAACGCGGACGAAGTCGCGGGCACCAGCTAGTATATTATAAAGAAAAGTTTATTACACATTTCTCCTGAAAATAACACAACTTAGATTGCGTTACATAAATACTAACATTTTTAAGGCATTTATTATCACCTGAAGAACACTTAATACACTTACGCATAAAATTTGATGATATATTTAGAAAAATTGGTTATTCAGTTGTTTATTCAGTAACTTTCTCATTTATTTGTAGTGATTTTTTTTTATTAAAATTTTTAAAGAATATTAATAATTAATTAATAAAAATATTATTTACGGTTTTCAATAATTGAAAAAGTGATAAACGACAAAAGTTTGTGTAGGTATATAATTTGCAGGGAAAAAAAATCATAATATGTTCGAAGTTTATAATAAAATTTATTTAATAAAAATTTGCTGTCCTTAAATTTATAATACCTGATAAAAGTAAAAAATACAAAATATCGGATTGTAATCTAAAAATAAAATTTTTGAATTTAAATTAATATTTCTTTTTCACAATAGTGGGTAAACACTAAATATTCTCCAAAAGTTGATATCAAAGTTTATTATCTCTGATTGATATACATTTCAACTGTCTCTTATATCAATCACTCATGATTAGTTGATAAAATTTGTACTTGATATTTATTTTTTTAACCTAAGTATATCAAGTTTTACAATAGTATTTATAGATCGTCAAACATAATAAAAATAAATTAATTTATTGCATTTTTAGAAAACCGTTTTTTACGGGGAATCCCCGTGGTTGGCCTTTTCAAATATATCTCTCATTAACAACAAAAAAAAGTGGATATAATATATTAAATTCTTATTTTTGTCAGCAAGATAGTTGGCTACTCTAGTTGGCTAGATAGTAAAATGTAATGTGGGCCTTAACATTTTAAAAAATCAAGGTGGATTATATATATATATGTATACAAATATTACTCTATAATTCACAAGTGCATAAGCAAAACTTGATAGTAATTCAGCATTTTTGTTTCGATGAGTGAGCATACTACTACTATGACCGGCAGAGTACCTGTGGCGGTTCTTGTTATAGGCGACAGTAGCCACAAACCATCAACCAATAACCAGCCCTAAACCGGAAGATCAGCGCAGGTTTTTACACATGCTCAGTTAGAGCGGCGTTTGTGCGTCCGTTGTATATTATCTATTATATGTTTTAGTATTGTCAAATGTCAATTTAGTATACACAAATGTATTATATATTAAATTATTTATATATAATAAAATCGCCCTTTGTTACAAATAAAATTTATTCTTTTCTATTCTAACAGTTGATCGCAAGTAGTCGAAGCATATTTGTGGCGACTCTAAAATGAAAACTAACACGTCAGTGATAAATTCACTTGTTAAAATAATAACCGTATAACAAATCTGGTGCCGTCACGTAGCTGTGTTAATATTAACAGTGTTTTGATAAGAAACCGTCGAGATATTATTTTATTGTTTCGCGCAGGAAAATGCCGTAATTGTGACGTGTCAGATTAAGAGCCAATTTTCATGTTTGCTCAGATGTTTCATTGCAGCTTCCATCCGTTTCGCTATTAAATCTTAATGAAAGTGATTAACGATCTATTTAACTGGTAAACACGAATTTATTACCAATCTGAAAGTTTTTTTTTATGTCTTTACAAATATGTATGTATTATAAAGAGGTAAAATTTGTACGTTCGCGTGTAGGAGGTGATCTTCGAAACTACTTACCAGATTTTTTTAATAAAAAACTGATATAAAATTCCAATACAAAATATAATTTACATCGAAATGTAACTTAGGTAGGTACTAATATATGTGAACACAACATACAAAATATTTTTGTATGTTAAAATACATACAAAACACAACACACATACTTTCCAACAATTTGAATTCTCATGAAAAGAAAATTGGCGAATTACTTTTGAAAAATTAATTTTATCACTTATAGAATATTCGCTTCTTTTTCTTTTTTGGTCTTATTATTATTATTATTTTAATTAATAAATAAATGTAAAAATATATGTAATTTTTATGATTCTTTAGGCCTATTTGTATATAATCTATAATATATATATTTTTTAAATTTATGGCTGTATGTAATCTAAATAAATAAATAAATAAAAATAGAAGCGTTCGTTAAAAAGTCTGTCTACCAATAAAGTTAGAATAGAATTTCAAATGGACATAGCGTCAATATATGTCGGGCGTTATATATTTTATTTTTCAACGCGAACGAAGTCGCGGGCACCAGCTAGTGTCTTATAATATTATGGTAGACAGAATATGTATTATTTCGCTTATATTAACATAACCAACAAAATAGATTCTGCAGGCATGCTGCCGATTTTAGTAGAAAAAACGGAGAATTTGCTCATTTATAAATTATAGGTGAAAGATTTAATTTTTCAATATAACACTCAAAGATTCTAGAAGTATATAATTTAATTCCTCGACGATTTAAATTATATACTTCTAGAATCTTTACCTACAATTTATTGCTAATACAGTTAATAATAATCCAACACAAAAGCGAATACAATTTTGTATTCCAACACCCAAACTGCATAAAGTACTTATTAAGGCAGACAAAGGAATTTAGCATTAAAAATATTATAATAAAATAAACCCTATTTATTAAAGTTATTCATGAATATTACAAGTAGTGTACATAACAAAATATGATGCATTCATTTACAAAGATCACTGTCAAGTGTTTTCAACTACTTACAATATTGAAGTATTATCGACATTGTTGTTAAGATGTAGTGAATATTGTATTCTAAGACGAATTAAAATAGCGTGACCGAGTGTTCGAAAGAGTTTATACAGTATTTAAGTTGTAAACACATAAAAAATGACATAATACTACAACGACGCACCTCGGCTTCGCCCGGGTGAGATTGTGGGAGTGAGTACACATAATTATATAGCCTATGTTCATCTGGAATAATGTACCTTCCAAATAATAACAGATTTTTTCAAATATGTTACATTAGTTTCGAAGACTACCCTCCACTTGTAAGAAAATTTACAAAATAGCTTCAACCTATACTAATATATTATAATAAAATGTGAATGTGAGATTTCTGTTACCCTTTCACGCCTTAACTACTCAACCGACTATCATGAGATTTTGTTTATACACTACACATGTTGTCAGGGTTACAAAAAAAAGACGTAGGGAACCTTTCATTAAGAAAAAAGTACTGTTCCTGAGGGATCATCTAAAAAGGAAAATAAAAAATTGAACGCCTGAAAAAAATAGCAACTAGCTGTTGCACAAGACTTCGTCTGCCTAACTTTATAAAAGCTACACTGGACCGCAAAGAAAAAAGGTCGGTTAGAAAATCTTCAAAATATCTTCAAACGTACCTGACCTAACTATAAATGAAATAAAGACTAAATTAAAGAATATTTTAATGTGCTTAAATAAAAATAAAATTTATTTAGTTTAGCTGTAATTTAGTCTTTATTTCATAAGACGGATCTACTTATAAGTTTACCAACTGTTGCACGTGACTTCGTCCGCGTATTATAAAATATAGCCTGTGTTACTCGCTGATAATATATCTTTCTATATGTGAATGAATTTTTAAAATCGGCTCAGTAGTTTTTGAGAATTTTAGAATATTCTCTCATTATAATATTATTAGTATAGATAAAGATCAAATAAATGTTTTGAAGAAGAAGAGGCGCGAACAGAGTCAAAGGCAAAAAACTAGTAATTTTTCTAAAATATAACTGGCAAAGTACACTGAGGTGATAACTTCTTAATAAAATATGTATTTAAAAATTATTGAATTTTGAAAAACACCAATTTTCACTCACACTGTTAAATAGAACGTTTTAACTTAGGTTACTTAAAACCGAATGTTGTAACTTGTGCGGTTGTAGAACCGAGTAGGTTTAAAATAATTAATCGAACGGATTTCATTTCCGATTGAAAATTCATTAAATTGTTTTAAAACTAGCTGTGCCCGCAACTTCGTACGCTTGGTATTTCGGTATTAGGTATACCTTTTTATTTGTACACCGATTGGAATTAAAAAAAAAAACACTTAATGTTACAGGAAGCTTGCTGCAACACACCAGTGAAAACCTCATTCAAATCAGTCAAGCCGTTTCTGAGATTAGCATTCACAAACGTACAGACAAATAGAAAAAAAAATCTAAATTTTTTTTTTTTTGCATCGGTGACAGGTAATTAGGACGTGTACAATTATTATTTTTTTTTTTTTTTTAATATGTAAGCTTATTAATAATTTTATATGTATAGCTTTTCTATATTTATTTAATGGGTCTTACATATAAAAAAAATAATTCCCTCTATTTTTATATACTTGTATATATATATATATATATATATATATATATATATATATATATATATATATATATATAATGTTAATACAAAACAATATTAAAATATAAATTTATTGAATCAATCAAACAAAATTCTTTAAAAACAAAAATTACCTACTTGTTGAATTTTTTTCTACTGATATGTTTAGTGAGATAAGAAAGATAAAAAAACACCGCATTACTTACAGTCATCGTTGATACAAGAATACCTATTACACAAAAGTGTATATATAAATTTAATTTTAATTTAATTTAAATCTCAAAAAGTAACTAATATATTATTATTTGTAACAAAAAATTCTTACCTTTTTATTATAATTTATACTATAACAATTAACAACAGTTAATTAATGATATACACAAGAAAAAATCACTTATTTATAACACACTATAACACAAACACTTCAATAACTCGTATTCTTATGTATTTTATTTTTTTTAATTCCTTCGATTTCGCGCCAAAACTGCAAATGTCAAAAGCGACGTGCGCTCCAATGCGTCGCTTTTCACAGACTAATTTCCTTTTCTATTCCTGCACGCAAAGGCTGCACTCAGCAAAGCAATCGCCACCAGACCAAGATAAAACTTGTTAAAAACCTGTCGTTTTCCGTGAAAAAAAAATTCAACAATCTAACAGATGTATGATAACGATTTTAATGAAAGAATGCCTCCGATTGTTTCGCGATGTCCGTTTGAATTAACATGTCGCTGAAGTAACACAATAATGTTTTTGTTCAGTCAGCGTTGTTAAGACAATATGCAAAAGTGTTGTTTAGTCAATCTGTACACCTAAATTTAGGCTCGAGTTCACCAACAGACGGTCATTTTTAAACAGCTGTTTAAAATTTAAACAGCCGTTTAATAATATTTTGTTGTTCACCATCGCTAAAATGCGGGGTGTTTAGCCCCAAACGTCAAATTAATCATTTAGTTATTCAGATGTTTAAGGCGCTTAACCCTTATTTTAGCGATTTTGAACAACAAAATATTATTAACCGTCTATTGGTGAACTCGAGCTTTAATATTTTAATCTTGAAAAAAGTGCTTTACCCAGTCGAGTCGGTAAGAGTTGTTTTTCTTAATTATACTATCGATTTTGATGCAGTTTTCACCGTCATTTCGATGATAATTAAAAATATATGTACCTATATATACTTCATACTAATATTATAATTGCGAAAATAACTCTGTCTGTCTCTCTGCTACCTTTTCACGCATTAATTATTCAACCGATCATCATGAAATTTTGCATACACGTTGTCAGGGATACAAGAAAGGACATAGGGTACCTTTCATCCACAAAAAAAGTACTGGTCCCGAGTGATCATCTAAAAATATAAAGAATTGGGCGCCACTGTCGTGTGGTGACGCCACCGTCGTCACAGCGATAACGATGTCAGGCGTTATTTATTTATTTATTTATTTTCCAAAAGGTACACCAACAGCACAAACAAAAAACTTACAATAGGTATAGGTGACAAAAGGCAAATTTAAGGCATACACAGATTACTAGTATATTTTCTTTTTCAAGGCGGACGAAGTCGCCAGCACCAATTTTAAATGAATAGGAAACTTGAAGTTACACAATAAAACTTCAAAAAAGATTTTCTTGCGCTTAACTGGCTTAAACAATTATAATGCATGCCAACCACAGGATTAATGGGATAAAGGATTAAAGAAATGGTGATTAGCATCCCTTACTCACTCACCGAAACATAATAGCACACCAAATTTCTACCAAAATTCCTTGTTCATACATTTATTTTATTTTATTTATTTATTTAGATTTAGATTACATACAGCCATAAATTTAAAATATATATATTATAGATTATATACAAACAGGCCTAAAGAATCATAAATATTATATTTTTACATTTATTTAATTAATTAAAAAAATATTAATAAGAAAAAGAAAAAAAAGAGAATATTCTATAAGTATAAAATTAATTTTTCAAAAGTCATTGGCCAATTTACTTTTTATAAGAATTCAAATTGTTAGAAAATATGAAAATATCATTCAGAATGTTATTGTAGTGATACTTATAGAACGATGAAAAAGGAATTTTTACAATGATTAAGTTCTACAATAGGAAATATGAAATGTATCACTTGATCTTGTTCTGAATTTTGGTACATTGAAGTGAATACATTCTAAAAGTGAAGAAGAATCGATGTGATTATTTATTATTTTATATAAGAAGAATGCGTCAATATAAGATAGCAATTTATGCATTTCATAATAATTGTAGGGGTATAAAATAAAATAAGATAATATAATTTCAATTGCAAATAAAATAAAAAGTGACCCCGCTTTGAACACATTTGCCCTAAGGATAAAATATACTAAAGCCCATTCCTCAAACCTCACCTTGATGAGATGATGAGGATCCTTTGCGAATTTGTACTGTTTTTTTTTTTTTTTTTTTCTAAATACCGAGTCTAGTTAGAGCATATGGAAATGGAGTTAGTTATATTCAATCATTAATTAATTGGATCAACCTAATCATATTAACAAAACTCTTCAGTGGAAATTCACTTAAGAGCGCACTGTACGAGCGAGTGAAGTCAATAAAAGTTGAGAATTTGCTGTCTCAACTTATATTTCTTCAATAACCGAAGAAAGAATGCGAAAACAATAAATCTAGGAAAATTCTTCTAGGAAAATCTTTATAGACGGTAGCTATCGACAGTTTTAAATTTACATTATAGCTAGAATGTTTTCATTCAAAAACTATATATTATTGGCTTTTAGTCAGTATAAATTACAAGAATTTAACCCACGAAAATGTCACAAATATGTAGGTACTGAACGTTTCAGAAATTAATTGTATCTACTGTATATGATATTAATTTCGGTTCTTACGTTTACTTCCATATGTTATCTCAGAAACTTCATATGTTATCTCAGAAACTTCATATGTTATCTCAGAAACGGTAAGTGACTCCCGTTGGGAAGTGAGCTCTTAAGGGCAAGACATACAAAACCAGAAAATTTCAAGGCAATAGCTTAATTAATTATTAATATTAATAAGATGAAGATTGGGCTATTAGTATTATTGCGAAGTAAATAAAATGGCAATTATTAAAGGAAATTGTTGTATCTCCCATAAGCAGTAGGTAATTTAAAAAAAATGTCGTTCAATGTCGTTGGCTTCTTAATAAAGGTCAGTCGTAGTTACTCTCAGATGTCGATAATAAATTGCTTATTCGCTTCCCAATCACCACAGTAGGATTAAGAATTAGCGACACAAATTAGATAATAGTAGGTAAAAGTATTAGAAATTTTAAAGAGATAGGAAAATGGGCTATGGGACCCCTTAATTACATATCAAAATACAACAGTATTCATATTATTATTCTACGGTGGCCCAGTTAATAATTAAGAAATGCATTGTACCTCTGACACTACTAATAAAACAATCATAACATCAAACAGAATTTAATGTTAAATGTGATTGCGTCACTGCAATGAGCGTCCGTAGGTACAATATAAATAGTTGTAAGATAAGTAGATAGGTAAACATCATAATAAGTAAAATATATAGTACTAGGTTTTGCCCGCGACTTCGTCCGCGTCCATTTTTCTTATCCGATCGCTACCAAACATCACAGAATCACCCGCTGAACTAATCTGAAGATTGTCTGAAAATTTCATCAAAATCGGTTCAGCGGTTTTAGAGTCCATAGGAAACATACTGGAAAATACATACACACATTGTCTTTTATATATTAAGAAGATAAGATTTGCTTCTACATCCGAATAGTACTTGTTACTTATTTCATTATTTGTCCCCATTTGTCCCATTGAAATGTCAGCCACCATTGAATAAGGGGGCGCTGTAGTAGCGTGAATTTTATTAAAAAGCGCTGAGCCACGCACAATGCAGCTGCTGTGCGGCGAAATAAATAATAAAAATGTCAAGCTTGCAAATGGGCGGTTTTCAAATTATTCTATTTAATTTTTATATGAAACTTAATTTAAATAAGTAATATGATTATTTTGTAAAAAAAATTTCTAATATACCTATCTCTTAATATAATTTCCAACACTAAACGACTTCACAAGCGCCGATCTGACTAATTTAGAAACCACTGTTTGATGATGATAACTAAAAATTATGTATTGTAGTGTATTGTATTGTATTGTTTTGTATGTATTGTAGTGTATGTATTGTAGTGGCTGTATTGTAGCCTGCCACTTTTTTAGTTTAACAACCATACAAATTGGTCCTCCTTTCTGCCCTTCAGGTCTATGTCTCTCGTCCAACTCTCGTCTCTAATCATTTCAATATATTGCTCTGCTTGTTTAACCACAGAACATTGTCTATATATTCTAGTGTTCTGCTGTCATTGTCACATTTGTCAGATGTTTCTATTCTATGGTCATATTTATTAGTTATTATAGACGACATTATTTATTAGTCATTTTATTTCGTTATCAATGTATCAATATCAATTGGAAAATAGACATTGATTCGTGTAGAACATAAATTATTATTTCTAAAGAATGGAATAGTTGCAGTGTTTTACTACATCAATAATTTCGTTTGGTACACAATTTATAAATTAATTCGACATCTCGTGAACATTTAACTGTATTATAAATTACTTTGACGTTTGACCAAAATACAACATTATCCTAGTCCGCATTTGTGATGGAATTGTACAACGCAACCAAGAGACGGAAAAACTTGACGAGCAAGGGTCGCAAGCGAGCCAAATAAGATTCAGCTAATCGTGTTCGAATCTAGATAGAGCTAACGAGTGTCGTAGCCGATTACGGGTTTTATGTACGCGTGACGGTGACATGAGCACAAACAACAAACGCAGGGGAGGAGCTAGCGGTTCCAGTTGTTCTGTTTCTGGAGTGCCCGCACTTGTCAACGTACCGACCGCCATGTCGGCCGATCTTGCCTCTTTATTCGAATGCCCTGTCTGTTTCGACTATGTGCTGCCGCCCATTCTGCAGTGTCAGAGTGGACACCTGGTGTGTTCTAGTTGCCGCCCTAAGCTGTCCTGCTGTCCAACATGCCGAGGGCCTCTTGGAAATATACGCAACCTCGCCATGGAAAAAGTGGCCAGCAATGTAATGTTCCCATGCAAGCATTCTAACACAGGCTGTACCCAAACCCTGGTGCACACGGAGAAAGCTGAGCACGAAGAAGCGTGCGAATACAGACCATACTCCTGCCCTTGCCCTGGCGCTTCTTGTAAATGGCAAGGTGGCTTAGACCAAGTGATGCCACACCTCATGATGTCTCATAAAAGTATCACAACATTACAAGGAGAGGACATAGTTTTTCTGGCCACCGACATTAATCTTCCTGGTGCTGTGGACTGGGTCATGATGCAGTCGTGTTTCAATCATCACTTTATGTTAGTGCTCGAGAAGCAGGAAAAGTATGATGGCCATCAGCAATTTTTTGCGATTGTACAGCTTATAGGTTCTCGGAAGGAGGCGGAAAGTTTCGCTTACAGGCTGGAGCTAAATGGACATAGGAGAAGACTAACCTGGGAAGCGATGCCTCGCTCAATTCACGAAGGTGTCGCATCAGCAATTATGAACTCTGATTGTTTGGTCTTTGATACATCTCTCGCACAACTTTTTGCTGATAATGGAAACCTGGGCATCAATGTTACTATTTCTCTCGCCTAAGTACATCACCACACAGTTGCCTTCAAATATATTGGCCATTTACAGAATAAGTAGAACAGCAGTTGTAAATAGTATAAGAACGACATACAGAAAAGCTCCTTACTTGCGTTTTCATTACATGTAAGTTAAAAATTTCTTTATTAACACACTACCTGGTGACTGATTCTTAGTCTGTGTTCAAAAAATAATGTAACGCCTGACATTATACCTTTGCCAGGCGTTGAATCTTTATTTCTAGATAGCTGTTGCCCTAATAATGGAATATTGAGTTAATGTCCATCTTGAAATTCTGTTCTATCTATTGGTAAAAGATATTTTTAAATCATTGAGTAGTTTCAAAGATATTATAATATTATGGCAACTGCAGATATATGCAGAGGAAACCTCTACAAAGAGTGATTCAAACTAATTGAAGGGACAATTAAATATTATGTCACTAAGCTTGAATTTCGTTGTTTTAAGCTGCCACTGCTGTATTATATTTGTGGCTAAGCTCTTTGATAAACTTTTGTAATCTCTTGTTTTACAAGAAAAAAATTACAAGTTCTCTATACACTTGCCTAAAGTGGATAATAGATATTAATAGATGTTATTCAAAATGTCTCATTAATTTTATTTTGGCAACTTGAAATCAAAGTTGTTGCAGATTTTTAGAGAATCACATCTGTAGTATGCAGATTTCAAGATTTAATTTTTAAATGCAGAAATAAATGATAGTGATTTTGAGAAGCAGGTGATAGGTGATTGGAAATTATTATTTTAATATTTTTTTATTAAGTAATAAAACTTTTAGTAGTCCTTAAGTCCTTAAGTAATCAAACTTTTAGTAGCTTTTAAAAAAACCAGAAATAAGTCCATTCTGGGAAAATCTGCAAAATTTAGAACTGGCGCCATATCTGCATCTGCAAAATTGATTATTGCAGATGTGGATACTGTTGCAATGGGAAAGTTCTGCACATTTCCTGATGCAGATGTGAATATCTATGTAGTCAAGGCATATTTTAATAACACACCCTCGCAAATAAGGAGCTATCACTGTAACCAAAATCCATCCTATGAATAAAGAGCACAACTGCAAGCAATATAAATTATTTTCTTACAAATTGATTTCACTATTGAACATAATTAAAATGACACTTGTTTTTCAAAAATAAAGCCAAATAATACATTTAGTTTGATCATTGTGCATCTGTATTGTGTGTTCATTTCTGTAGCCTTAAGTAGTTGAAAATAATAAATGGTAAAATTCACTGGTATGCCTTTTACAAATAATAACAGAGAGTCTTATCCCGTTACGGGGAATTTCACCCTCACTTATGGGATATGTGATTATTTTATTCCAAACAATGAACAAAATAATATATTAGGTTAAATATGTTTATAATTCTTGTAAATACATGAAATGAAAACTTAGACATTAAGAATTCAGTGATTTTACATTTTGAAAAATCCCCTGGCATTGAGTTTTTATAAAACTAGTTGAAAGTTATTTTTTTATAATTTACTTACATGACCATGTTTTTTTGTGTTTCTTATTTCTTTTTGTTGGTTAGTAGTATTTTTGATTTAATTTTGATCTAACTGTGAAGTTAGGTACTTAATATTTATGTTTAATGTGTAAAAAATAAAACATTGTTATCATTAGATTCCTTTAATATTTATTGACAATATATCCAGTATTGGCAATAAAGTGAAATATAGAATAAAATTAAAATATCCACAATAATATAAATTTGCAGTTGAAATGTTTATGCTGAATATAAATTTTTGGAAATATCAAAACTGAATTTGGAATATACTTATTCTATTTGAAGCAGTTACCTTATGTTCTTTTTAGTAAACTCGGATAATTTATGATTGAGAAAATGTAACATAACATGAAAATTAGGATTTTAGTGGCCATTAAGTACAGGGGCAAAGCAGTACTTGTTTAAAATAATATTATTAATTAAAACAATAAACAAACCCCCAACATTCTATTGAGCCCAAACACCAGTGCCGGATTAGCTACGTAGCAAAAGTAGCGATTGCTATGAGCCCCGCTCGGCTCAGTTGACCACTTTCAGTTTTTTTGTGGCCCATTAGCCGGTCAACTCAGCCAGTGGGCTCGGTTAACCACTTGCTACGGCTAAAGGTCTACTCAGCCCGCAGGTTCAGTCGACTACTTTCTATGTTTTTCGTGGTCCACCCAGCCCACACACACAAAATCGAAAGTGGTCAACTGAACACACGGGCTAAACGGGCTGTGGGCTCAGTTGACCATAAAAGGCCACATACCAATGCCTGCTTGAGCGTAAAATAATTTTTTCAATATTTTGAAATGAACATTTCAGAAAATATTGTTCAAGTGTCATTCTTTTATGTACTTAACAGTTTAAATAAAATTATCTTTATATTATATTTTGTTTAAATTAGAGAAAATACGCTTTATTTTAACATTTAAAATCCACGTAACTGAACCTTAAACTGAAGATCCTAATACAAACTAAGGGCCCCTTGATAGAATTTACTACGGGCCTTGCGCATCTTAATCCGGCACTGCCAAACACGCTATATCTGCTGTAAGTTGCTGAGGAGTTGGGTATCCTGCAGACTTTTTGATACTGCAGCATCAGATCATGATTACCGTGTCATGGAAATACCACCAAAGTAGTAGTATACCGAATTTCACATCAATTGAACCTGTGGAAGTTAGTGAAATCCCTTCGTCAACTAGGAAATGGGCTGATGATCTTCAAACCCTTGAACAGATCTTCATAAACTATAGCTTACAACCATCTTGATATTGTAAGCTTTCAAACAAAAAATCTAGTTCATTCGTATAGACACACACACACACACACACACGTCAAACTTATAACACCCCATTTTTGGGTCGGGTGTCGGAGGTTAAAATTACATTTGTTAAGGGATGCTGGCCACAACAAAAGAAGAAATATGTAGATTAGAATAATTTTGTGTCATTCTTTTTTTTTTAATATAACTGTTAATACAAATGTAAAATGAAATATATTTGTGTAGGACTGTGGTCATTTGTCGCCACAAAAATATTTTTAGTTGATAAAATAATGTAAAACTTATATTTCACAGAAAGCAGACGAAAGTAAGAGTTTTCAAAGATTATACTTAATAAATTTTGTAATGTACCAGAAGTGAATTTGTTTTACTAAAAAAAATCCCACCACACTAGAATCCTACCTAATATCTAGAACAAAATTATGATCATTGCAAAATAGTGTTTTAGACTCGCCTCCCTCCACTTAGCTCCTATGCCTAGGATCCCATGGGGTAACTCTTTGCCTTTAATATATCAAAAAGTTCATAAAAGATAGTAGTGTGTGGCATATTTAAAAAAAAATTTAATATTATATTCATAATATTAATTTTTTTCTTAAATATGCCATATTTTTTACTATTACTAACACTATTTCACGCCTTAACTGCTCAACCGGTCTTCATTAAATTTTGCATACACGTCAAGGATACAAGAAAGGGCACATGGGTACCTTTCACCTAAAAAAAAAAAGTACTGTTCCCAAAGGATCATCTGAAATAAAATAAAAAACTAACACCTGACCAAAGTGTTATATAGCAACTTTTTTGCTACCATTTTCCTTGCTAATCCCTTATCAAAAATCAAGTGGACTGTCAGCCATAGACAAGCATTAGGGATTGGGGTAATGGGCTCTAATAATTATTAATAGATGGGGTAATTAATAAAAAAAAAATCGACAACATGTTTTAGAATCAAATTTAATCATACACATTTTATTAATTATTAACAGAATAAATTAGGCATAAAATAAATTTCTTTCATCCCCTTTTAGTTATCCGTGTTAACATTCACGACCATATTCCAAAAAAAAAAAAATACAAAAACTATAAATCTCCCAATTGCACTGTAATAAATCTTTATTATTTTATTTCAAAGATTCACTTGGATAATTTCTGTGGCCTGGTGCTAAAAGGGCCAATATCTATATTCCTATCTTTCGGTAATAAGCATTAGAACAATGAACAAGAATTGATAGTTATAATTTACATGTTATATTGTAGTATTACTAAAATATCTTTTTGTTATTGTTAGGACAAATAAATATCATTCTTTTTCAACAACTTTTTCATTTTCACAAAAAAGGACTTTGGCCCTTTTAGCACCAGGCCACAGATTTAAATGACACTATACTGATCGAGAAATCTGGTGCAAAGTGGAAATTTTCTTAAAAAAAAACGCTTACTACTTAACCATTTAAAGTTATCTATTTAAACAACTTATCTCAAAATTCCTTACAATATATAGGGATAATTAAAATGGGGACAAAATAACAAAGTTTTATCGACTATTCTTAACATATAACTAACCACTGAGTGGAACAACTAAATTAGACATAATCAATAAAATCACAGATTTTTTTTTTTTTTTTTTTCAAATCAACGAACGTACTAATTTATTTTTTACGTTCCTGTCTACTGCAATGGATCATTTTAATTTTTTTATTTTAATTATCGTAGTAAAACTATAAGTTCAGACTACAATCAGTGTTTCAGTCCGAGTAACTCAATCGGCAATTATTTTATATATATATATAATCATCGATCGTAAAGTTAATTTAAACCGAATATAATATATCCGATAAATATAAAACCAAAATTGACATTATAAATATGTCCATATATTTTATTATGGCTATAAAGATGATGAATGTACAAATTCATAATTTACTTTAATGGCCAATCATACTTTCCATTATTTTATTAATCTGCGACTTACTCGTTTCAAATTAAATGTCATTTGTGGTCATTTAAAGTCGGGGTTAATGAAAGGTTCGTTACCTTAATGCCTTACAAGGTATGCCAAAATTTCCAAATTCAAATGTCTGTCGGTTGTCCGCTTAGTTAGGCTCGAGTTCACTAACAGACGGTTAGTTTTTAAACAGCTGTTTAAAATTTAAACAGCCGTTCAATAATATTCTGTTGATCGCCATCGCTAAACTGCGAGTTAAACGCCCTAAACATCTGTTTAATCATTAAGTTAGAAAGCCACAAAAGTTAGATCTATTTATTGGTCTGTGGCTGAAGCGGCGACGGAAGAAGACAAGCTGTGGTGGGGGAATCGCCGCCGTCCAAAATGGAAGTGTTCTCTGTGGCGTTGAACGGATCGTTTGATGTGCTCGCCTTGGCATCAACTTTTATAGCCAAAGCTTCTTTATCGCGAACATTAGTTGATAGGGAATCACTGGGACGTACATTTGACGCATTAATTCGATTAAATTCAGTGTTGAGTGATACATTTTCGCCAAAATTCGTATCGAACGCGCCATGAATTGGAGAAAACGGATCCGTTTGCTGTACATTGGACCCAAACGAGACACTGTCTCGCACATTCCGCTTTGAATCTGTCTCGACCATTGGACTAAACGGATCTCTAGCACTTGGGACTATTTCGAATGGATCCGACTCTCTGTTCCTCGTATCCACGAAAGTGTACTCGTCGAAAACGCGAACAGGCAACATCGGATCACAACTTTGCGGAATTGAATCGAATGGATCGAATTCCTTTTTTAAAACTTCCGGACTGAACGGATCCTTTCGCTCCCTCGGCACCGGATCATCGGACGCACTATTTTCTCCACTAAAATCCGACAGATCTATATCGTAATTGACATTGCTCAGTCCGGGGGCGATTTGATCGGAGACGAACTCGTCTGGAGTCATTAGTTCATCGATAGATCTAGAGTCGAACGGCGTGAAGCCCAAGGGCGAAGGGGTTAGCAGTTCTAGTGAGCTGGTTTGCTTTAAATCCCATGCTTGATCTAGATTTTGCGGTGATTTCGGTGGAGATTGTTTATCTAACACTTCGAAGCCTAAGTTGCTCAGGTTTTCTCTTGTTTCTGGCTCCATAATCTCGGTCATTTCTTCCAATTTAACGGTAAGTTGTGAGGTTTGAGGTATGCTTTGGATATTGTCCCCGTTGGTTCCTAAATCGATGAGCGGTGCAGTTTTGATGTTGCTCAATTTGCCCAAACGAGGCGGTTCGCGTCTCGGTTTGATTTCCAGTGGCGCCTTTGCGAGTACATCTTCCACTTTCTTCTTAATCTCCCTCTGGAAAATATGAAAGCATTATTGATTATTTATTTTTTAATTCAAATACAGACCTTTAGCTTTTCAATAATTGATTCGACACTTGTATTTAATTGTAAAAACGTTTGTAATAATTAAAATAAATAAATAAATAAAATATCTTCACACATTCCACACACACACACACACACACACACACACACACACACACACACACACACACACACACACACACACACACACACACACACACACACACACACACAGCACCATTTAGTTCTCTTTTTTTTTTTAATAATTACATATTATAAATATAAAACATCCATGACTCAGGTACAAACGCCACTAGATCAAACGTGTCGTCGTAATTAATGTTTTTTTTTTATTTATTTATTTAGATTACATACAGTCATAAATTTAAAAAATATATATTATAGATTATGTACAAATAAATCATAAAAATTATATTTTTACATTTATCTATTAATTTAAAAAAAAAAAAAATATATTATAAAACCAAAAAAGAAAAAGAAGAGAAATATTCTATAAAAATGATAAAAATTAATTTTTCAAAAGTGATTCCCCAATTATCTTTTTATAAGAATTCAAATTGTTTGAAAATATGTAAATATCATACAGAATATTATTTTAGTGACACTTAAAACGATTAAAGAAGGAATTTTTACAATGATTAGTTCCACAATAGAGATTAGGGAATATGAAATGTATCACTTGATCTTGTACTGAGTTTTGGTACATTGAAGTGAATACATTTTGTACCATCAATTGCTAAAAAAAGTTTAGCAAGTACATATTACTTACCCCCACAAATATAATAATAATAATTAAATACCTCGAAAGAGAGTGCATTTTCGGACAAGAGATGGGCCTGCCTCTCCACTTCTTTCGCGTCATCGATTATCTGTTTCAACATCGTTTGCTGTTCCTCTTCTTCGCGTAACTCAGCGCACAGAGACAACGCCGCCGCCTGAACGCGAACACCATAAACAACTCAACTTTTATTGCATCACGAATACATAAATAGACTAGACACTCCCAGCATACAAATTAATGAACTAAGTTCGGCATTATTATTATTATTATTAATCTCTTATTATTATTATTATTTATTATTGATCTCTTGAAACACTTATTAGTCTTCTTATAATAGCATATATCCTCACAGTTTTTAATGTACACGTGAATACGTGTACAATGCAATATTTCTAATGTAGATATTTAACTGGAAAAAACTTGTCTCCGATTGAAATCAGGGATCACGGAATTTTCCATTCATTAAAAATTACCAAGTGCATTACATATTAAAAATATTTAAAAAAAATTAATAAAGCAAACTGACCCATGTACTGCCTCCGATTGAAGCTGGCATCGCCATGTAGCACTCGAACTCCTTCTGGTCCATGTTTAGAGACTCGGCTGTCATCTTTTCTATGAACTGCACTGCACAACACTAAAACACAAATAAATAACAGTTTCACGTGGTTACAAAACCGTTTTTTTTTTTTTTTTTTTTTTTTTCTACATGTTCACATTTATATGACCACATACATTTAATCTATATGACCTACGAGTGATGTGAGTGATGACTGACCAGGTTGGTGAAGTAGTAGCCGCCCTCGCCGGTCATGAGACGCTGCGCGTGACTGAAGCGCGTGACGAAGTTGAGGTTGCTGACGAGACGCGGCGGGTTGGCCTTGAGCACGGTAAAGATGAGCGCCGGCAGCAGGTCATCGGCGGAGGCGGGCGGCGCGCACAGCGCGAGCACGTGACCGCAACAGCGGCGCGCGCGCGCCACCTTGCCGCCCGGCCACGGCGCGCCGTCCATGCACAGCAGCTCGTCCACCGCCGCGTACAACGCCGCGCGCGCCTCATCGCCGTCGCGCAGTCGGCACTCCAGCTGCCGCTCGTCCACCCAACTCAGCTGCTGGATGCGCTCCGACATCGCGCGGTCCAGCCGCTCGTCCTCAGTGCCGTGCGGCGAGAACACCACCGACGGCAACCTATTACATAACAACATAAATAAATAACAACAACAAAAAATTAAACCACAAAAAGATACCAGATTACTGAGTTGCATCTTGTATGTATGCGATTCAGTTAGTTACGAATGGCATGTTGATGAATGAATTGTAATGTTGTTATATATATAGTGCAATGTTGTTATGTTCGCGTGAAATAAAATGTCTAGACAAACCTAATAATTGTTTACGGACATTGTTATCATCTTGTGAATAAATAAATACGTGTTAGATAATGAAATAAATATGTAAATAAATTTGTTATTGTCTTTAAATACCACACTCCAAAATGCCACTTTTTAAACTTTACTTGAATTTTTAAAATTAAATGCCATTGTCTAAACCAGAAACCATTCCCACACACCTTCATTTTATTCTTATTTAATCTGCACACATTTAGATTCTGAGAGAGAGAACGATCTGATAAGCCGACTGACTTATCCGTCAAACAATTCATATAAAAAAGTGTATTGGCTATTTTGTGGATACGATCGTGTGTTTTAGTAATATTTTCTTTGAGCGTATTATTTGTATTATATACCATATCAAAAAGTTCTTTGACCCTTTAACTATTTAGTGGTGTAGTTAATTTTATATATATATTATTAATAATGGGTTTTCTCTTGGCCAGCATCTAGCCAGTTAGAAAATGCCTATTCACTCGAACTTTTAAAAGACTTAGATTTAGACCCAAAATCCCTTGAATTATAAATCGTGTTTATACTCACTCGTGCAAATAAGTCATGGCGTGTTCCTCGACGAAATCAATGAGCAACTCTTTGGTGTCAGTGTCCACATTCGTGAAGTGTAGTGATGTGTCCATGTGCTTTATGAAGCGCTGCAACAGAATACTACAATATAATACTTTTCTACACATTTTTGCTCATAAAGTGGTCCTTACTGTGTCTTTATTAGTGTTATAATAGTAATAAGTGCTTTTCATTTTATACTATTCACTAAACACTCCCACTTTTTTTTATAGACATACTTAATGAGAATAGAATTTTAATAAATGTTAAAACATAGGTACCTACTGAGTTGATACGATTAAATAATAAAACATTAAATGAACGATATCATGATTAGTATTTTAAAGTCACACAATTCACAATCAAACATTAGTCACTTTAGGAGCTATTAACCTGATAATGCCTCTGGACCCTCTCGGACAGTTCGTCCACTGTCAACGAGTTGGCACACTTGATCACGTCCGTGATGAAGGAGTCGACGAACAGACGCGCATCGCGGCTCACCTGAGCAGTGAGCGCCGGGAACTGGGAGCGGAACTGACGCTTCATTGTCTCGTACACTATCGCCGGCACTTTAAACTCGGAGGATCTCTTTTCTGACGGCTCGTGATCATCTGGGGGGCAATCGTTCAATCGTAATAAAAATTTTTTTTTTTTTTTTAATTAGTTAAATAAAGAGACCCTGATTAAATTAGGGAACCGTACTGGACCATCCCCACTTTTTTAATCCACCCTAGTTATTGGTCGAGATTAACTTTATCCAACTTATTAAAGTAATATTACACAGATTAATGTAAATAATATAATATAATATGTTAAATTGTTAATGTTTGTTACAAAATAAATGGCCCACGAGGGTGGCGTAACCACCGGGGGGAAAATATTTAAAAAAAAACCGATAAGAACAAACTTTCTCTGTAAGGACGTGATTGAGGCTGACCCTACAGTTTTTGCCCTGCCAATTTCATATGAAAATATCATCTAAATTCACCACTTTTCCTGTAGATTTTCCGAAAAAATTCTTTCACACAAAACTTACGAAAACAATAATGAAAATTCGGTCAAGCCGTTCTCAGGTGATGCTTATTGACTTGTATGACAAGTGGCAGGCATGCTGATAGTCAACTTGATGGTACGTGACTACCGTCGCCCAAGGACACAAGCAACACCAGAAGAAATCTGTTTTCAGTTTGACTGATAAAGTTTTTACTGTAGCTTAGCGGAAACACCCCACAAAAGAGATAGTTCCAAGACATATTATCCAAGTAACGCTGATGAATTTTGCATCTGTAGTGGGCAGAGCAGTAGTAAAACTCAGTATAGGCATTATCCATTGTACAGCAAGTAGAACACACAAAGAGAAACTACATCTCTTCTTAAACTAAGTGGTTCTGAGCATTGGGGATAGTGAATTCCTCTTATCAAAATTATTTAAAAAAATCATCAATGCTAAACCAATGTACAGTGACATACCTGTACTGCTTTTCTTGAAGACGCTGAATTTAAGTAGATTCGCTTTCTTCAAAGTCTCACTCTGACGAAGACGTTTCTCTTCAAACTTTGAAAACGACGAGTGCGAAGTGAGCTTCAAGCCTCGCTCTGGTTTCTTCTGTTCAGGTTTTGGGAGTGTTGAAGATGCTTTTTCTGTAACACAATATGATCAATCCATTTCAAACTCAAAAGGAGAACCTCGTGTATAGGAATGAATACACCTATAAACCTTATATACCCTAGACCAGGGGATACCACAACCCCAGCAAACACGTTATCTTTGAATAAATTTTGAATGATACAAATAAAGTTATATTATTATTATTATTGACATATTTATTTTAATATTTAATTTTTTTACAATATTATATAAAACAATTTAAGACACTCCACTAACTATATTTTAAAGATACGAGAATTGTTGTTATAAATATATATTATTATTTTTTTATTAAATTATACAATTTTGCCAATTGAAAGTTAATACTGTCTCGATTTTACAGTATTTATTTTATGGTGGTTAAGTTAAAGCAAGACATTCATTTAAGATAATAATTAGCTCCATGTTTAACATTTTTTTTTTATTAAAAGATATTAAATATTAAATCAAAGCGTAAATGCAAAAGTAGGTAGGTACACATTGTATATTACACTTCAGTATAAACCTTGACAATGGTTTTATTAGGAAATCGGGCAATTAAGAATTCGCCATGTGTTGATTCACCAAGTTGTAATTCCTATACAATATCAACAGATAGCAAACTAGGAAGTGTTTGGTGTATTTTGACAAAACCATTGATATTAGATAATAGCTGCCAGGTTATTTTGAACAAACACCTTATCATGAAACCTTGAAAATGCAATTGTAAAAAATGTTACACAATACCATTGGCCTTACATGAAAAGTAAAGTATTTATTATGTAATGTAAGTTTGGAGTTATTGTAATATTAAAGTTTTATGTTTATTATGTTACTATACCAGCTTTATTATATTACCATGTGTTGCATCTGACTGCTAACATATCCTTTACATATAGAAACCTAGCACTTTATTCCTTGAAAGAATTATTATACAGTTAATAGAAACAAATTTGGCCAAACCACCCATACTAATATTATAAAATGAAAGTAACTCTGTCTGTCTGTTTCCTTTTCACTCCTTAACTAGTCAGTCAACCGATCATCATACACACACACTATCTATAAAAACAGATATCATCTAAGAATAAGAGTCATCGCCTGCTAAGCATATAATAGCAATGAATATTTCAGATCTTACATACAGATTTTAATATATTTTGTGAGGCTTTATTTATTTTTCAATTCAAACGAATATCAGTGGCTGCATTTGACTAGTCATAATTCATTTAACTAACAAATATTTTGGAAAATGAGATTTATCTTTTATTATGACAATTATTTTCTAAAACTTTTCTTTGAAAAATGTGTTAAATTCTTATTTTTTTTTTAAATATTCTCTAGTATATTTATGACAAAATTTGACCTTTGAATAGCCTTGCGAGGTTATTGCAACACATATTACTGTTATAATATTATGTCAAATGTTTATTTTATCATCATTATGTTGTTAAATGATAACTGTACTGTATATATGAAGAAGGTGAAGTTCATTTTATCTATTGATCAGAAACATTACCAACTATTGATTGTATAAAATAAATTTCAACAGACATATAAATAACAAATAAACAAGATTTTAAAATAACATTAAAAAATAGAATGGTAACATAGTACCTAATTATAAAAAAAATTGAAGCTCATAAAAAAATATTTTTTTAAAATGTTAGTCGATAAACAGGCTGATGGTCTTATTTGATGGTAGGTGGCTATTGTCACTATTACTGTACCATTTCATATGTTTATTACTAATATTTTTATTGGCAAAGGTTTATAATATCTGAGCAAGCTACTTTGTTCTCAAAAAACGTAGTACAAATGGTTTTTTAAATGAGATATTAAGTTAAAATACAGAACCAGTACCTGGCAAAGTTGTTGTGGATTCAAAATTTTTAACAGCCGTAAATATGGATGCGGATTTTTCAAGATATTTTAAAGTTTTATTTTTTAAGGGCAGAAATAAATGTTTAAAATTGATTTAAATATTTTTTTATTATGTAATCAACAATCCCATAGTTGAACTTTACACAACGCAGATATAGTTGTGGATGAGAATATCTGTGACACACCTGGTATAGTCCATATCAAACAACTATCAACCTCTTAAACTCTTGAATGCCGATACTTAGTCACAATAAGTACAAAAGTCACCGATAAGTGAAGTCACAAAACATTAGTTGAAATCATGTTGAAATGCTTCCTTTATTCATTCATTTTGACATTTCTTATATATTTGTTCAAAATAATGCCCAAATGAGGCCCGAACACAGATCTGTGTTCCGGCATTCAAGAGATTAAGTTGTCGCAAGTTGCATCGCAATAGCCACCTGCACAAACTAACGCAGGAACCAACTTCAGAGGTTGATAGTTGTTTGACTCTATTTATCGAATGTCACTTTAGAAGAATTATGCATTCTGATTCAAGAAAAATACCATTGACTGTCTAAAAGATATAAAAATTCAGTAAAATTCAAACACCTAATAAATGATAAAATGAATTTTCCAAAGAAATATTAATACATTTTATCCTAAGCAAGCAATTGAGGTTGTTGTTGATTATAAATATATATTCTTACTTAAGGTGAAAACTTTTTTTTGTTTATTAGCTATTGACAAGCATTTTTTTTTCTGCAAAAAGTTTCCTGTATTTTCCACATCAAAATGACCCATTGATGAGCCCATTGGACGAATGGTTAAAGTATTTATGGTATAAGCTAGCTCAAGTCTGAATTTTGATCTGTCAGGGCACACTGCGTTTTGCAATCATTTGGGCAGCCCATCTGACGGCAGCTCCCTTATAAAAAACCACTGCGAAATAACAGCATATGTCCTGTTCTGTTTCGGTGAGTGAGTAACGGATGCCAGAGACCATTTCCCTATCTGTTCCTAATCCTTTGTTCTTAATGGGAAAACTTGCGACAATAAGACTACTTATCAGTATTGTTTATAAACTATAGAAATAGTAATGGAAGGTAAAGACCAGGTGTTAAAGAATAATTAACATACCAGCTCTCCTCTGCCGATGTTTCTGTTCTCTGTGACATTTTGAACAATAGCCCTGCCATTGTGGATTTCCATAATACTCGCATCCATTCTTACACTTCAGGTCGCTCTGATCAATCCTCAGCGATGGCATTTTCGATGCAAAATTCATGTACTTGTAAGATCTCTGCAGATTCGGACCAAACCACATATTTGTCAATTTAATATTCAATATTGCAAACAATTACTATGTATTCCACCAAAATCGTGGAAATTTTCAGCCCATCTTTGTTCCTTAACCGACTGTATCTGATTCGTTAAGCGTATTAAACGAGCATTCATCGCAATATACGGCGTTAAAAATTATCGAGCAACGATTTTTCCCGTTATATAGGGTATTCTTATCGTAACATATACTTGAGTCGATCAACGATAACCAAATGATCCAATATCAATACGAAATTATTTAACAGTGGTCAATCTACCCATTTTTTTAAATTATTAAAATATAAATGGTTTATACTCACTTTTTATGGATTAACGATATGCACCTTAGAAAATGTTTTATTTAAGTTTTGTATTTTAAACCTTTTACGGCACAATATCATAAATAAATGTAATAATTGATAAATGAACACAAAATGCGCTACGATTTATTTGCATCTGTATGAAAGAAAACATCCACAAAACATTAAAGCTTCGATGACATTGACATTCCTTTGACTGTTGACATATTATAAAATCTATAATTTTTTATATTGGTAATATTGAATTATTGATTCGCAGTATTATTTAAAAATTTCAGTAGATACATCTAAACAAGTGTTATTAGGGTATATTTATTTATAATTTATTGTGTCTTCATTTTCCTAAAAGTGAAATTTATCCTTGATCCCTTAAGCTTCTTCCTTATTGGTAAAGAGTGGTACCATATATCGTTAGTCGGTGGATTCATGAGTAGAACACTGCCATGCTCCAAATCAATCTTAACTGCAAACAAGATAATTTTGGAATAAATTTAACCATTTTAAAGCAATTAAGTCGATTAAATTTTGCAACAGAAACGATCATGTAGCGTTAATTTTAGTTTGAAAAAAGGGACAAAGTTTGTTCCTATCTTGTCACATTGGGTTGTCATAACAACGATCATTCAAACATACAAATTGTTCTTTTTAAATATTTAAGTAATTAAGTAATAAAATAAGAAAGAAAATCAAAAATATTGCAGTAATGGATTATTTACAAATTAAAGATGGTCAATACACAAAAACCATTTATACCATGGTAAGTAAATTTTAGCGGCACATTCACAAAGCTCAGAAAAATAATATTTTCGTTACAACTTTCATTTGACTAGGGCCAAAGATTTATCGTTAGATGCGCCCTGTGCTTCTGAAAACTGTCCACGTAATATGTCTGTGTTGTTATTGTTATTCAAACAGTGAAAATAATTAATAATTCCGTACTTACGCATGAAATATGATTCCCTTGGATTTGTTTTTGTTTCTTGCATTATGAGAACACTTTCTGAAGGCACAGGAAGGCATTTTTAAAGGTAAACGAACCTAATTAGCAAAATCAAAGATGTGTATGCAACGTTAACCGCTCACTGCTTTCTACAAGCGACTAAGGCGGGAAAGGTGAGCTCACTCTTCGAAAATGTGTCAACATTTTCGGCCGCCTTAAGTATGGCAAGGGCGCATCTAACGATTTAAATCTTTGACTAGGGCCTCTTTCACCAACTACAAGTAAAGTGTTTATTAGTTACTTTTAGAAATAATTTTATGTTTTATTAAATTATGCGCTCGGTTTACTGCATCCTTCGATGGGCGAATTTTTATTATTATTTTCTTTTTAATGTTTGGGACTTTTACCATACAAACAGAAGTATATAAGCTCCATCATTCCCGGTGACCGGTGCCTTTAAATGGCGGTTAGCCTACTTGACACTTTACTCAGAGATGGTGAAAGTGGCCCGAAGTTTATTATTAGGTCACTTATTGTTATTCATTATGTTACCTACCTATTGTAGTATTTTTTATAAACCAAACAATATTTAAAAACAATTCTCACGGATCAGCTAATCTGTAACGTAAAAAGCCCAACCCCAGAAAATGCCAATAAACCCGGCGATTACAGTTATGTAAGTAGCTAAAAATGCGGAAGACTTTTGCATATATTTTTGGCAAAATTGCGGTCGTTAATCGATAAACGAATGATATCTGCTCTTCACGCAACTGATAGGAAAAAGTCAAATTTCGTTATGCAGACACGATTAGATTAACGAAATGTATAAGATATGGCATTTAAGTATAGGTACTAATATATAATATAGGTACTTAAGTTATGTAAGTAACTGAAACGTCGTAACTCGTAAAACTCTACAAACATTACAATAAGGACCTTTAAATGCTAGTGGATGAAAATATTTGTACTTAGTTTCTCTAAATTGTTGAAATATTCGTATTGGTGAAAATAAATTTATCTAAGAATTGTACCTACTAACTGATGCCCTTGACTTGGTCTGCGTTGAAAAATAAAAGATATAGTTAACGCCTAACAAAATAATATGTAATAAAGCAATATTATACTTTTTCCAAGCGTTGGATCTATATTTTAGATAGCTTGTGCACGCGGGTGGAATATTTAGCCTGAATCCTTAACATCCTGAAATTCTGTTCTATTGGTGAAATATTTTTTAAATCGCATGAGTAGTTTCGACGTTTACCTCCTACATACAAAGAAACATACAAACTTCTCTTCTTTATAATAATAACTAACTGTTGAAAGCGACTTCACCCGCGTAACTTTATAAAATATAGCCCATGTTACTCGCTGATAATGTAGCTTTATATAGGTGCAAGAATTTTCAAAATCGGTCCAGTAGTTTTTGAGTTTATTCATTACAAACATACCTACAAATTTTCCCTGTTTGTAAGATTACTTAGTATATGGATAGTATAGATTAGTACAGAAGTATACATAAGTAAAGTTTAGTGTGAGAACCACTTGAACGTTTTAATAACGTGCACGCGTTTACTTATCTGGATGCATTGTGAATGCGCATATCAAATCGATATCTAGTGTTACGGGAATAGAACACTTGCCTATTACATGAAATGTACTAGTATTTGTTTATAATATTATTATTAAAGGTATTTTTCTAAGGTAATCTATGTAGATAGCTATCGTAATCATTTCGTTGAAACATCACAACAAAGGCATAAAATAAATCGCACTAAAAGACTTGCTAGTTTTGTAACTATAAGAATATGTCAATTGGCATTTAGTATCTTAAATGCGTCTGTGAATGCGTGCCCTAATAGATACCTACTCCATTAATTTCAATTTAAATAATTATTACGAAATACTTAGATACAAACATACGCATTATACTTATTGTACAACAATTGCGTCTAAATGTTGTTTGTCGGGCATTAATCAAGGCAACGAATAACGTCAATATAAAATGATTGTCCCTGTTTTGAACACATTCTACCTAATGGATGTATTTTTTATAGATAAAAGAAGCGAGATATGAGGACGCGATAAAAGCCTTAAACGACGCCATCAATTTCAACCCGAATCGCGCTGGCTTATCCTTACTCGGCTACTGCCATTTCAGAACGCAATCTTTCCTGGAAGCCGCCAATTGCTATGAACAATTAACTGTCATGCATCCAGATGTGCCCGAATACAAATTTTATTTCGCTCAAGCATTGTATGAAGCGTCTATGTTTGAAGAGTCCAACAAAGTTGCGATGCAAATAACAGCTCCAGAATTAGAGAAAAAAGTTACAAAGTTACAATCTGCAATCAAATATGGCGAAGAAGACACGATAACAGCTAAAAGTCTAGTTGAATCGTATCCACAAGATGATCCTGATAAGGATATCAATCTTGGGTGTTTATTGTTCAAAGAAAACCAATACGAAGAAGCATTGCAAAAATTTTCAAGGAGTCTCAATGTATTAGGCTTTATTGCGCACCTTCACTACAATGTAGCGTTGTGTTATTTTAAACTAAAGGAGTTTCCTCAAGCGTTGAAGCACATCACCTTAGTGATAGAACGTGGTATAAGGGATCATCCAGAGTTAGCTGTCGGCATGCAGGCTGAAACGTCGGAAGTGAAGTCTGTTGGTAACACTTTAACACTCCACGAGACTGCACTCACTGAAGTGTTTAATCTAAAAGCGGCTATCGAGTACCAATTGAAAAACATTGAGGCGTCAAGAGAAGCCTTGAGCGATATGCCTCCGAGGCACGAACATGAACTAGATGCGGTTACTTTACACAATTTAGCTTTAACGTCAATAGACATAAAGCCGACTGACGGTTTCGAAAAATTGCATTTTTTGCTCCAACAAGATCCATTTCCACCAGAAACGTTTGCTAATCTACTACTTTTGTATTGCAAATTTGAGTACTACGATCTAGCAGCTGATGTTTTAGCAGAAAACGCTCAATTCACTTACAAATACTTAACTCCGTATTTATATGATTTTCTGGACGCTATTATTACAAGTCAAACGTCACCTGAAGAGGCTTTCCAAAAATATGAAGATATCGCTTCGAAACACGCAGATCAATTGCGAAAACTGACGAAAGTAGTTCAAGAGAGTCGTTCACAGGGTGATAATGATCAAGTTAAGAAAGCTGTCGTAGAATACGAGGAAGCTTTAGAAAGATACATTCCAGTTGTTATGGCTCAAGCGAAAATTTACTGGGACATGGAAAATTACGGACAAGTGGAGAAAATATTTCGTAAATCTGTGGAGTTTTGTAACGAATCGGACGTTTGGCGTTTGAATGTAGCGCATGTGTTATTTATGCAAGAGAACAAGTACAAAGAGGCTGCCAGCTTTTATGAACCAATCGTGAAAAAACAATACGATAACATTTTAGATGTAAGCGCTGTCGTGTTAGCAAACTTATGCGTATCGTACATAATGACATCCCAAAATGAAGAAGCGGAAGACATTATGCGCAAAATTGAAAAAGAAGAGGAACAACAGATTTTCGAAGATCCTCATAAGAAATTCTACCACCTTTGTATAGTCAACCTTGTCATAGGGACTTTATACTGTGCCAAAGGCAACTACGAGTTCGGAATATCCAGAGTTATAAAATCATTGGAGCCGTTTAACAAACGTCTCGGAACTGATACCTGGTTTTATGCCAAACGATGTTTCCTCTCGTTTTTAGAAAATCTATCTAAACACTTAATTGTCGTGAAAGATAGCACCATTAAAGATTGCTTACAATTTCTGGAAGGGTGTGAGACTTATGGCAGGCGGGTGAGCACAGTTATCGAAAACCCCTTTCAAGAAGAGGATGCCAACACTAAAGCTAAACAGACCGTCACTTTCGAGGCTCGTTTATTGCGCTACATGTTCTATAAGTTAAGAAATATCGATGACTCAGTCACAATAAATAAGTATGAAGATTTGAAATAAAACTCACCTGGTGGGATTAATATCTTTTTATCGTTAGATTTTCTTGCATCCTTGTGTTTAAGAACAAATGGTCTTTCTTGTCCAAAAGACACTGAGACAATTGGATAGTTTGGATCCAAGTCTGATTCATTATCTCTATGCTCGCCTATGTGATCTGCGCCATTTCTGTATCTAAACAATGTTTAATTAAGATTAAACATTTAATTTTAAACGGTGCGTTATCTCATTGTTATTTAGGTGCAGTTGTGTTTTAATTTATCTTATCTTTTATGCATTGCATAAAGAGTGCATATGAAATAAATTGTGGTATAAGTTTATAATTACAGTATGTGTACAATGAAATTTAATAAAATTGATACAAAAAATTAAAAGGATTTTTTTTTATTTACTTGTTAACAAAAACGAAGTTGTACTCAATGCCCTTTAAAGAGGTGACAAAATTTCTTAAAGCGAGAACCGGTTCAGGCCAAGGTAATGCGGGAACAGTTATTCCAGAAAAGGTGTATCTCACACCATCGTCTCCGTAAGCTACTTGCTGACGAGGGACAGGGTAAACTTTTCCAAATATCCTAAAAACAGAGAACAGATTGGTGGTAAGAAATGACTTGTAAAAAAAAATACTAAGTAAATTTTTTACTTACTTTATTTTGGCTAGATCTCCTGTAAAATATTCCAGTGTATCTTCAAATTCATTAAATATTTTATTCGCAATTGTTCTCGGCATGGGAACGGCGTATTCAAGATCTAGGCCTTCTTTTTTTATCGACTTCCAATGAACTGTTCTTATATCAACCTTTTTAAGTAATTCACAAACTGAATTCGAAGCATCTGTCAAATAAAATTTTTAAAAAATAATGAAATACTAAAATAGAATCGACACCAATATTAGTTTTGATTATCCTTATGTATCCGTTCCCGGCTTCGACTGGATGTATTACAACCTTATACACAAACCTTTATCTTTTATCGCTTTTTCTATTAGTGAAAACCATATCAAAATTAAAACATCAAAATGTTTGGTTTAGAAGAAGTTAGCGGAGAAATAGGTCAAAAGCGGACAGCGACTTTTTATTTTATAATCTTTATAAATATATATAGAATACAAGTAAAAGGGGCGATCTTAAAACTCATGTGAAAATTATAAATTACCTACCTACTCATAAAATCATCAAACTACTACAACGACATAAGATGTAATAATATTTAAATTGGAAAGTTCCCGCCCCGAAAACTCAAAATATTACATTTCTTATGCAATGAACAAATGCTCTATGGTATGGTAGAGCTTGTGTGTGTTATTCTTTTCTTCTGTGTAAATGTATTTGTACCATCGACATTCGACGTATGAAAATTAAAAACTTTCTTATTAGTATTACCCACTTATTACTATGCTTATCAATAAAATTGTATAAATTCTGCTACCTTTTGATGATGCGTGTTCTCTCTTCGTCATAATTTTTGAAATTAAGTTACGGAATTATGGAAACTTACTGACTTACTGAGGAAGGTGAGTGTAGAAGAAACAAGCACTACTACATACGTACATACATACATACATACATACATACATACTACTATCCCCCCTCCCCCGTGATTTTCTGTTGAATGTATTCTTGTTGTAGGTCAACTAATGAGGTGGACTCACAAACCATAAGTAGTATCACTACTTCACTCAGTGTGACCATATGTGGCAGGATCCTGCCATTTTGGCAAGATTGAGCCCATAATTTAACCTCTGGCAGATTCTGTTGACGTTTAGTAAAGTTTGGCAGTTTTTCACTTATGAGAATAATTTTCCCTATTAGCAAAGGATTTTTTTTAAATGTCATCACCGAAGGCAAAAAAAGTTTTGTCGACGTTACAAAACATATCAACTGAATGGGGTATTGAACCCGCTTTCGTTTGGATTTGAAAAGTTTTGGGGTGCTATTGGTAAATTGAGAAAAATTGATGGAACGAGAAAATATTTGTAATTACATTACGAATTTCACAAAAAACCTGCTATGTTATGCCCTTATCGAAAGGTTTTTGCAAGAGAATATTCTCTCGGATAAATTTAATAAAAACAATAAAGGGTAATAGATTTGTAACACATCACATCTCTACTATTTTCCACGTAAAACAATAAGGCATTTGCGAACATGGCGATTGTGCGTCCACGCAAAAAATGGTCAAACAGATGACTAAATCTATATTAATCGAGTGGCTATCCCAAGCAGTTCAATTTGATACCTTCTAATTGCTCGCGCTCCAGTTCAAGGCATCATCCAATAGGACACCAAATCCATATCATTACAATGAATAAAAATCAAAAATTCTAATAAATAAATTTTAATTTTCCGAACTAACAAAAACAAATGTAAATACCTACTAAAACAAAAACTATATATTATTAATTATTCATGTGTAATCGGAGTTGCGGGCGTAGACCAAAATGATATAACATTCCGAATTCTTGTCATAAACTTTTGAAATGCTTCCGAACCAGTGAGGAATCTGTTACTTGCTATTGGAAAATCCACATTAAATTGTCGCTTCATTAGATCAATGTCATAATTTATTTCGTTAATGATCGTTTTAGAACTGTAACAAACAAGAAATTAATTATTATAAAAATCATTTTTTATTATGTAGGTACAGAACATGTCATTGTGTACAGAAAGTTCTGCAGAAAAAGTTAACAAAAAAAATACATGAATTGGATATCACCACGATTGACCCTAACAAGACCAAAACCTATTTCTAGTATACATACCTACTACAAAAAGAGAAAGAAATTAAAAAAATTACGCACTGATTAAAATCCAACAAACATTCCTTATCATAATAGACAGAGTACTCCCTGATCCTTTGAACAATGTCGCCGTTGTCAGATTCATAGGCACATTCATAAAGTTTTTCAATAATCCCTTCCTTATCCTTAATGGTCCAAACGTATTCCCCTGGAAGGCCTCTAAGCTTTGGTGCCTCTGACAGAAAATGTACAAGTCCCGAATGTTCATTCAAAATATGCCTAAGAGGAGGACTATTGAGAAAACTGTTTGGAGGGCCATTTTCAATATCAGACGTCGATTGACTACTCCAAGTGGCCACAGAATAAGATGCCTGAATCGATTTCTGTAGAAATTTTTTTATTTCCGTTTTAGGATCTAAATGCAGCAAATTATTTTCAGTGTTCACAACGAAACGTGTACAGTAAGCTTTCAATTTGTCATTTTTCGAACGGTAAACTTCATTAACGAGACCGAAAAGATTTCGTTCAGCATCCTCCTTTTCTTTAATGAGTTTTACCATACGAGCCTTCAGAAAAATATTTTCCTTGTGCGTCACCAGGTAGAGTTGCTGAAAACTTACATATTTCGATCTATTTTCTTTAATTAATTTCTTAGTGTCATCAACGTGTCTCACCAACCTATTTTTCGCCATATTCTCCAGTTGATACTGTGCTCGAATGTTCTTATTTTCATATATAGCAGCAAGCAAGAGTTGGCCCAAATATTTACGCTCTTCCAAAACTTCCTTCAGCTTTTTCACCAACACTAAATTCAAGCTTCGTTGTGTCTCATTCTTCTTGGCTTTGAGAGTTGCCAGTGTCGACATTAATTTGGAAAATAAATCTTTTGCGTATGCCAAAAAACTGTTCAAATGATTTGACGCGCCAATCCTGATATTTATGAGACTATCATTCACGTTTATGTCTTTTGCATTTTTCCTGTATATCTCCATTAAGTACGACTTTGAAGTTATAATCACAGTTTTTGTGTGCGACAGGATTTGTTTTTTTCTGTTAAATATCGTCACTGTAATAATTCCAGCGAAGAATGTAATGTAATGCATGAGAGGCAGGATGCTTGGGCCACTGTCGCCATGATTTACATCTTCCTTTATAATTATTGGCCCACTTGAATTCTTGTAGCTGGCTTCTATTACATCCGCATCATCTATAATCATTTTTAAAGGTTATACATACATAACTTCCCTATTTTTGAGGGGAATATGTTTCCCTCTTATACAGCTAATTCTGATAATGATAGGGCAATTACGACTAAGTTTTCTAAAATAAATTTAATTATTTATTTGTAAGATATGTTTATATATACTTACAAAACTCTTTACGCATAGGAAGAAAACCATTATTCAGTTTACCAAAGTCAGGTACAATTTTAATTGCCCTATTTTTCCTCGCAACAATATCAATGCAACACATTGCAAACCACATTGCCATATTGAGGCCTAAAAGCCACCTGAATGCGATATACATGTTTATCCTTTTTGTATTCTATTTTACACACAGTTCAGCAATATCTTGGCTTTGCCTTACAAGTAAATTTAAACAAATTTTTATAAATCAAAATAAATAAAACCCTCTATAAAATTATTGCTCAACATGTCATTCTTTTAGAATGCTTCGTTTTTAAAAAAATTAATGGCCGTTTGCATTTAAAAGTTTGACGTTTCTATTAAGGTTGCAAGGTTGTATATGTTATTAATTAGGTATTATATTTGGACACTTAATAAAATACCTAATAGTATTTAACTGGTGTTTCAGACCAACTAAGTAGTCTATTATAATTAGGTACCTCTATGTGATAATACTAGATGTGGACTTGATCTTAAAATATAAAGGAATATATTTTAAGCCGGCAGTGTAGGGGTCACTGCGGGATTATGCCGGAGTTGTACCGGTTAAAATTGGCTGAGTTGCGGGGACGTTATGACAAGACATCGGTGTCCCACCAAAGTATACCTACTATAAACATGTAGTAACTACTTTATTTTATGTATCACCAATCGTTTTCGCAGCGCACGCCAAGTAAAAATTTCACAGGCAAATTTTTAATACATTGGATTCAGTACATTATTGTAGTTTTCGTAGGGATCTATATATAATATAATATATATCTTTGAAATAAAATACAGCCTATGTTACCCACTGATGTTTCTTTCTATATGTGAGAGAATTTTTAAAATCAGTGTAGAATTTTTTTTAGTTTTTTATTACAAACATACAAATATTTTAAAAACTCCTCTTTTGGTGCGATGAAAAATAAATATAAAATTTAATTTATTTGATTAACATTTACCACATTCCTGAAATAGGTAAATTTTTGATTTGAGGCAAAAATTTAATTTATCTAAATTTACATCTTCACAACAGAGGAGAACGGGGAACTTCAAATTCAACTCAATATTTATGTTGACGAAGAAAATAAACTAAAAATTGGTATTTAAAAAAACCACATAAATATTACTTGAACTAGTTTATTTTTCCTTTTTTTCTCAGAATACTGTAAAGTTTAACTTGAACCGCAAGTGCTAACAAAGTAATATTCTTTTTATACCATTTAATATTATAATCTACATGTGATTTCCAATTTTTATCCAGAAATGCCTTATAAAATATGCTCATTTCATCAGCTGTCAAGTTCTGTTTACCCTCTGGTAGATTCTTTTGTAGGTAAGTTTCTCTTTCCTGTAATATAATATTTTTATGTAAAGGTCAAATAAGACAAACAATGCCATACATGCTGCAAGTGTGCTACAAACCATAGTGGCATAAGGAATGGATAGGGAAATGGGCTCTGACATCACTTACTCACTCACCGAGACAATAGCACACATGCAGTTATTTTATGGTTGTCTTAATTTAATGGTTACTGCCACCAGACAGGATGTTCAATTTTTGACACACAGTGTCCTGCCAATACTAAACAATATTCTTGAAAATTCATTCTCAAGTGACAAATGCCAAAGCTCATTCCTGTATCTTCTCACTTAGACATTTACTCTATTCATGTGCTTACACAACACAAGTTTGTTATTGTATTTCAGTGCAAAACTAAGGATTGCCAAAGCCCATTCCTCAATATCCACATTGATTTTTATCTCTTTATATTTCTTTAGGAGGAGGTTGGCTCCTCATTGTATTTTAGGTACTCGGGGGTCATTATTTAAATGTGGCCAGTCATTATCAAATGGCCTACCTGTCCAGGTCCATGAAAGCTTTAAATGTGCATAAAACAATTAATTTAAACACCTTACAGTCAGACATTACTTCGTTTATATCACCATATAATTTATATATGAGATTCTATGAAATTCAGTGTTGAGAAACTCCAACCAAAAGAACACATGTGGTTCTTTTAAAATGATATTGACAAGCGGAATTAAATTTAAAACTAATTAATTAATTAATATTGTGTAATAGATAATCAAATTAATCTCACTTGAAAAAACCTCGAGTTATGTTCAGACCAAAATTTCTGGTTCCAATTCTGAACTTCTAATCTCATTTCCCTGAATTTCTTTTCCAAGTTTGTTTCGTCTAAAGATTCCTTGAATATAATTCTTCTTAAATTTGAAACTGGATCCGGTGGTCCAACCATATTACTGGTGATTTCCTTAGGATTTGGTAACTGCGATCCAGGTGACTTTTTTGAAGTTACCTGTGTTTGTCTTAAAATTTGGTGTATGCAGAAAGCTCGGCTTTGTAACATGTTTAAACTATTATAGGTCATTTTAAGAAAATAATGTGATTTTCCTATATTAATTATTAAATAATAAAAAAATCAAGTACTGAAAAATAAATTATATTGCTCGCAGCTCTCACTCATTTATTTGTCAAATGTCAAATTTGTCATTTGCAAAATCACTCGTCTATTCTCCTCTACACTCGCTCCCAATGTTAGTCTGTGACTCGCTCATATTTGAAATGTCAAAGACTTGTTTCGACTGTGCTATACACATTTATGTAATACTGACACAGAACACTATATAATACACTAAATAATAACTTTTATTCAGGAAGAGTCCCAAAAGCTGTTTATTAAAAATACTTATTAATTATAAAAGAAACTACTTAAGATAGGTATTATTATTGTAAAAACATATTGATATGTAACCTGTTGAAGCTACAATTTTTGTTTTTCTATTTTTACGGCTCTATAGATTATAGCATTAAACATTCTCAAATAAAATACCAAATGGACTTTGTTGCCAAAGTTCACATCACTGTGGCACAGATTTTCAATAACAACTATCACATCACAATGTCAAATAGTTGTCATTTTCATTAGTATTTTTTCCGAAAATAGTATTTGCTGTCACTGCCGAATTATGTAAAACAAGAACGAATTATTATATAAAATCTGATAATATTCATTATCGTTTACTGTTTCGATTTGAAATTGGCAAAAAATTTGAATACTACAAAATGGGTAAAGCCAAACCAAACCCTGACGATGAATATGCTGCTAAACTGGACATGTGTCTAACAGACGGAATTATTAAAACAGGTACAGTAAATTAAGTTAAAAGTATATTTTTATACGTTTATATGGCATAAATTGCAAGTACAACAAAAAATAAGCCTCAATTTCTTTCAATATTCATTGAGTGTTGGGTGAGTTACTATTATTTCTAACCCAGACATGAAATCAAGTATTCAATAGTGGCAGGGTGCACTGCGTTTCGCAGTCATTTGCAGTTGTGTTTCGGTGAGCGAGTAAGGAATGCTATCCTTAATTTTGTCAGCAGCATTCTTGCAGCACTTGTGGCATACTTGTAGCCATCAGCCAGTCTTATCGACCTTAACACAAAGTAAATAAATGAAAAAGTACTTGAAAAGCTTCCGTGCATTTACTGATGATTCTTACTGCCATTTAACTTATGTTTATTAACTTTCTAGTGCGGTTTTTATTTTCAAATGTTTCAGGCGGTGGATTTCTAATAGGCACATTATCATCAATCCTGTTCCTTAAGAGAAGGAGGTGGCCTATTATAGCCGGCATTGGCATGGGTATAGGTCTTGCATATGCCAACTGTGAATTTGAATTAAATCCAAATAAAAAGGGACATCTATAAGTCTTAAATAATCAGGTAAATATGATAAAACTGAAATTTCAAAAAAGGAGTAACGAAGGAGAATCAATAGTGAGATTAATTGGGCATATTTTTTAATGACGAGGGAGCCAGACTGTGCACTTGGTGATAAGTGACTACCACGTCTACAACACAAACACAAAATTGGTACTGCTGACCTTAGTAGGTTAACCTCTTTTATATCGATACTTAGTCACAATAAGTACAAAAGTCACCGATAAGTAAACTCACAAAACATTAATTGAAATCATGTTGAAACGTTTCCTTTATTCATTCATTTTGACATTTCATACATTTGTTCAAAATAACACAGATCTGTGTTTCCGCATTCAAGAGGAGATAGCATTTTTAACTGTATATTCAAAAAACTGTATATTAAGTATAGCCAAGAAGAAAATGTAACAAACTCAATCCATACTGAGTTGTATTAAGTGATTATTGTGTCTCTGGTCCTATTCCTTTGTACCTAAAATTTCAAAAAGCAGCCAGTGCTGTTTTATGGCACAAAAAAAAAAAAAACAGTTTTTTGGTCAACTTTTTAACAGTTTCTACATTGTTTGTGATTGAAAAATAAATAAACATAAGCAAATACAACGCCTGACATATTTATTGCTAATACACTTTTATCGGGGCGTTAGTTCTCTTAATTTTAGATGATCCCTCTCGGGAACAGTACTTTTTTTCCAGATGAAAGGAACCCTATGTCCTTTCCGGTATCCCTGACAATGTCTATGCAACACTGATCATGATGATTAGTTGAAAACTTGAAAATTTTATAATATTAATATGGATTATGTCAAACATAAATATGAACTGTTTTCTAATGATATATATTTTTTTGTTTCAGATAAGGCTTTAATGTGAAATCATGTGCAGATTTAAGTGCATTTTGTTTAAATGTCCAGTAGGCACACATTGCTTAGTGTTTGTTGCAATTTACTTTTATTGTACAAAAATAATATTATAACGATTATGTAACACATTGTTGACCTTTATTTATTTCTCATTAAACATTTTAAAAAGGGTTTGAAATTAAAACACAAAATATAAAGAACAATACTCAATAATTTATTGTACAAATTGATACTGGAATCAAAGGATAGATTTAGTGTTCCTTAACAATAAAAATAATTTAAATATATAATTATTATTATTTTTAGTATGAATAAAGGAAAGCTTTGTCAACAACCCATATACAGACACCCAACATGGTGATAATTTACCTATAGAAAATATGGCAACACTGATAATAATGAATATGGCACATTTATACGGAAACATACAAACACTGGACAAACTTGTGAAATCATTTAATTATTCAAAAGATGAAAAAAAAAAAACTTGAAAAATTAACACTAAATTTAAATAATTATTAATTCTTTGATGCTATCAATATTATGACTTAACCTTCTGTGTTTACAAACCTAATGAATGTCCAATTGTCCACTAATGTGTTATCAACAGAGATAAACTTGTACGAAATACCTTTATTACCATGAGTTTACAATGACCGCACTCGCTAGCGAGAGCGTAAAATATTTACATGGAAAATTGTCAATTTGACATTGACAGTTGACAGTTTTTCATATAAATGTTTCACCTTATCGCTAGCGAGTGCGATCATTGTAAACTCATGGTTACAATAACTGTAGTCGCCGCTAACGAGAGCTTAAAATATTTATATGGAAAATTGCCAATTTGACATTTTTTATTGACATCGCAGTTACTCCTTGCGTAGGCAAGGGACTTTGTTCATCAATTGCTCCATTATAATCTCTCTAGTGACTGTCAACTGTCAATTTGACATTGACAGTTGACAGTTTTTCATATAAATGTTTTACGCTCTCGCTAGCGAGTGCGGTCATTGTAAACTCATGTTAAAGGTACTGTACTCTGGATCTCGGTAGAAGACTCAAGTCACCAAACTCAATAAAATGAACAAAAATGTTACCTTTTGCATGGCTCTATTATATTGGACTGTGAACCAGCAACAGATTTTCACGACCAATCAGTTCTCGGTCGATAACTCGTCAGATGGTTGAGAGAGTTGTATCATGAAGTCCTGTGAACGTCAGTTGCCGCTCCGTGGGTGGGTTCAGCAGCGTTACACCCTCAAACACGTAAAAAAGCAATATTTTCAGTCACTTCCTCCCGATTGAAAAATTTTAATATTATACTTACTTACTTTCTTGAAGAAAAAAAAATTCAGCCGACTATAAAGTGGTGGATTATATGTTAGCTGACCACACGCGAACTTGAAAAAAAAAATGTCATCAATATAAACCAGATGACATTTTTATTTATTTTATTCGTAATAGCAGATAAACTATGTGATGTGACAAACTTTCAAATGAGAAGAAATCACTGATTTTTTTTTAAATTTTTCACAAATTCGTGTGTTCAGCCAACATATAATCCACTACTTTATAGTCAGCTGACTTTCTTTTTTCTTCAAAATATTAAGTAACTATAATATGAAAATTTTTGGAGGAAGTGATTGAAAATATTAATTTTTTTTACGTGTTTAGGGTTAGGGGTGTACCGCTGCTGAACCCACCCGCGGAGCGGCAACTGACGTTCACAGGACTTCATTATACAACTCTCTCAACCATCTGACGAGTTATCGCTGGAGAGGAAATGACTGACGAAATTTGTGACTGGCTCGTGGACTATTATGTCTTAATAATATAAAAAGTGACGAGACTGATAAAAAAACGTCAAGTCCTATTTTCCGTATGAAAAGTATACATTAGAAAAAATGTTGCAAAACATTTCAAGTCAACACAAAGTAATCAATTTTTCTACACCTTTTATACAAAAGTTTGTCCACAGGCAAGCGTAACAAATAATATAACATATACACAAAAACACTACAATATTCTTGTTCGTACAAAACTTGTCTTTTCATAACAAATCTGTAAAAATGCAATTTACAAACAGTGCGTTCTCTCTGGTCAAATTTGATTCGGGCGCATATTTCAAATTAAACTAATTACTTTTTAAACCACACACGCATTGAAAACACTTTCAACGGCCAATATTTACACAATTTATTGGATATAGTGCAGGTAGAGTTAGAAAATTCTGTCTACCCTGCATTGTAACATTTCAAAAATCGATTTAAATGACAGCCACAACGTCAGCTGTTTCGATTGCATAGAAATTTTGGTCATACATATAATACATATTATTATGTATAGTGAATAAGAATGCTGAAATGTCTCACTAGTACATCTAGAATACGGGGACTAGACGACTAGTTAAGTATAAAACAATTAGTGACGATACTAGTAACCCGAACCCGACTTCTTATGCTATTAGCGGTGGTGTGATATTGTTATTGAACTATCACACCAAACATTCACATTGAAAAGACACTAAATTTAAATTGTCAAATTTTTTTTATCGATCTTTGATTTCGATACTTTACATTAGATTACTGTTTGAACTAAACAGCTGTTTTTTTTTTATCTGCATTTGTGTAGTTTTAGACACAAGATTCAACAATAATCAGAACGAAAGACGATCGTGTAAACTAGTCAAAGTATAACATTTTAAAAACTATAAAGAAAGTTAGAAAACAATAAAATGTATGGAATCGACATAATAATAATAATAATAATAATAATAATAATAATAATAATAATAATATGGCCGTCGCTAAATCACGTGATACATTTTATTGTTTTCGAACTTTTTGTTAAAGTTTTTAAAATGTTATACTTTAACTTAAGGCCCCTGTATAGAGTGTTCTCTTTTATATGCGAATGAAAAAAAAATATATAACTAAGCTACCATTCACATCCCAAACGAAAGTGAGTGACTCACTCCCAATTAATACTTATAAAAAAAAAAACGCCCAAATCACATTTTGAGACAGTTTTTGTGACAGTAAAATATAATATTAATACTTCTTAAGAGAGAGAGAGAGAGAGAGAGAGAGAAAAAATGTGTTATAGATATAATATTTGGCATTAATACAGTCGTGTTCGCTAATTTGTCAAATATAATTATATAAAAAAAAAAGTATAATTTAAATAATCACTTATTTTTTAATATTTCATTCATTATTTATCTTCAATGGCGAATTTCAAAAAATGTATGAATGTGTAATAAAATTTTAGGTAAATAAATTATTATTATCGATAATAATCGAAAAGCTCAACTGAAAAACAGACAACTAACGCCATCTAGTTTCGCGATTGAATACTATTTTTGAAAAACTCATTTCTGAGCTGAAAAATCACGTTTTAAATTAAATTCAGTACAGTTATTCTCTTTTTTTTTTTTCAATGATACATTTTTGAATTTCCGCCATTACGATACTCTTACATGTATAACAGTGAACACGAAAGAAAATCTTGTAATAATATTAAAATGATTGCATTAAAACTTCAATTACATAACTACCAAGACATGACAATAACAACTATAATAAATATCAAATAATTCTAATACTAAATATTTCGTAATAAGAAAAAAATATTTGACTAGCTTCATACAATTAAAAAAAAATCGTCTTTATATTGTTTCATTCATTATTATTATTATTATTATTATTATTAATTTAAAAAATACAATCACCGTTAAGAGGCACAATGCCAAAACGAGACGTCAAACAAAAAAAAAACCTTAATCATTTATAACAAGTTTATAGAACTGTGACTGAGATTAAACAATAGTTTAGTATGTTTGGATCAATTGATCCAAATATTTTCCAAACTAACTAAACTAGGGAGTTTAGAATGGAAAATTGAGGGAAAATACTGGCATATATTAATTTAATTTAAAAAAAGCAAGTCACTTTAAAAAATAAAGTCCAACTGTACACGTTTTAATTTTATTGTGATTTCAACTGGAATAAAAGTGTTATTAATTATAATAAACTTTCGTGTAATTGTAATAAATTAGTGAATATATAATTATATAGAAAATTATATAGAATTAAAACAATCTATGATTCACTTCAACGGATTGAACAACTTTTTTTTTTGTGGCAGCGATAAAAGCATTGGGAAAATAGTTTCTCTGGCGTCCGACAGATGGCGTTGGTCGATAACAAAATCACTTGTATAATGCAACTTGAAACTTCTCCTCCCATTTCGCTTAAACACACACACACACACACGGAAAAATTTCAAAAATACAAATTTAATTAACACTTTAAAAGACCCCTTTAAAAATTGTGTAATAAATTTTAAAACTTCGATTAAATAGGCACTCGTAGGGACACTAAATTTTAAACCTAACTATTTTGAGTTCAGCGTTGGCATATTATACGAGTATAGAGTTATTTATTATTAATTAATTACTGTACGATGAAGCATGCGTTTTTTTTTTTTTTCAATTTTTTTTTTACTTACCATAAACAGTGAAGAGATAATAAAATGTGATATTATGCAACTTTTGATAGACATTAGTTTTTGAAAACTATTCACTAAGGGCCTCTGTTACTTTTAGAAATAATTTTATGTTTTATTAAATTATGCACTCGGTTTTGTGCATAATTTTATGTTTTATTAAATTATGCACTCGGTTTTGTGCATAATTTTATGTTTTCTTAAATTATGCACTCGGTTTTGTGCATCATTCGATAGGCGATATATATATTTTTTTTATTATTTTCATTTTAATCTATCATTTCCGGTTACCCGGTGACTTTAAATGGCGGTTAGCCTTGACTTGACACATGGTGAAAGAGGTCTTAGCAGTTTTAAGTGCTTTTAAGATTTTGACCACAACGCTGGTTATAGAATATGTCAAATAAATGATTTGATTGATTGATTGATTGATTGAATGAATGAATATTTATTAACTATCACATAATTTAGTGGGTACTTTGGAGAGGGGCAATATTGACTTTTAAAATTTTAAAAAGAAAACCTTTTTGATTGTAAGTTTTGAAAATTATAAATATTTTTTTTTTTGTACGACAATTCAAAATAACACAATCATTAATTTATTTTTTTTTATTTTTTTTTAAATCTTCATCAGCCGCACACTATTCGTATTTGTTTTTATGAGATTTAAATAAGTAACAATTAAGATGTTTATTCCCTTTTAATTAATTAATTAAATAACAATTGAGATATTTTTAAAAGACATAATTTTTTATCGAAAACATTACTCATAGAGAGAGGGCTCTCCAATCTATTTTTTATTTTTTTATATATACTTCTTTTACCTCAAGTTTAATAAAGTATAACTCATTGAGAGCTTCTTCGATTCGACTCAAACGCTGAGCAATATGTTGAGCGATACTCAGTCTGAGAGTGATTACTGCATCGTCAATTCAAAATATCGATAATAAAAACAAAAAAAACCTTCAAAAACCAATATCTATCAAGATCGCAACAAGATATTACGTAAGTATCAATATTCAATAAACCTATGAGGTGCTGTGACCTAATACTGTATCTAGGTATTTTATTCACTAGTTTTTTTTTTTTATTGTGATTTCTTTCGTGAAGACAAACCGCTAATTTACAGTTAAATTTATATAAAAAAAAAAAAATGAAAAAAAAATTGTGAATAATTAACTCAAAACTGGTTTAAATATAATTCATTTATAGATTTATTCCATTTAAATCGTTATGAGCCTATTATATTTTTATGTATATTTGATAATTACATTTACACCAGTTTCTCGTGGGTACATTTAAAAAAATGTCAATTTATTTATTTATATCTACCCTTTTTTTTCTTTTGTTTCTACCATCTACCGCGCGGCTGTTAATCAGTTCACCTATTCGACATAGGCACTATATATATATATAGCTTCGACACAAAATGGAAATGATAACATTTTTCAAAACTAAACCACAATTGTAAAATCACCAAATACCATAGTTCGGTCAATATCTAGAGAGCCTGTTGCTTTAATTAAAATGGAAAGCTTTGAATATTTAAGTCAATAAAACTATATTCAAAGCTTATTTCAAATTTAAATTCAAACACTTTTATTAAAACAATAAAACAACGCATCAACAGTAAAATAGCTTTAGTCTAAATTAATTTTATTTTATGTGTATATATGCACACTTAGCGGCCAATGAGATCTTGTTTTAGTTTATGGTCGGCGACAATCAGAGAGAAGTTAGTCGGTTCAATGAGACCAATGAGGCTTGGCCACGGCGACCAGGCCGCTAAAGCAAGATCTCATTGGACGCCACGATCCGGCGGCATCTTAGTGCGCATGTATACGCTTAAGGAAAAACTTCAAAACCCTAAGTCAAAAACTATAGACATCAATCACAAAGGAACAAAACGAAATTATTACGGTTTCATTTCATCTAAACAATTCGAGGTTTTTTAAAAATATCATCATCCGTGTCAAGACTTAAAACGACTGGCAGTACGTTTCCGACGAAAAAATAATAATAATAACCACATTACAGAGCAATAAAATTCGAAAAATAATAATAACCACATTACAGAGCAATAAAATTCGAAAAAAATAATAACCACATTACAGAGCAATAAAATTCGAAAAAATAATAATAATAACCACATTACAGAGAAAGTAAAATTGTCATCGATCTTAATTGAGGTTGCTCTGAATTTGACAGTTGCTCTGTGTTTTGAACGAGTACTATTATTTGGTCTGTGTAGTGGCACAAGGATAAATTAATACTGGTCACGAGTGCACTTAAAATTCGAAAATAATCGTTCCGTATCATTCTTTTCATGTAACACTAGGAAATATACAAAAAAAAAAATTAAAAATTTCCTTCAATAACTTCTACTAAAACGGATCTCTAAATTAAACAATAATCGAGTCCTTTCCGAACTTATGCCAATTTATATCAACCGATACGACTGGGACGTCACTTTGCCGTTGCCAAATAACAGAAATATCATTTTTAAAACGTTTTTGGTTTCTTGTTAAAATTTAAATTTTCAGTCAGATACAAAAAAAAAAATTGCGCAGTACATTTCAACAGTAACCATATGCAAGTAGAAAATAATTTTCCAATATTGAAACCTACTTGGAGACATGTGAAACACATTGTTTGATATATATGAAATATGAAGATGAAAATTTTAAAAACGACATGACATAAAATATTCAGCATTTACTAATGACACAATCCCTATCGCATCAGATGATATAATTGACAGAGAACTTCTAGTAAAAGGCAAAATACAATAATAGATGAGAAGAAAAGTTTGGCCCGAGTCGGGAATAGCAACGAGTGGACCGCAATAAGGCCACCGGAAGTGCAATAGGCGTTTGCATTTGGACACGAGTGTACGTACGTTCACTTGGTCGTCATGTCTGGCCAATAGTTAATGTAGTAACGATGGGTGCTGCCCTCGAACAGACGGTCTAACCAATTCTCCAAACCGTCTAGGAGATGCTCTGAAATTCATGAAAACAAATTACAATTTGCACAACTGTGATAACAATTTTTAAATCATACATTTTTTTACTAATATAACTGGGGTTAAATTAGTGGGTACCTTGCAAGAGCTTCGGCGGGTCCTCGGCCTCGTCGGAGGAGTCCGGGTCGGTGGTGAAGCCGATGAAAGCGCCGGCCTCGGGGTCGGGGTCGACGCGGGCGGCGAGCGCGCGAGTCATGCGCGACATGCGCTTGTGCGGGCGGGCGCTCTCGGGGTGCTTCGCGTGGTAGATGCAGAAGTAGTTGCGGTGCGGGTTGAGCGCCAGCACAGTGCCCACGCAATTGCGCGCGTTCACCTTCAGCTCGGCGCCGCCCAGCGACAGCTGCAGCACGCGCCGGAACCACTCAACGTTGCGCTCCACCACCAGGTACGCGAACAGCAGCGTCTTGTTCTTGCGGTACGGCCACACGCTCTTGTGGAACTTGGACAGCAGCTGCACGCGGCTCTGCATGTCCACCAGCACCACTATCGTGCGGCACCCGGGCTTCAGCAACCTTTAAATCAGCAACCGTCAATAAGACATGGCGCCATCTATCGTCGGCAATGTAAAGTCCTATATTATACAATACCTGACGAGTCCGTTGTATTTCTCGGCCCTGAGCTCGTGCAGCCTCAACTCGGAGTGGGCGTCGTTGTTGTTCCTGTTGAGGCCGCCGTCCTGCTTGCGTCGCTCTTCCTTCTGCCGTTGCACCGACTCCTCTTCTACGCGACTGTCAACACGGTTTCCTCCAGATTAGGTACTAACAAATTCATTTCTCATTTATGTTTCTTGTGTTATCAGGGTACGCTATTCATTAATCATCGAGTAAGCGAAATGCTACTAAGTATATAGTTCATTTTGCATACAAGCAATCTTTTTCAGTCAAATATTTTGTTGCAAGCATACCGATAGTAGTTTTTTTTTGAAGCTTAACACCCGTCAAAGAAATCATACAAATTGACCACTTTTTGATGTGAAACATCTTTTGCGATGAGTGAGACCGACTGTTGGAGTGTCGACGCCAACGTTTGGCCACACTTTAAGCTACACTTTGCCGGAACTAATATGTATTTTTAAAATAAATAATTTTATTTATTTACTACCATACGTGTGGGTTCATACCGTCGCGACGGCTGCAGTTGTGTTGAGTGAGGCAGACTTACATGAGATAAGCCATGAAGTAGCCCGCGGCCAACACGAGGGCTACCGTGGCCAGCACGGAGAGAGCGGAGAGAGCGCGGGCCGAGCGAAGTGCAATCGCGGCCCGTTCGGCCCACTCGCACGCAGCCGCCGCCGCGCGCCACACCGCGCCGTGCCCGCCCTCGTCCCACAGCTCCTGCGAAACGCCGTTTCATTCGACCCTTGTTAATCCGCCTCATATCAGGGAGTGTTTTAATTTCTTATTAAAAAAGGGGGATCTGTAAGACGAAATACGCCTAAACCTTCTTGGGTTATTCAATCATTTTTTTTAATATTTCTTTAATGTCAGCTAGTTTATGTACAAGAACAAACCTGGAGCTGCGCCTCGTAGGGCATGAGCTCGGTGGGCTTGAGCAATCGGCGGATGAGTCGGTCGAGCGCTCGCTGCGATCGGTGGTCGTCGGGGTCGTCGGGCCACGTGTCGTTGAGCCAGTCGTAGTGCACGCGCGTGGGGTCGCGGCGCCACAGCACCACCACGCGCCGCTCCACGGAGGCCGCGTCGAGGCCGGCGCCCGCCGCCAGCGCGTGCAGGAAGGCCGGCTGCGCGTGCGCGTACACGTACGCGAAGGCCGCGCGCTCCGCGGGCGTCGAGCGCGCCACTCGACGCAGCGCCGCCCGGCCTCCACCGCCCGCGTCCGCCACCAGCACGCAGCACAGCCGCCGCCGGCTCGCGCGCCACTCCGTCGGACACACCCGCTCTAGCACGCTCTGCGAACGCATCACTCCATTGTTATTGCCTTGTGAAAGTAACTACAACTCTGTACTACAAGTGTGAAGTCCTCCTTAGTAGTGTGAAAACGATAATTTCTATAATCAAATTAAATTAATCGTCTATAGAGTTTACCTGTGAAGACAGGCGAGGCAAAGTTAGAAACTGGTTGGCCTCAATCAACTGGTGCAGTGTCTGAGTGGGAATCTCGGTGGTGCTGACGGTGGCAGCTGGCTCCACATTGTCTTCCTTCAGCAGAACCATCGTGTCTGTGTTCCGTTGCACCTTGTATCTCGACGTCACGTTCGTAGTTTCGCGTGACGTCATGTCTACGAACCTGAAACGATACATCATCATCGTCGTCAGGACTAAAGCGTCCACTAGAAGACTCACACTACGGCCATTCATATCCTCGGCCAGCTGCTCTATTTGGGGATCGGTCAAGTGACAGTGATGGAATATATTTTGTAGAAGCAGTAGAGACACACTAATGTCCTAATGTTGATTCCAACCTCGTTTCAAATTAAAGAGTTAAAGGATAGTATAAAGATCCTATTAGAATTTGCAGCACACTGCATCCTACTAGTGTTGCTTGAGTCATACCTATCTCTAAGAGTCATGACTTTTGTAACTTTGATACAAAAATAGTTTAGTCTTGAATATTTGTAAGATAATATTGTAAGAATATATCCCTTTTCTTTTATGACTTATGTTTATGTTCTTTTATGACTGCAAACAGAAGACCACCGTGAAATATCCCCCCCTTCGAGTTCATTGAATTGTGAACCTGTCATTTGTATTGAAACACTTACCCAAAAGCAACTCTATCTCTATAGTGGAATGCTGTTATGAGGTATCTGAGTCGCATGGTCTGCCTCTCCTCGAATATCAAGGCTTTCACTTTATTGTCTTCAAAGTCTCCCACGAAGCCGTCCACATTGTTGTCATTCACTGCGCCCACCAGTTTGTATGGGAACTTCCATCTCATGAACTCTGTACAAGAAAACATAAGACTCAATTCACTTTAAATAATTGACATTTTCAATTTTATTATAAAATTTAGTGGCTCTATGCATATCGAAGAAAGCTAATCTCCTGTTTGACATATGTTTGTAAAGTAGATAGACAAAGATTTTGTTATAATTGTGAATTGTTTATTTTTTCTCACTCACCTAATATTTTGGGCAGAGAAGACAACCCCTCCTTGTAAATGTAGACATGTTTATCGAGGACAAATGTGAGACACGGTACACCGTGGACTCCCACCCTTCTAGCGAGGCTCGACTCGTGTCCGGCGTGCACCGTCGCCATGGTAACGCCTAGAGGCTGCAGAGCCTCCACGAGCCTTCGCCAGGCCCCAGCCGACCGGACGCAGTCAAAGCACCAATCCGTGTAGAAGAGTATGAGCGCTGGGGTGCTCACACTCTTCTCGACTATATTGTTTTCAAAATGTCTGCAAAGTGGAATCATAATCCGCCTTGAAAATCGAGGCCACCAGTAATTTTTCATTGCCTAATGTAAAGCCTAGACTGTAAAATCCAATGTCCTTCCGCAGGGATCTAGGTATGTATCATCAAATTTCATGTCACAATCAGTGACATTTATAATTATCCCTCAGATAGACAAATAAACCACATTAGTGAGGATGACTTAGTGAGGTGAGATTTATTTAAATGGATGTGTTAGTAAAAAGAAAATGAAAGCAGCGAAGGCATGTTACAGCTTATGTAAAATGCAGATATTTTTTATTTATAATAAAATTAAAGAAATTTCAAAATTTTAATAACAATTAGGGAACAATTATATGAAAATTAAAGGAATTAAAACAAAAAACCTTCACATGCATATATTATTGTTAATTTTCTATGCAGACATGATAAGAAAATGTTCATGCTTGTGTATTTAATAGCTATTTTAAACTTTTTTATTAGATGTTATCAGATTGCTAGAGCAAAAGGGTAAAAATAAAGTAGAAGTTGACTAAATAATACCTTGCAGTAACTGAGAGTTTGTGAAATAATGTTATATCCTGGTCTTGAGTTCTGAAGTGGGTCCCAAAAAACTCCTCAAATGGGTCATTGCTGTAACAATAGTAACAGATAATTCACTTGACAATATGCAATATGAATGCTATGAAAGGGCATATTAAAAGAGTCTGGAATTCTATGGAGAATGTACATGTCCACATATTTATGGAAATAAAAATATAAATCAATTTAATAATGTGATATTCACAATCTCAAAATTGGGTTTAAAAATGTTTATTGATTTACATAAAACAATATCCACAAGATAAGGAATTCAAGCTAAAGACACTGGTTAACATTTTTTTAAATATAGAAGTTTTGATAATCCATATAATTTTTTTCAAGCTTCTCAGTCGACATGTTATATGAGGTGTAAGCTTAAGAAAGTACCCATTTGTCTGCACTAAATCGCCTTAAGGTGCTTGCTTTAAGTCTCAGGGGTTCCAGCTTCAAATCCCAGCAGGGCCAACCTTGGAAATCAACTTTTCAAAGTTGGCTCTGGTCAGGATTTGGCAAGTAGTGTCACTACTTACAGCACCTATGGCATTGCTTGTGTTAGCGATAGTAGCAGCCCGTTTTATTATTAAAGATGGGTTTGCTATTGGAACAGCTCACCCAGAAGGTGCCTATTCACTCGAACTTTAAAGGGATGTGCATTGTATTCGCTCGGAATTAAAGACTATTAAAGATGACTTTAACACAAATAAAATATCTCTATCTATAATATTTATAATTAGCATTTATTACTATAATGTATGTTTTATTTGTATCTACCTACAAATATGTACTTTTTTGTTTGTATTTGTTTATAGCACTAATTCTGAATATATTTCTGTTATTGTACACAACTCAGGTGTACGGTAAAAACTTAATCGAGTTTATATACACCTAAACTGTGTACCACCACTTGTATTTTTTTTTTGTGTAAATAAAATAAAAAAATATAAATTTACCTGAAACGAGCATATTGACTATAGTCATGTCTCTGTTTGTAAAGGTGATCATCTTCGTTCGTAATACCGTGCGTGTCGTATGCGTGCCTCCGTTCCGTATCAGATAATAGTTCGTAAGCCTGTTTTATTTCCACAAACCGAGACTCTGCATTAGGATTATGGGTTTTATCTGGATGCCTGTATAAATATCATAAAACTTACAATTTTATTCATAACAAAATACTCTTTGTATCATAACAATTAGCCAGGTACATACCATTCTTTTGCTAATTGTTTGTAAGCCTTACGTATTTCTGTAAGGGTCGCTTTCTTCGAGATGCCCAGTATTTTGTATGGGTCACCTATTTTCTGAGCGGCAATCAGTTGACACAGAATCAACACCACCCACAGCCACCTGCCTTGAAAGCCCTTGAATTTCCATTGCATATTACTGACCAATGTACAACAACCCTTCGCGAGGAATCACCGCACTATTCATAGAACAGCTTTCATCTCGACTGCCCCAGCTTTTTGGCCTAACATGTAAATAGTGAATAATTAACAAGAATATTTAAAGAACCCTTATCGGTCATTCGGCTTAAAATAGAATGAGATGGATGAAAAGCTACACAGAAAACCCGTAAAATAGGAAAACTCAAGAAAATCACATCACAAAACGTCAAATTAGAGAAATCATAGACAAACTAAAGTCGAAAAGTGGTCCAAAACAATCGATTTGTTGGAGTGCCGCTTTCTCTATGGTTTCAACAATTCAAGTCCATCAATTCCATGTCACTGTTCCGTTTATATTTTGTCTTGTCAATATTCTTCTAAAAGTGTTTCATATAATGTATTACGTTTTAAATAAATAACATGTGTACTGAATGTAAATAGTATATTTAATGTAAATAACCCATCACGATTGATATAGGTTCATAATTATGATAGATAATTGGAGTCAGATATATCTATGGCTCTAGTGAGAGTTTATAATGCCTATGCCCGTACTCGATAGCGAGAGCGTAAAATATTTCCCATTGACAAATGACAAATTTCCCTATAAAAATTTTATGCCCTTGCTAGCTAGTGCAGGCTAAGCTTAAGAGCTTAAGAGCTACTATTGTTCAGTGGAGTTCTGTGGGGTTTTTGTTTATCGCTATAGTTTTTTTTTATTTACTTTAATGCTCTTAAAAGTCATTAAATGAGAATTTGACATTATAAATTGTCAATTTTCCATACAAATATTTTTACACTCTCCCTAGCGAATGCGGGCATTATAAACTCACACTATAGCCACTGGAGGTTTAGTTTTGAGAGTTGGACACAGATTTATTCTATAACTGTCAAAGTGCAACTTGACAATGACAACAGACATTTATATATAAATTTAATTATTTTTTATTTTTATTTGTCAAAGGCTAAGTTTTTGAGAGGTTAGACGTGTTTATTTTTTGATGAAAGGAATATTTATATTAATTAATATTATACCTTAACATTGAAATAATATTACCTTATGTATTTTTAAATAAGCTATCAGTAAAATCTAAGTACTAAAGTTAACCTCATTGTGATTATTTTTCTTGTGACCTTCGCTTATATGTAAGTTTTTTTTTACTTTCATTAATTTCGCTAATAACTTCAACACTTAATGTTAGGTGGTTTAAATACTAAGTTTTATTGAAATTATTATGTATATTGTTTATATTTTTTTAACCCCTTACACAAAAATATTATATCTTTTATTAAAGTTTTACTATGCCTTATCGTTATCACCACTTTCGTAATTCTTACGTTGTCATTTACTTATAATTTCGTTATTATTTAGGTAATTAATATTGTATTTATAAAACTAGAATCATATCTAATCTTTATTATCATATCTTTTTTTAATATTCTATACCTTATCATTATCACTATTTTGTAATAGTAATAATAGTTTATTACGTATAATTTCGTTACTAGGTAATTAACAATTTTATTGTATTTTTAAAATTTAAATTATATCTAAATTATTATATCTTTATTTAAGTTTTTGTGTATATTTTTTACTTTTATCAAACATCTTATTTAAAGATTTATTTTCCTTTATTAAATATTTACTGTGCTTTATTATTATTGCTACTCTTGTAATTTTAATTTTGTCATTTACTTATAATTTCGTTATAGGTTAGGTAATTATAATAACAATTCTATTTTTAAAATTTATACTATCAAACTTCGTTTAATTGATAAAAAAAAAATATTATAAAGAGGAAAGATAAGTCTAAAAAATGGTATTAAGAATATCAATGTGCTGTATCATTATTTTTTAAACGATTTAGTTTTGTAGCAAGTCACTATTTTTTTTTTTGTTAACATATAGGCCTTCATTATAATGTTGAATTTTTTTATGATACAATTTGTTTGTGTTTTTTCTTCAATTTCTTTCTATTTAGTTCAATTTATAACTTAACCTCATTAGTTACTAGCTGTGCCTGCAACTTCGTATGCTTGATATTTCAGTATTCGGTATAACTTATTTGTTTGTAAACCGATTGGAATGACGCAAACATTAAATGTTACATGAAGCTTGCTACAATACATTAGTGAAAACTGCATACAAATCGGTTACGCCGTTTCTGTGATTAGCCTGCACAGACAAAAATATTCTTAATATTCCTATATTCTTTATATAATGTCGAAACAGTGATTGATTATTTTTTAATTTAATAAATATTATATCCTGTTTAATTTATTTTGAAACTCATTCCCTATTGCCTCTGTTTAATTTTATTATTTACTAGCTGTGCCTGCGACTTTGTACACTTGTAGTTCGTTTTTTGAAAACCCACAGAAACCTAACATTTTTTCAGCAAAAAGTATCCTATAGTTTATTCTAGGTAATCATCATTACATCAGTAAAAATCACATTCAAATCAGATAAGCTGTTTCATGAGATTAGTGTCGCAAAAATTTTGACCTCGACAACCTCGATAACATATACAAAATGTAAAACTTGCTCCTTGCACAGCCAATAATCACTCAGACAATAATAATAATAAATTTATATGAACAGACTTTTTACATAGTTTTCGTTTTAAATTTATGTAAGGATTATGATTTTAGTTATATGTTACAGAAGATTGAAATGATTTTAATATACTTTGTTCGGTGCACAACTAAGAATCCGACCACATGCTAACATATCTCAATATTATTCTATCACTAACCACGCAGTCCCAAAGAGTAACTACCTACTAAATTATTTTAACCTTGGGATATCTATTATTTAATCTCCTATATAAACAGTTGAGAATAGCAGATGTGAATGTCACAGGGGATAGCGTAGCGGACTATATATCCCTATAAGTTATCGATAAATAGTTACATATTCAATTTATCGAATATTGATAATTCTTATTATCTATGGCTTATTCAGTATCCACTAATAAGATTGTTTAAGATTATTTGATTAGATTTTCCATACAAAACTATACTAGACACTTGAAGTACATATTACACATTGAATATTTTTGCATACTAAATAACTTAGAAATTAATTACAATAAATTAAGTTCCTTGCAGTAAATAACGAAGTGTTTCAACTATAATTTTTATAATTATTATTATATTACTATAATAGTTATATAATAAGTTTAGTACATCTATATATATAAATAAAAATCAATGTTGTAATGTCATCTATGGACTCCAAAACCGCTCAAAAACAATTTTAATTCGGTTTTCATATTGAAAGAGGGATAAACAAGGAAGATTTATGTATTGTATTATATAAAATTTTAACACATGAAATATATACTTAATCATTTTCGATTAACTTTGATCGTTGCTATGCATATTGCCCAAGGCAATACATTATACTCAGTTAAATTATAGAAGTCATTGAAATCTTCTTTAGAATAAAATTAACCTAGCATCCCGTTCTGCACGGCTTCACACAGGTGCAATTTTATAATATATAAACAAATCTTCCTCGTTTATCACTCTTACTATTAATTATTACTGTTATTTTATTAATTATTATTATTACTGTTATTAGTGAAAACTGTTTCAGAATTCGTTGAGTGCTTTAGAAGAAGTTTCAGAAAAACAGACAGACACAGACAGCTACTCTAATTTTATTTTATGTATGGATAAAAAACTAATTTACATGGAAAGCATCGCCATTTACAATCCTATTCCTTAATTGATTTATAGTATTCGCTAAATTGGACAGGGTCAAAGGACTTCTACACTATTTTCAGACAAACATTATGACGCAGTCACCGCTCAGTGCCAGCCAATTATTAGTGCTAAATGACGTCACAGCTTAAAGTGGGTGTGCGTGAATGACGCGCCTTGTTTCAATTCAACTGGCAATTTGTTACAATAAAACCAAAGGATGTCATTAACAGAGTTTGCGTAAAGAGGTCCCGTTTGGGACCCATCGAGGATGTTTTTTTTTTCGCTATAAATAGACAAGTGTTTGACTATTTCTGGTTGTCATTTGGGATCTCGTTATGTTTGGTTCGGTTTAAAAAAAATGTATTTTACAACTATCGCTTTTTTAAAGATGCATCCAACTTTATTTTAAATTAGCTGATGCCCGCGACTTCGACTGCGTTAAAAAATTTAAAAAAATATAAGCAATATAACGCCAGGCGTTAGTTTTTTTATTTTATTTTAGATGATACCTCGGGAACAGTACTATTTTTATGGATGAAAAGTACCCTATGTCCTTTCCGGTATCACTGACAAAGTGTATGCAAAATTCCATGATGATTGGATGAGTAGTTAAGGCGTGAAAAGGTAACGGCCAGACAGTTATCACCACCTTTATTCGTAGGATCGACAATGCACCCTAGCTGTGATGGGCTCTCCCAGTGTTGGCAACAGTAGCCACTCTTTCTCATAAAAGATCCGAAGTAAAGAGCGCCTAACTAAACATTAGAGTAAAAATAGTTTTTTTTATCGTCCCCAGCACACCATGGACTATCTAGCGGACGTTCTGCAGCCCCATAAGGAGCTCGTGGGGAATGTGGCAGCCATCGTCACCATTGGACAAATGTTCTCCGGTGTGTTTATATGTTACGACATATATAAGCAAAAGAACACACGCGGTATAAGCGCTATGCTCTTCATTGGCGGTCTCATTATGTGAGTATAAGTATGTCTCTAAGTAATAATTTTATTGTATCAATTTTGTGTATCAGAGTATTTGAGTAAGTAATACTTTAACATATTTCTGTTGGTGGTGTCTTATTTTTTCAATAAATAAAGTCTATACTATCTAAATTTTATTTATTTATTTATGTATTAATTAATAAAATGATTTACGCAAAAAAAAATAAACTCAAACACTAGCTCATTCATTTTGCTAAGAAAGTGGTACAAATAGTTTCGTTTTTGTATTTGATTTATATAGTACAAGCAGTTTTAGTATTTAATGAGATAGCGTAATATTCGCCCTAGTCTGTTTTTTTAAAAAGGGTGTATTCTGAGTTTAATGGCGTATTTGAAGGTTCGACCGAGTGTCAGTGGCGCCACTATAGCGAAAAACGTGTTTCATTCAATATCTCGAAAACCGTTTAATTGACGCAAATAAATCTTAGTGATCATTCTATTCTCTTATAAATTAAATCTCCTAACTTTTTTAATCCAAACTTTTTTTTTCTAGTATCAATAGTAGTATCGGAGTTATAATTTGTTCAAAATGCATAAACTTCTATTTTTCGCCTGTTTATAACAGTTCACTTTTATGTTTATGGAACACATTGTCAAACTTTTACATAATATAATTATTTATTTACAACTTTTGTCTAAAAGAAAAACAAAACTTTTATTGGACTTTTTTGAAAAGATATAAAAAAATTAGGGAATTTCATCTTGTAGATATTAATTAAAAACAAATCTTTCGATTTATTAAAATCAAATGGAAGTTCTTTGCGATACCGCTACTCGAAGAAAAACATCTTTAAATTCTGTTGGTAGTCGAGTATTACACGTGTAGGCTGTAATACAATAAAAGACACATATACACGCCACTATAATATTGATAATATCGTCTACTCATGCTTCCTACTTCGCGTCTCGTTTGTGTGTGATAATAATTATATACTACCGAACTGTTTTCAACCTTATTGCAATGACTTTAAGGTATCCTCACTTAGACGGTGTCTTTTATGCACTTCACCTGCTCAATCACACTGTAGTGATAAGATAAAATTTAATTATTAATACGTCAATAAATTCCTTGTCCATGAAGAAGAAAACGTTATCAGATAAAAAAAATATATTGCAGCAAGGCAAAATTGTATATTGGACATGTCTTATCAAATTTAAAAAAAAAAGTCTCGAAAAACATTAATTTAGTTGCTATGTAAGCTTAAGATAAAAAAATAACACAAAATTTGTACACAGATATTGTGTTATAGGCGACGGTAGCCATCATCAAGTTGACCGTAAGCCTGTCTATCGACATTAACATAATAAAATAATATACTTATGAATTTTAATTTGTCTAACCTTGTAATCTATAACTATATACAGTATATATATAATACTAGCTACACGCTCCCGGCTTCGCCCTGGTTCAAAAACTGTCCTATCTCTTAAGTTGGACCAAATTATACATAGTTACGAAGTTTTATCAAAATCGGTTCAATAGTTTAGGAGTTCATCGAGCACACAATGTGACACGTAATTTTTATATATACATATAAAGAAATAGTATTATAAATGTGAAAGTAGCTCTGTCTGTCTGTCTGTCTGCTACCTTTTCACGCCTTAACTGTTCAACCGATCATCATGAATTTTTGCATCAATGATGTCACGGATACAAGAAAGGACATAAGGTACCTTTCATCCAGAAAAAATATACTGTTCCCATGGGATCATCTAAAATGAAATAAAAAAAACTAACGCATAGCCCAAGTGTTACAGCAACAAAAGGTGAAGCGTATATATTTTTTATTTTTCAACGCAGACAAAGTCGCGAACTCCAGCCAGTAGTAGGCTATATACAGGTAGCAGGCTTTTTTTTATGTATTTGTGAACTGTTACACGTTAAATATGATGTGTTTTAATTTTACAGGAGTGTCCTCAATCTGAAATTCGGTTACATATTGCGCGATGACAAAATGATTGAAGTGAATTTGTTCGGTCTCGCCCTGAACATATTGTACATGATGTTGTATTTCAATTATTCGCAAGAGAAAGTGCAGACGTGGGCGCAGGTGGGTGCGGGCGGCGCGTTCTCGGCGGCCATCTTGGCTTACGCTGAAATGGAAGATCCGAAACTGGTCGAACATAGACTTGGTCTCATCATTACCGCACTCATGTTCTACTTGATAGCAGCGCCGCTATTCAGTTTGGTGGGTGTGCTTTTTTTTTAAAGGATGAAATCTCTCTTTAATTAATATTAAAGAGAGATTTCATCCTCTTACGATCGATGCAATAAAAGTACAGGGTGTAATTTTTACAGATTTTAGTCGATTCGATTCCCGGATGTGGAAAGCGAAATTTTCGTAAATCTTTGAATGCACTTTTCTTTCTATTCAAAAATAAAGGAACGTTTTCTTTGTGTAAAATTTTTCTATCTACAGTATTAAAGAGTACTTTCCCTTCCAGGTGGCATTAAAAAATTCCACCCTGTGTATGTACACTGTGTGCATTCTTAAATGTTTCAGAGTGATTGATGAGATTTGACAAAAAAAAAAAAAAATTAAAAAAAAATCGTATTGCTTTTTTTTGTGACAGAGAAATTAATATAATTTCGTTTTGTGATTGCAGGGCGATATAATAAGAAATAAGAGCACCGAGGGTTTGCCTTTCCCTTTCATCATATCTGGAACAGTGGTCACCTTTATGTGGCTTTTGTATGGAATCATATTGAGGAACCAGTTTATTGTGGTACGTGTCTATTTTTACATATATATATATTTTTTATATAATTTTCATCTCGTTAAACGTTTCTCAGAAATATTGTGAAGAGAGATTGATTGTATTTGTATATTTTTGTAATGAATAAACTCGAAAAACAGCAGTTACAGGGACCGATTTTGAAATATAGAAATAAGTTACAATTGTCATCATTCAAGTAATATGGGGATTAATTTTTATAAAGTTAAGCGGGCGAAGTCGCGTGCAACATCTAGTGTTTCTCTAAATCAAAACATGTTCTAATAATAATAATAATAATAATAATAATAATATTTCTATTTTCAGTTACAAAACGTTGTGGCGTTTGTGCTCTGTTTCTTTCAACTGTCACTGTTCGTTATATATCCGTCGAAGCCTAAAGGCAAAGAGAAGGCCAATAAGGCTAAGGCTAAAAAGGCTGATTAATAATTCGGTGAGTTATTTTTGAAGTTAACTTTTTAATTTTGCAGACACAGAGACCTTATTATTGAATCTTCCCGAAGACAATTTATTGTGAATTTTTTTTTTTTTTTTTTTTTTTTTATTCTAAATTAGTCATCAACAGAAGGGAAGGGATGGCTATAAAAAAAAAATGCACAAATCAAAAATATAATTGACCATTTGTATTCAGATGCTGATTCTGTTGATTAATACCTGTTTTTAGATTTTTATTTGTATTAATAAGAGTGACATTTTTGCATATGAATAAGATATCGTAATGTTAAGTATTAATTAAGTATTCCAATATTATACATTTTAAAATCACAAGAAAAAAAAAAAAAACTCGAAACATGAATATTATCTCAAAGTTCATACATACTTTGTTCAAAATATAATTAATATTGATACTTAACATAATATTTGGCAGTTATATATATATATATATGGTATATGTGTACCAAGTGTTTTTTTTTAATTGTATGACTACCAAGGTAAAATAAAAAAAATATTAATAAAAATTATTAAAATAAAAAATTATTATTACAATAATATACAAATTTATATAAATATAAATTCAAAAATCTTATCACAAATAAAATGTTTTAGTTGAAATTAAATATATTTGTGCTATATAGAATTTGAAAGCGAGCGAATCCGCGAGACTGAAATATAATATTTAAAAAAATAAATAAAAAAAATGTACATCTCTTTACAGATTAAAAAAAAAGTTACCCTCGATGACGTCAGCGTTCTGTTTTCTTCGAATATTACTTCAATAAATATTTAAAGCTGTTATTATTATTTTTTTTAAATTGTTATTTTTATTAAAAAAAAATTGCATTTGTTTTTAACATTATATATTGTTTTGTTATAAATGAAGACGCGAGTGGATGAATGTGTGTGTGATATGTCGCATTTTTGGGTTTTTTTTTTTCGTTTTTTTTTTTTTGCGTTGATGAAGGTAACGTCGTCGTATATTTAAGACGTATATTGGAAAATTGAAAAAAAAAAGTTGAAAAAGGTAATTAAGTAAGTAAAGTTAATTTTAAAAAGCAAAAAGTGCAATGTAAAGTTTTACTTTTTTTTTATTGTGTTCACTTTTTTTTTTATATTAAAATTAATTAATAATAAAAAATAATACAATAGTGTTTTTAATTGCTATAAAAGTAAGGCTATTTAATATTTTAGATTGTTTAACACAAGTTTGCATAATAATTTAATTAAAAAATCGGTTCAGTGGCGACTTATCTAAAAAAAAAATAAAAAAATAAAAAAAAAAAACTAACCTCGATTTATTCAAAATTGCCATTAAGCGATTTATCACTCACGTCTTCAAATTAATGTGTTAAGGGAAGTAATAAAAGGGCATTTTTTTTTAACTATAATATACAACAGTAAGGCTCGAGTTCACCAACAGACGGTTATTTTTAAACAGCTGTTTAAAATTTAAACAGCCGTTTAATAATATTTGCTTGATCACCATCGCTAAACTGCAGATTAAACGCCCTAAACATCAGATTAATCATTAAGTTAATCATATGTTTAGGGCGTTTAACCCGCATTTTAGCGATTTTGAACAAAAAAATAATATTAAACGGCTGTTTAAATTTTAAACAGCTGTTTAAAAATAACCGTCTGCTGGTGAAATCGAGCCTAAGTATCTTTCGTGACGTCATAATTAAGGCTAGTGGTTCGTCTTCCTTGAAATAAATATTTAATTTAAAGTTTTTTTTAATTGGTAACGCTACACTCGACACGTTATTCGCTTGATTGAGTTAACAGTTTGACTGTGGTACAGTCGGGGTGAGAAAAGGTTTTATCATCTTTCAAGTGGACATTCGTTTGCACAGAGGCAAAGTTTCGTTTAAAACTTTTGTCAATTTGTGTTTGGTAAGTGCTTTAAGTTTCAAAAGTCTGCGAATTGAAAATTGACAAAGGTTTTCGTACCCCGACTGTACAGACAGCGATGTTGTGTGCTTAGTTTTTTTTTTTTTTTTATATATTAAAATTTTCAACAAAAGTTTTAAAAGTTTTATTAGTGAACAACACTTACAAGCAATATGAATGTGCAATTACTATTCAAATTTTTATATTTTAATACTAGCTGGTGCCGGCGACTTGGTCCGCGTTCAAAATGTCACATAGCCTAAAAGCCTTCCTCGATAAATGGACTGTCTAACACAAAAATAATTTTTCAATTAGAAACCAGTAGTTCCTGAGATTCAACCAAACAAACGAGTATAATAATTTATGAGTATAATAATTACTCATATATTTTCTTTTTCAACGCGGACGAAGTCGCTGGCACCAGCTCGTATTTAAGTATAATATTTTCTTTTTCCCAAAGCAATGTCGATTCTTCAAAACAATGCATATTTTTAGTGTTTTAACGTTTGTTTCCTTAATAATGCCTTAACTTTCACACAACATCGCTGCAAGTACATAGTATTACTTATGTAATGTCACAAACGACTTGAATAGATCAAATATATTTTTAATTATATATTTTTACACAGATATATATATATATGTAAGCGTACATTCCAATGTAGTTTGAAATAAAATATTTTTTCATCTATCAGTTGGTTTCAATATGTGATTTACTTTCCCTGGTGTTTCAAATTCGTCATATTCTTAAGTTTATTCCAACAAAGAGTTGTTGGGCCCCACAGGGCGTTTTCATATTTCAAAATATATATTTCACATGAAATAAATGAATTGAAATGGAATTTTAATTGAAGATGTAGCTACTGTACCAAGTTTACGTGTGGGAAAATAACACACACAACCATTAGCGATTAAATATGGAAATAGCTCTGACAAGAGCTGTTTATATTAGCAATCTTCTTCTTCGCAATGTTTTCCACGAATTCCACGAGATGTTTCTTCCACGGCGTCTGGCGGTCAAATGGCCGACCACTACTACGCGACCTATATTTATAACTGGGCACCTCCGCCGAGAGCGCATGCGTACTCGCGACTCGTAAAGCAACATCGTCCGTCTCACTCAACAAACTGTTTTCTCTGTCACACACCGTCACGTGACCATATAAATATTGTGTAAGAATAGGGCAATTTCTTAATAAATTTACTTTCCTGTACATACAACGATTGGAGTATCATTGAACATTCGTAATCGCTAAAAAGATAAGGCTCTTGAAAGCTGAGCTGATGGCGAGCTTACTTCCGGAAAGGTGTTTATAAAGTTTTGGAAACAATATTATCATGTGGTATAAGAACAGTTTTTTTAATGTGCCGCTTTAGAGCTCATTAGAACAGCCTATAAAGCCCGTCACACACGTAGCTATAATATGTATTAATATAAATTATAGCAAAGCATATTACGATATATTTTCAATACAAATATTGGAGTGACCACACACGCAGCTATCTATACAATGCTAATATGATAAATGCGAAAGTATGTATGGATGTTTGTAACTCTTTCACGCAAAAACTAGTGAACCGATTACTATGAAATTTTGCATACACGTTATCTGGGACACCAGAAAGGACATAGAGTACCTTTCATCTAGAAAAAAATCCAGATCCTTTGCTACTTCATAATTCTAGCAATAGATAAAAATGTTCCTTCTACTTACTTCTGCATCTAATTCTTTATTTAAATTATCATTTACAGGTTTAACGATGATTTGTTTCGGAGTCGTAAGTCATTGTTAATGAAAATAACGAAAATCACAGTAGTATTAATTCATAATTAAAAAATTAAGACATGTTTCTTACACATATCCTTTCTTTATTTTTGAGTTTTAATTTTTATTTCTCATTTAATTAATTTACTTTAAATCTGTAACTTATTTCGTGGGTACCTACTTACAAAAAACATCATTACCCTTTAGTTCTATTTTTAACTTTTTCTTTCTTAAATATAGCAAAAAATGAAATATTAAATAAAGTTTCCTTTAAATCGGTTTGGACTGCTTCGACGTCCACTCGTCCTTTTTCAAATGGCCAAACTAGGTCAAAATTTTCCGAAGGGATTGTTAGGTTTACTAGTCGAATGTTTTGCTGAAAAATATTACAAAAATACCATAAGCAAAGATAAAAGTGGGCCACCTAGTTTCTTAGGGGACAAGCGAAATATGTAACTAAATGAAAGTTTTTAGTTCTTTATTATTAACTGTGTGATATGTGTGTTCCTCAAAATCTAAGAAAACCACGTTTTTACCAACGTACCTAAGGTTCATCCGCATTACTTAGATAAGGTGCTGCTGTGCACATTTCGGATGAGTAGAAACTTTATCCCACGGATGCGAGAACTTTGGAAGAATCTTCCTTTGGAGATGTTTTCATGAAGCTATACAATAAGGGCTTTTTCAAGCGCGCTATGAACAAATTCCTGCAGGGTCGCTGATCACCTGTAAGCCCCCTGATGGTGCTTGTAACCTTACCATCAATCAAGTGGACCGTCAGCCTGTCTACCACCCTTTAAAATATCTGTGTAACCTGTGTTATTATAAATAGCAAGTTATTTATAAAATACGTGTAAAATCGAAATACAAACCAAAAAAGTATTGAAATCTGTGGCTTTAACACTGTTTTGAACGCAAGAGTAGTATTTATGTAGAAAAAAAACTTACAGGGGGCAATGGGCAACTGATACCACGCATCACCAACATTCCGCCAATGTACGGATCCTTGTTCAACATTTCGCAAAACTTGAAGTGCATCTCAACAAAAGTGCGTCGATACTCATTGTGAAGATACTCATGGAATATTAAGTGGATCTGAAAATAATATTTTGTTGAAATTTCCTTGTTGCAATCAACTGGTATTAAAATGTGAAATGACTACCAGGGGAGACAAGTGCAATAAAAGTGGACATGACTACCAGAGGAGACAAGTGTACTAAAAAGTGGACATGACTCTACCAGGGGAGACCAGGCGACGACTCCTTACGAACTGACCCGACAGACGAAGTTCTGTCGATGCGCGTCAATATTTGAATTGTCAGCTAGGACTAGGAACTTTTTGATGAAAAAAAATTACGTTATTCCAAGCAACTTTTCAATATTGATAAGGGCAGTCATTTTAAAATTCTCCGTACCGAGACATTGTTGTTCCAAGTTTGCTTAATGGCCCCCTCTATATTGATGAAGTATCCACTCTTCCTGCCGTGTCGACTTACGTACGCCTTACCACCGTCGACGTACTTGTCGTTGACATAATTTATAGTTATCCTCTCCGGTATCACTTGCAATCCCTATAAATAATTACATAATAAAATAAGTAATCGTTTCCATCCACAATGTCAGCCATAGCAGCAAACAAGTCACTGTACTTACTGTAGTAATAGAGACAACAAAAACTAAACACAATTTCATGTGACATTTAGAAGCCATATTGAACAAATAATAAAAAAAACCCAACATTTCAGTACATACCTACAATAAAATCGTTTACAATGAACAATAAACCAATTTAGAATCGGAAGCAATTATCTATTTTGATCGCTTAAAAAAATCGTTATAATTGAACTGTTTATGAAAAATTTTGTAGATCAAAATCGTTTTTATTGTAAGACTAACTTTTATCCGTGGCTTTGCTAGCGTTTTCTATAATCGCTAAACTATGATCTATATCGGAAATAATATCTGAATGTCAAATCTGATGTGGAATGTACTTACGTGAAAATTCGCGTTCACACCGGCCGCACGGGCTCGCGAGGCAAAATGCTCGGACGGTGTGGACGTCTCTTGGCATTGCTCGGACGCACGTTGTCCCAGCCGAGCGTGCCTCGGGCCCGAGCCAAGGTAAAGCGATACTTCACACCTGCCGGACAGTTCCTCTCTTTTTATAAGAGATGGCTCAGCCAAATTACAACTTGCCGCAATCGACTCGGTGGATCGCTGAGTTAGGAGACTCTTTGACGGCAGCACGCTTTTAAGAACTAAGCTCTCTTCTATAAGATCTACCTATATACTACTGTCTGTACGGACATTCAGACGCACGGGTGGTTATCATACTCACCTTGTTGTAACCCCTCTTTTTTGGACCAAGCGCTTTAAAACTTCTTCAATAATGCGCACTGCCAAGGATTGAAACTCCTTGCCAGCGTCTATGTTTAAGAGCACATATAATACCCTGAGACCGCGTGGTCCGACTGCTTCGTCCGACTAATCGGACGACGTGAACTTTTTTTCCCGCTGGTTCGAATTGTGGACTTTTTTTCCTGTTGAATCAAAATCTCTAAAAAATTCGAGTGAATAGACATTTTCTGGATGAGCTCGCTCCATCGTCGACCTTGTCTTTGCTGCACGGCTGGTGATCAAGCAAGACCAAACCCATCCAATAAAAAGAAAAAAAAAGTGTACGCTGTGCGTGCTGGTGTTTTAGCTCGCGAACCAGTTCAAGTTGACGTTAGAAAATATATAAGCACGGAAAATTATTTCCGATTGCGAAGTTTTTTTTAATCCACCAATGTCTTGGTATTGCTTTTAATTTAATTTTAAAAATTGCCTGTTTTATTTTTTTAAAACAATACTTAAGTAAGTACATTGTCAACGCCGTTGTGGACGCGCAGTTTGTATGTGTTCAATCTTTGCGTGCTGCTTTATTCTCGGCTGTGCTGCTGAACAGCCTGCACCTTCATATACGCCATGTGTAAATCCTCCTTATTTACTTATTTATTTAAGGAGAAATAACAACTACAGTATAAGTAAACATAAAAATACTAACTGAAAAATCAATCTCCGAGATATAAATGGGAGGTGTATTAGTTTAAATTAAAACCTACAGGTTTAACGAAGATTTTTATGTCGGCAGACTAGTCATTATTATCAAAAATAACGAAAATCACAGTAGTATTAATTCATAATAAGTAAGAAATAAAGACTTGTTTCTTAAACACATTTTTTTAGTTTTCATTTTTATTTCTCAAACAGTTAATTATTTTTATTGAATGGATAACGTATTTTTGTGGGTACTTACACAAAACGACATTATCCTTTAGTTCTTTTTTTTAACTTTTTCTTTCTTAAATATAGCAAACAAAGAAATATTATAGATAATTTCCTTCAATTCGGTTGTGACTGCTTCGATGTCCACTCGTCCTTTTTCAAATGGCCAAACCATGTTAAAATTTTCCGAAGGGATTGTTAGGTTTACTAGTCGAAAGTTTTGCTGAAAAATATTACAAAGATACCATAAGCAAAGATAAAAGTGGGCTACCTAGTTTCTTAATCTAACAATAGATTTACTAGTCGCAAATCTTGCTGAAAAATATTACAATATTACACAGATAGGTACTATAAGCAAGATAAAAATGAGCCTTTTAGTTTCTAAAGAGGATAAGAGAAATATGTACAGGAAAGTTTTGAGTTTTTTGTTATGGTCCTTTAATCCGCATTACTTGGATAAGGCTCTGCTGCGCACGATCCGGATGAATAGAAACTTTATCACACGGACGTTCTCTCTGTTATTATTTCAAGTCTTAACTACTAAACCGATAATCATGAAATTTGATATATATTTTGTCAGGAATACAGAAAATATACCTTTCATCCAGAAAAAATGTTTCATCAGAAATTACTGTTGCCGAGGAATCATCTAAAAATAAAAAACCAACGCCTGACAAAAATCTATAACAGCAATAAAAATATATAAGGCCTGTAGGCCTTATATATTTTTATTTTTCAACTCGAACAAATTAGCGTACATCAGCAAGTTATTTATAAAACACGTGTAAAATCAAATACGAGTACAAACCGAAAAAGTATTTAGATCTGTGGCTCTATCACTGTTTTGAACGCAGAAGTATTTATATAGAAAAAAACTTACAGGGGGCAATGGGCAAGTAATTCCATGCATCACCAACATTCCGCCAATGTACGGATCCTTGTTCAACATATCGCAAAACTTGAAGTGCATCTCAACAAAAGTGCGTCGATACTCATTGTGAAGATACTCATGGAATATTAAGTTAAACTATAACAAGCAATGTTGCAGATTTTATTATTTAGTGGCATATAATTCAGAAAAGGTGTAAAATAATTGTTGTCAATGCCTATACTGAGGAACATATGGCATGTTTTAATAGAAACATATAGACAATAATATTTTTTTGAAACCTTGTCGCACCCAACTGGTTAATAGACAAGTATAATAAAAAGTGGACAATCGAACATTGCTATTACAGTCTCTATCAAGGGAGACAATGGTAGAAACAATTGCACTAAAAAACGGACATGACTCTACCAGGGGAGACAAGTGTACTAAAAAGTGGATATGACTCTACCAGGGGAGACAAGTGAACTAAAAAGTGGACATGACTCTACCAGGGGAGACAAGTGAACTAAAAAGTGGACATGACTCTACCAGGGGAGACAAGTGAACTAAAAAGTGGACATGACTCTACCAGGGGAGACAAGTGAACTAAAAAGTGGACATGACTCTACCAGGGGAGACAAGTGAACTAAAAAGTGGACATGACTCTACCAGGGGAGACAAGTGAACTAAAAAGTGGACATGACTCTACCAGGGGAGACAAGTGAACTAAAAAGTGGACATGACTCTACCAGAGGAGACCAGGCGACGACTCCTTACGAACTGGCCCGACAGACGAAGTTCTGTCGATGAGCGTCAATATTTGAATTATCAGTTAGGACTAGGAACTTTATGATGGAAAAAAAATTACGTTATTCAGGGCAATTTTTCAATATTGATAAGGGCAGTCATTCTAAAATTCTCCTTACCGAGACATTGTTGTTCCAAGTTTGCTTAGTAGTCCCCTCTATATTCATGTAGTATCCACTATTCCTGCCGTGTCGACTCACGTACACCTTCGCACCTTCGACGTACTTGTCGTTGACGTAACGTACAGTTACCCTCTCCGGTATCACTTGCAGTCCCTATAAATAATCCGTACTAGTCCGTATACTAATATTATAAATGCGAAAGTATGTTTGGATGTTTGTAACTGTTTCACGCAAAAACTACTGAACCGATCACCATGAAAATTTGCATACACGTTGTCTAGGACGCCAGAAAGGACATAGGGTACCTTTCAGCCAGAAAAAAAATCCAGATCCTTTGCTACTTCACAATTCTAGCAATTGACAGAAATGTTCCTTCTACTTACTTCTGCATCTAATTATAGCAACACGAGGTCAAGCGTTATATTGCTTTTTTTTTAATTATCAACGCGGTCGAAGTCGCGAGCACCAGCTAGTTACATAATAAAATAAGGGCCGTATTAAGATGCGCAGGGCCCGTAGCAAATCGTATCAAGTGGCCCTTGGTTTGTGTTAGGATCTTCAGTTTAAGTTGTTAAGGGAGGGATTACATGGATCAAAATTTAAGCCAGGTCTTTAGTTGTGTGTATAGAAGAGTTATATGACAAGTTTTCAGCTTGCCTCAAATACCTACCCGGAAATATCTAACATCTCTCGGGCCAGTAGGTACTTACATTACGAGTAATATTTTCTTTAAGCGCAGCATTATATTTATATATTTAACGAATTCGAATTAGCTATCGAGTGGTGTAATTAAATTTTGAATGCAGATGATAGATATGTAGGCTATAGGCTATAGATTTTTTTTATCATCAGTTTTCAAGATTAGTTCTCACTTGGATGAAAATTTTGAAGACATACCTTTGTCTTCACGTCAATAAATATTTCAATTTGTATTTAAAAAACATTAATATAAGTCGGATAAGTAGAATAACTTACTGTTATATAAGTAAATGAGACAACAAAAACAAAACACAATTTCATGTGACATTTAGAAGTCATGTTCAACAAATAATCAGCATGTAACTCCTAAAAAGCGTTTACAGTTTACACAAAAGCAAATTAGAATCGGAAGCAATTTTCTGTTTACCTAAATAATCGTAATAAATTGAACTGTTTGGGGAAATTGTTGCATGTAAAAAATCGATTTTATTGTAAAACTAGTTTTTATCCGCAGCTTCACTCGCGCTTTCTATATAATCATTAAATTACTTTATAATCTACTATAATAGCAGTTCCCGCGGCTTTGCCCGCGTGGAATCCAGATTGTTCCTCTGTGGTTTCACGGCGCTGCCGCGCTTTACATATGTCGTACTAGCTGGTGCTAGCGTCTTCGTCCGTGTTGAAAATTTTTAAAAAAAGCAATATAACGCTTGACCTCGTATTGCTATAACATTTTGGCCAGGCGTTAGTTTTTAATTTTTTTCATTGATCTCTCGGGAATAGTCCTTTTTTTCTGAATGAAAGGTACCCTATGTCCTTTCTGGTGTTCCAGACAACGAGTATACAAAATTCCATGTTGATCGGTTCAGTAGTTTTTGCGTGAAAGAGTTACAAACATCAATACATCCATAAATGTGAAAAAATAAATAAACAATAAATAATAAATACCTAATTGATTTTTTTCTTGAACCGTCATTTCGTCTTTTTCTTTAAATAAATTTACTGTTTCGTCCCAACATCTTATCTTTCAATATATTTTAATAATCTTTACGGTCGGAATAATCTGTTATTGAGGTATCCCATAAACATGGACGATTTTGAATTTCCGCAATGAACCTTTCGGTATCGAAACTCATTCTTTTCACAAACACAAACACGCGTGCGACCATCTTGGCGACCGTCTTGGCGACCGTCTTGGCGAACCGGTTGGACAGTGAGTGAGTGAGACGTCGTCGGCTCGCTGAAGAGCTGAAGAGCAGTGATGCCATACTTCTGCATAGCAATGTACGTGCCTGTGTACAGGATCTTAAGTGCATGGTACATAGAGCTGATAGTCGTGGCTGCGCTTCCAAACACGCCATACATTTCAATATTAATTGTTGGCCACGTCGCCAGCCACGTGGTCATGGTTTCCCGGTGAGCTAGGGCGCTATATTATACTAGTGCCCCGCTATCCTTCAATTTTATTTCAATTCAATTTATTTTATTCAAAATAAAAACTATCCTATCCTTTAAGTTGGATCAAATTACACATAGTTACGAAGTTTTATCAAAATCGGTTCAGTAGTTTAGGAGTCCATTGGCCCCAAACAAAGTGACACGTAATTTTTATATATATAGAGACAAAGAAGAATGCTATATGCTATGCAATGTTTTTTATTAATACATAATAATTTTATTTTACAATGTTATATTTTTATTTAATTAATTAAGTGTGGTAAAATCAAAGTGTGATAGGCTTAATCGTATTTTTCTTATATAAAACCTCTATCCTATAAAGAAGATTTATACTTGTGGCCATATTAATCATATATAATGAGTAGGTAACATAAATGTCATATAAACAAAGAATCCATTGACAGTTTTGTAGGTTTAGTATTTTATTATTTAAATTTATTTCATAAAAAATAATCATTTTTAATGTGTACATTAATATTGAATATTGCCTTTTTATAAAGGTAAGAGTTGTTTTATTTGAGAGGTTTATTTTAAGGTAAAAACTTTAATTGCGCACTGGCCTTTTTCAAAATTGACGAACTTGATATGAAGGTTAAGTGGCCTTCGTTTAGTATCGTGCGAGGCGAAAACTAATCGTTAAGCGTTTATTTGTAACTCACAGCTCAGCCAGAGTGGTGATAGTTTTAAACATATACCATCCTTGCTACGTAGTTTCATTTGCTATTACTTAATTTTCGTTTAGCATTCCTTCTTTTATTGCTCGGCTCCTAAAGATCGGGCCGTGATAAATAAATAAATAAATATCTTCACACATTCCACACAGCGCCATCTAGTTCCATAGTAAGCAACTAATGCTTGTATTATGGATACCAGAAAGTTGATATAATACATAGATTACTTTTTTTTTGTAAATACATGCATATTATAAATATAAAACATCCATGACTCAGGTACAAAGGTAAAATGTTAACACATAAACATTTGCCCCTAGCGGGATTCGAACCCGCTATGAAAGTGATGTTAAATCATTTTCATTATCTCGGCCGCAGAACGTCTAGAACTGCTGGACATAGATGTCTGGTAAGAATATAGATTATGGACCGTCGATTTTTTAATTGGGGGGGGGGAGGGTCTTTCCGGTTCAACCCCCCACCTCCGCAAATTTATAGTTTCCAAGATATTCATGGTTAAAGTTTGAGGTTATGCCTGTACCACTTAAAAAGTTGTAACACTACTCGTGTGTGCTGTTGTGACTTGTGTTTCAGTGAATGATATGTGATGCCAGAGCCCTAACCTAACCTAACCCAATTCTTTTTGTAATAAAAATAAAATCGGGTGCGCTCGCTTAGCTCGCATTTTCATATACATTATTAGAACCTAACCTAGCCCAATTTTTTATGTAAAAAAACTACGTGGTTGCGCAGTTGGATACTTTGCAAAATTACTTGTTATATATTTTTTTTAAATTTTATTTATAATATTTAACAATTTTAAGACTAATATATAAAATAACATGTAAAATGTTAACACTAAAAACCACTGAGGTTTAATCTAATGTTATCATTTGTAATTATTAATAAAATCTAACTATATACTATTAAAAAATTAAAATTTAAAAAGTATTGCTTTAACTTAAATTTAATATTTTCAATTGTTATATTGTTACATAGATTTGAAGGTAGGCTATTGATTGTTATCTTCTCCCAAAAATATTGCGGTGAGCCAACTCGACGGTCCATAATCTGTATTTTAGCCAGACCGTCCTCTGTCCACCATGTGATTGGATGTTCTACGTTGCGCTTGCCGGTCCAGCCCTAGCGTCCTTCGACTCTCCGTACTATGATTGTGTCCTGCCCACAGCCACTTTAACTAACTAATAAGCCGGTTGGTCTAGTGGCTAGTAGCCCTAGCTGTTAACCAAACGGTTGCGGGTTCGAATCCCGCTAGGGACATTTTATGTGTCCCTAAAATATGTGACATTTTATGTGACGTTTATGTGTTGACATTTTACCTTTGTACCTGAGTCATGGATGTTTTCTATTTATAATATGTATATATTTACAAAAAAAAAAGTAATCTATGTATTATATCAACTGTCTGGTGTCCATAATACAAGCATTAGTTGCTTAATGTGGAACTAGATGGTGCTGTGTGGAATGTGTGAGATATTTATTTAATTATTATTATTAACTTTCGTTCGTCTACGGAGTTCCTCATTCCTGCTCGATCTCTCAGTGTAACCTCAAGCATAGCGCTTAACATATTATTATAGCTGTAGATACCAGTAATTGGTACGCAAATGTAAACGTGTTTTTATAACTGATGTATGTGACTTGGTAAATTTTGATGTGCTGTTGGTACCTATCTCGATTAAATAAGATAAAATAAAATAGCGCTCTCCATAGCTCGTTCAGCGACGTTGAGCTTTCTTACGAGGCCCATAATTAGATTAGAGCCCATCACTGGCATCACACATATTAGTATGGTGCTATAAAATGCTAACTAAAGCTATTTTATTATTTGCCGATAGGATGAGATCACTTAAACGATTATAATTTATTACTATATATTTTTATAAATATTAAAAATATATATAATTAAATAGAATACAAAAAAGTACACTTTTTTTACTCAATACTCAACGTTATCGGAGCCTGTATTTATTTATTTATTTGTTTGAAGGAATTTTTTGCTTTCACCTGTACTGAATGGTTCCTTGGATAACTTAACTACAGAGCTTAACGCTAATCTTAAATTTTAATTTCCACAATACAAAATTGACTTTTAGATATTAGCAGGTGATTTGTCTGGCCCTTGGTTATACCTTTAGACACTAAAACTTTATTTCTACATGTATTTTTTTAGAATGTAAATTAAGAAATGTACACTGGACTCTTCTTATGTGCATTAGGTGATATTTCATTAAATGGGTTGACCGCGTTATGCGTGATAATTAAACGGCAACATTCCCTTGCAGCTTTTCGGAAATGTTAATGGCAAGAAGCCGTTCTCATCAAATATGGAAATTCACGCAAATAGCACTAGAGAGACGCAATGCAGTTACTGTAAGTTTTTAATCATCATCTTTAGATGAGTTTTTCTAATTTGTGTATATTATTATCTTCTAAATCACCCTAAAAATCCTAAAAATTACTATTAATTGGTTCACAATACCTACTCCATATAGTAATTGGTAAATCGTGAAATAAACGGGTTTTTAGTAAATAGATCACAATGAAATAGTTGAAGATATCAATTGGTAGCCTTCATTCGAAGACAAAATATTAGTTTAAATATTTTTTTCAGAACTTGATAAAGATATCAGCAAAAAGTTCATCAACTAGAGCGGAGTCGTTTCTAAGTGGATCAAATGCAAATTTCTTGGAAGCCCAATATCTCGACTGGGCCAAATCAAAGGGAGCTATTGATTCGGTAAAAGTTTAAACAGCAAATCTATCTTTATAATGTATCTGTTTTATATGGATGTATAATAAAAAATTGTCAGAACAACCGACTTTAGCTACAACACGCGCCTTGGGCGAAAGCGTACTACCTGTTTTTCTGTGTCAATAAAACTGAAGCCACTAGAATTCTTATGATAATGTGTAACGATAATCTGATAAACCTAACTTTATTTTATTTAAAAATTTGTTGTACAAATATAGATTCTTCATGTAACAATAAAACGTTCATGTAACGTTTCAGTCGTGGGATGGTTTTTATGACAGCCTCAGTGGCACTAATGCTTTGAAAATTGAGGATTTTCAAAATGAATTCAGTCCTACTACTGTCAGTAAGTACCATAAGACTTCGTTTTATAATAACTTTTAGTATGTCCATAGTTTAACTTGTCTAACTTCGTTAGCCAAAACAAATTATACATTATATTTGACGAACCCATTAACGAGTGGTTAAGATGCTTACCATAACGGTCTGTCTCAGGGGTCCCGGGTTCGATACCCGGCAGGACAAACTTAAGATATGAACTTTTCATAGTTTGAATCAGGGTATATTGCGTTTCCTAGTCACAAATAGGGTTGCCAGTTTGGCAGCAATAACCATCCCCTCACCCCTTACATAAGATGAAAAGTGAAATAACAGCATGTGTGCTGTTGCATTACAGTCAGTGAGTGGTGTAAGGAATGCTAGAGCCTAAGCTAAGTTAAGGTGCTTACCTTAGTAATACCTGCCCTAATACATTATTGGTAAAGTCAGAATTTGCAACATCTATGGCGTTGCTTATTCTGTTAATAGGTGACAGTAGCCACTATCAAGTAGACCGTCATCTTGCCTGTTGAACTTTAAATAAAAGAGTGTACTAAACTATTTATTACATGGAAAATTATTTACACAATTATTTTTAATCAGAAACAAACAAAAAGAGAGGAAAGGAGAGTGATGAAGAAATCAAAGAGAGAATCAGACTACAAATGGCTGTACAGAATCTTATAAGAAGCTATCAGGTACTAAAATTAGGAAAAATAATACATCAATATCATCATTTTCATAATTATTAGTTGACAGATGCCCAGTATCTGAACATGAGAGTCTCTCATCGATCTCCAAAGTGTGTTAGTTCGATTCGATTTTCAGGTGAGTGAACGCCATTTCAGCACTTTTCATCCCAGCAGATGTCGGTTCAGCAATCTAATATCATTAAGTATACAATGAAAAACATGTAAAGGTTTCAATGCATTTTTATAATAACGATTTTTTTTCTGAAATTGGAAGCTAATTTAAATTAGGTATTTACAAAAATCCGGATGTAATTTTTTTAAATAACTAGCTCCCAAATTATTAACCTTGTTATATTCGTCTACGATTGCGTATGACGGTCACCGGCAAACGCAAGCGTTCGTTATATAGAATAGACAGTTTTTCTATATCTTCGTCAGCGAGCATCAATCGTCCCAGGGGGCCTAGCCAAGTGATTGGTCAAAATATTACAATAACCAATCACAAAGTTTTCTCTTAGCGTAAACGACTGTAGAAAGCACATTTGACTTGGCCCCCTGGGGCCCTAGCCAAGAACCAAACCAATGCAAGCGTTTCGTTGCGTTCTTACGAAACGAAAGAAATAAAGCCCGGTAATTGGTTGTTATAACGCCCACATAAAATTTTGACCAATCAGAAAGCTTTCTCCCAGCGTAGCGCAGCCTGAGCGTAGCGTTTACGACTGTACGTTTGCTCTTGGCTAAGACCCCAGCTCTGCAGGATGAAAGCCAGCCTCAATCGCCTCTTAACTATGATAGCAGGTAGACTTGTATCTCCTTACATGAACCATTGCCCGATGTTGCACGTGAGAGAGACGCACGTGACGTCTTAAAAAATAATTTAAAAAAAAAAAAACTAAACGAGCCCGTTGAGTTAGGGTGCTTTGCCTTAACTCTCTGCTCTAGGGTTCCCTGATTAGATTCCCTGCAGGGTCAACTTTGGATATGAGCTTTTCAAAGTCGGCTCTGGTATAAGAAAGTAGTGACAGTTCACACTGCGTTACGCACTCATTTGGGTAGCCCGTCTGGCGGTAGTAACCACCCCCCTACAGAAGTCCACCGTCTACTCGAAACCCCTCAGTCGAAACTCTTTTGGAGTTACGTAACGACTGGGAAGGCGAAATTTTTTTACCTTGACTTAGATGATGATGATACGTCATGTTATCATGATACGTATGATGAGTCGGTCTTATATGACGTTTAAATATAATGTATTTGACTGCGATCGTCTACATTTTTAGTGTCGAGGGCATCTCCTAGCTAAAACAGATCCGTTGAGCCTTACAATGGGCGCCAGGTACATGGTGCAAAATGCATCGATGGACTTGAAAGGATATACTTGCACAGTTGTCTCTCGCGAGCTTGGCACTACGCTGTGTGAGTAAATTTATTAATGTTTTTTTTTTTATTTTTTAATGTCATATTTTATATATGATGACAAATTATTTATATATTTATTTATTTATTATCCAACACGTATTTACACACAACTCAGTTAGCAGCATTAAAAGATTTGTGATACGTAATAGTATCACAAAATGGGGAATCCATACTAATATTATAATTATTGTAAAAGAACCTCTGTCTGTCTGTCTGTCTGTTGTCTTTTCACGCCTTAACTACTCAGCCGAAGGACAATAGGCACCTTTCATCCAGAAAAAAGTCCAATTCCCGAGAGATCATCTAAAAATAAGAACCTCACGCTTTGCAAACGTATTATATGCTTTTTGTACATAATGCTACTGAGCGATGAAGATTTCAGGTGTTATATTGCTTATAAATTTTGTCAGGTCAAGTTTTTATTTTTTGTTTTTCAACGCGGACGATGTCGTGGACATCAGCTAGTGAGTGATAAATTTGTGTTTTAGGTGAAAAACATATGGATATGGTTTTTGAACTGCCTGACAGGACCTTTATTGGAGGCACGGAAACAGAACTGTCGCTCAGGTTTTATAGATTATAATTTTTATAGCAATCTAAGTATATATCTATCTATTAGTTACACCATTTATAACTCGAGAACTGCTGGACTTATTTTTTATGATCTTTGATTACTTAAATTTGTTTCCCCCCTCGAATAGCTAAGTCAAGTACCTAACACTTGGCGGATGTCGCCGCAAAAAAGGAGGCACAACCTGCACCAATGATAGTTCCAAGTTATATCAAATATATTAATCCTACAGATAAATGAGGGGTTTTTACTAGTAACAAAAAAAATTGGAACGTTAGCCACAATTTCCTTTCAATACAAATTGGAATTAGAATCACTGAGCGAATCATATTATTTAGGTATATAAAAAAAAAGGTAATTTCATTCAGTAATGGAAAAATTGTAAAACATGATTATGCAGCTGCAGGAAAAATCATTTATTGACATAATCTTTTAACCTACTCGTAGCATATTATGCTTTATACAAGAACAGAAGTCTTGGCTACTTTATTTCACATGGAGATTGATATTGATTGATACTCCTTAATATTTTTTACTTCATTGATTATTTTACATCTTCTTCTTTATATAGTATAAATAAGACAAAGTCCCCCGCCGCGTCTGTCTGTCTGTCCCTCCGCACTCGTATATCTTTTTAACTATGCAATGAATTTTCACTGGAAGAGCGTTAAACGAAAAGAATCTTCAACACGGAAAAGGCGGTAAACGAGGAATGTTTCTATATACTAAGCTGGTGCTCGCGACTTTGTCCACGTTGAAAAATAAAAAATTAACACTTGATTGCGCCATCTATGTACCGTCGCTAAAAATATCACCAAGCAGTTCTACCCAAATCTGATACCTGATACACTCTCTATTGCTATTTCCATGACATAATAACCTTGACCTGATGCTGCAGCATCAAGTAGTCTACGGGATACCTAATTCCTCACCAACTTAAAGCAAACATAGCATGTTTGAGCTCAATAGAAAGTAATAGAAAGTCGGTGGCTAGTGGCGCGATATGTTCCCTTTATAATATTTTTGCGTCTTATGGTGTCTGAAGAGTTGACCTTTTTGACCTATAAAAAGGTCTAGTAAAAAGAAAGTAGATATTTGTTTTTACAGTAGTAGTACTATAAAATAAATAACAATATTTTAAATGTTTTGTCAGAGAGATAATCCACCGACTAGAGGCGACATATTGCGGTTCTATAGGAGTCGAATACATGCATGTGTACAACTTAGACGCACTACAGTTCATAAGAGAGCGAATGGAGAAACCCGGCGCCTTGGAGAAGTCTGCTGAAGAAAAGAGACTCATCATGAGAAGATTGACGAAAGCTGTGTTGTAGGTTCAGTTTAAAAAAATCTATTTATTTTATAGGTGCGTTCGTAGTTACCTATAAGCTGAGCGCCAGTTTGGCGCCAGTAACCACAACCTTAGCCAATCGAGCAATTTTTCAGCGACTAGGTTTTCGTTAAGGTTGCTCGACTGAGCAAGGTGAGAACTGGCAATCGTTGCTCGACCAATGACAAGCACTCATCCACACTACTTGCGATTCGGCGAATATTCGGCTCGGCATTCGGCTTTACACCAGTGGGTCGCTAGTCTCGCTACCCATTTAATTCTGATCTAGACAAGACAGTGAGTTATTGTAAACAGTGTCTGGGATATATATAGTCTAGTAATATTGTTAAATATTGAAGCAACAATTATTGTAATTATAAAATTGAAAATATTGTAATAACAATTTAAGTTTGGAGAAGTATTTTGCGACCAAGTGGCCGGCGGAGAAACGGTTCGGTTCTGAAGGTGGCGAAAGTATGATTGTGATGTTGGAGGAGATCGTCGACACCAGCACTAGACTCGGAATAGAGTCAATCGTAATGGCAATGCAACATAGAGGTATTTAGATATTTATTTATGGCTAAAAGCGTAAAAAATGCCAAATTGTGAAGTATGTTTTTAATTACCGAATATGTCGTCCTAGGTCGTCTAAATATGCTTGTGAACGTGTGCCGAAAACAGCTGGTCGATATCTTCGCGCAGTTTAAGCCCATGGAGCCAAAAGAGCCGGTATTTTTTTTAAACTATATATCTTACCCCTTTAAAAATATACGGTTATTACTATTATTACTTATTACTTACTTTAATAACAATTATCGTGTGAATCGCAGTAAGCTCTGCCACTTGGCAGATTCAGACCATAGTCAACACAAACAGAAACACTATGTCTTCTAAATTTTCCTTACCTACTCTGTTTTAGCTAATTTTAATTTCCTCTGATTTCCACGTAGATGCTCTGTTGTCATAAAATCATAATCGTCTATACAGGGTTCAGGTGACATAAAGTACCATCTCGGCACATACATTCATAGATTCATCCGGAGAACCAATAAATACATCAAAGTATCGATGAGCTGTAACCCTTCCCACTTGGAGGTGGTATCTCCGGTGGTAGCTGGAAAGGCGAAAGCTGAACAGTTTTTTAAAGGAGATTGCAACGGAGATAAGGTTTTTGTTTCTAAATCCTAATATTATAAATGGCATTGTGAGTTTGTTTGTTTGTTACACTTTTAAACCTTAACTCTTCAACCAATCATCATGAATTTTTCAATACATGTTGTGAGGTATACGGAAAAGGACATAGGGTACCTTTTAACCAGAAAAAGGTACTGTTCCCAAGGGATCATCTAAAATACAAAGATAAAAAATTCTTCTCCTGACATGGATATATGAGCAATAAAAATTGAATAAATGTTTTAACACCTAAGAAAAGGGGCCCGGGCGAAGTTGCGGGCAAGAGCTAAGATTATTCAGATAAATAGCATTTGAAGTCTATTGATCATAGTTGTGTTGAAATTTTCTTCTTCGACTCGTAACAGGTAATGGCGATAATAATGCATGGCGATGCAGCATTTGCTGGCCAAGGTGTGGTTTATGAGACAGTGCATTTGAGTAATCTGCCAGCTTTTACCACACACGGTTCCATACACATTGTTAGCAACAATCAGATCGGGTACACTACGGATCCAAGGTTCGCAAGAAGTTCGCCATACTGTTCAGGTGAACTAACCACATCTTATATCAAGAATCGAGACTTATTTCGTGTTTTCGGCTATTCCTGAGCCTGATAATAGGTACCTGTACTCCAGAGGGAGGACCCGTCATATACATAAAACATGCTTCATATTAAGCTCAGATTTATGAGAATCTAATATCTATTAACCTCGCATTTAATTTTTCACCACAAAAGTTTGTGCTAAAGTAACAAAATTTATTTCAGACGTGGCGAAGTGCGTAGACGCACCAGTTTTACACGTGAACGCTGATGATGCTGAAGCGGTGGCTCACGTTGCTCGCGTAGCTATCGAATACCGTTGCAAATTCAAGAAAGACGTTGTACTGGATCTCGTGTGTTACCGAAGATTTGGTCACAGTGAAGAAGACGAGCCTATGTTTACGCAGCCCTTCATGTACAAGAAGATCAAAACTTTGAAATCAGGTTTATTATATATACGAAGAGCTAAAGCCGGTTTAAAGCCGGAATTTCACATATATTATATATATTTAATAACAAAAAACTGCAGCACTATTAAAATTATGCAACGTAATGCCAATTGCAGTTTTTTTTTATAATTTACTTAGTGAAATAACTTTATAACATAATACCCACTTACATATTTTTTAAAATATCCTCACAAATTTCAAGTTGTGAGCCTATTTGAATTCCTGTGTATCGATAGTAATATTCTTATATTATGAATTCACAGTGGATCAAATATACGCACAAAAATTGAAGTCTGAGGGGGTAGTAAACGATACTGACATCAAACGATGGGAGAAGGAATACACGGACACACTTAACCAGCATTTCGAGCTCGCTAAGAAAGTTACGAAACTAAGCATCATGGATTGGATCGACACACCATGGACTGGTTTCTTTGAGGCTAGAGATCCCAATAAGGTAAAGAGTTTTCGTAATACGCTTAAATAATGTAAAGTTATCTTCAGGCCATGTAGAGGTCGTTACAATTTTGAATGGAACTATAGATGTAAAACATTTTGATTTCATTCATATTTACATATTTATCACCTTCAGTAGAATATCGTTGCCTTCAATATAAACTCCTCATCTATCTATTCCTATAACCGTCGACTTACAACCCTTTTTTTTAACGTTGGGAAATCTTCTTGGATACCCGGCAGTGTATGGGGACACTGCGGGGTTATGCCGGATTCGTACTGGCTAATCGACTTTCCACCCTAAGGGTAGTAGGGTAGTAAGTCGATGCCTATAAAACGCTTTATTTTTCGTAACAATGCTGGAACAGTGCTGGAAGTCATCTTCTGTCAGACATACAGGACCCGTGCCGCTTGCTCCTTAACAGCTTCAACGGAGTCAAATCTTGTTCCTTTTAATGCAAATTTCACCTCAGGAAACTGACGGAAGTCGCACGTAGCAAGATCCCGCGAATAAGACGGATGATTTAACACTGGGTTGCTGTACTTGTCTAGAAACCTCTTGAAAACAATGAGAATTTTATGGTTCCATAGCTGATACTTTTTAAAAACTGCTGTACTACTATAATATTTAACATAACATTTTGTGGTGACAGTAGGATATAAGGAATTGGCAGCAAACCACCCATTTAGTGACAGCATGTGTTTTGTTGTGAATTGACGGTTGAATTACGGTTTGCCACTGTCCATCATTTCCTTATACTTACCAATTTTTCACTATCGTTATATATTATTCCTCATAGTAGTCAGTCTCGACAGAGCCTACTGCGTATTGCATTAACTCTTGATACCTTAGTAACATACGCCAGAAACCTTTCCCATATTGCCCCCTCTCATCTTGTCCCTTATCCTTTATCTTAACTGACAATTCGACAGAACCGTTTCAATCTCCCGGTTTTACTTGTGTTCTTATTAGTCATCCATGACCTCCATTGTAACAATCCATGGTAAGGTAATAATGTGTATATTTAGATTGAAGAAACTGGTATATCGGAGCAAACGATGGCAACGATTTCGAAACATTTCTATACACCGCCAGAGAAGTGGGCCTTCGAAATTCACAAGGGCGTCAACAGAATTTTGGCTAACAGAGAGAAAATGGTAAGATGTTTAACTATAAGTACTTATTAATGAACACTGTTGTCAAAGCAATCTAAGAGTCAAAACAAATTACACCGAAACGCGTGCTTTTTGAGATACCAAAACCTACAACGTAGAAAGTGATGTCGGTGGTTCGCGCTGCTTAATATATACATGACATCATTTTTTAGGATGAACGTATGTATTATGGTAGGATTATGCTTATATCTTTATACCATGGTATGATAATTTATTATAAGTAAAATATAAAATTTGAAGAATAGAGAATTATAGTTTTTTTTATATATATATAAAAGGTAAAAGAAGGTATTGCTGACTGGGCGATGGGTGAAGCGTTTGCGTACGGTTCGTTGCTCCGAGACAAGATACATGTACGTTTTACAGGCGAAGACGTGGAACGAGGAACTATGGCGCACAGGTATTGTAAAAAAAAAACAATTCAATTCTCCCTATTTGTTTTATTAACCAACCCATTACAGTTTGAGGTTATTAAACAGATCTGCAGGTAAATCCCTTCTACCAAGACTTGCGAAGCAGTTGTCACCAAAAGACTCGCTTTATTTATGTCCTCTTTGTTGAAAATATTTAAAAACAATTAAATACTCATTTCTACATTGTTTTAAAGAGGCCCTTTTAAATTTGTTCCTAAATTGGTTATTAAATTAAAACAAATAAGTTACTAAATAAATTAGTTTAGGCGGAAAGAGAAAGTTTACTAAGTAGGTTCATCAATACTCCATACTTACTAATATTATAAATGTGATAGTAACTTTGTCTGTTGCTCTTTCACGCCTTAAATACTCAACCGATCATCATGAAATTTTGCATACACGTTGTCAGAAAAGGACATGATATGGGATAACTATCATCCAGAAAAAAGTACTGGTCTCGAGGGATCATCTAAAATAAAGTGTTATGCTGCCTGCCCAAAGCATTATAGGAATAAAAGGTCAAGTGTTTCTTATATTTTTTTACTATTTAACGCGGACGAAGTCGTGTGCACCAGCTATTTCTCTTATAAATGGAAATATTTTTAAACACCCGTTGAATGTGTGGTACCTAACCGGTAAATATTGTTCATTAAAAATTTCGGTTAAATTTTTTATAGTATCACGAACTTTTAAGATCGATAAAAAAACTCCACAAGAGTAATGATATTCCCGATACCGGGAATCGAACCCGAGCCTCCTGGGTGAGAGCCAGGTATCCTAGCCACTAGACCATATCGGAGGTTGTAAAGCTTTCGAACTTTTGCTTCTGATGATTTGCTTTTACATGTTTTCATATTAAATATAAAATTACCTATTACTTAAACGTACAAAATTTTTATGCTTGTAAATACTTTGTCCATTGTTTGTACGTTTAAACTTATATTAATTGTAAACTTTCTTATATTAGTATATGTTAGTAACTAAGTATTCTTAAGTTATTTAAGAAATTAATGTAAATTATACGTGTTAGATAATATATGTAAAATTAAGTAGGTATGTATGTTATATCTATAGTAATCTATATATACTAGTAATATAATACAGAGAATATTTGTATGTATGTAATAAATAAACTCAAAAACTACTGGACCGATTTTGAAAATTCTTTCACCTATAGAAAGCCACATTATCAGCGAGTAACATAGGCTATATTTTTACGCGGGCGAAGTCGCGTGCAACTGTTACTTAGTGATATTATAAAGAGAGAAGATTAGTATTTTTGCATGTATTTTTGTACGGGCAAAGTCGCGTGCAACAGCTAGTGTGAGATAATGGTGATGTAGGCTTTTGTTCATAAGTTTCTTCAGACTTTTTGACTTGACACCAACTTGCCGAGGTGCATCCATACCTGTCGCCAATGATCGCTCCATCATAGGCCTCATCTTCGCTATACGGCTAGATGATGGCCAAGAGCAAACTCATCTTTAATGTAAAATAAAAAATTAAAGTGTTTGTTGTTGTCAGACATCACGTGTACCACCATCAGGGAGTAGATGGCGCCACGTACCGAGTCATGGATTATTTGTATCCGGACCAAGCGAAATATAGTTTGCACAACAGTTCCTTGTCGGAATTCGGTAATTAAAGCTTTCAACGTACCTATTTATTTTTTATTTATTTATTTAGATTTAGATTACATGCAGCCATAAATTTAAAAAATATATATTATAGATTATATACAAATAGGCCTAGAGAATCATAAAAATTATATTTTTACATTAAATTACTTTATTTATTTATTTATTTAAATTTAGATTACATACAGCCATAAATTTAAAAAATATATATTACAGATTATATACAAATAGGCCTAAAGAATCATAAAAATTATATTTTTACATTTATTTATTAATTAAAAAAATAATAATAATAAGAAAAAGAAAAAGAAGAGAATATTATGTGATAACACTATTAAATAACTAGAATAGATACATCACAGATCATAGATCACGACGAGGGATAGTACGTAAACGTCATTTCCCCCACCCCATAAAAAAAGATTGACTCATGACACAGCGGCTTATATATTTATATTTCATGTGACATTTACTTTGGCCGTGTAGAAATAATGGATTTGTCATGTCCAGGGATCCTCGGCTTCGAAGTGGGTTACTCGTACTCTAGTCCATCATTGCTGACTATATGGGAGGCGCAGTACGGTGATTTCGCCGACACGGCTCAGGCAGTTTTCGACACATTCATTGCCAATGGGGAGAGTAAATGGGTCTGTCAATCTGGCATTGTTGTGCAACTGCCTCATGGAATTGATGGAGCTGTTAGTATATTGATTGAGAGTAGAAATCGATCAACCAAATGTGATACGTTGTTTAACGTTTGATATATTAAACACCTGTAGCTTGCTTCTAATCATTTATTATAACATTACTAGATACACTACTTAATATATTCTACAGGTCTATACGATACGATAATTACAAGGGCAGCCATTATATATGAAATGAATAGACCAGTGACCACAGACAACATAAGTAGTTGCACTGTCATTGTGCAACCGTACAGAGCCTATGGCTCACATCCCTTTTTCTTTCTTTAAAATAATCATCTAAATAATCCGGCTTCCTAACAATCCTACCACTCCTAGTACTTGCACCATCATCACTATCGTTCAGTTTAAATGTGGCCCTATTTTTAGTTTTTAGTCGCCTTTACATTACACACATTATAGAGAGATTATCGTTCAGCAATATTAATCGCTGAACGAAATTCGACCATAGTCGAAAAAATCCAACTTCTCTTATTGTTAACACTAAAGTTGATCAATAGTCAACTATATAAAAATAAAATTGGTTTTTCAATGTAAATGTCGTCAGGCATTATGACGGTTTCTTCGATGGTAAGTATATGACTAACGTCGCCTATTAACACGATCAACGCCATAGGTTCTGCAAAAGTGCTGTCAGCTTTAGCAGAATTCCTGAACGAAACACATCAACATACGTGCTGTTATTTCCTGGTGGTCTTATTTAAGAATTGGTTTCTGCCGCCAGACAGGATGAGAAACTGCTCACAAATAAGTTAGAAACAGGGGTCCGAGGTTTATGCTTCACATACTTATTAATATTCTTAATGATATTTGCTTTTGATGCTTATATGGATTTTAAAATATTATTTTAAATGCGATAAGTATATGCATTAATTTTATTAAAAGTAAAATTTCATTTTAATAATTATATTTTCTATAAATATCCTGTCCAGGGCCCCGAACACTCGTCAGGTCGAGTCGAACGCTATCTACAGCAAGCAGATGATGATGAAGACCACATTCCAAATCTAGACGACAAGGACTTTGCTTGTAAGCATAGATTATTAATATTAGATTCTATTATCCAGTTCAAAGTATCGATTAAGAATTCAAATTTTTGACTTTTAAAAAACTTATTAATATTTGTGGTTTGTTTTTTTTTTTCCTCAAATATGATGTCTTAAATTATAACATTAAAAATGTTTGTTTAACATTTGCTTTTTTTTTTTAAAGTGAAACAACTACGAAATAGTAATTGGATAATTTGCAACGTGACTACTCCAGCGAACTACTTCCACTTGATTCGACGCCAGATTGCTATGCCCTTCAGGAAACCCGTGATCTTGATGACGCCTAAAATTGGACTGAAGCATCCGTTTTACAGGTCGCCCTTCAAAGATTTCTTGCCGGGAACTTGCTTCCAAAGGTATATTTATATAGTTTCACAGAGTGGTGTTGGGTAATTGTACTGAGGTATAAAGCACCTCAGTACAATTACCCAATATTGTTCGCCCAAACTCGTTCGAAATGTTGTCTGTGTTTAAAAGTGTGTTTAGACAAAAGTCTTGCATAGTAACACAGTCACTGAACTGTAACAGTAGTCGCTAGTAAGGGCGCATCTCTCGTTTTAAATCTTTGGGCTCTAGCATCACTTACTCACTCACCGAACAACAACAGAATTTTAAACCTTTGTTATTTTTCAATTTTAAAATATTTCTAGTTTAACTTAATTACAGAGCTATAAGAGAAAGCGGACCCGCGAGTAAGAAGCCAGAGTGTGTTAAGAAATTACTCTTCTGTTCGGGAAAAGTGGCGATCACAATTGACGAGTTGCGCAAAGAGAAGAAGTTGGAAGAACAGATCGCGATGTGTCGCATCGAACAGATCTACCCTTTCCCTTACGACATTATTCTGCAAGAGTTTTGCAAGTACCCAAATGCTTGTGTTTACTTCTGTCAAGAAGAACACAAGAACCAGGGTCCGTGGCTCTTTTGCAAAGTGAGGCTTGAGAATTTGTTTGCGAAGAGGATCTGGTAAGTTATAAAAAAAAAAATTAAATTAAAATAAGTAATAAAAATATACACAACACCTATCATAAATTCATCTTTTCTAAACACCACAAACTGGAAGCTTAAATAAAAATATTATTGCATAAAACTAAGTATTTTTCATTTAGGTACTACAAGTTTGGAAAGCATATTTTGTGAGAAGGAACTCACACTTGAGGGTTTATATTTATTTATTTTTATCTTTATTTAAGGCTTTTCCCTTAGGGACATGTCGCCTCATTGGGCAAAGTCTTATATACACAGCTAAACTATACTAGATACTACTATACTAAACTATTACTAAACACTAAATCTAGAATGGTAAATATTGTACAGCTCCCTGGCATCATGGTACACGTCCTCCCACTTGAGGGTGATCTTCTGTAAGGGGGTGGTCACTCCCGCCAAGGTCTGGGTGGTCAAAGGGTCTGTCTTGTTTATGAACACAAGTAATACGTTTTCCAGGTGTATTTCAAGACCGTCTAGTCCAGCTTCCGCCACGGGAATCAAATGGCTACACGCTAAAGAATTGAAGGAGCTAAAGGAAGCCATAATAAAGATGTGATTGCTTTGTTCATTGCGAAATGGTTTTTTTTTTAAATGTCTCATTGTGGTTACTGTACTGTATACTATACATACTTTCGAATTTATTTTTATATTATTATATTTCATGTTAGAATATGGTTTTTATTTTTTATTTGTTAGTAACATACTTTAGTAAGTAAACTAAAAAGTTATCACGCGACAAAATGGTCCTAAATATCGATTATTATTTTTTGAGGGAGAAACGTCGCGCGACCGCACTCCACTGTTTAAGTAACTAAATTATTGGTCCTCTTCTAGGGCTCAATTCTCATAAGGGGAGATTTAAAGCGTATCGTCACAAAACTTTTTCTGTTAACAGTGGTGTGAAGAGAGGAAAAAAATTAGTCGTCACTGGTAGTCGATTAAAACAAATCAATCGTAGGGATAATACAGGATGCGACGGTATAGGTCTTGCGTGATGTAAAAAAATTTACGTGATTAATCTTCAAGTGAATAGAGAAACTACAGATATTTTTAAGACACAAAGGTTTAATATGATGGCGGTGATTAAAAAATTATTTTGTTATGTAGTGTTCACAAAATATTTGCACACCCCAAAGGGTAGAATGTAGAGAGCCTTATTTCATTATAAAACCATTGCAATTACCTATATTCAGCAAATAAATTATTATTATTATTATTATTATTATTGAATATGAACAAAAAAAATAAGGTGCGGCCATCAATGTTGGTGCGGCGTAAAAAATTGCAAATCCGTACACGATCACTAAAGTTAAAAAAAAAATAACCCCAGACACAAGTGTAATAGCAATGCAGATGTCAGGCGTTATATATTATAATATTATATTAATAATTATAATTATTTATTTTTCAAAGCGAAAGTTCAGCTTTGTAGTCTGTGCTATCAATAAGATTTTGTTTACAGTGTCAGACAGTTGCAGTTGACTGTTTCAAATTATCAATCAAATCGGCGATGTCATTGCCATTGTCAAACTTGACAAGTTCGTCAAATTTCAAAATCCGCTAACTAAATACTTGCTTCGCGGTTGGCTGTAGCTACAGCTTATTTTAATAGTAAATTATGTATATATTCAAATTAACAAATAGTTTATTTTCAGTTATAACTTATATACACTAAGTATGGATCCTACCCCCTATGATATGCACTTTCTTAAATTATACAAGTCATAATTTATTATAATAATGTTATAGGTACCTATATTTGTTTTCTAAGAATTAAACTTCTAAATAATGTCTTATTTAGAGTTTTATACGACAAATATTATTAACAATAGAAGTAGCGATATCATTAAAGGGACATGCGACACTATGTGTCCAGAGATTGAAGTCGCTATGTAAGTACCTAGTAAGATTCAAATATTAATAAATAAATAAAAGTTAGTAGATTAAATTTTATTAAATGTCTTATGAATGCTTCATTTTTCAGGCGAGTTAAAGAGAAAATGGTACATGTACTCGAGGTTACAGAGACCGGAAGGAAATTAATAAAATGCTACAGTAGGTCAGCGGCGGATTCAGTTTTGGCTGTTGCACATCTCTTGCGTCCTTACTCTGTTCTCAAGGATACATTACAATATCTTCTATTGACGTAAGAACTGTTTTAAACTCTTATAGCTACTTAGTAAGTTAAGCTAATAAAAAACTTAATTAGGTAACAATACATTTAATAGATTTAAACAAAAAAAAATACCAAATTAAATCAAACTTGATCACTGCTATTCAAACACCTGACATATCATATACTTTGATAGCTTGGATATATATTCTCCGAAAGATTTTGCCTGTTTTATATCCAAACGTAATCATTAAAAAGTTGTGCTCCCTCAAAAGATAACAGTTTACTTGACCATTTGGTAAAACTACATGGCTTGCACATGGTCTGGTTGTGCAGTTGAAAAGATCTTTTTGTTTAAGAAAACCTCTACATAAAAATATAGGTATTCTAGAAGTTTTTTTGTTTTAGTGTCACCAAAAGGCAAGATGTTCCAGTGTCGGTTGTTTATGATTTTATAAATGATCGTTTGAGAAGTATGAGACAGGACATGACCATACAAAGGCTGCCGCCCAATGAATGCAAACAATTGTTGGAACCAATGATAAGATTTTATATTTATTATGGATATGTGTAAGTATCAAAATAGTTTATTACATTCATTTATTTTTTTTAAATAAAGTTTCCTTTATAAATCAGCCATAATTAGGGCACATCTCCATAGCCATAACCCTTGGTCTAATTAGACCAATAATTTAAATTGACTATGGACTCTTTCACTGTTAAGGCCAACTCTTTGGGAAACTCATTTGAGACCATCAATCATAAATAATTGTACCATAAAACATTTGTGTGATCAGCGCTTTAATAAAACAGGTGAGCTCTTAGTCCTCTAACTGTTCACCTGTTAGCTGTTCATTTTCTAAAATATTTACTATATTTTTAGGAATTTTATTATTTAAGTGCAGAGCCATACAATACACTTTTTTTTTTTTTAATGCCGTACAAGTTAATTCTGTTTTGACCCCAGCATCATATATAACACAAACTTAGTGCCACTAGTACTTAATTTAATAGGTATTATTTCAAATTATAAATGTTTATTCTTTTTTCCAGATTATGTGAATTACCACAAAAAAATTACGACCCATTTCTAAATAAGAAATATTTACTAGAATGCTTAAAATGTTTCCTAAGTTGTTGTGACCAAGATGATACATCGCTGAAGAATATGCGGCATATGAACATTGAAAATCAATTATCAAACTTAGATATCAATGATCAAGTTAAATTAACTTGTGATAGAGAATTAATGGAAAGTCTATACTTATTATGTAACTTGAATGATGTAGTACACCCTTTGTATAGATATCTAAGTCTCCCTAAACATATCAAATGGTGAGAATTTTTTATGTTTATATTAACATGTTTGTCATGTTTGTCATTGTTGACAAATATGTGTTTGTCCTAATGATTAAATATTTAAATAATTTCAATATTGATTTAGTACTATACAAGGAGTGTTCAATAAAAAGTGAGAATGACAAAAGATGCAGTTATCTTTTAATACAACTTATTTTATTTTTCAACATACTCTAACCTTTTAAGTTAATACACTTGTTATATATTTTTTCTAGACTTAAAAGTTCTGGCAAGTCTTGATTCACCTGCTCCGTAGTTAAAATTTTTAAGCAGATATTTTGGAGAACAATTTTTAAAATACAAATGAAAATCGAAAACTTTTTTTAATTATAATAACAAATGTCTAGGAATTTTGCCTGCCAGTATCAATTTTTTTTTTCTTACCAAGGAGTATCTATTTCATTCTCACTTTTTATTGAACACCCCTCGTATCAATTGAAAAAAAAAAAAAAAAAAATTCAAAAAAATAATCACTTTTTCCAGCCACCCGAAAGTAAAATTAGCATACAAAATAGCAATAGCTAATCTAAGCGGTAATTTTGTTCGGGTTTCGAAGTTTGTGAAGTCTCTCTGTCCGCTCACATTTTGTGCCTTAAACGTTAACATGCCAATTTTTCAAAGGTAAATCTTATTTTTTTAATTTTCTTATTTATTTCAGCTGTATAAGTTGTAGAACATTTTACATAATAATTTTCATTCAGGATATAATAAAGTATATCAAAGTGATTTTTATTGAAGCTCTTGTGTAGATTTCGAGGGCTTTTGGTCCGAGACTTAAAATCCTTCAAAAATTTTTTATAAATAAAAAGAAGGCTACGTCATTTGGCACAAATGTCTCATAGTTTAATTATTGTTTTTAACTTAACAAAAGCAGTACAGTAACAGGACTACTCCAGTGACACTTTATAGTCACAAAAGTGGACAAATTTGCGGAAAAATCTTCAAGTTGTGTTTCATTCATCACATTCAAACACAAGTACGTGTAGCTACTGTTCGAAATCACTGTCACTTCTCAGGAATGCCTTAAAAGTGATGAGCGTGGCGTACAATAGGGCGCGGCTACCGTCGCCAGTGGTGGCCGATTGGCTTGTGCTCGATGGAACAAAAGAGGTCGTGGATTTGTGCGCGAACTGCGGACTAACCGCGGACGAGCAAACAGTCTCATTTATACGTTCTCAATTCGCACCAAAAGATTCTGCGGTGAGCAGCCAATGAAAGTTATTTCCTTGATTTAAAAGATTTGTTTTTGTTTTACTACCCATTTATAAACGTCTTGACCTTCAAGATAATATCTCATCTCTATCAGAACTTTAAATCACACAGTATCACACATAGGTGATGATTTAATTTGCAAATGAATACAAGCTATAATTAAAAATTATAAACCTGCATTCTATTGAGTTGAGATCATTCAGTGACATACGCACGTACAGAAGATAGTCTCCCTGTATAATATAATTTAAATAATAATGCAAAAAAAATAATATTAAAACCAATTTTCATATTATACAGGACACTTATCTAACTTAGATAACAAAACATGTCGATGTGTTGTGTCAATAAACTAACTTACCACTGATTGGGCCTCTTTCACCGTGTGTCAAGTAGGCTAAGGACTTGACCTGACTGCTTTAGACTTGACGGACCTGTTTTGGAAAACTAAGAAAAATTAAAGACTTGACTTGACTAACTAGTGTCTGGATCTGCTACTTTTTTTTTAAAAAAAAAGCTATTACAAGATATTTTTACTAATGACACTGGCAAAATCATAACGCGACAATCGACATTAACTTGACGCTGGCAGACAATGGCTATTTTAAAATGAGCCGCATTGCCATTTAAACCTAAAAAGAAGAAGAAGAAGTAGGCTAACCGCCATTTAAAGTCACCGGTAACCGAGAATTAAGACGATGATATACCTCTGTTTGTACGGTAAAAGTCCCGAACATTAAAAAGAAAATAATTTAAAAAAAAAAATCGCCTATCGAAGAATGCAGTAAACCGAGTGCATAATTTAATTAAAACATAAAATTATTTCTAAAAGTAACTAATCAACACTTTACTTGTAATTGGTGAAAGAGGCACTTAGAAAAACAATTTATTATTATACAAAAACATTTAATTAAGATTAGAGAACATACTTATAGTCGATCCCCTGAAGGGATTCTGATGAACCAAGGAGTTCACCAGGATCCCCTGGAGGATCCAGTTGGGGGATTCTGGTCAGTTAGTTACTGAACAGCACACTTGCTGTTATTTCAAAGTGGGTCTTCTAGAAGAGGGTGTATCTACCAGTTTAGTAATGGCCAATTATTATTGATCTCAAGAAAGTATAATTGTTAATAATACCCTTTATTTTGTTACAGAATCCATCGGGAAAACTTCATAAAATGGAAGGTAAATTAAATTTCAACATTGATTACATATTTACTTACAAATCATGAGTTGTTATGTAAAATATGCGTTTTCTTTTTCATCATTATTAAGCATTCACAATATACTTTAAAATCTCTTTTTTTTTTTCACACTGTTATTAATCGCTCTGTAGCATATACTGTACAAAAAGTCACATATTTTATTGTTAATAAATGTTATGATGTTAAATATTATGTTGTAATTTTTAATTACTATTATTAACAAGATTGGGGCCATTGAATTCATTGAGCATATTGTTATGTAAGTTTTTTTTTTATATAATATACTTAAAATAAAATAATGTTAAAACAATTTCCCTCACCTCTTTTTTTTTAATTGCCTTTAATTTTGAATAGAATAGTCTAGATAAAAAACAGAACAGTTAACTGAATGGTGTGAACTTGCTTTAAATTTTAACTATTTTTTTTTTTACTTTAATATATCTGCATAATTTATAAATCCTGGATGCGAAATTTAATTGGCGTTAGTCGCCACTGAATGGGTTAACATGATCGCATGTAAATAAAACAATATTTATAAAGGGATCCTTTATTTATTTACATAAAAAATTCTCCTAATTATGCGACTAATTACAACGAACAACAAAATCTATCTAAATATCAAACAAATAGGTTTAGTTAGAGATATTATTATGTCTCACGCGTAGTCCCAGGACTCGTGACCTTAATATATATTTTACAAATAAATTCATTGCATGCGGTTATATACCGTAAATATAAGCACATATGATACAATTCAGCTTGAGTTTTGTACAAGCGTCGGAGCTAACGAGAGTTCATGTGACAAAAATTATTCACATTTGAAAATTAAAATTAAAATATTCGCAAAAAGTTGACACGATACAAATAAGTATTATCTACTAAAATTAATTTCAAAATTATTGATTCGGGCTTTTAAGAGCTTTTTATATCGTCTTGAAAACTTATAGTATACTAAGGCTCGAGTTCACCAACAGACGGTTATTTTTAAACAGCTGTTTAAAATTTAAACAGCCGTTTAATAATATTTGGTTGATCACCATCGCTAAACTGCGGGTTAAACGCCCTAAACTTCAGATTAATCATTAAGTTAATCAGATGTTTAGGGCGTTTAACCCGCATTTTAGCGATTTTGAACACAAAAATTTTATTAAACGGCTGTTTAAATTTTAAACAGCTGTTTAAAAATAACCGTCTGTTGGTGAACTCGAGCCTAAGACTTGACCATTGTGTGTTCAAACATAGCTGATAATTATCACACTCACTTCTTTTTTGTGACTTTTAAGATACCATTTCAATTTAAAGGCCTGCACACACTATGGGACTTTTGATCGTGGAATATAAAAATCCTCAAAATGTGGTAAAAATAGAACGCTCAACTAATCGAATAACACACACGACGGAACGTAACAAAGTACTGCGTATAACCGTAAACATCAAAATACCGTCCCACACAAAAGTAACTGGAAGAACCGAAAAAAAAAAAAAAAAAAAAAAAAACGCTCGAGAGTGACGTAACCTATGCATGATGACGCTTGAAATAGATTGTATAATATAAATAAACGAAATATTCCGCAATTTCGGGAATTTTTTTTCTACCGCGGACAAAAGTCTCTCGTCTGCGAGGGCCTTTAAAATGACGAAAAATAATAGTATCCTGAGACTCTTTAGGATTTCCTTCTCAGGATTTTCATCGAATTGGTTGTAAATTTTTTTCGAAAATTCTTTCGAAGGAGTTTCTTTGAAATTTCTTTAACGAATAAATGACTCTTTTACTGACTATCTGATAAGAGACCGATAAACGTATTTAAATTTTAATATCTCATAGTCAAAACTTACCAATCGACGACTTTATTATACGCAATATTTGAACACGCCCTTAATTTGGACAAGTGTAGGATTGTGTATGTGTGCAGTCAGTGTAAATACTACAAATGTAAATTATCGCGGATTAAACTAGAAAAAAAAAAAAAAAAGAAAAAAAAAAAACACAGTTTAAAATTAAAATCTCATTGTGTTTTCAGTTCATTGAAATTTCAAATTAAACCTATTACAGAAAATGAAATAAATCCGTATAACGGGCTACGTTGGCCTCGCCAATTGCGACCGTATTGAAGTTAGCGATAAGGTAGAATATCAAATGTCAAGTCTACAGTTTCTGGTCCATGGGAAGACTATCACAGACTGTTGAAATTTAAACTGGACCAAGGCAAAGTCGGGACGAGATGTGTTTATAAAATCAAATTTGCAATTGTCGAAAATGTGTTAGCGCAGCCAACAGAGCCTTACCATATATTCTAAAAAAAAAGTACACATTTCGTCTACGTCTAAAATAAATTAATAAATTGGTAACTAGAAAATTACACTCTATTTTAATAACGATTCACAGAATGCTAATATGAAAATTTTGAACTTTATATAAGTTTGATGCGGATATTGGCATCTGCAAATGCGGAACTTCCGCATCGATTTAGACACCCGCAATAATCAATGTGAATCTTTTGCATATGAGTTAGCTAGTCCTAAATATGATTTATCTTTTTAAATTTAAATTGTTTCAATTGTCCATAAAAAGCTTGTTCACTTAAAAAGAATTATTAAAATGTGCAGTTTCTATTATTTATTGAAAAAAAAAAAAAAATTGAAATCTGCGACAACCCAACATTTTTTTTTTTAAGGTATAAAGTTCAAAACACAAAACTTGACATACATAATTTTCACAGCTACGTTTTTTTACTCTTCATTCATTAAATATAACAATAAATAACGATAACTAACAAACGAGTTATATTTATGAACGTCTCTCTGCATTATTTATACAGTTTTTTATTTACACTTTTTTTTTCATATCGTAGCACCGTGGTGTTAATTTTTTTTTTCTTTAAAAAAGCCTCGAACCATATTCATAAAAAAAAAATTAAACTCGTACAAGGGTTGTCACTTTTAGGCTTTAAAATAAAATAAGTGAATCTTCTCAATATGATTAATACACTTTCACGCGAGCGAAACGTCGAGAAAACATTTAATAAAAAAAAAAAAAGTTAATAAAACAATAAAGCGACAACCCTGAAAAAGTATTATTTACAAACAATTTCATTAAAAAAAAAATCACTTTAATTTCACATCACGACTCGATTCTTCACAAGTTTCGCAATCGATTCAAACTATTCGACAAATCGATAGAGCAATTCGCAAACGTGGCTTCTTCTTTTTTTTTTATTGTAAATAAATAATAATAATAATAATAATAATATTAACATAAATCACGCGAACTTACGCACGCAACCGGTCAATAAAAAGTCGCAGTCAAATTCATAATTTATCGTCGTATTTTATATAAATCAAATGCACTTTAAAAATGTATAGTATTTTAGTAAAATTGTTAAAGCCACGCTCACAATACTTTAAAGGTTTGATAATAATAAATACCTACACCACACATGAGACCTTGGTGGTTACCTTTGGTATTCATTTATAAAAGAAATACCTTACCATTATGACCGAAACCGCTGTACCACTCCTTAGGAACGCAGGGTGAGGCACGAGTTCACATGAGAGCGATATTGTCGGACACATCTCGCGATATCGATTCACAATATTTTAAAAATATGTATGTATGTATGTTGATATAAGCAATAAAAGCTTAAAATAAAATAAAATATGTATGTTCCCTATGGACTCCGAAACGGCTGAAACGATTTTGATGAAATTTTCAGACAACCTTCATATTAGTCCAGCGGGTAATCATGTGAAGTTTGGTAGCGCGATCGGGACGCGGACAAAGTCGCGGGCACATACTAGTTAGTTAATATTTTTACTTATCAAGGTAGGTTACATAATATTAACAATTTTTCTTTCACACAACAGTATCGTAACGCTTTCCATACAAATCCAGCTTGTTAAGGGTGGGACGTTGCCGTTTATTCACATAAGTACATGCACTGCTAATAGGCATTGTTTAAGTTTTGTGTTCCAAAACAATGTCGATTCGCATTTTTTAAAAGCTAAAAATTGCATTCAATTACTCATTTGTGATATGACACGCCAGAATTTTGCGTTTTTACATCAAATCACAGGACAATGAGACATTTCTATCACTTTCCTGGACAATGTTTACTCCACAACGTGTAAACAGAAACTGGCGACCAAATGCGCCCCGAGTTGCGCTCAGCGCATGTGCGAGGCGTTTCTTTGCTATGTGATATTTTTTTTTTAATCTAGACTAATATTCACGAGATATCGCACGCGATCCATCTCTAGATATTTTATCTCTTGCGAGCCTCTTGCGACATAGGCAAGCATAGACGACACATATTTAAAGTGTGGTACAGTGATTCTGGTCATACTATGTGTAAGAAACCATGGAAACTTACTATAAATTCCGTTCAAACAAAATTAATTCATTCGTGTACAACAAAATATATTAATATTTTTCCAATTTTTTTTTTAATATATCATCCCGTATTTTTTATATTTTTTGTAACATATTTTTTTATATAACGCAGGAATGAAAATAACTAATCGTGTGAAGAGAAGTTCTTTGCACACTTTTGATAAGTTATTAAATATTTGGATCCAAAATTTCAATGAGAATGACTTTTAAATTTAAAAAAAAATAATAATCATCCAATCTAATTATTAACATTTAATTCTTTAACAAGTTTGACAACAATTATTAAACACTAACTCCCCCTCGCATAGGGATATTTTATTTTATTGGTGGGTCGGTTTCTATTCAACTCATAATAAGACATTTGAAACATGTGTGACTTTTACACTATTATATTTAATAATAATAATTAGTACATTTGAGGTCTAGATAAAATTAAAACCCTCGTCGTAAATCCAGACTCACAGAAAATCTGGAAAGAAAAGTTTTGTCATTTGTATTTTAAACGGATGGCCCGGGTGGAAAAGCCTAGACAAAAAAAAAAAAACAAAAAAAAACTAATAAATGCTACTTAACTAAGCTAAAAAGTTCAGACTGAGCGCAGCTTCAAAACCATTTTGATTGAATTATTATTAATTTTAAATTAAAAGTGGCAATAGTAAAAAATGTAAAATGTTGCTACATTGAAAAAAGTCAATTGGACGCGATTAAATGTAAAATATAATAAAAACATGAAATGTACAAATTCAACTTTTGCTGTGTTCAATCTGAAACTTACTACTAATAAACAAAAACATTTTGGTGAAAGAATTTTTTTATTTCATTTGTGTAAAATACTTACTTTTATTTAAAAAAAAAAAGTAGATACAAGAAATAAATTTTGTTAAAAACTCACGATAACGAAATTGCGACAGATTTATAATTTGAATTTTTTTGGTGTCCAGTGAAATAAAATCTTTCAGCGATTTGAGTATTTGAAAAAAAAAAGGATTATTACTATGAATGACCAATTCAATTTGCTAAAGTAATGCGATGGAGACAACATCAACAATGTAAACAAACCGACCAATACTGAGATTTACGACAGTATCTCTGTACTTTTCACCATTTTATGGTCTTTTTTATTCGCCCTTTTTCATCCTGGGCGAATAAGTAGTCACTGAGGAAGCTTTTGAAATGTTAAAAGTAAATAATTGACACTTTTAGTGATGTATTACAATGTCCTATTTGAAAACGTCTGTACTAAAATTGCTTGAACTATTTTTTATCTTAAATGTAGTAATAATATATATCTTAGTGGACACACGCTTGTGGAATATGTGTTAATATTTTTTTTTTGTCTTTTTAATAAAATAAAAAAATGTTATAAACCCCTGAAAGTTTGTTTACATTTTTTTTTCTTTGTCTCCGTCGCTTTGCTTTATAGTGCGAGTGATCAAGACGTCGCACATCCCGTGGGCTAATAAAGGCACCCCATCACTCGCTCACTGAAACAAGACGCGGTGTCCCAATTTCGTCCACAAAGTGTGGTCCCCACACGTTGTTATTCCCAAGGGGGGCGAAATGTAATAAGGTGCTTTACCGTGCGCTCAATTGTGGTCTAGGAAGGCGTCGTCGAAGAGCTCTAGCTCGTGGCTGAGGTAGTTGGCCTTGTTGCGGAGTTTCTTGGCAGAAGTGGAAGCGTCTTCCAAGAGTTTGATGGCTTCCTTCACTTCGCACAGCTCCGAGTCCATCTCGGTGGTGGCCTCGTCCACGAGCCGACAGAGCCGCGCGAACATTGTTGACAGCTCCCTGAAATTCACAAACGATGTAAATAATATATTTTATTTTTTTTCAAGGAATTTATTCAATAAGCACCAGTAACTTATTGAATAAATTACTCACTGTTGCACTTGATGGCTGCAGTTGGCAGAGGTCAAATCAACGATGAGCCGCAGCTTCTTACTGGCGTGCGCTACGTACTGACGCTTGAACACCCTCTCCTGCGCTTTGGCCGTCCACGTCAGCCTCTCGTACATGTACAGCGCTCCGTATAGCGCTCCGGTCGCCGCTAAAGCGCGCCAACCGACCGTCTTGAGCAGCAGACCAGACAGCAGCAGCCCGCCCATCGTGCCCTGTGACGTCAGAGCGCCCATCGCCACGCGCGACACCATCCCCCACTCCTCGGCCGACAGCGGCCCGATCTGTGACGTCACCGGTCGCGGTTCCACCGTCGGCACGCTGACTTGGAGAGGCGGCGCTATCGCTTTGACGGGCCGCGGCGCTTGACGGTTCTGAAAGCGCTGAATGAGCGCCGTTAGCCCGTACGAGAACCGAAACGAGAGATCCTCCTGGAAGTCGGCGCATAGGTTGTCGCAGTTGAGCCGGTACAGCACTTCGAACGGCTGCTGGTGGGGCACTATGTAGCTGGCTGCGGCCGCTCGCTTGTTCATGGGCAGAATGTTGTACATGCGCTCGGCCATCTCCTCCTGGGCCGTGTCCATCTCGTGGCCGATGTCCGAAGACAGGCGCTTCTTGAGCCTAGAGCCTAGTCCGGACTCGACGTGTCGGTGCAGCGCTCGCTTGTATTGCTCGAGCGCTGAGCGCTCAGTTCGGAACGGAGCTTCGTATTCGTCCACTAGGGCCGCAAGCCGACGGATCTCCTGGCTGAGCGTGAGCGATACCTAAACAATAAACATCGAAATAAATAGTAAAAAACGCGAGGGACACAATTGGCAATACCATAGGTAGGTACTTTATTTTATTTTTGTTTTAAATATTAAATATACATATTCAAATGAGGTATAATGTTAATGAAATTTTAAAGATGGTTCATTAAAGAATGAACCAAACAAATCTAAAGATAATTATTATCAACAAGTGATAAAAAAACTACAAGAAGGTACTCTAAAAAGAGGGTTTTGATCCTGTTAGCATACAACGCCATCTATCAACTCTATAGTAACGTCAAGCAAGAAGCTTGGATGCGGTCATTCCCCAACAGTAGAGAGAGACATTATAATGACGATACATAGTTTAGTGGTTAGAGATAATTTCACACAAAAATAACGCTTTAAACTTCACCAACTTTTCACGATACCTTGTGCTCGACGCTCTCCACCATCCTGCCGATCTTGTCCTTCATCTGTCGCGTGACAGTGGTCAGCTGCTCCTCGATGGTGGCGAGCTGGTCGTGCAGCACGCGCTGCTGCTCCTGCCGGGCGGCGCGCTGGTCGCTGGCGAGCGCGTACACGTGCTCGAGCGCGTGCATCACGTCGCCGGCGATGTTCTTACCGCGGCGCGAGTGCTGCGCGAACTTGGTCCGCAGCGCCGACTGGCTGATGCACTCCTCGAACTTGCGCTCGAACTCGACGAACTCGAGGTAGCGCACCTGATGGCCGTCGGCGAGCGTGGGCGACGAGACGGGCTTCTCGCGCTCGCGCATGCGCGTCAGCAGCGCCTCCTTCGCCGAGATGAAGAAGATCCGCTCCTCGGCCTCCTTGGGCGTGCACACGCGCAGCTCGCGCGACAGGAAGTCCACGCAGCGGTTCGCGTGCTGCGTGCGCACCTGCACACACCATCGCGATTATAATACGCGCCACCAAATAAGAGACCTCTCTCATATGACAATGCTACCGCGCGGTCGTCTTCCGCTCTCCGCCACCGCTACCGCCGCAGCGGCACTGTGCTCTCAATACGGATACTGAACCTTAGTCTATTACTTACCTACACACATATATATAGTTTATAATAGAAGTTTTTATTTATGTTGCAATATGGATTATATAATGTATGTATAATACACATATTACATATCCATACCTTATGTATGAATAAATATACATTAATAATGGTTTACAAACTGACCTGCTCCAAAAACTCCGGCTCAGAGGCGGACGCATCCCACCTGTTGTTGAGTATAAATATATTGGGCTGCGAGATCTTCGTGGACACCTTGTGAAAGAAGTTCTTCTCGGTGACCATCAGAGTCGACTCGGCGTTCGCAACCAGCACGAAGACGTCCGCGTCGAGACAGTGCTTGTCGATCCAGTCGTCCAGATTGGGCGTCACGTCCACGCCCGGACTGTCCACTAGCACAACGTCGTCACGCAACAGGGCGCACATCTCCCGCGGCCAAAACACTTGCACCAACGAGCATTCGTTCAGACGAGAAGCGCACAGAGCGTGACCCAATTGGGCCACAGACTCCACGTTGTGCTTCTCCTGGGAGCCCTCGGTGCGAAGGAAGGCCTCGTCGGTGTCGGATCCTTCCACTTGGAGGAAGCAGTTGGTCGTGTGGCCGATACCGCTCGGCAGTATCTTGTCGTGAAGCATAGCGTTTATCACCGTGCTCTTGCCATTGCTCGTCCTGTGAAAAATCAATACTTATTTATTTACTTGCACAGCAACACTCAAGCTATAGTCCTGTGGGGGTGTACGCGTGTGGAGAATATTTTTTCAGGAAAGTTTAGTAGGAGTCTTGGTTTCAGACTTGGTTGGATATATATCCATCACCTTGTACATTTTCCAGTTGTGACGTCATAAATTTTGTGTAAGCTAAAAAAGGCGATCTTCATTACCTTCCAAAGAAGGCGACCTTCATGTGGTCCCTCTTGAGCACCTCCCGGATGGCTTGCACTTTGCTAACGTAAGCCTCCACGTTCGCTACATCCTGCGCCGACGCAATTCCTTTCTCGCCAGATACAGCTGAAATTGGACACACTATTTTGTAACATCGCATCTTAGTAACAAAAATATATAAATTGTTAAATTAAAACTCTAGCTTAGTTTAAGTCCGCCATTAAGCCGTGGGAATGGCGGCACAAGGGAAGATTTCAGCCAGTCCACGATTGATAACAGTTGTCTACAAAAACGTGGCAGTCTACTTTGGAGTGGCAGGGCACACTGTAAACTGACCATCCTGTTTTACAGAAGACCACCGTGAAATAAGATCATAATATATGGAAAAGCTATGCTCGAGGTTACTCTGTGAGATTGAATCACGAATCATGAATGAAAAGTACTGACATAATCCGTCGTAACAGTATGTTGAAAGTTTCAAAAGGCAGGACTCTGTATGCCGGGGTAGGAATGTTCTAATAAGGGCCATAGGTGGACACCCCAGTCCCAGGTTGCTACTGACCAGTTATGATAATTATTTGGGAGGCCTATGTCCTGTAGTGAATGTCCTTACAGAAGATCACTGTGATACAACAACATGTGTGCTTTTGTGTTTTGGTGAGTGAATAAGGTTTGCAAGAGCCTATTTCCCTATCTCTTCCTAATCCCTAATTCTTAATCCTACTATAGTCTGCAATGCAATTGCAGCATCTGTGGTGTTGCTTGTGTTATAGGCCACGGTAGCCATTTACAAATCAATCCAGCATGTCATGGAAATACACAACATAAACATCATACTCTAATAACTACTTTTGTGCACAGAGAATCTATCTTTGTATTAATTGCAAAAAATAGTTTAAAATAATTGTACTACTACAGTAAATATTGTCCACATATTGTAACAAATTATGGCCATTTTTGTTATTCTATACAAACACACAAAATAACTGTTAAATTTCATAAAAATTTGTTCAGTAACTTTTGTGTGAAAGAGTAACAAACATCCATACAATCATCTCACATTTTAACATTTGTAATATTAGTAAAATTTTATATAGGTAATAACATGTAATGATCTTAGTTTTTATTAAAACTCAGTGATTATATTTCTTTTTCATATGTAGTCTTTTATAAGAAAAAAATAGTAACTCACCATGCATGAAGGCCACAGCATCTTTAACGTAATCATCGATTTCAACAAATATATCATTAATCTTCTTCTTGGCCCTCACAAATATCTGTAGTGGCGAGTCCACATTAGGCATATTGACACGAATGGCACCGTTGTTGAGTGCGGCAACATTGTGTGGCCCGTCGCCAGCCATCATCGACATTGATCGGTTAACATATGCAGCCATACGGGAAGGAAAGATGCACTGACTTTAGCTGTAGCTGTACCTTATGTTGAATAGATATCCAACAATATAAATTCACTGTATCACTTCTACGGTTCAACACAACATGCAGGGTACGACTGCAACAAAAAATTCAATGTGCAACAGAAACATTTGCATTAAAAGCAATGTGAAAGCTATAATTGTGTTATGCTCAAATAGATTGAGATTAACACTGAAAAACTAATCGCATTCCAGACAATCATTAACAAAAACCATGTGTGCAGTGTGTGTACACTCACGCTTATAGTTTTTTCATGTAAAACTTCCGTTAATGCAGAAATTGTTTTATAGGAAGTTAAATTTAAAGATGTTGTTAACTTATTCAGTTAAGGTCATACTTATTAAGAGGTTATAATTAATAAGTATAAAAATATGTGTGTTTACTGCAGCATAATTACAATATCGAAAGTAAAAGTGTTAAACATTTAAGTAGCAAAACAGAAAAAAAAATAAGCATAGGTTATAAATGCACCTTATCATCTCGTTGCATCATCGCAATCTATGCACATCCCTGCAGAGCGGCGTGAAAAATCGTGCATATTATTTTACATACGAAAATTAATAAGAAAAAATTACAAAAGACGTAAAACAACTGACAGCCGCCAAATTTGTCATAATTAAAATTAACGAGTAATTATAAATAATATTTTGTGTTTGAATACAAAAATACACAGACATCTTACCTGATTTTTTAATATTACTGAACCATTTTTAACATTTCGATGTTTTTTTTTTATTTTTACTTGAGAATTATAGATAGAACTGACTAAGATATTTATAAAATAATGAAATTGAAATTTGATTTGATTGAAATTTTATTTTTTTGTGTTTTCGTTTACCATTGTTAAAATAATATGTACTGCTGTCACATTGGTTTTGTCACAATTGGTTTTCGTTTACTGTTTCATTTTAATGTGATTGGTTTATAAATATTTTGTTGAGTTTTCACTAATTATAATACAGATTTCTATCCAACCACAAATGAATATTAACAGATAATACATAATTTTGACCAATAAAAGTCTTTATAGCATAGATAAAATTATGGATTATTTAGGCATAGAGAACGCAGATGCAGCTTGCTTAGTTCGATGGTTTCGAATCTATCGAGTATTGTTCGGTTCCTCTTTTAAAGTCATTTAAAAGCATTTGCATCTTTTATTAAAATATTTTTTAAATAAAATGTATAATTTAATATAAATCAACGAATCAATTTTTTTAATCATGTTAAACTATAACCGTTAGTAACTACTATTTAGTTTGTGACTATAACTACAGATTTTTTTATAAGTGCAACATATTTTTTCTCCAATCTCCCACCATGACTTCCGGTATCCGAACTACTAGATCCAATGGCCCAATGGCTGCCATCCATTTTTTTTTTCAACTAATGGCGGATTTTAAACAAGAAAGTCTTAGTTATCTGCGATAAAGTTTTGTTTATTATTACTAAATAAATAAATTTAATCACATAAAGTTTTGCAAATTTTGACTGGATTCGATAGACTTAATATTGCAATATTAAAAATGTCTCGTTCAGTTAGAGCCGAAACAAGAAATCGAGTAAAAGATGATATCAAGAGAGTCATGCAAGCTGTTGAAAAAGTTCGCCATTGGTAAGAAAATTATATTTCGCTACCTTAACTCAATTTGTTGTTCAAAACATACCTTGTGACTATTGTAATATTTTTAGGGAAAAAAAATGGGTTACTATTGGGGAGACCACTATGAAAATTTACAAATGGGTTCCAATATCTACCAATGAACAGAAGAAAAAACACGCTGCCAAACGCGAAAATAAAGAGAACACTTTAACTCCTAAAAAAATGCACGACTCTTCAAACTCTAATTTCGGAATGGCAGAAGACTCTAACACGTGTAAGTAAACGTTTTATTATGGAATAATTTGTCTAGGTATAATTCTATATAGTTTTACTTGGTGAACGTGCAAGATGTGCCAATGGATTTGCTCAACATAAAATATGTATTATAGGAAAAGAACATTCTTTTCTGAGACTAGATACACAAAATAGAAATATTAAATAACATTTTAAAACTAAAGATTTGCTTTGCATTGGTAGGTAATAGTAGGTATCATGGATCAATTGTTGACAAGTCTTAAAAGACTCGTCGAAGACTTTGACATTGAAATTGTGATTGATGCGAACAAGCTTGATGGAATAACGATCGCAAAAAGCAAAAGTAGTGCATCAAAGGTATTATCTTTCAAAGATGATCTTATCTTACTGCAAGTATAGACAGCAGAGGAAAATGTTCTTTCTGATAACAAATGATATATAAAGTTAAGATATGTATTTGTACGGGTACAAGGTGGATTGACAAGTCCGGTGGTACCTCCTTTTGAAGCACTTGTTTAAACGATGCTGGAGCTTTATGATCCCCTTTTTGAAATAATCTTTTCCAAGGTCCACAAAGTACGCCTTACTTTTCGGAGATAACTTCCAAATCTTCGTCCCCCAAGCCCCAAGCCCATATTTTCATGTTTGAAAAAAGGAAGAAATCACTGGGAGCCAGGTCAGGAGAATATGATTATTCCATATTGGCTTTTTTTGTGTAAAAAGTAATATTTATTCAAGTAACACTTGAAATCTGTTTTCTACACTAATTCAGAACCTATCTGGTGACAGTCACCACTCTTTTACAAAACACTACTGTAAAATAACAGTACAATACAAGCGTTCATCTTCTAATATTGGCAATGCACTTGCAACCCCTATAGTGTTGCCTATATCAATAGTACAAAGCTTGTACTTTTTAATTCTAATTAAAAAAAAATACAAGGCATCTTGTTTTGTTTTTTCAGGTTTTTCCACTGTGAGTGATTCTCAGGGCCCCACAGACTTCTCCACACACATGAACTTCTCGGAGGATTCAAATTCTCAAAGCAGCGGTACAACTACTCCGGCTAAACGGTTAAAAACGGACTGAAGTGAGCGTGTATCATAATTATAACCCCAAAGGAAGTAACTTTAGTGAAAGAGATATTCAGTCAGCTAAATTTATGAAGTAATTCGGTAAGATGTTACTTAGAGAATTATAAGCTTCCATAAATATGTCTCTTTTTTTTATTCGCTGTAAAATGTGAACGCTTAAATAACTAAGTGAGGTTATTTGGGGCTCCCAAAACAGACTATCATTTTTAAAGCATTTCATTTTTAATGTAAAAGACAATCGGACATAATGAAAAAACAATATTAGGTATTAAATTTTCAAGATCAACAAATGTAAATATTTCACTTGACATCATTTGAACAAAAGAAAATGCACTATTTCTATTAGCTAGATGTTTCTTAATAACAAAAATAATAATGCAAGTCAGATGTGAAATTTTTCGAACAAAATTTTCGTATAGAAAAATATAAAGCTATATATTTATATGAAACAATATTATAAATGTATGCGAACATTATTCCATTTGATGTCGTTTGGGGAGTGCCATAAAACTGAAATTTTGTAAAAACTACAGGTTGTGGATTTATTTAATTGCATTTATGTGATGATGCATTTAATAAGGGAAAAAAAGAGTTTTAAGAATGTTAAAATTTAGGTTAATACAGTGGAATTGAAGTTTTTTTTTTTTTTTTTTTAATTTTTTTTTATTAACATGTACAAATGTTTTATATTATAATTTGTCACTGAAAGGAAGTAAATAAAATATGCATATATATAATAGTGACATTAATGACACGTGTTAAAGGCAAACTTTTTTAAAATACTTGACACAATGTGAAATTTTTCATTTTACCAATAAATTATAACAATTAATTGAAATTACAGCATATATGAGTGTGTGAGATTTATTTATTTTTTTAGATTGAACTGAATTTTTTTTTTTCTACATGTGAATTATTTTAAAGAATTTAAGTATAGTAATTAGTATTTATTGCATTGGTTGTACATTTTTTTTTTTAGTAAGATTTGTACAAACAAGTGAGCATAGAACATAGTCACACTTTTTATTATCCCATCGCGGGGACTGTTTGCATATATACTATAGGTCTGAAAATTACTTTACAAACTCTGTATGTGTCGAGTTATGGTTTATATATATATATAGTAATATATTGTTATTTCTCTTATATATTTTTGCATTAATGTGCAATAGAATCGTGAATGTTGCAGTCGATGCACAGTAGCCGAAGCGAGTGGCTAAGTGTAGTATGTTAGTTGATCGTTTCCAATTGCGTCTGGTATTGTATGAATTATTTAAACGCATAATTAAATACCTAAATGTGAGTAAGTAATGTCAAAGCTCTAATTACTTTCTATTCCCTTATTTAATCCCACTATTGTAGGCTGATGCCTTGTATATGACTAATACCATATAAAAATAGTCTTATCTTTAATTGTTTAAGGCTTAATTGTCGAGTTCACCAAGAAATGGTTAGTTTTTAACAGTTGTTTAAAATTTAAACAGCCGTTTAATAATATTTTGTTGATCACCATCGCTAAACTGCGGGTTAAACGCCCTAAACATCTGATTAATCATTAAGTTAATCAGATGTTAATTCGCATTTTAGCGATGGTGATCAACAAAATATTATTAAACGGCTGTTTAAATTTTAAACAGCTGTTTAAGAGCTAACCGTCTGTTGGTGAACTCGAGCCTAAATAAGAGAATATTCATCGTTCACTCTATAAAGTTTCATACGTAAGAGTTGTTAATGAGCAAGCTACTGTGCATCGTTTACAAATTCATTTTTTAATTAATAAACACATTAATTCTCCTTTACCTACCATATAATAATCAATCGTTGCTATTATGATGGCTATTGTGTAAAATAGAATAGAAATATGTTTGAATTTGTTGAAGTCATTTGGGCCACGTTATGTAAAACATATAGAAGGGAAACTTAAGTATGATTAAGAGAGTTTTTGCCGTAAATGATGGATTTTGATTTGGTCTAATGTTTGTATTGTCAGAATTCTGTTATCTCAAACAATACAGTCAAAAGTTATAATATGCAAAATATTTAAAATGTTAACATTAGTGGCAACGCAGGAAAAATAATTTATCAAAAAAAAAAAAAACATACCTAACATTTCCTTAATTGTTTTCTTGAAAACTTACTTTATTTTTTAATAAAAAAAAAGTATATAAATGAGATTTTCTTTAAGACTTATTTCCATGTATGCCGGGTGTGGAAAATATTCCATTGTTGCACTCCGCATGTTACAATATACCGATTAAAATAAGTCTTAAGGTGAATCTCTAATTTGTCAATGGATGCTATTCTGAAACTGTATTTATTCATTTTTTTTTTTACCATACCATCAAGAGTTTCATAATGTCACTTTCCAAAAATTACCAATCCAAACTTTGTAAGCTTTTGTGTCAGTTCTAATTTTATAGCTTGCAGGTACATTTTTGTTATTTTTCTATCTTCTATTTATGACCGTAGGCCAATTTTGGATTGTGAACTTTAAAATTGAAACGACATCGTGAAATTCAAAAATTGTATTGTCACATAATTATTGTGTTTTGCTGTTATTTAGCATACCTACATAGGTAGTCTGGATAGTTCAATGACGTGGTTAAAAAAAAAATGTCTAAAATTGACAGGAATAACGTTTGATTTCTAAAATGTCATATTGCCTGATTATTGAGCAAAATATCTAGTTTTATATTTTATCCTGAAAGCTTCTGAAGTGTTTCATTTTAGGGTATAAAATGTATTTTTGGCTAAAATGAATAAAAATAACGTTTTTGGCTTATATGTGACATCATATTTTAAAAACCAGACGTTTATGCCTTCTTGGACCGATTGCTCATCAATGCAGTTTTTTTTTTTTTTTGCTTACCATCTTCTCGTTGATCAATCTGGACTAACTAAACCGATAAAATGTAGATCACACAACCCTACAGCACATTCGTGACTATTTTTCATAACCAGCTATGAAAAAGGAAATTGTCTTCAACAATGTTTTGTTAATGGTAATTAAAAAGGAATTATTTTTTCATTTCTAAAATTAAAAATTACTCCATCCGAAAACGAACTGTACTTGATAAATGTTTACCTTCCAAAATGAAACCTTATATTAGGCAACATTTGAAAAAAATGGATGCATTTTTGCAGATTTTAAAATGTAATGGTTACAAAAATTACAAAAAAAAAAATAAGTTCTTGATTAAGTAGTTATGAAACAGTGAACTAGTCCTTTTTTTTTGTATTCGATTCTGAAAAATATTTCAAAAGTGGCTGAAGAGGAACACAAATTTGGCGAAACGAAAATGTGATAAAATAAAAATGTGTCAAAATGGCAAAAACTGTTTTGTTTTAATTTCCGTGTGATGCGAGATGTTATTGTACATAGTAGTGGTTAATGAATAAACAATATATTATATGTATATGTGAAATGAAATAGTAGTTTTATTCGTAACTGTTGAATGAGGCGAAACTTAGAGCCGAAGCAGCAGAGGCGACCGTGGATTGCATCTCGTGTATTGCCTCAGTGTCTCGTATGCCCAATAGTCCACAGACCAACTCGTTCAGCGTTATAGCCTGTAACACAAATGTACACTGTGAACCTCTATTGTTCTAGGTTTGCCATATGTTCTAATTGGCGTCAAATGCGTTTATGAACAAAAAAAAGATTACTTTTACCCAACAATAGAGACCCTTTATAGATTACTAGCAGACAGATGGCGGAATGCGACTTTACTTTATATGATGTTCATTTATAGCATACGTACATATATAAAAATAATAATAAACAATCTTTCTTTCTTTAAACTTGGCTTATTATTTAAAAAAAAACACTTTCTACTAAAACATCTACAGTGGCAATATACACTTTCTTTAGCATACAAATAGATTGCCAGTAAAAAAATATAATTAAAACAGTGACCTCATAGACACAGAATTTAAATTTTTCTTGAAATTTGTTTATTGAATATTTTTTTAATTAACGTTATCAATGTATGTTACCTGAGCCTTATTATTTTTTATAGTAGTTACAAAGTAGGCACCTCTGGAAGAAAAGAATAGTTTCCTTGTGTCATCGCAGCCCTTTCTTCGAACGAATGTCCACAGAGTATAGATATGAGGTACCACATTAGCTCCCCCGAGAATCGCTCGCCTTAAATTTAAGATTTATATATATTATGTATTAATCAAAAAGTTACGTTTGTACAAACTGTTTTTAGTTTAGTAGCCATTGAATTTAGTTTGAAATTTCGACACAACATAAAATATGTGAGTAGAGCCTATTTTTGTTATGTAATTGGCAGGAAATTTAGCTCGGACTATGAGGCAGCGTGACGGGTTGCGTAAATGCAGGATTTTTGTAATCATTCGATATAAAGTTCCATAAATAAAAGGGATTTGGTGAATTATCCATAATCTTGAATGTTTAGACACAAAAAAGGCGAATGATAACAAAACACTTTATCTAGGTAGGTAGGCATTATAGAGAAGCCTAAGTATACCTACCATAAGAGCCGAGCATGTCGACAAAATCTTCACGGCTCATGCTGTACTCGTTCCTGTCTAATTTGGCGAAATTGCGGAATGCGTTTTTAATTTTCACCATGCTGTCTCCAAACGCTGGCCGATGGTTCAGATACAATTTGACGACCTCTTCAAAGTCTACCTCGGAGGACGCGCAGCTTTGATTCACCTTGTATTTCGCTTCCACTAAAAGATTTTCGACCTGGAAACGATAATGCCTAATGACTTAGTTTGAAAATAATAATTCGCAGGAAACTTGTCACATTAACATCCACGTGACCAAGTAAAAATACCGCTAATTAAACTGAATGTCAAAAAGATTACGTCACAAAAATGGCGTCCAGAAGCATTAGTAGTTTGCGGTGCTTATAGTCTGCCTATACTTATTAATCCCAAAAATAATTATTGCATTTAAACACATCTATAAAGGCTAAGTAAAAATTATGGCTATTAAAGATTTAATACCTACCTCGTATTCCGATGGAAAGTAACCCAAAGCCCTCATCATGTCTGGAAGCGAGTCAATCGGTATGAAATCTTTGACTTGTCTCTTCTTCGGGGTAAATGTGCCTTGACACAAGATCTGTATGTAGTAAAAGAGGTCCCGAATCTCCTGAAAAAACCATCCGGGACGACCGTCCTCCACTAAGCAGTAATATGGATCTAAATCAACGCCACCACTGATTGTCGTTTTGTCTACAGCACTGGTTTCAAAAAGAAGAAGATCTATCTAAGAAATTATTTGAAAGATTTCATTTGGTTGTTACTAACAAAAAGATAGAACACTTAATAATACCTAATGAAGTTGATAAAACATGATAAAAAGAATGGTATCCTGAGTTTTTTTTTATTTCTTTTTACGATACGATCTTCATCGTCTTGGCTATTTTTTCCCAAACCCTGGTATAAATAAAATATTTTTTTATGTTAAGATAGGCAGAATTCATCCTGGTGAAATCTGCCAGATTCGCATTGGATATTGCGAATGTCTAAATCGATACGGAAGCCGCATTTACCCGATATCCGCATCAACCCTGTAATATTAACTAAAGCGGAACTCTTACAAATACCTACGGAGCGAAACTCTCGCTTACAAATATTCATATAATTATAATGTTTCGCATTCACTATCTATTTATGCCTCCTTTTACGCCACTTTGCAAAATTTGCAATTGACAAGAAACACAGGGTATTCATTCCATACAAAAGTAGAAATTAATTAGTTTAGATACTTAGATACTTACCTATAATTAGCACTCCACTGGCACAGGCAACCATCTTTGGCGCCGATACTAAATAGAGTTCCGCTGTCTTGCCGATAACATATCTCGAGAACCTGTATGTAAACCAGGTAATAATTGAATTTAAATGGAATACCTACACTGGATAATAATAAACTTTTATTTAATGTTTAAATTTAATATTATAAATGCGAAAGTATGTTTGGATGTTTGTAACTCTTTCACGCAAAAACAACTGAACCGATCACCATGAAATTTTGCATACACGTTGTCTGGGACATAGGGTACCTTTCATCCAGAAAAAAGGGCTATTCCCGAGGGATAAATAAAAAATGAAAAACTAACGCCTGGCCAAAGTTTTATAACAACACGAGGTCAAGCGTTATATTGCTTTTTTTTTTAATTTTCAACGCGGACGAAGTCGCGAACACCAGCTAGTGTGTACATAATTTAAACAAAAAAAAATCAAGGCAATTCTCCTCATAAGAACCTATTTCGGATTTCAAAGAAATTTTGAGAGAGATCCGTAAACAAACAAAAGTTCCCGCCATATCCCGGCGGATTAGTTAGTTCAAGCAGCAATAGTATGGGAGCTGATGACCCGAAATGGACAGGCGACCTAATAAGTGTCGCAGGTCAACGCTGAAACCAGACTTTTACCGACCTGTCCATTTAGAAAATTACGGGTTAAGCCTATATCCAGCAATATTAAACCAGGCTAACTGGTGCATTTCTCATAAAATATTTATTAAATACTTACGTATGCGTTTACGTAAATAAATTTTATACTGTAATGTAAGTGATGAATAGATTTTTTACCTTTACCGGATGTCCAAGTAAACCTGTGTGTTTCCATGGATTGCCGTCTAACGGCAACTTTTGTAATCCTATCATATTTTTGGTGGCAAACAGCAAATATTCGTCTTTTGCAATGGCCTCCTTGTTGTCCAACTTTTTCGTCAGTATAATCTTTGAAACTGGCGTCTCGTACCGAGGGCCGAGCACCGTTGACAATGTCATGGCAGTTTCGTAATTCACTATTTTATATTTGAACTGGGACATTATAAAATTAGTTAAGTAAGTACTTGTTAATTACCTATCCTAGAATTATTGTTACATTGTCTACAAAATTTTACTTCTTAATATTAATAAGAATATAAACAATCTCAAATTTTTTCTTAGAAAAAGTATAAAGCCACTCGCTGATAATGTAGCTTTCTATAAGTGAAAGAATTTTTAAAATCAGTTAAATACCTAGATTTTGAGTTTATCCACTACAAATAAACATATGTACAAAAATCAAATCATTTCTCTTTATAATATTTGCGTATTTATATACATTACCTCGTCATTGGCCATAAGTATCAGAGGCATGTTACAACGATACAATTCAATATCCTGGTCCTCATCACGCATTTTCCATGGGATACATACCAACGGCACAGCTGTTTGATCGATTCTATCCAAACTGGATATGACCAGAAATTCTTCTTCGCTTGCCCCAATGTCGTATTCTACCATTATTCTATCAATACCCAGGGAGAACAATTTATATTCGCCAGAATCGTTTTGGATAGGAGTAAAAAATATAGCGGTTATGTCTTTGTAATGAGCCCTGTGTTTTCCTATGAAATTCCATATGAATTTCTCACAGTCGTACTTGTAAACGCAAACAGTTCTTCCGGAATCCTATAATCAAAAATATTCACATACTTATTGTGCATTCAGCATTTGAGTGTTGTCGGATAGAATCTAAAGCGCAGTGTATAATTACCTATAGATTCATTTTACATTATATTGGACACATACGAGTATATAAAATTAAAGATTAAAACTATAGATTTATAAAGTAAACGATATACTTATTTATAAACTAGCGACCCGACCCTATAAGCTTTGCGAGGTTGCAATTTTTTTATTAAAATTATACAAACCGCTCTCGTTTAGCGCTCTGTATCAAAATCGAGTGGATTAAAAGTTATTAGACAGGGTTGGAGAGCGATTTTATTTCACTATATGTATTGATGTGCTAAGAATAATACTTATAATAAAAATTTATGGGAAATTGACTGGCTGGAATCACCAATTTCTGGGTTCAAATTCAAAAACAATTCTTTGGAACGGACATGATGACATGTGCAGACTAATAGGTCTTAAAACTATGAAGGCTAATAGTTAAATGGTAAGAATGGCTAATAAGCTTGCAGTTCTTAACAACATCAGGTTTTTAGCAGTGAGTTATAGAAAGGCACCTATGACAGTAGGCCAGAAATGGTCACGGTGGCAATAGGTGTAAAAAAAGCCTCAAATCCTGCCAAGAAATATAATATATTTTTTTTACCGCAAAAGCCACTGTTAAGGAATCAACGCTGTAGGTTATTTGTGTGATACTGTAACTGGTGTCTTTCAAGGGCACCTCTGTTAATATGTCTAACGTTATTGGGTCTAGGAAGAACAGCTGACCAGAGTTCAGTCCACAAGAGAGATGTAAACCTGAAATTATTTTAAATATTGTTTCTGGCTGAAATCATGTGCGGTAATACTGTAATATATAGTGGAAAAAATGTGAATATCACACAGTTGATCGCGCTATGAGTACCGTACAATATGCAACAAAAGAAAATCAAATTATAGGTAGGTAATGGCAGAGATATATTAAACAAGAAAGGATGCACCCTTAACCATACTACCAGTGACAAAAAAAAACGGTCCTCCTTTATTTGCACATCTCCAAAAAATAATTTATTTTCGTTGCCATCTTAATACGTATTTTTAATTCTTATTGGCGTATTCTGTTATTGTAAAGTGTTCTCATTGGTTGATTGGTTCTCAGAGTGGCAGAGACGTGTGTACGACAGAGTTGTCAAACTCCGACTAACACGTCAAGAAAGCAAACGTATCCGTGCGGATACATTGCGACGGCGTCATTTACATTGCTTGGGGGCGCATCCTCTTGTTTAATATATCACTGGGTAATTGATTATTGCTTCGATTTCTAAATTATTATTTTTTTCGGCTTTGCTCTTTGCACTTTTTTTGCATTGTAATAGTCTAACTTAAACTCATTAAATCCCGTTGTTTGGTTTAGTTTAGATAGAGTTAGCGGAAGAAACAGACAGCGACTTTACTTTGATAAATAATCACTGGTAGGTACCTATAGAAATTTTAAGTGTTAAAACATTTTATTTTTTATTTTAATGCTTAAGTTTCGAGTGGGTATAGTATAGGTATGTATTATTCATTATTATTATTTTTTTCAAATTTTTAACAGAGACAACATGTAACATATTATTATAGTAAATTTTGATGTGCTGTTGGTATCTTACAAATAAAATAAATAAAACATTGTTGAGTCATTGTTGTTACTCGATAAATTATTCACGAGAAATTAAGGCGCCATGGTCTTTTTTAATGTTACCGTGGTTTTTACCACCCACAAATAAAATACACATACACATTTATTTAAATAAATAAATTACCTGATGGTGAATATTTGAGACAAGTGACAGACAGTTCCGGTATAGTGGTTACGTAGTCGCATTTTATTGAATCGTCTTTGGGCGGAATCACAATTTTATAACGATCTCTGAGATCTAATCTCTTGAATAATTTGTGTTTGACAAAATTTACAACTTCCACTCGACCATCCGAATAACCTATTGATATTAGTGGCCTGCAGAAGTTACGATAATATTATATTGTTACTGTACGCAATACATCATCTATTACGAACGGACTTGCAAATTAATTTAAAAAAATATATAATATTGTATAACAGGTAATTGGAATTCATCAATTTGTGTACTTAATAAACTAGCTGTGCCCCGCGGTCTCACGCGCCGTTTAATTTATAATCAACTAGCTGGTGTTCGCGACTTCATCCGCGTTGAAAATTAAAAAAAAAGCAATATAACGCTCGACTTCGTGTTGCTATAACACTTTGGCCAGGCGTTAGTTTTTTATTTTTTTATTGATCCCTCGGGAGTAGTCCTTTTTTTCTGAATAAAAGGTGCCCTATGTCCTTTCTGGTGTACCAGACAACGTGTATGCAAAATTTCATGGTGATCGGTTCACTAGTTTTTGTGTGAAAGAGTAACAAACATCCATACATCCAAACATACTTTCGCATTTATAATATTAGTACGGACGGAATGCTCAGTTTTCGTCGGGCGGCACAACTCGATCGTCAACCCTTCGCATTGCATCGCAAGCCAAGCGTTCTTTCTGACTTTCTTTTATTTCGGCTCCAAATGGTCGTAGCATGATGTTAGCTTATAACTTTCCTCAATAATTGGACTATCAAATGCAAAAGGGAATTTAAAATCCCACTGCTACTTGAAAAGATTAAAGCGTGCAAACAAAAAACTTAATATTTTGCTTTACCTACTATATTAGTAAGTATGTCTAAGTATATTAATGTAGTGATTTATGTCCTCATACACATATTATAGCTAACCTTCCGTTGATAATAAATATAATTTTTCGATGTTTTTGTATTAATGGTTTTCCAAACTTTTATAGTTACTTACAACTTTCTCGACGATATTAAGCGCTAAATTCTCTGTATTACGTCTAAGTAACTAAATAATCCACAAAAATAACTATATTTTTACTAATAAAATCTAAATCGCTCACTTTTCCGGGTGAACACTGAGTGTCAATGCAGTAGCCGTTTTAAAATCCATAATTAAATTCAATTTCTCCGTCACAAAATCCACAAAATATACGCCAATGTTATTGGTACCTGTAAATATTTCATTAAAATCCTATCAACTCATGACAATAAGTACTTATATTGTAATTATTCACTTTAAATCATGTGGAAACAATTATTTAAAAAACAAATCCTTACACACAATAAAATCTCTGACAACGAATGGTTTGTTTCCTACAGTGGAATCAGATGGTATTTTCCTCTTAATCAACTTCTGTTTTATGAGTCCTGTTTCAGGGTCGATCTCAGTCTCCACTTTCTCCCAACATAAACATTTTGTGTTACCTGATATTATTATCAATTACAAAATTAAACTTAATCATAGGAAATGTCTACAAAAGATTTCAAGAAGTAACCCTATCATCGTTAAGGCGTTATTTATCATTTTATTTTTTCATATATTTATAAAAAAATTAATGCACGTAAGTACATAAAAATACTAAAAAAACTTAATAAAAATAGTGACTTCCATACCTAATTTAAACTTAAGAGGTAAAAATAAAATATAGTATTTACGCTACCGTGGCACATGTATATAGTCTTTATTAAACGTTTTATGGAAAAATAGGCAGTTCATTTTAATATCAATGTATGTAGGTATACTATAATTAGAACAATTAGTAAATATATATCTTTTTTCTTTTATATATCTTCACACATTCCACACAGCACCATCTAGTTCCACACTAAGCAACTAATGCTTGTATTATCATACTCTATGGTATTATGGATGCCAAACAGTTTGATATAAGTACTACATAGATTACTTTTTTTTTGTAAATACATACACATTATAAATAGAAAACATCCATGACTCAGGTACAAAGGTAAAATGTTTACACATACACATTTGCCCTTAGCGGGATTCGAACCCGCGACCGTTTGTTTAACAGCTAGGGTTACTAGCCACTATATATAGTTATATGTAATTAATGTTTACCTACTATAGCGCAAAAAAAAATTATATCTTTTTTATTTTTATTATTTTAAAAATTTAAATATTATTTTTTTAACTTACACTTAGGGTCCAATATCATATAACTTCTCGGCGATATATTAAAGCTCATTCCTTTAACACAATCCACTTGGAAACCGTGAACCCAATACAACAGTTTCATTTGCACGTCGTAAAAATGTATTTCGCCCAAGTCGTTACCGACCACAATTACACTGCCAGACATATTAAATGTAAATATATATATATATATATAGCTTTTGCTCTCGCCTTCATCGCAAACTATGTAGGTATGTGCGTATTATAACTATAACTCTTAGGGGCCTCTTTCAACATGTTTCAAGTAAACTAATCGCCATTTAAAGTCACCGGTAACAGGGAATGATGGAGATGATATACTTTTGTTTGTACGGTAAAAGTACCAAACATTAAAAAGAAAATAATTTAAAAAAAATTCGCATATCGAAGGATTCAGTAAACCGAGTGCATAATTTAATAAAACATAAAATTATTTCTAAAAGTAACTAATCAACACTTTACTTGTAGTTGGTGAAAGAGGCCCTTAAACTATTTGTCTAAATTACTTAGTGTAATGACAAATTTTATCTTCTTTAGATAATATTAGGTATTTAAAGTATAGATATATTAAAGTTAACAACGTTTAAAGTGGGTACTTATGAATTAATTGAATGTCGGAGATTCCTGAAGTGACTCCAATGAAAGTCAAAACAATTTTGTAAGTGAATGAGGCGATAGCGTCAGTTTTTGGGATGCATAAGGAAGAAGAAATCAAGAAAATAAAAAAAATAAGTGTTGTTTCATCAGGAAAATTGCGGTTTTGCACCATGTAAGTACTTCCTCAGCCTCCAATATTCACCTGTTTAGGTTCTATCGAATTTTCATCTTTCCCCAAACCTTGAAAAAACATCTATGAGGGATGTAATTTTCGTTGAAGCCTCTGCGAGTGACTATTTTGAGGGTATTGAAAGATATTTTTTCTTATCTGAGATCAAGGTTTTACCGGAAATGTGGAAAAAAATGTATTGAGCTTGGCGTTGAATGGGTAATGTAGAGAAATTAAACTTCTTTTGTTTAAGAATTAAAAAGAATTAATATATTTAAGAAGAAAATTAATGAATTACTAGTTGATAAATGTTACTATGATTTAAAGGATTATATGTCTGATAACTTAGTGGATGGTGGTGATTAAAAAAATATTTTGTTATGTTAATGTTCTCAAAATATTTGCACACCCCAAAGGGTAGAATGTAGCGAGCCTTATTCATAATAAAACCTATATTCAGCAAATAAATTATTATTATTATTATTATTATTTGTTAGCTCTACCTTAACTTTTTATTATAGGGCAAGGAACTACCTAAGGACTATCTCAAATTTTCCGCTTATTTCTTCTAAAATCTAAACCATTCAACCAATTTTGATATAGTCTTTACTATTGGGAAGATCGATAAGCGAGATATGTTTTGTGTAAGCATATATGTTGCAGAAAAAAATTGCATCCGAGCAAAGCTTTACGCGTGTTGCTAGTTCAATATTAAAATGTTCAATCTTCGACACTGACCCATCAATGTTCTGAATAACATTAATCTTCTGCTTCTGCACCTTCAGGACCTTGACAAACTTCAAATTCTCATAATTAGACGAATCTACTTTGACTTGATATTGTACTGTGTAACCATAAATGATCACATTTCCCCTGCTAGTTGCCGCCAAAACCTGCGATGTCCCCTCGACGAATGTGAAGCAACTCATATTACCAACATCTGAACCGGCCTTCTTCTCAACCGTTCTCATTTTCAACTCATAGTTATCTGTTTCCATCCATTCCCCTCTTTCGAAAACAAATATTTTCTGCAATTTTTTATATATTAAAAATACATTACTTAGAAAACATAAGTGGAGTTTTATTCCATCGACAATTCTATATACTACACAAATTTCCACAATACTAAACTGACCAGCCCGCCCGGTCAGTGTAACGACCCCCTTACATGTGACCACAATGTAATAATTACAAATGTGCTGCTGTATTTCTAAAACAGGATAAAAAAGGGATATAAATTATACTTATACATAAAAACATTTGTCCTATATCGCTCTTTTAATTAGTGACCAACGTATCAAAATCCGTTATAAAGATTTAGAAAAAGTTAACTGAGTAACAGACGGAGGCGGACAGCGAAATATTTTTTTTAAAAATAGGTAAAGACTAGCTGGTGTCCGCGACTTCTTCCGTGTTGAACGATGAAAGGTACCCTATGTCCTTTCTGGTGTCCCAGACAACATGTATGTAAACATCCATACATCCAAACATACTTTCGCATTTATAATATTAGTACGGATATAGAAGACATAGTTATAATGGTTACTTATATGTATAAAATACTATGTATTACATGAAATAAGAAAAGTCAAAAAAATACGTCAAATAAGTATGAATTAAAAAAATTAACAAAACCATTTGCATTTTGTGTTTGAATTTCGAATGTAGGTATATATATACCTACTTATTTCAAATAATTTACACCTCTTCACATAAATTTCTACTTGTATACCTACTTACATCGAATATAATATTTTTTTAAAATTTTAATTAAATACTAACTTGTGAGCAACCTAGCCAAATATCTTTCTTGGTCATCAATAAAAACTGAAACGAATTATGTGGATTGAACGACATATCTATGACGCCATCTCGTGAAATGGGAACTTCTAATGTGGCTGCAACGAAAAAAATATATCTATATAATGAATTTTTAATTATTTAAATAAATAATTAATAAAATTAATGTGTTTAATTCAAAAGGGAAATTAAACTGAAATAGGTAGGTATACCGTGCGGCTCGTCTAATCCAAAAGACCATATCCACCAATAAATTTCAGCAGACACTCGATACGCCAGAGTCATGAGGAACTTGGCGTCCCCACTCATGGCAACTTTAGCCAATTTTAGGTCTTTGTGTGGTGAAAACAATGTCTTGTAAGGAAAATAGTCGACGCCGTCCCAGATGGTCAAAATATTCTCCGGACCGGTGTCCGCGGTCACCAGCCACTTGCCGTTTCTGTCCGCTGCGATGCACGTTACCATGTGTCTCTGAAAATATTAAAAAAAAAACATAAGATCCTTTATATAAGTTTCCTTTGTCTAACAAGAGATGGATTTTTTTTCTATATAATATACTTGCTTTTCTCTTGTTGCAAAAACTATATAAAATAAAATAACATAGCGGTCATACACATACGCAGGCAGAGCGTCTTACATAAGTATTGAATGACTTGTTTTTTTGTAATTACTTATTATTGTAACCAGAGCGGGAAAGTAGGTAGATTGCCGAGGATATTACTGATAAAAATATAGTCAAATACCACTTGTCAGCAATGCCGTTTTACCCCTTTGTTGGCAACTTTTCCAACCCACTTAGGCACAATGTGTCTCCCAGTTATAAATTGGGCAAACAGTCTGGCGGTCATGCTCTGCTATTTTTAATGCAGTTCCTTTAATATATATATATTAAAGGCCTTCAGTCCAGAAAGTTGGCCGTCAACTCTTTGAACTTGTCTCTGTCAAGAGCCATTTGGAATAGCTGCTCGACAGAGGCAGTCCCAGTCCACTCTCGGATATTTCGCAACCACGATTTCCTCCTTCGCCCAGCGCGTCTCTTCACTTCCACATAACCCATCATGATTAATTAAAGTAGCACATAATTGTCGTGTCTAAAAACGTAGCCAAGATATTCAAACTTGTGCCAAAATATACTATATGTAGTACATATATTTTTTCTATCAATATAATATAAGATTTCTTAAAATTTTAAACTATGCCCCAGTTAATTTACATAATGTCAACCTGAATCATAAAAATTATAAGAACTTTAAAAATACCTATACTTGAGAAGTTGTGAATCGAAACGGATGCTCACATGACCCTGAAGTATTTTCATTTGATGCGTTGTCCAATTGTACAGAACCCCACAATTGCATGCAGCATAAAACACGATTGTGCTCCCATTATTGTTCAAGTTTAGCACACCTGCTTTTGGATTGAACCCGTGGATCCAGCGAAGGCTCTATAATTAAATTAATAAGGTACCTAATTAAAAATATAGTAATAGTGGCAGGGCGGTCATTTGGGCAGCCCGTCTGGCGGCAGTAACCACCCCCTTACAGAAGACTTTAATGCTACTGTAGTTGTCAGCGCACTTGCATCACACTTGCAGCACTTGAAATGAACTGGTCAAAACAGTACTTAATGATATTGTGATACTAAAGTTTAAATTTAACTAAACCTATAATTTTTTGGAGTGTAACTTGAACATCTACATATCTACTTTCCGAAAACCCACTTATACTTAATTCTGTAACTCTTAGACTACTTTTAGACTTATCGGTTTGGAATAGGTTTCAAATATTATAAAATTTCACTTACAAATGGCGAAGGTTTTGCATGAAAATCACTAAATTGTGGAAAATTTTCAAGTTGCGATAACGATAAGCTGCGCAGGGTTTTCTCTTCGGCAGTATTACTAGAACGCCTTATATTTGGTAAAGAGTGGAATTTATCCACATTCGGCTGCATAGTAAAAGTTATTACAATAATTGAAACGTAACGCCACGTAAAGCCTTTACATATGTGTGACAGATGCTGCCAAATATTGATGTGTTTTTAGATGTCATTTTGAACCCTCTTAGTAAACCTATTAAACCGCTTTTTAAAATAAAAAAGATTGGTAAATGGTTTTTGTTATAAAGTGAGATTGGTAAACTCTGTGGCCGTTTGACCGATATTTGGCACATACTTATTTATTTATCTATATCTATACTTATATACTTTACTCAAATTATAAAGAGAGATAATTTGTATGTTTGTAATGAAAAAACTCGAAAACTACTGGACCGATTTTGAAATTGAAAATATACCTAGAAAGCTACATTTTATAAAGTTACGCGGGCGAAGTCGCGCGTATATAACAGCTAGTATATAACAAAAAGCTTCACGGTGGTCACGTGATATTTAATTATGTATAAACTTTTACAAGTAACGTCCGGATCCTTCCTCGTTTACGTTCTTTCCGTTAGTAAAAACTGTATGTATCAAGAACCGTTGAGTGGTTCAGAAGACAGCGACTTTATTTTATAATATAAATAAGTAGCTATTAGATTTTCTCATACACCAACTAGAATTTTATTTTTTCTTACATAGAAGAATCAAAATACAAAAGAATATTCATTTCGGACTTGCTTGTTTTAGAATAAGCATATAACATTTTCGTGGTAAGTAATACGATGACTATGTTTATAAATAGGCTTTCTCCATGCTTGAGCAACTCATTGCTTTGGGGGCACTTTAACACTAAAAGATAAAAAAGAATTGTAGGTAGGTAGGTATAATCATAAATTCATTAACATGCTGATTGAGCAATGGGAATAAATCGATATAAAATTATAACAGGTTATAAAGGTCTATTTCGATATCTTCTCGAAGATGTTTTACGCTGTGAATAGATAGATGTGAGTATCATCATCATCATCATGTAATGACGAATGACTCAAATACCTAGAAACCGACCGGAAGACTATAGCTTTATCAAACCTCCGAAGGGCGTTCACCAGATCTCTTTACGGAATATCAGGCCATGTAATATAATGATTCATTATCGAGAAGTCAAAGGTCGATATAACGCATTCTATTTTATACACAAGATCGCATTTGTCATTGTTGGCCGTGGTGAAAATGAATACATGTAAATATTGTTTGATCATTACCTTATTAATCGTTGTGAATTCGGTGACATGTCGAACTATATATATGGAGTTAAATGCACCCACGAGCGAAGAGGTCAGTGTTATCGCGAGATAGTCTCCTAAACTTATTTACTACAACGAAAACGAGTGTGTATATTAACTGTATAATATCGCTCATGACTAGACCTACAGTTGTATAGTTAAATTGTCTATATTTGCATTATTTTCGTGATTGTCAAGTGAATTTGTCTACTATATAATATATAGGATAGTAATATAGGATCTAAAAGATTTTAAAAGCGTGATAGTAGCGGCAGGGCGCATCGCAGTCATTTGAGTAGACTGTTTGGCGGCAGTAACCACCGTGAAATAACAGCTGTTGTGTTTCGATGAGTGAGTAAGATCACTTTCCCTATCCTAATCCCTTATTATAAGCCCTACTGTAGTTGGCAGCGCACTTGGCAGCACCTGTGACTTTACTTGTGTGTATTATAGGTAGTCGCGGTAAGAAAAGGTTCGTTACCTTAAAGTCGACATTTGCTTGCACCAAGGTTATTATCAGCCATGTCGAAATTTTATTTCAAACGTCTGTCACTTGTCTGCTTAGTGTTTTAGTTTCAAAAGGTACTAATAGTTTAAGACTTGATAAAGAAATTGAATTTAAAAAATTGACGAAGGTTATCTATCATTCAAACATTCAGTTCGATCAAATATAAATTGACTATATAAAAAATATGATATTACTATGTGATATAAAAAAAAATCATCATATTAGTATATTATATCATGATTTTGTATTTGATATACAAAAAAAAAAAATTTAATTAATAAATAAATGTAAAAATATAACTTTTATGATACTTTAGGCCTATTTGTATATAATCTATAATATATATTTTTTAAAATTTATTATCTGTATCTAATCTAAATCTAAATAAATTAAAAAAAAAATGATTTTAGAGTACTAAAACCCCGAATATTCGACCGAAACATCGGCCGATTAACGTTCAGAGTAGAACCTCAGAGACGTATCGTCGCTTGTCCATGACACAAAATATGAACTTCTTACTTTTTTTGCCCTCAGTTAAGTTACCTGAAAAAGTATGGCTACCTACCAGAGGAGCAAGGTGATGTGGACTTCGCTTATACACCTCACTCCATATCAGATGCAGTGAGGCGTCTACAGGATTTCGCTGGACTCCCAAAAACAGGCACTCTGGACGACAAGACAAGAAGTGTAAGTTTAAAAATTTTATCTACTAGATTTTGTCCGCGATTAACTAACAAACTAACTTTTGCATTTATAATATTAGTTAGTTAGTAATAGTAATATTAGACAGTTCAGTAACTTTGTTTCTCGTATATTTGTCAAACGTTTTTTTTGGTTCTAATATAGAAGCTTTAGGACCAATAAAAAAATTGTAAACAGTTCTTTTTCGCCACCGTCCAAATATATTTATAAATAAATGCAAATATTTATGAATTTCATAATTAATAAAATCTCTTTGTTACTCAATCTCTAATAGTAATAGAAGTTTTGAAAAATAGAACTACGTTTTTTTTTCTATAATATTATTTTAGAGAAAAAACTAATTTAAGTATCTATCAGATATTATATATGAAATTCCAAAACTGTTTTTAGTTATTTAGCAAAAGACGTTGCGGAGTCAAAGACATTGAAAATGCGGCTAATAGAAGACGAAGATATATTATACAAGACGGATGGGGAAAACGGATCATAACATATAAGTGAGTATATTTCTATATGAATTTATCTAGGAGCTTGTATTTCTAACTATGTAATTCAATGAATATGTGTTGCCAATGATGACATATGGTACTGAAACGGGTCTCGTAAGAAACCTCAACGACTCTTAACGGGCTATGAAGAGGGCTATCTCGCAGTGTAACTTCGAGCATATGTGTTCACTCGGAGTTTCACTGTGAAGTCGAATCAGGAATTAGGAGATCCGTTGAGCAGAACACATTAAAGTAAGGAGAGATACGCGGTTGACAATCCGGATAACTGAGGTCGGCTGCCTTATTATCTAACAGCAGACGACAGCAGACGACTTGAGATCGTGTGTGCTGCCATACAAAAATGATGCACTTTAATTTTAATTATTGACCGTAAGAGGCCTTATCGCAAATCACACCTTTGTTATGAGTTATGTGATACCAAAAACATGATTTAGTGTGATATTGCACAAATTGATAGAAAGTTTTCGCCCGTCGCAAGTTGGTCACAAGTCGTCTGCTGTTAGATAATAAGGCAGCCGGATCGGTTCTTCTCTGTATTTTAGAGGTCCCACGAAATTTTCTGCTGCTGCGTCTGCTTTGTTGCAGACGAAACATTCTCCTCATCAAGCTATTTCTACATTTTAGGGTTGTGAACGGTTCAAGCACAATGCCGAAGTCTCGTATCGATACACTAGTCGCCAAGGGGCTGGCGATTTGGGCTCCCCATGGGAACTTGCAGTTTGACAGAGTTGACAGTGGGAAAGCAGACATCGTCATCAGTTTCGTAAGAGGAAAACATGGAGATGGGTAAGAGAGAACCAAATGGAGAAGACTCCTGAATATATTTAGTTACTTCGCAATCATAAAAAAAACGTCGATACATTCTGAACAGTATACTTACGTTTGTAATGAAAAATTTTTTTTTTTAAAATCATTTATTATTAACAAAAAGTAAGTATTATAACAAAATTATTATTGTCATTGATGATCATCTCTCCTTCAAAGACCATATAGAGTTTCTGTCTGGGCGCATTAGGAAGACACTGTATGCATTGAGAAATGTAAGAGATGTGGCATGGGCTGGAGTTAAAAAAATGGTTTACACTGCGTTATGTGAGAGCCTGCTTTCATATTGTATATCTGTTTGGGGAGGATCGAACAAAACGGCACTAATGCAACTGGAAAGAGCACAGCGATCTGCTCTTAAGGTACTGTATAAAAAACCTTTTCGATACCCCACAACGTCCCTCTACAGTGATTGCAAGGTTCTCACAGTGCGCCAACTTTTTATCTTGAAGGCTGTACTCTCCGCTCACCGCCTGACCATCTCGAGCGGCGCCTATGAGTCATTGCTTTCCAAAAGGCATTTCAAGATTCCTGTCCCTCTGGTGGCTTCCAGTTTCGGGAGGCGATTTGGCCGAGTCCTACATCCCTTGGTCTATAATAGGGTTATTCGTCTTTGCGATGTTGGGAGTCTGAACTGCAGGAGGGTCTCTTTTATTGTTAGAGGCTGGCTCCTAAATTTGTCATATGCCGACACCGAGGCCATTCTCCGCTCGCCCTATTAGTGTAGATATTTTGAGGCTGTGCCGGCGTAGCTGTAGTGTGCAATTGTCTATCCTTTTATTATATTAAAATATGTTGATCTGTATTTATTATAAATTATGGTATATCAGATATATATAGATTGATTAATATGTATATGCTTATGTATTTGCAGTAGACTCCCACGATACAAGCATAGCTTAGTGTGGGGGTCAACGATAACTTGTGTGCAGTGTATTTTAATTGTTTGGAAATAAATTATTATTTAGATATTTATTTTTTTATCTTAAATTTAAATTTTTTACAATATAAATATAAAACAATAAATATTATAAAAAACTTAAATCTAGAGTGCCGCAAGTAGCGGGGTAAGGCCCAAGCTACCGGTGGTTAGGGCTGCAGAGTGAGGAACCTCCTGACAATTCGTGCCGTGTCAAGAAGCACCGCCTTCTGTATCTGTCCCTTGACCCAGCCATCTAGTGAGAGCCTCTGGAGGTGTTGGTCGAGGCTCTTCGCTATAAGACCGTTCGCAGATACGACTATCGGGACGATGATGGTCGAATCAACATCCCACATGGCGGTCACCTCGTGAGCCAAGTCTATATACTTACTAAGTTTATCTTTTTCGGCTTTCACGAGGTTTTCGTCATGCGGGATAGTGATGTCAACAAGCATCGTCCGGCGCTGAGATCGATCGATAACCACGATGTCAGGTTTATTGGCAACAATAGTCCTGTCCGTGATTATAGATCGGTCCCAGTAGAGCGTAGCATGACTATTTTCGAGAACTGGCATAGGCACGTACTTGTAGTACGGCACCTCAGATTCGATTAGACCATATCGAAGAGCAAGTTGCTGATGTATTATCCTGGCTACTTGGTTATGTCTGTGCAAATACTCGCCGTTAGAAAGATGAGCACAACCGGAAATAATATGCCTGAGTGTCTCTCCAGGACGGTGGCATGCCCGACAGATGTCGACCGTACCGTCCTTCAGGATATATTTCCGGTAATTGTTCGTCTTAATAACTTCGTCCGCAATCGCACAGACAAAGCCTTCGGTTTCCCCAAAGAGGTCACCGAAACGTAGCCAGTTCACTGACATGAGCGAGTCTACATCAGGACCCGTCAGTGCTTTGTAGAACCGCCCATGTAGTTCCTTGCCCTTCCATACGTTCTTTCGGTCTTCGGTGCTAAGAACCACAGGCTTACGCCAGTTCTCGTTAGCCAGAGATAGAGGCGTGAGGTTTTTGTCGATTGCTACGACGTCTCGATGTACACCACTCTCATTGTGTAGGAAATATTCCCTGAGACTGTACACCTCACGGTTATGGAGGTTCTTGGCGTTTAAAAAACCGCGACCCCCCAATTTCCGTGATATGTACAGTCTCATTACCGATGAGCGTGGGTGTAGCATGCGATGCGTCGTGAGCAATCGACGAACCCTCCTGTCTAAACCATCGAGCTCAGTCTGAGTCCACCTTAGTATGCCAAAGGAGTATGTGAGTAAAGGTATAACCCAGCCATTGAAAGCGCGCACCTTGTTACCTCCTGATAAAAGACTCTTAAGAACTTTTATCAAGCGTCCAAAGAAACGCGTCCTCACTGTCTGTTTTATATCTTTATCACTAATACCCAACGACTGTGACATACCAAGGTATTTGTATGTCTCAACTTCGGAGAGGGATCTAAAAGTCATTTCATTTGAAAGTTGTAAATTTGGTGAATTTACAACTTTTCCCTTCTGAACATGCATGACCGCGCACTTATCAACACCAAAATCCATCCTGATTGCGTTACTGAAACATTTAGTTATTTTCAGTAACTCTAACAGGTCTTTGGGTTTCGGTGCAAATAGTTTAAGGTCGTCCATGTAAAGTAGGTGTGAAATGACTTCACCCCCCCTCCGCAGTCGATAGCCTAGCTTTAAATTTCTCAGAAGAGTGCTGAGAGGATTTAAAGCTAGACTAAACCACAACGGACTCAAACTGTCGCCCTGGAAGATCCCGCGTTCTATCTTTACCGTGTCTCGCAGACCAGCGGCGTCTCCATGATTTCCTGGTTGATTCAGTACTGTGATCCATTGCTTCATGCACACAGTTAAGAAGGATCTCAGAGTCGTATGTATTTTATATAACTCTAATATCCTCCTCAACCAAGAATGGGGCACTGAATCATAGGCCTTCTGGTAATCAATCCAAGCTACCGAGAGGGCGCCACTGTTGCGCCTGACACGTTGGCAAATAGTCATGTCTATGAGGAGGAGCTCCTTAGTACCACGGGACCCAATCTTACATCCATTCTGAGCAGTGTCTAAAATATTGTTTTCAAAAATATGTGAATTAATTTTTGATCTCAGAATAGATGTAAGTAGCTTGTAGATGGTGGGTAAGCATGTGATAGGTCTGTAATTTTTAGGCTCCGTGGTACTACCAGATTTGTGGAGCAGAAAGGTGATACCAGTTGTCATAAAGGTTGGGAGAGTACCTAATTCTAGGGCTTCTTGGAATTGCATTGCCAAGCACTCGTGCGAACATGTAAACATTTTAAGCCAGAAGTTGTGCAATCCGTCCAGTCCAGGACTTTTCCAGTTCTGGGTAGAACGGACTGCACAACTTACATCTGAAGGACTGATGGTGACTGTCTTCATGGCTGTTATAGGTTCGCACGCCTGCTCGACAATGGATATCCAATCACCCTCAGTATGCTCGTCGGACAACGACCAGATATTACGCCAGAAGTTCAGCATAACTTCTGGGTCAGGCGGATGTCCGACGTTCATACTTTGGTCGGTATTCTCCCAATCTCGGTATACCTTTCTTTGGTCACTTTGAAAGAGACGATTCTGTCGGTATCTATGCACTCGTTCTTTATATCGTTTCACACGGTTCGCCAATGCATAAACTTTTTGTTTAAAATAGTCAATGCGTTCCGTTGTCGAGGCCAAGTAGTCTTTTGATTTAATATTTGTATCTACAAAGGCCTGGGCAACGAAACGCATGACTCGGGGTCTATGATTTCCCTTACTAAATGAAATTAGTTTAGCAATGAGAGTCCTAAATTTACTGATACGTCGCTCGATTCGTACTTGCCATGCAGGGACATCCTCGGCGTTACGCGCTGCCCGGTCATTGTTTAAATATTTGACACGTGCAGCGTGACACGCCGCGATGGCCCCACAGTACAAAATCGAGTGAGTATCAGTTAAGTCTCTGCTGGCCATTATGTAAGGGGTCAGCAGAGTATTCAGGACTCTCACCAATGTAATATTTTGTTTATGCATTGGTAAACGCGGGAGACGTGGCCTGTCGTCAGGCTTGGTGCGATACCGCACAATCGTCTCCTCCAAAGTCTTCCTCAATTGCGCTTTCATCTCGGTACTCACATCCGTTCTCGCATAATCTGTTTCTGGTTCAACAGGATCGGTAAGTGGCGCTACCGATGTTGAGATTATCGGCAGGGTAGCGCGTAGATCCTGTGTCGGTATAGAGGTTGTGCGAGCAGGTAGTGAGTCCAACCGTAGCCGATCTAGTGCAGACTGGTCCAACAGTTGGCACCGTTGGATAGCCCGCACCTGATCCGATAATCGTTGAGCGGTGACGGTGACAGCTGGTTCAAGGGCCTGAAACAGAGACAGCATCCTGGCACGGTACGCCGTCAGGTTAGTTCCCCCCTCTGTGGCCCCGTAATAGGCTCGCATGCAGTTCTCATTTATTGTCTGAGTCCATCGCATGCGGCGCACTACACCACCGGTAGCGAGGGCTGGGCGCGAGGCGGATTGCCTCGCAGGCCCCAAGCGTGCCGGCAGTGGGGGTCGTCCTCGTCGCGCAGGTCTTCTTGGCGGCGAAGGCGGCGTCGACCCGTCATCGTTGCTCGACGTGCTCTTATCGTCGGCGGTTAAAAATTCCTCCGCTGAGGAGCACGGAGTCGACGAGACGGGTAATGGTGTTGGGCGTGCGCTTCGTTTCGCAGTTCTTGGTCGTAGAATCATGATTTATTCATCACATTTTCGTCACATTGCTATTTCTTGTTTATTTATTTGTTTGCTGTTTGACAGATCTGTCATTTTGTACATTTTAAAAATCTTAATATTACCAAAAATAATGATTAAATCTGCATTCTTGTTTATGTAAAATGTATTTTCTGTTCGAAATTATTGAAAATGTATAAAAGGAAGGAGAAAAAGCACAATTAACTGTTAAAATAAAATGAAAAGATATTAAACCATAAAAATACGTGTGTCAAGTGTCACTGCCTTTTTATTATTATTATTATTATTATTATTATTATTAAAAAAGGACCAAGTATTTTTAACAAGAAAAACTCAAGTTTTCAGAAAAATTTTTTTTTTTATTAATGCCATCCAGCCGTTTTCGAGTTTTGCACTTAGCAACACATTTAGCGATTCATTTTATTTATATAGATATAGATGCATAGTTTCTTTTATTTTACGTACCTACATTCTTTCATATCAAATTTTTACTGATTAGATATGAAAGAATACTGTGCCCTATTGTTTTTTTTACAGTTTTCCTTTTGACGGTCGAGGGCGTGTCGTCGCTCACGCTTTCCCTCCGCCCTTCGGTGTGCTGCACTTCGATGACGACGAACTCTGGGGTGACAACCCTGAAGACGACAAAGAAGATGTGACGGACTTCTTCGCGGTCGCCGTCCACGAGATCGGCCACGCTCTAGGGCTGTCACATTCTAAAGTGAAAGAGTCCGTTATGTACCCATACTATCAAGTGCCCGTAGAGCGCCTGCATATCGACGACATTATGGGCATGCAGGAACTATACTGTGAGTTACTTTTTTTTTAAATTACGAAGGGTGGCAGGCAGGCCTTTGGTCCATTTTTTTTTTAATTAGAGATGGGTTTGCTTTTGGCCAGCAACCAGCCGTGTAGCAAGAATGAGGCCTATAATGGAGCACTCACTCGAACCTTGAAAAGATTTGGGTTATATGAACTCGGAAATACAGACGCCGGCAGGTAGGTCCAAACCATTTGATGGTAGATGGCTACCGTCGCCTAAAAACACTGAACATTGTGGGTGCACAACTGATCTTATTTTTTAAAAATATAATCATCTGTACATATTATAAAATATAGTATACAAGTGCCAGCAGACGTATTGTCCAAATTCGTAAAAAAAATTAATTCGATTTCAGCGCCATCTATCGGGTCCGATTGTAAATCTAAACCATTTCAGGGCCACTCACACACATTTTCATCATAAAATCAGTTTAGCCGTTTTAGAGTTTAATTAGTCGCATACACACGGACATAAGAAATATAATATAAAAATTAAATATATATTTTAAATTTATTTTTCCAGTAAAAGACCAGAAACCAGAAGAGGTTGAATTAGTGTCGACCGACAGCCCCCTAATAACTCAGTCGTCGTTTGTACCGCGTTTTACTAAACCGAACGAAGGCAGTGACGAAGAGAACGTCATTCCGGATCTGTGTTACACGAACTACGACACGGTTCAAGTTATTCAAGGGAAAATATTTGTTTTTGAAGAAGAGGTATGTATCGGTCGTACAACGTCTCAAATCTGTGAATTTTTAACTTGAAATGGACAGTTCAAATATACTGTCATGGCTATATTATATTTATTTTATTTATTTATTTAATAAGGCAAAAACAGTCGCATACAACTTATTATACAAAAAAAAAGAAACAATAAGACCTATATTACCATAGATTAATACAAACATTTACATGTGGTGGTACAAATGGACACATCAAAAGAAAACAACAAAATAGTGCTAAGTGTTACGTGATACAATTTAAGAACGCAATAGTATATCCTCCAAGCTCTTCCTGAACTTCGCTATAGAAGTGGAAAATATATTTTGTACATGTCCGTTTGAAAAAGGTATTATTTGCATAGTTAGTGCGAAAAGGAGGGATATAAAAGGTACCCTTCAAACGTGATGAGGGAGAATACGGAACTCTAAATAGTATTTTTTCTAAAAGGGGCGCAGAGTTAATATGATTATGAAGAATCCTGAACATAAACAAACATACAATCCATAAAATTACGCCTGTTGTGTAGAGAGTACATATTGAATCCAGTCAGTCTCTCTATATAATTGGAGTAGGTGTTATATAGTTACATAATTCTTTCTAAATATTTTAATAAAGAATATTTTTTTAAAAAAATCAGTGGATGTGGGTGCTGCCTCGTAGAAAAGTAATCGAAGAAGGATACCCGAAGAGATTTCACGACGTGTTTTTGGGACTGCCCAAAGATATCAGCGCAATAAGAACTATTTACGAAAAGAGAAACGGAAACATTGCTATATTTTCTGGTAAACTTTAAATTTTATAATATAATTAAAATGATGAAATCAAGTTTAAACATAGATATTTTAATGTAAATTACTTGTCTCATAATAATGTATTTTAAAACGTTACATAGTGTAATTAATCTTTATAGTGTTCTCTGCAATATTTGTGTGAAACTTTTTTTTTTGTAACTTTTAAATTGAAATTTTTGTATAACTTGAGGATTTATTTTTTCCACCCCTTCTATAAGACATTCGAAAACTTCTTTCATCAATTATATTAAAATATTAAAAATCCAAATGTTTATAATAAATATAGTATTATAAAAGATAAAATAGGTTCTCACTTCGCCTATTTGTAGAAATAATTAGAAGAGAAATATTCACAGAAAAATATTGATGTTACCTATACCTATATCAAATCAATATAGAAAATATTTTTAAAGTAATATTTATTTGGTTTATTGTTTAATTTTCAGGCAAGAAGTATTGGGAATTCGATTCTTCGTTCAATTTCGTGCGACGTGGGAGAATATCAGAGTATTCAATACCGTCCTATGTGTCTGAATTGACGACTGTGTTTCTATCAAATTACAACAACAAAACTTACCTGATCGAGTACGAGAGGTTCTGGCGATACGACGAAGACACTAGACTAATGGACGAGGGTTACCCCAAGGACATGTCTGCATGGAGACAGGTTCCTTACCCGGTCGACGCCGCAGTCATTTGGCAAAATGGTAGGTCATTTCATTAATTTTTTTAAAAAAAAATTTCAAACATAAAATTTAAATTTGTGCCACAATATAAATCATCCAAATAGACGCTACAACCGACTATCGACAATAGATGGCGCTAACTAAACATGTTATGTATGTTCTTCTATATCTGTATATCAACACTACACATATATTATTTCTTCGCTAACTTCTTTTTAACCACCCAATGCATTTTGATACAGTTTACACTAATGGAAAAAGCGATAAACGAGGAAGATTTTTGTATATAATTTACATAAACTAATTCCATCTGTACAAAGTCAGGAGAGGGTTGCTAGTGAGTTTATAAAGGAAAATGTTTAAGTTTTGTTGTATTAAATAATTAAGGAAATAAAACACAGTGCACCATTTATGAGATTAGCATTTATATAATATTTTGTTTTATAATGGTTTTTTTCTTAAAACACAATCTGTGAACAGAAGTATCAATTACATATTATACTTTACTTTATTAGCACCACGATTGATGAATTTTTAATCAACCTGTGTGCATAACCATAGATAAAATAGTACTTAATCAGAAGTACCTATCTGCTTTTTTATTTATGGTATAACTAAACCGTGCCCCCAGGATAGATCTAACGTTTAATTTAAAATAAATCGGATTCTCTCTCTGGGCTATTATTTCGTTTTAGATTGGCTTTCTTTCTGCTTTTTTTTTTTCATATTTTTTGACTCCTAAAGTTTCAAATTCTACTCGAATTACTTCTAGAGGTTAGCGCATTCATATAAAAAAATAACTTGAATAACTTTATTACCTATATCTAAATTAACTAACTTAACATTATAAATGTGAAAGTATTTTTGGATGTATAAATGTTTATAACACTTTCCACGCAAAAACTACTAAACCGATCACCATGAAATTTTGCATACACGTTGTCTGGAACACCAGAAAGGACATAGGGTACATTTCATCGTTCAACGCGGACCAAGTCGCGGGCACCAGCTAGTCTAAAATCACCTATCAATTTAAATTTGTAGCTAACTAACGGACTCCTGTATCTTACGACACTCTGTTGATTTTTAGACACGTATTTCTTCCATGGGCCACGGTTTTGGCGGTTCGACAATGAGTTAGTTCGCGCCCACGAGTATTACCCACTGCCCACAGCCCAAATCTGGTTCCCCTGTCAGAGCAACTACGAAATGGACAAGTACACTATCAACGATGGACCGTAAAGTTAATTTTTTTTAATATTTATTAACCCTTAAACCAAACCGCGAAGAACTGATGTAACTAGAAAAGTTTCATGTGTGGATTTGTTTGGATCCCCAATAATAATAAAAAAATGTTAACGAAAGAAATAATATCCCATTAGTGTATGGTTCAAAATTAAAATTGTAAAAATATATGAGCAGATTTCGTTAGAAATATAAGAATCGACAATATAGAAAAAAATGCTACTGCTTATCTGTATTTTAATTAATAATATCTTGACACTGTACTTGATGGTCAAGGGAATTTAAATGGCAGATTAGTGTCGGGACCACTTTTGTATTAACATAAATTATCTTAGACACTTTTTGTGGTGTCTAGGATTTATTTTAATTTTTTTTTTAGTTTATGTATTATATGTCTGAGCTGAAGCCCTTATTATACCCTTCGCTTGTTTAAAGGTTCATAGGAATTCGTCCGATAGGCAGTATAATGCTACTACGCATTTTTTGACTATTTTGTTTATAAAATAAAATAAATTAATCAATGTCAAAAAAAAAACAATACTGCTCTTATTATTTAGTAATTTATCTAAAATGATCTAAATAAAGCGTATCGTTTTATTATTTTTATCGTCGATAAAAATGGAATAGAATATAAAATATGTAACAATGACGTCAATAAAAAAGTTCCAAAAGTTTTTTTTTATTTCCCAGTCATTGTCACAAGTGAGAGCTTCCTTCATGACTGGTAGGAATAAAAAAAAAGTGAACCATATATTATTATAATGTAATACTTATTCTAATGCGAAAGTTTTTACGAATTTTTTGACTCCTAAAGTTCTTAGCGTGAGGATTTCAAATTCGTCTGGAATTACTTCTACAGGTTAGCGCATTCATATAAAAAAAAAATAACTGAATAACTTTATTACCTATATCTAAAATAACTAACTAATATTATATTTTCGAAAAGTATGTTTGGATGTATGAATGTTTGTTACTCTTTCACGCAAAAACCACTGGACGCACTTGGATAAAATTTTGCACACACATAGTTTATTAACTGGATTAAAATAAAGGATACTTTTTATCCTGGAACATGTTAAGTTCCCGAGGGATCATCTAAAATTTTTTTTTGTTTTTTGAACTAATAGAATCAATTTAGTCAAGAAAGTTTAACTTTTAAAATAAATTACAAAGTTGAAATAATTGGAATGTTTTCGTCCAAATTAGTTCAACTAGTTGAACTTTGTGGAAAAAGACTTTTCACAACGATAAAGATGTCAAATAATATTTTTTTTTATATATTTCATTTCTCAACTCGGACAAAGTCGCGGGCACCAGTTTAGTTTTCAAATGAAACCAAGAAACTTTGATAAAAATATAGATTTATTAATTTGAAAAAAATCACATAATAACGGACATGCCTCATACTGTTTACAAAGGAAAAAAAAAATTTTTTGCTCTCGGAATGTATTATACCTTCCTTACAGCAGCTTTTTGTATAGAAAGTATATTTAAAAAAAAAAAAAAACATCTAATTGCTCAACAATCAGTAATACTGAATACAATATTAGTCCTGGAGCTGAAGACCAAAAATTGTATACAACTTTGAAAGCTGTTAAATTAAATTACGACCCATTTATTAAATAACTTTAAGTGAAGCAGTATTCACACTAATTCAATTGCCATTAACTTTTTTAAAAGACAATAAAAAAAATTAAAAAAAAAAAAATTATTTTTATCTCCACTCAATCTTCACAAAAGATCACAATATTTTTAATTTTTAACTAAACAATTAACAGTAAAAAAAAAATTAAAAAAAAAAAAAAAAAAACAAGATATAAAATCACACGAGTACAGTAACGAATGAAACAAGGCAAGCGTCTCCACTTAAACAAATTTCAACTCTATCCCTTTGACATACGGTTTGAATTCGCTTCGATATTATTAATCTCATCTCATATTGTAACTACATAATAATATGTATTTTTATTGTGAAAAATTCAACTAACTAACTACGTGGTCGTTTTGTTAAACAAAAAACACTTATATAACATTCCATTATATATTTATTTCTTTTATACTTATTCAATATATTGTCAAAGATCATTTCCCACACGTTTTATATCTTTAATAAATTAAACTGACCGAAAGTTTTTTTTTTTTTTTTTTATTTAAAATCGAAATTAATAATTTCACGTGTCATATAATATGAAATGTTATAAAGAAACCCTTAATTATTATTTTTATTTTATTTTTTGTTTCTGTCACTCTTAATTACTATAAAAAGAGACGAGCAACTCTTAAAGAGTTCGCTTGATATATATATATTAGATTATCAGAAATTTGTGTAAGTACATAAAAATGCTTTAGGTGTGTGTGTGTGTGTGTGTGTGTGTGTTTGTGTGCCTGTAAGAATTTGTGTGTGTGTGTGTGTATGCGTTTAGCTGCAGCATGAGGCAGGGTTGGGATCCTTCCCGGAGCGTTTGGTGATGTTGAGACGAGTGAACTCCTCGGCCACCGTTGGATGGATTCCGACAGTGTTCATCAGCTGTTCCATGGTGATACCGCATCTACAAATCAATTATAATAATAAAGCACATATGACATAAGGAATAACATTCCAGGGTGATTTTCTGTAAGGTAATAAATTGCTCCTGTCACTACTATAATATGGTCTACACACAAAACTTGTATTTGAATTTCTTAGGGTGGGTTGCACCGTCTAACTTTAACGTCAACCATATCCAAACAAGCCGTTAAATCTTCGGTTAAGCATATTATGCGTTGCACCATTTCTTACAACGGTTAAAATGACGTCACAAACTTAATGCTAACCTTTAACCGCTTGATATTTGGCCGGTTAATGTTATTCTTCTTCTTCTTCTTAGGTTTAAATGGCAATGCGGCTCATTTTAAAATGGCCATTGTCTGCCAGCGTCAAGTTAATGTCGATTGTCGCGTTATCATTTTGCCAGTGTCATTAGTAAAAATATCAATTTGTAATAGTTTTTTTTTTTTAAAAAAAAGTAACAGATCCAGACACTAGTTAGTCAAGTCAAGTCTATAATTTTCCTTAGTTTTCCAAAACAGGTCCGTCAAGTCTCTTAATGTTTATTGTTTCGGTTAAGTCAACTGTGACAGTTCTGTGGCAGGTGACTTTGAATGTTGCCACACTAAAAAAAAAAATTATTACCACAACTTAGGGAAATTACATTTTTTTTATAATGGCATAGACAATGACGAACGATATCATGGTGCAACGTGCAATTGTTAATTTCGACTGTCACCGTTAAGGTTACAGCTAAAGTTTAATTTTGACCGAAACAATAACAAAGCCACCGTTAGTCTTTTTGAACCGGTTCAAAGCGTCTTCATCGCAAGGGAAAGTGTTTGAACTGTCAAGCGTCATGTCACATCTGGGATGGTTGGTTACCGCAGCCACTGTACACGGGAGATTGATAACATACTTGATGGCTGCCGCGAAGCCCTGGATGACCTCGCCGGCGACCGGACCCACGAAGTGGAGCCCGAGCACCCGCTGCGGGGCGTCGCGCGTCGCCACCGCCTTGAGGTAACAGTTGCGGATGTTCCGCTGCGGGATGAAGAACTCCGTCGGCTTGTAGAACGCGTGGTACACTTCCACCTTTTCCGCGCCGTACCTGCGTTGGCGATCGTTCCTTTAGTTCCTTTAGTTGATTAAATTCCTCCAGTTCAGGGGTGGCGAACCAATGGCACGCTTTTATAGATTTAGCAGATGAATAAATTAAAGCAGTGGATTAAACGAGAAACTTATTATTGTTGCAAACATATTACAAATACAGACAATTCCAATGAACAGTCTACATACATTACATTTTTAACGGTCAGAACGCCTGATTACTATACAATATGCAACCCACAACACACGCGACACAATATTTTGGGCGCGCCACCGATCGAAACAGTTTTGCATTTTAGTTAAAAATAACAAACTACATCCACTCAAATGTCACGGTGACTATAGTAACCAAAAACATGAATCTACAAATTTGAGAAATCATTTAATTTTTTAAAATTATTACTATACAGTTCAAAATATATTTTTGCAGTAAATAAACAGCTTGGAGTCAAATAGGTATTTAGTTTTTATATTTTTTCAAAAATCACCAAGACAAAATTATATGATAGTGGGACGTCTATGCCTCATTTGAACATTTCTTTAGAAAAAAAAATGGCACGTTGCTTCCATAAAGGTTCGCCACTCCTGCTCTAGTTCCTTTAGTTCCTTTATAGGCCATTGATGATAGCGCGGACCGATCGAGACGAGTTGGCTCAGTGCAAAGCGGATAGTTTTGCACGAATACACGATCGAGTTCAAACCCTTGTCGAACTCTTAGCAAAACATTTTTCAATTATTAATTAATTTTTTTAGCCAACCAATTCGAGATATATTTTTTTAACATACTAAATTTCGATTTAAAATACTTTTCATCCATTAAATGGATGAGTGAAGGTCGACCTCCTATTCGGATGTTCGACTAATACTATTACAGTGAGAGGAATCTTATCTTACATCTAGACGTAGGACATAATAAGTGAATGCAGAGTAAGGTTTTTTTAGTCCTTCTTACCAAAAATTTAGTATTATTATTATTTTTTTACAGTAGGCAATTTTGTGTATCGCGGTTGACTGAATCGATTTTGACGAAATTTTATATGAAAATAACACAAACACCTTCAGAAAAGTGCATCGTCCAATTTTTATAACCGTGCACAGATAAAAATATTACAACAAAATTTCGTCTAAAACCTTTTTATCTTTTAAATCTTTTTTTCACATGCAAAAAAAAAAAAAAAAAAAAAAAAAACAAATCCCAATACAACAAAGCACATTTGACAAGTTAAATTTAGCATTACCTCTGCAGTGCGGTTTCCTCGCTGAGACCAACGCATCCGTACTCGAGCGGCGTGAAGATTGTGGTGGCGACGTTGTCGTAGTCCATTTGCTGATCTCCGCCGCCGAAGAGCCGACGAGCGAGTAGACGGCCCGCGTGGATGGCCACCGGAGTCAGCTCGGGCCTCCCCTCCAACACGTCACCCACCGCGTATATGTGACTCACGTTCGTCTGCTCGCCCTTGGCGATCACCTTGCCGTTCTCCGACAGGCACTGCACCGATTTCATATTTATTGAGATGCATGCACACTTTACTATCAGACAGTAATCATACCGAATTGACATTAACCAAGTATTTGTAATATCGCTGCTTAAATTCATAAGCACCACGAATCAAAATCGAAAAAATAAATTAAATAATTTTTTTGTATATTTTTTTTTTCTTATTAGATATAATAATAATATGTCAAATATAATTATGCATATTATACATAGTTAAAAGCGTATTTTTAAATTGCATTAAATGTTTTAATTAATTTTATAATACTAGAGAAGATAGAAGCATATAAGTTACTTTTGAATATAAAAAAAAGTTATCAAAACATACTAAATATGGAATAAAACAACCATAATAAGTCTTTTTGCAACATACAATATGAAGGATTGTGAATGTATTTTTGCAATAAAAACATTTTTTAAATTTTTTTGATTTGTGGTACTTTTGAATTTAAGCAGCGACATACTTTCACTTGTCGTTAGTATCCCTATCCAGATTTTGACTTACAGTATTGCTCGATACTACCAAATCAACTTTGTATTTGTATACAAAGGAGGATAACTTACATTAACACCGGCTGTTTCCAGGTTTAACGCCTTCGTGAGGGCGTATCTTCCGGCGGCCATGAGTACAGTGTCGAAAGCCTCTTCAAACCTGAAATTGTATTCAAGACAAATTAATTACATAAATTACCATGGGGAGCGTTCGAATATTATGAAGATTTTTGCCAACCCTAACGTTATACAAGGACATGTATAGCAACCCTAACGTTGTACAAGGATCCCCCACCCCACCCCACCCCTCCCCCCTCCCGCCAAATTGCGTTACGTAATACTTGAACGTCCCCATGACAGGAGGAAAGTGTATGTTCGATATAATATAATATAAAAGGTTTCCTCATTGTATATATTTGTTTATATTATATATACTGAATGCCCTATGTTTTGAACGTCGAAAATTAATGTTGGGGGACACACCATCAATATTATGCTGACCAATTTCTATACAAAATAACACACATTACGACGACGTTTTGTATTATTTTAAACTATATATCAAATATATATACGAACAATATAAAGAGGTAAACTTTGTATGTGCATAGGAGGTAATCTTTGACACTACTCATTTGATTTCAAAATTTATTTCACCAATAGTTAGAAAATAGAATTTCAGCTAAATATTCCAATGAACACCAGCGATCTAAAAATGCTTGGCAAAAGCAAAAGTATGTCAATCTTTACTTACATATTTTGTCAGACGTATTTTTTTTTAATACAGACAAAGTTGAACATAAAATAATTTTATTGAAAAAAAAAAAACTCACTGTTCCTGAGTATCGGTGTTCAACCAGCGCGCCTTCAACTGTCCCGTTTCCATTTTCTCAACCGCCAGTGGTATACACTTGTGGTGGAACTTGACACCTTTCTGTTCCATCTCGTTTGTGACCATTGCGGCCATTTGTTGGTCGAATCCGCGCAGCGGCACCGAGCGGACCAACACAGTCGCCGAATAACCTAGGGAATTCAGGAATCCGGCGCATTCTAGACCAATATCTGACGATAACAGTGAAGGTATCATAATATTTAACTTAGAGTACTAGGAAAGTAATGACTATTGATTTATCAATTTTAGTTTTCTTGTGTGAATTTTGTCCAAACTTTATTGTTAATTTGTTTCTCTGTAGCACAAATGCTGTATGACTATAAACTTTGGTGATATAAATATCATTTTATTATACCAAATAAGATTCAGGATGCCATATTGTGTAACAATAAAAATAATATGTTTTACTACATGTTCAACCTCTAATGACGCCAAAGTTTATGGTCATAACAAATGTTTCCAGATGGAAGTACCCTAACAAAATATAATGCATATATATAAACTTTGTCCGCAACTTTTACACATATTGGATCAAAAATGTATGGAGACCAGATGATCTCCACTAATTTTTTAATATTTATTTTATCAAATATACAACTGAACAATTTTAAAAATAATGACAATTTTAAAGGATACATCCAGCACCGACAACCAACGTCTTTCCTGGGGGATGGCCTAAACTGAAGATATCATCGCTCGTTATGCAATACTCCAAGGCGCCTGGTATTTCGGGATAGTTGGGTCTACCGCCGACAGCGATCACTATATTCTTAGCAGTGAGAGTCTTCTTTGTGCCGTTCTTTAAAGTAGCTACGATCGTGTGAGGGTCGGAGAACTCGCCAAGAGCGTTTATGTACTCTATCTTCTTGTCCCGAAGGTCCACTCTCGTCACCCAGTTGACAGATTTAATGTGATTCTGGATCGATTCGGTTAACGCTGACCAGTTGATTTTCACGTCTTTTATTGACGGCACTTCCCATCCGTAGGCGGTAGCTTCCTATAGTGGAATCGTAAAACATCTATTACTTCTATGTAATGGACATTTTTGAAAAATTTATTAATGTTACATATACTTATAGCTTCACATAATTTTCATTATATTTTCAACAAAAAAAAAAAAGAAATATTTCTGTACTCTTTACAAGGCTAGGAAGGAAAGGCGACTCTAAAGTAAATCCAATCAACAGGATATTTAAAGTTATAAATTGTAAAAAATATTGTACATTATATTATAATCATTATTTATTTGCATATCTGTCGTCGTTGCTGCGCCATCGTCTTCACAGCGATAAAGATGGCAAAGATTTATTATATATTTTATTTTTCAAAGCGGAAGAAGTCGCGGGCACTGGCTACTATAAAGAATATTTTTATTTAATTTTATTTTTAATTACGTAAACTTCTATACCTATAGACCACCTTAGTTCAGATTTTAGACATTTTGTTAAACAAGTATTAACATTCAACAGACTTGAGTGAATCGAACTTAGACCCAATAGGAATACAACTTTGTGTAGGTATGTATACCTACTCGTAAACTTAATCGTACATTTCTTCAGTTTATTCTCATACAAATCCACACTTCCACTGATTATTATCGAGTTAAGTGATTATTACAATCCGGCATCTGATTTATGGAGCAAAATGACTCTAATAAAGCGTTAGACCTTGAAATGAATGTGAGTCATACTTAATGAACGGTAACGATCGTCCAAGCGATTAGACTTACTGTGTCTGGACAGCACATCACATCACGTTCGAGCAGGATGTCTGTCTAATGACATATCAGCTAAAAATCTAATAAATATATATAAATGAATATTTCCGCTAGTCTTCAAATAAATATATAATTAAATATGTTAAATAGGTAAGTACAAAAATACATGCAAATGTCAATACATCTCAATACTTATATTAAATTAATGGCGTGTTGTCCCAAATTTCATATTATGAAATTGTGTTTAAATAAACCTTTTGTTTGACGAATAGTGAACATGAGAGCAATTCAATACAAACGAAATGTTTCACAGATAACATTTGACAGGAAGTAATTAAACATTAAAAAAAAAACGTGTGAATAACATTTTAATTCTATTTTAATACACTTTTTGTTAAGATTACATTAACAACTCCTTTGAGGCCAGCTATAAATCTCAATAATATTTGATATTTGAATTTTTGTATGTTTGTTCCTCAATAAAGCAAAAACAGCTGAATGGATACTTTTTTTTTTATCCTGGAAAAGTGTTAGGTACCCGAGGGATCGTCTAAAAATCTAAAAAAATTCAGCGCCACCGTCGTCACTGCTACTTCTTGTCAGTTGTTATATTTTTCTTTTTTCAATGCGAACGAAGTCGCGGGCACATGCTAGTTAATTATGAAGGCCTTTATATGGAAGGCAGTGTTAAACGGACCACTTGATGGTAGGTGGCTACCGTCGGCAGTGCACTTGCAGCACCTGCGGCGTTGCATGTGTTATAATATGTTATAGATATAGACGACGGTAGCGACGTCCCAATTAATGAACTGTCAGCCTGTCTGACGACCTAATAAGAGTTTATAACAATTAAGTCATTTATAGTTTGCTAAATGATCTCAAATTATTGCACAGTGTGTATTAATATATATAATAGAGTTTAAAACGTGATACACACTGAAGTATTTCAAGGACTTGACCTGACTGCTTTAGACTTGACGGACCTGTTTTGGAAAACTAAGAAAAATTATAGACTTGACTTGACTAACTAGTGTCTGGATCTGCTACTTTTTTAAAAAAAAAAGCTATTACAAATTGATATTTTTACTAATGACACTGGCAAAATGATAACGCGACAATCGACATTAACTTGACACTGGCAGACAATGGCCATTTTAAAATGAGCCGCATTGCCATTTAAACCTAAGAAGAAGAAGAAGAAGTATTTCAACAAAAAGATAACAAACAACATTAACACAATGACTATTATAATTATATGCTTTCATTGTAATGTTTATTTTCAGATTTCATTAAGTAGCAAAAGTATAATATCTGCAATCAGTCCTTGACTTTAAGTGGATGTATTTAAATCATTCTAAAGTTTTGAAAATTTTTAAGTCTTATAAAGGAAGTTTTACAATTCAAATTAGCCTTAGTGGACTGACTCATGTACGGGTACAGGATAAGAATACTATTTAGTCATCTCACATAATCAGACATCATAGCAGTAAACATTTTGTTAAATAGAATACACATTACCAATATAATAATTTATTATAATACTAAAATATTGCTGAATCCAAGACATTTTCACTTTTCACTATTATAATTGAAGACAATATGTCGCATTTTTGGGTTTTTTTTGCGTTGATGAAGGTAATCATTTAATAAATGATTACAGAACTTAAGATAGTCGATTTAAGACATATTTTGGAAAATAGAAAGTTGAAAAAGGTGTAATGAATGTAATTTTAAAAAGCAAAAAGTGCAGAAAAGTTTACTTTTTGATAATGGAAAAAGGAGTTATGTTCACTATTTATTTTAAAAATAATAAAAGTGTTTAATTTCTATTATACCATTAATATTTTCAAAACTCCGTCCATTAAATATTACATTTACATATTGTATCGCATATTATAAATAATTTGGCTCTTATCTGAATCAAATTAAAGCCTCTGATGCCATAGGAAAATTTATTTAAAATTTGTGTTTAGTGTACTACTCATATATTTAAGTTTTTTCTATTTTTATTTTATTTCTCAGTGCTAATTGAACATCAAAACTTGCTTTATAACCATATTCAACTGTGTTTAAACTATTCTCCTTGGAAACAGGAATTTCCAATAAAATTCTAGCAAGTACAAAATCTTGGCAAAATAAGACCACTGGATTCTAAGATCTACTAGTACTTCTATACTTATTTACATTCTTACAGTGGAATTTAAGGCAAAAAGAAAATTCCAACAATAAATTCAATATCTTAATAACATTCTGGTAAGGGTTCGGCTTTGCAAGGATGGCTCATATTGGGAAGTGTGGATAAGGCTGGGACAGGAAGTGGATCACTTACCGCACCCTACAACCAAAACATATCAAGTTAATCACAAAAACTATTATGTGAAGCTATACAAGAGTACATTGAAAATGCTAATTTAATGGCTTGACTGCTCTAAAGTAATAAATTAAACAAACTATGTATAATTAAAAATTATAAACCAACCCCCGACTAGAAAGTGCTAAATAGAAATTGAGCACAAACATGCTATATCTACTGTAAGTTGCTAAATAATTGGCTGTCCAGCAGACTAGTTAGTTAGTTAGATAATCCATGAAATGATAACCTTGACATCAGGTCAAGGTTATCATTTCATGGAAATACCACCACTGTAACAGTATACCGAATTTCACATCAATCAAACCCGTGAAACCCTTCGCTTCACTAGCTTCAAGGTCTTCAAAGGCCTCAACAAATCTTTATAAATTTGAGCTAAGGATCATTTCATACAAAAAAAAAAAAAACAGATCAAAATTGGTCCATTCGTTTGAGAGCTACGATTTCATAGACAGACACATAGACACACAGGTCAAATGGTTAAAAGCTATTACTGTTAGCATTTTCAATGACAAGAAATAATATTTTATTACAATATAAAATCACTCACATGAATACTCTCTCCGAGCATGGCGGCCTGATGCATCAATTTCTTCGGTATACACCCGACATTAACACATGTACCACCGAGACCCCATTTTGTGCCAAGCGGTGTCGGTGTCACATAATCCAAGACGGCTACACGGGCTCCATGGTTCACTGCCTCCTTGGCACAGGCTAGACCCCCCGACCCACCACCGAGGACGGCCAAATCATAGTCGTATGTTCCATCTACAAGGTGCATAGTGATGTAATCATGTGAGATAAGTGTTGTTATAAGCACCATATTTTTTTTTAATTATTATTGACAATGATTGTGCAATCGTGAGTGTAATGAAAAAAAAAAAAAACATGAAATGACAGCACCACGAATCCTCCTTTATACAATACCTTTGATGAAATTCTCTACTGGGGCAACCGACTGGGATTTACGGCTACAACAGAACCACCCGCCTGTACCCGCCGACAACCAAATACCAGTTTATAACTTGTTACTCATTTATTCTTAGTTTAATTATGTTACCAACTCATTAACTAGTGAGTAGTTAAAGAAAACCTTAGTGGAATAGCAGCATGCGTGTTGTTGTGTTTCCGTGAGCAAGCGAGGTATGTGAGAGCCCATTTCCATATGTCTTCCCATCCTTAATCCTACTATGCACTTGCATGATTTGTGACATTGCTTGTGTTATAGGCGACGGTAGCCACCTAACAACAAGTGGACCATCAGCATATCTGACTACCTTGACATAAAAAAAAATAGTTGTTCATGTAAGATTCTAGTAAGAAAATACGTAAATGTGTAAATTTGTTACAATATCAGGATAAAAAGTTATTCTAAAAACTCGGGTAAATACATCGAGGGAAGATCTATTAGTACGAATTTGCAAAATTTACCTTAACGAGGTGAAGAGGTTATGAAATAGTATTAAAAACTCAAGGCCAAAGAAACAAATAGGTACATTTGAAACTTACTGGCGACTAATGTCCTTTGGGATATAACCATAACATCGATTCTACTCAATGGCTTTAATAAATTATTAATCCGCGTAAATTTATTAAAGATTGTCATTTTTGACGTCAAATGATATGATAGTGTCAAAGTCAAGAAAAAGTTCTCACACAATTTCTCACACACGCAAGCAGTTTGTTTGAACGCACGGCGAATTGAAAAATTGGGAAAGTATTTTACACTTCAAAAGATAAAACGAAATGAAATCCACACTAATTACAGGCTCGAACCGGGGCTTGGGGCTTGGGATGGTGAAATATCTCGTAAAGCACAACAGTGACACAAAAATATTTGCTACATGCCGAAATGCATCCGAGGTAAGTAGGTATAATATAACTCACCAACAGGTGCCATTTTATTAATGGTTTTTATATAAAACAGTCACTTTACACGGTGAACGTTTTAAAATCTTTCGCTTTCCTTTTGACGAATAAACAGAAGAAGCGGACAAGCGTCCTTTTCCTTTTCTTTTTGTATTGTATGATTGTAGCGAATTAATTCCTATTCCTATATAGAACGTGTGAAAGAGACAGACAGCGTATGTCTTACATTTACAAAATGACAACCAGTAAGGGTTGCCAACTTATAAAACATTTGTCTGGTACAGAAACAACTAAAAATCTCGTATTTTGCTTTCAAACCTAGTCTACTCATCAGGTATTTAAACTGTTATAAGGTCTGAGGTGAGGTTATAAAACCAAATATATTACTTATTAAATGAGTGTACGCTTAGCAGAAATTCGTCGACTTAATAGGCAGTTGCCTATTTTTCAAAAATCGTTTAAACTTAATTTTTTGTTTTGCATAAATAATAACCAGATAATTAACAAACATTAAATTGAAACACACATACGTCGTCATTGTGGTCTGTATGGCGTCATATCATATTATTCAATAAAAAAATAAAAATTACAATTGATCGATAATTAAGTTGATACACTTTAAAACCAAAGTGTAAAAAGTAAAAAACTATTTAAGTTAAAAAATGTTGTTCACTATAAAAATAATGTAATTAAATTTCCTAATTACTTATATCAAAATCTCATACATTAATCGTACGAGCCTGATCGTGTCCTCGTATATCTTACACGTACAGCACACCACAAATCTCATATTTGTACGAGGAACCTCGTACGGTTGGCAACCCTGCGTAGATTGCGTGACGTCACTTAGCCATACGTCATCGACCTTGAAAATGAATGGAATTGAGGATGACTATGAAAAATGTAGATAAAATGTATCGATGCTGATAATAATATCTGATCATTATGACGATGAAAATTATTCTCTCGCTTGGATGACATTTCCTACACAGCCAGTGGTGTGTGTGAATGAAATCATATGCGTAGTTCACGTAGTTGACGTCATTTCATTTAGTGCTTGTCACATAGGAAAGCGCGGGCGCGGTGGCGGCTGCGGGCGCGGTGGATGTGGCGAGCTCGTTTTCATATTGGTCGCCAGGCGTTTGCGCTAAAGAGTATAATAATTACATATATGTTCCTTGCGCGAGTCTCGCGCGCTCTGCGGCCGCTAGCTCGACATGAACACACTCAAATAACATCATGTTTGTTATTTCCGCGAGCTCGCCGCACAAACACCTATCTTTGTAGTGGGTGTTGACTGCACGCGCCAGTTGCTAGCTTGCCCGTTACTTTCGCCGCACTTACGCGCACAACGTATTGTACGTTAACACTTGCATATTATGCTGTGTGTGACCGCGCCCGCCACCGCGCCAGCGTGTCAACGTGAACAAGCACTTAGGCGTGACGTCTAGTTGAAAATATAGTAGACACAATATTTAATAGCACAATATTGAAATTTATTTTTCTCATTTATATAATTAAGGTAGCACAGTTTAATTGCATGTTATTAGTCAACGATTTTGTTTCCACAGACAAAAGAACTATGTGATTTTTTTGCACTGGTCACTCATCGGCCACATACACGCCACACAGTTAATGCCGCGGTAACTTTAAATTAAATTTTATTTAATCTTTTCAGGAACTTATAAAATTGGCGGAAGCTAACAAAAATCTGCACATAATTAATTTAGGTAATTATTAGATTTTTTATTCTACAGACACTTCCAGACAAAAAAGTTCGAAATTTTTATTAAGTAATAAAAAATCCTAACTAAACACTGATTAGACCACAATTATTAATATATTAATAAATAAACATTATGCAATAATAATTGTATATAAAAGGTCGGTATTAATATATATATTTATTAAAGGTACCTACTATACATAGGTATATAATGTAGATAGGTATTTATTCACGCTTATTTATTAACAATATATTCTTGTCTAACTTTTTATGATTTGTTTGTTTCATTCTTATATATTTTTTACGTTTGCATTGTTGTTCAATTATTGCAATTCAAAATAGGAGTATAATCTCTGGTATAATTAACAATTTTGATATCACAAATATTTGTACGCCGTAATTGCGGTAGAATGTTTATAGGCACCTAAAGCTTATTAAACTAGTCATCTTATTCACATTTTGAGACTGTTAAGTTATTATATTCATTTTTTTTTTAATTTTATTGTAATTGAATTAATTATATTTGAATATGTAATGTAAATATAGTAGGTAACACGCGGTTCTAGCCAAGCTTGTGAAGCCATCAAATCGATTGACCTGGTTTCAAAAGACACCGCTTCTTTGTCAATCGCTATCATTATACTTACTAATATATAATTAAACATTAGTATAAGGGCATCTTTCACAATGTGTCAAGTAGGCTAACCGCCATTTAAAGTCACCGGTAACCGGGAATGAAGGAGATGATATACCTTTGTTTGTACTGTAAAAGTCCCAAAAATTATAAAGAAAAAAAATAATAATAAAATTCGGCCATCGAAGGATGCAGTAAACAGAGTGCATAATTTAATAAAACATAAAATTATTTCTAAAATTAACTAATCAACAATTTACTTGTAGTTGGTGAAAGAGGCCCTAAACTTAACTATTTTTAAAAAAAATTTACTTTTCAAAATTATGACACACACTTTTTAATAAAGGAATAAATAGGTAATTATTTATTGGCTATAAAACTACATAATATTTAGTTTGGCCTTAAATACCTCATCTTTATTATTATATATTTTTATTATTTTCAGATGTTACAAAGACATCTGACATCGACAATGTACCTTCAAAGGTGGCTGCCATTGTTGGTAATGAAGGGCTCAATTTGCTCATCAATAACGCCGGCGTCACCACTAAATTCACCAAATTAAACCTAGTCAAGACTGAACAATTGTTAAACAATCTTACAGTCAACACTATTGCTCCTATAATGCTTACAAAGGTCAAACTCTTATTTACCCTTCTCGTGTGGAAACATCCCATAGCTTAACTTTCATAGACTTTTTTCGCTATAAAATGCATATTTTCCTTTGAAACTGCTTCATTTTATAAATTACAGAGTCTATTGCCATTACTAAAGCAAGCAGCTGAAGCGAATCAAGATAAACCAATGGGATACAAACGCGCCATCATCATCAACATGAGCTCCGTACTGGGTTCTATTGGTCTCAACGATAATGGTGGATTTTATCCATACAGATGTTCCAAAGTAATACTTATTAAAATCAAGAATGTATTTAACACTTTAATTAAATCTATATATATACTATCTATACTAATATTATATGTTTGGATGTATATAAGTAACGATTATATCTATGTCTTCTATATCCGTACTATAATAATATTATAAATGCGAAAGTATGTTTGGATGTATGGATGTTTGTAACTCTTTCACGCATAAACTAATGAACCGATTAGCATGAAATTTTGCATACACGTTGTCCGGGACACCGGAAAGGACATAGGGTATCTTTCATCGTTCAACGCGGACGAAGTCGCGGGCACCAGCTAGTCAAAAATATTATAAAGAGAGAATATATGTATGTTTGTAATGAATAAACTCCAAAAACTATTGGAGATTTTAAAACAAATTTCACCTATAGAAAGCTACGTTATCGGCGAGTAACATTGGCTATATTTTATTTAAAAAAAATTAGATACGCGATCGAAGTCGCGTGCAACAGCTGGTTACCTATATATATCTCTAAAAAGTATAAAGCAAAGTTGCTGGTCTCCTCGCTCTGTCTGTTTCTCCAGGTTTTCCCCGCTTACTGCTTCTAAACCGAACAACAGAATTTGGTAATATTTTCACTAATTGAAAGACAGATACATAAACGAGGAAGAAAAAGTTAGCGGAGAACCGACAGATTTCTGTATTGGTCTGTACAGCGACTTTATTTTATTATAATGTATTTTATAATATCACTAGCTGTCCAAGATTCGCCCGGGGTGCATTTTTTTTTCGTAAAAACCTTCCCTGATTATCCCTCTATCCATTGGTGAAAACCGCATGAAAATCGGTGCAGTAGTTTTTGAGTTTATCGCGAACAGACAGACGAGGCGGATGACTTTGTTTTATAATTTATCTAGTAGGTACGACTTTTTTATTTTCTCGCATAAGTGATCCAAAAAAGGGAATGGTTAAGTTCACTTAAGTGTAATTTAAGTCAACTCGCATGCTTAGCTCGCTCGTGCGTCAATTTATATCGGGCATAGTTGATCATGATCATTGATCATTGATAAAGAATATACTAAGTATTACATTTTTAAAAAACTACCTTGTAAAACTAATATTGCAAACTAAACTAAGTACTGTATTTATTAACAAATTTACTTGACAGTTTCATTTTCTCTACGAATCTACCGTTTCTATTCTGTCTGTTAATGCTGACAACATTAATTTATTTCAGGCAGCACTCAACGCAGCTACAAAGTCTATGAGCATAGATCTAAAGAAAGATAATATTCTTGTGGCTTCTTTTCATCCCGGATGGGTGAAGACCGACATGGGAGGCAAGAACGCGCCGATAGATATCGAAACTAGCATCGAAGGCATATTTGAGACAATAAAAAAATTGAGCGAAAATGATAGCGGGAAATTTTTGGAATATACTGGCACAGAGTTGCCATGGTAATGCACTTTGCAATGCAATAATTAATTTATAACATCATCAACTTGCTTAAAGGTCTAGTTACCAGGCTATAAAATTCCAAAAAAAAAAACATCAACATCTCAGCCCTAAAAAAATATGTTCCAATAGTAGTCTGGACTCACCGTCGACCTGCGACCTTATTATAATTATATTATAAGTATATTTAAACTTGCATTTTTTTTTTAAATTTAAAACTGACATTTATTAATCACCTCATCATGTCAATCTCGCAAAGCACACACAGCACTTATTTTCTGTCTAGCCCCAATCATATTAACAAAATTCCGAACAACATTAAGCAGCTTAATAATTTATATTTAAGAAGAAAATTTAAAAAATAAAATTACTTATTGATAAATGTTACTATAATTTAATAGATGATGATAACTTAGTCAGTGGATAGTAGTCATTTATTAGTAGGTAGGTATTGTTATGTTAATGTTCTCAAAATATTTGCCCCAAAGTGTTGAATGTAGCGAGCCTTATTCATTATAAATAAAACCATCGTAATTACCTATATTCAGCAAATAAATTATTATTATTTTTATCTCAGCCGTAGGACGTCATAATTTTCCATGTTTGTCACCATAGCCTGTAGGCTGTAGCGTCACAGCACAATTAAAGAGCTCTGGCGATGACGCACACATACAGAATACCACCGCGAAATAACAGCATATGTGCTTTTACCCCATCCCTTCCTTTCCTTTAATTTTTCTATGGTCAGCAGCGCACTTGAAGCACCTATGACGTTGCTTGTGTCATAGGCGACGGTAGCCACTTACCATCAAGTGGATCGTCAACCTGTCTGTCGACTTTAACATAAACGAAAACAATATGCAACGCGTTTAAGTATACATTTCATTACCACAACTAAGCACTAACGATAACAGAACTACTTACTAATATAAAGAAACGATAATATTATGCCTAGAATATTATTAGGTAATATCATGCCTAGAAGTTAATATTAGCCTAGGTATACCTAGAAAAGGTAACATTATTATGATAAAATGTAACTACCTTCCCAGGGTGCTTTTGATGTGCCCCTTACCAATTCCGACTTAGCAGTCTTCACATTCTGATCAGACCCTTTTCCTGCAAAAAAAAAAAAACATGTTTCCAGTAATATAGATATACTTATATAAATTTATTTGCACTGCATTATGTTTAATTGAATACATTAGAAAATGTTGATTTAATCACCTTATTATACCTACTAATATTATAAATGCGAAATATCGTGTTGTGTTACTGTTTGTTACTCTTTCACGCAAAAACGGCTCAACGCATTTGGATAGAATTTGGCACACAGATTGTTTAAAACCTAGATTAACATATAGAATACTTTTTATCCTGGAAAAATTTTAAGGAAGACATGAAATGTTCCCGCGGGAACGCCTAAAAGTATAAAAAAAATGGACGCCAACTGTCGCCCTGCCACCGCCACCGTCTTTCTCGCCATAGAGAAAATAATTAATAGGTAGTTGCGAATATACCTTTATGAAACTTATTTCTAGATAATTACTGAAAGAAATAGACATAAATTTGCATTGCATTCGTTTATCTATAAAAGGAGGTAAAAACTTTTAAAAATAAAAACATTTTAAAAAGAGACTAACTAATTGAATAAAAGTGAATGAAATGTAACCATTTAAAAAACAACAATGAGTCTTTCTGAATATATTATTCATCAGAAACTGATGTTATCACAAAATGAACTCCATACGTGCGAAGCCGGGGTCACAGCCAGTACCCACTAAGCCAGAGCCAATAAGGGGATAAAACGGTTATTATTTCAATTAGGTAAGTATGTAGGTACCTACCTAAAGATAAACAGGAAGGTATTATTACACATGTAGGTATTGTATACCTGAAGAACCTAAAGATAACCTACCTACTGACAACTAATAGTATCTAAGTAGGTAGGTATAGGTACTACATGCACGATCAATATTACTTTTTTTTATAAGTAACAAAAAAGTTGATTTGTTAAATAATACAGACAATTCAACACCCACAGTTCAATAATACACATAGTTACCATTTCGGTGATTCATTTGATGTAGATTATGTATCAAAGTAAGTGGGCGGTGAACTTTTACCACGTGAGCGTTCGATTCGCCCACTGGTCGAAGTTCCACTATAGATATAATCCACTATATAATTGTATTATTATTATTTTTCTTTTCTCTCATTAAAACTGCCATCAATCATTAGTGACTATAATCAGTTCGGATGTAGGTATTTCATAGGGAATGTGAGTTTTGTAAGCCATCCCCTCAACCAACCCCTTAATATTTGCTTTCGTTTAAACGTTCTCACGGTTTGAGAGGGGTCAAGCAATTTAATTGCCAAGGGATTTGGATGTATGGCTAAACTTAGCGTCTAGTAAGTTCTTTAATTTCGTCCTTTACGGTGGGCATGTCTATGTAACCATGTATCTCGTCACTGCGAACAAACCAGGGTGCACTTACATTGTCCGCAGGATTGCGTTTTGCGCTCTTTGCAGACATTTTATTTTGCTGTCACTGGCAATCTCCAATTATTGGATGCCATAAGTCCATAGTTCCATACGGGTTTGATAACTGCATTGTACACACAGACGTCAACACCTACTACTAAAGTAGGTGTTGCTGACGTCTATTATACAAGTAAGCGTGCTTGTGTATGGAGGTCAGTGATTGTACAGCAGTAATTTGTTTTTCAGAGACAGAATTGAGTATACATATTGTAATAATAGGTCTAAGGGAAAATACCCTACGACTTAACCAAATTTCAGTATTTTAAACCTAATTGTTAATACGCATTTGGCCTACGTAAAACATAGCGAGTTGATGAATAGTGGGGTGCTGAATCAGCAAGTTTTTCGAAAGTTATGCATCGATAATCTATTCATTTTCAAAATATTACTTATTATATTACCTTAATCTATTTTTTACTACTTGCTGAAGATGCCTATATTTAACTACCATTTAATTTTCTTTTTATACCTACTTAGTATTTTGTTTAGTGCCATCTATTTACGATGTTTTACACTAAATCGGTTATATAGCCTAAGTTGAATAATAATATTCATTGAGCTGTAGAATCAGTGATGCGGTCTATGCGGTGGATACTTTAAATTACAAAAAAAAATTCTAAGTCAACGCATATTTCTTGAGAAAGGAATCAAAGTTATTAGGGTCTAAATCTTTATCGTAGTAAAAATCTAAAATACTGTTCATTATTTTACTCCCTTTTTTATATGCATCAGCAGTAAATATTTTAATGCAATCGTATTATTTTATATAACGACTGCATTGAAAATGCTGACGCATATAAAAACCTACATAAATTTTTCATAATCATGTAGGTAATGCAGTTAAAATAATATTCATATACCTACTTCGGTTTTAATTACACACCTATCTAATGAAATAGATAGGTATATTTTGTTTGGTTCTATGTAAAGTCGGGGTAAGAAAAGGTACGTCAATTTTCAAATTTTTTCCTTCATAAGTCAAGTCGTAGACTCTTAGTAAGTACCACATTTTTGAAACTAAATCACTAAGCAGACAACTAACAGACATTTGAAATGAATTTTTAGCATGACTGATAACAGATAAATGGCCTTGATGCAAGCAAATGTAGACTTTAAGGTGACGAACCTTTTCTTACGCCGACTGTTAATCTATCTGAATACCTAAGAACTTACTGAACTTGTTGCATTGCGCCCTCTGCGGACATATCCTAGATAAATCCATAAAAATAGTTAGTAATTGTAGTTAGTTAGTAACAATATCACACATTTATATTTAGTGTTTTACTCGCACTTCAAATCTCAGTCAAGTGTAACTTTTATTATAGGTAAGCAATATGGACACAAAACACAGTTAAAAACATTAGGCACTTTAGGACTTTATTATGAAAGGAATTAAAAAAATACACATATTACCACATTGCCATTAGATTAGTGTCACTGTGATTTTAAATATAGGAAAAATAAAATACTTTTGATTTAGATACCTACATATAATAACATTACTGACAATTAATTGTCAAAATATTAGAATATGACCTAGGTAGGTGACTTATTTGTTAATTTATATATTCATACTTCATTATAGAACCTATAAACTCATTATTGTAAGTTTGTAGCAATACCATAGAAATGAATGAAAGCAATTTGATTTATTTCTTATTATTCTTAATAAAAAAAAACTACATAATCATTAATTTCGATAAAAAAATATATTTATTAATTGCAGTTTAATGCCAATTATAGTGTTATTATAACTTCAAAATTACAAAATAACTAAAACCACAAAAATTAAACGACATCCAAAGCTCCGAATGGTAGGTAGATAGTGAAAGCTTTCTCCTACTGGGCTGGGAAGAACCTCGAACAGACAGAAAGAGCAAACAGATTAGCTTATAGTTTTTAACTAACTGAAAGGTTGCAAATGAAAACACATAAAAATGTCGAGGGCGGGTTGCTAGTGCTAGAACTTAAAAAAATTCAAACATACTTAATGGTATACATCAGAATGTACTTACCTAAAAGTTACCGAAGGAAGCAGGTAAATACTTACCACTTTCAAAAGCCAAAATGTGAAAATAAAATTTCTTCCCAATATCTACAGCTATAGGATTTTTATCATAATTCCAGGATTCACATCTTAGAATATATCTCCTTTATTATTATAATTCTCAATTTTTTCAATAGATAGTGCGCGCAACAGTAATGTGTAAGTTTGTGGAGATTCTTTGACGCGTTGACACACAGCGTTTCGCAGTCTGTTTGGCGGCAGTCGGCAGCCACCCTCTTACGGAAGACCACAGTAAAATAATTAGGTGTATGTTTGCATTTCGTAGCAAGTAGGTAAATTCCTTCATAATTCCTTATCCCACTAAGATCTGATGTATAAAAGTTTATACTTATTCAAAAGAATTATCCTAAAATCCCATGGGAGCCAAATGGAGGGAGGCTTTAGAACCGGTCCAGGTTCGCACGGATGCAATCGATATACACAATCCTTACTCGTTTATCTCCCTTTCCATTAGCAAAAACAGTATTAAAATCTGCTGCGTAAGTTAGAAGCAGAGAAACAGATAGAGGGGGAGAGTGACTTTGTTTTATACTTATTAGGAATTTTTTTAGATTCGAAATAGTCAGAGCCTAAACAAAATTTCCCATTCAAATTTATTCAATGCAACATAATAACTTTCAGTGCGTTACTTTATCTATATTATAATAGAGAAAAGATTTGTATTTTTGTTTGAATGAATAAATTCAAAAACTATCGGACCGATTTAAAAAAATATTTCGCACATAGAAAGCTACATTATCAGCGAGTAACATGGCTATATTTTTTAAAGTATAGAGGACGAAGTTGCGTGCAACAGCTAGTCTATACTAATATTATAAAGAGAAAAAATTTGTATTTCTGTTTGTAATTAATAAACTGAAAAACTACTTGACCAATTTTGAAAATTCTTTCACCTATAGAAATCTACATTGTCAGTGAATAACATAGGCTATATTTTATAAAGTTACGCGGACGAAGTCGCGTGCAAAAGTTGTTAATAATTTATCGATTTTTATCAATTTTTGAACTCCAAATTTATTTATGCTATTTCTCGCCGATCATTAGAAATTACTGGTCATGTATTTCTTCCCAAAGGATAAGACGCAGATAAGCAATGGTTAAGAAGGCCACCCCCAGTGAACTATTCACATAGAATACATTACATAAGCAATAGATTTTATTAGAAGGTATAAAAGGAAACTAATTGGTTGGTATCAAAAATCGGAATTTATTTCCGTTTGCTGTATAATAAGTTCAAGTAATTTAACAATTTGCCAGGTTACAGATTTGGCCACACAGCCTGTTAAGCATTTAATTTTATAACAATTATACAATTCGTCAGACCTATTAACCTAAAACTTACACGAGCTACCTACAATGACATTATACAAGTAAATCTAATTTATCTACAGCAATTATATTAATAAGTTATATACACAGAAGAAGATACATAATCATTACGGCAATTTTTTTTTTATCATTTACATTACACCTACGATACCATTAAGACTTATCTGTAGCCTGAGAAATTTTGATTTTTCCTACACTCGGGGCAATACCACTTGCCTTTGGGCGGTACCATGATACCTACGCACTCAAAGTGAAACCATTCTATAGGACAACCTTCAGCATCGCACGCTATCATTTCAGACACCTCGTCGTAGGGACACCGGCAGTAACAATACACGCTCTCTCCCTCGCGCGCCTGTCTAAAAGCCGGCCTCTGGAAAGGGTACGGCAGACTGGATGTGCCCGAGTTCAAGTAGGAGGGTGGCGGCAGTGGTGCCGGATTCTGTACACTGTTCGGCTGATATATCTCCAAAGCTCCATCCTCTTCACTACTCTCCGAATCACTCGAGTCCATTTTCATAAGAACACGCGGTAACTCAGGTTCCGGAACGGGTGGATGCTCATATTCATAGTTACTTAACCTCTGTGTTAATGTACTTGAAGGCACTTCTTTCTTTGCTCTATGAGTGACCGGTGAGGGCAAATCTTCCTTACGCCACTCCAATTTCGGTGGTTGTTGCGGCTTCAGTGCGAGAACTGGCTGCGGAGTGGACTCCTCGTCGCTGGAGTATCCGTAAAATTTATTCGGAACACGTCTTCTCTTAGACGATCTTTTATTCTCTGCAGACGTTGGAGTATTTTTATTGCTAGCAACAGTCGTCTGTTTAGGAGCCTCTGGAATTTGTACTGTATTAGATTGTAAAGATATGGTTATTTTGTTCGGAACTAAAGTGCTAGGTGGCACATTTGTTTCTTGTACATCCGATTTAGCAATCACTTCTTTAGGAATGTTTATTTTTATAGGACCATGTTTCTTTGAACTCCTAGATTTCTTTTTCTTTTTACTCTTCTTCTTACTACTGGAAGGTTTCTCCTTTATATTTTCAATTTCATTTTTAATATCATTCTCTTGTTTAATCGGTGTTGTGCACCGACTGGGATCGGCAGACAAAGATCCTCCGTCTGACGGTGCCACCGACGCAAGAAGCATTAGTTGATTGCGTTTTTCTGCAAGCTGTTTATTCGCAACGTGTTGCGGGCGTTCGTCATAAAATTCTTCATCAGTTTCACTTTCTTCAGTTTCTAAGTCCGTCTCTGCAATTAGTGGCTCAGTTTTTTCTGGAATCAAAATAGGCGTTTCGGACATTCCCATGACGTCAACATTCGAACCATTGCTTAACCTTCGGCTTGGTTGCAATTTCTTCAACTGCTTTTTCTTCTTCTTTTCATTGACTGATTCATTCGACGAGTCAGAGTCAGAAGAACTAGACGAAGAAGATCCACTACTAGAACAGGAACTACAGTTAGATGTACAAGAACTAGAAGCACTTGAATCACTATCGGTATTGTTACTACTACTACTACTTGACGAAGATAGTTTTCCGTGTTTCTTTTTAGATGACTTTTTACTTTTCTTTTTATCCAAACTAAATGTATCTTCATCACCATTCATATCTGTGGGTATTATACAATAATCATGATCCGATTCACACACATGTTTCCTGATAGGGACTAACGGAGGTGTCTTTTCCTTTTGTTTTTCGACTTTAGCCTGATACTTTTTAAAATTATCCCATATATCTAGAACTTGTTGTTCGCTTTGTTTTTCCTCTTCAGTGTTTTCAACATTTTCGTGTGGTTGTGGTTGTGGCATGTTTACAGCGTTAGTACTCTGAACATCGACATTTGGTTTAGATTCTTCTTTCACTGTTTCTTCTTTACCGTCTACAGCAGGCGGAGGTGGAATTCCACTGTCAGACTCATCACTGCTATCACTTTCAGAGAGATTTAAAGCGGGGAGATCAACATCTAACAATAAAGCATCTTTTTCTTTAAATTTCTTCTTCTTAGACTTTTTAGAGTGCTGTATGGTTACAGGTTCTACCTTTGCATCTTCTGTAGCTTCCGCTTCTTCTTTTGGAACAGCATCTACCAAGTCAACAACAGGTATTGGTTCTTTAGGGGCATTCAATATATCAGCCGCAACTGTTGAAGTATCCATATTCAAATCTTCAGATGCTTGTTTCTTAAGGTGCTCTTCTATATGTTTCATTAGTAATTTCTTTGAAACAAACTTCTCAGTACAATCTTCTTCAGTACATACATGAGGAAATTCATTAGAGTGAAATCTCTTGTGTACTTTCAAATAGACAGCTTTGCTAAACTGCAAAGCGCATTCATCACAAACAAACGAAGTAGGCGGGATACAAAAATGATAAACATGGGGCCACTTTTTTTGAAGACACTTTTTGCACATAACACTTTCAGTGCCATGTTTCCAAAATAAATGTTTTGTTATATCCGGTTTATTTCTGTAAGCGATGCCACAGCGGTAGCATAGATGGTGCAATTTATGTTTCCAGACGTGATTTGACAGACGCGCTTGATTATGACAAAATTCTAAACAGACATCGCAAGTGTGATGGATCTTTCTTAGGTGTACCATCAGTCTAAATGAAGATGGTATGGAATCAACATTGCACAAACAGCATCTATACTTAATTTCATATTCAGAATCATATGTTCCTGGACATAAATGACATAATAACTCACTATAACTATAAAAATTAGATTTACACATGACACATAACAAAATTGTTTTCTGGTGCATTTTACGGTTATGTAAATAGAGATCTTTATGAACAGCTGTTTTAAAGTAACATTGAAAGCATTCAAAGGTGTGATCATACTGAACATTTGCACATTTCTCTTCGCTGTCGTAACAGTCCAGGTTAATGTACACCGAACGAAGTTCCTCAGCACGGGTGTTCACTTTCACTGCTATAGTTTCGGGCATCAGTTCTTCAGCAGTGATACTGTCAACTGTGGCAGAAAAACGATGTTGGGCTACCATATGCAATGCCAACTGCTCGCAATTCACCGCCACCTTCCTCACATAATTACAATAAATACAATTAAACACTGTTGTAGATAAAAACAATTTAAGTAGTTCTTTCAGTGGATATTTATCCAAAGGCCTGTCCAATGTGAGTTCAATTACAGGGACTTCATCTTCACTTTTTATTGGAGTTTCTTCTTTTTTTATTTCAACAATTGCATTTTCATCTTTGACTTCGTCCATCGGTTCCGATTTATCGGGAACCTCCTCATCCTTTACTTCATTAATTTGTACTTTTTCCTCCACAGGTGTAGCTGTAGATACTGATTCATCATAATCCGTTTTTTCCTCTACTTTTTCTACATCAATCTCTGACAGTGAGTTTTCTTTGACTGCATTTTCTTCTGCAGTAACTTTATTTTCGTCTACAGTCAATTTATCGCTAATATCACTATCTGATGAATAATCACTGGATGAATCTTTATCCAACAATTCTTTAGGAACTCGAACTGTCAATTTTGGTACCCTGTTAAATGTATTAATATCATCCAGGTTATTGTCATAAATTGTAGTTTTAATAGTATTATCAGATGTTTTATTTTGTTCCAAGGTATTGGTATCGGTAGTTTCTAAGTTATTATTGAGAAGGGTTTTAACTGTTGTTTCTTGATCATTTTCATATATTGTTGTTTTAACAAATGGACTGTCGGCTTTATCACATATCGTCATTTTAATTGTAGGTGTTTTAGGAGGAATTGCTGGCAAGTGTTTTTCATATCTCTTTGGTGGTCTTCGATTACGTGATGGAGGTTTGTGAGCTTTTTGTTGACCAATTGAGGGGTCGACTGTTGAATTTATAATCACTGGTGATTTTGCATTGTTTAAACTTAGTTTTAATTTTATCCCACATTCCTTTTCTTTCTCTATGACTGGAACTACTGTTTCTTCAATTTTGTTAATAGGTGCCTCATTTACAGGTGATACTGCAGCAGGTACAGTCTCACATTCGGGAGAATCTATCCCATCTAAATGTTCCACATTGTCATCTCCATTGGGAATATCTTTATTTATTTCTGGACTAGGTGGCAATTGATGAGGAATAGGGCTTAATTTAGTATTAACATTGTCTATTTCCAATGCAGATTCAACACTACTGCTTGTGTCTTTGCTTGTAGTGTTACTACTGCTGGTATCTCTATTTGTAGTAGAAGAACACTCTGAACTTATAGTGGAATCAATATTAACTGGTTTATAATTATTACTACTAGAAAATAATTTATTTATTTGTGTGATATTCACATCAAGCTTTAGCTCACTCTCTTTATCACTGACAGGTTTGCATTCTTTCACAATATTTACAGGTCCATTTGTTGACATGTCAATACTATTTCTATTATTGTTAATGTTATTAGGTTTAACTGCATTCTTACTGATTAAAACGGGTTTAGGCACAGGTTTAGGTTTCACATTGTTACAGTCATGATTGAAGAAATCATCCTTTTCACTGCATATTTCATCACACACACAACACATTAAATATAATGTCCCATTATAAACACTAAAGAATTCCTCTTTACTCTCATAGTTAAATTCTTGAACATTATGCTTGTTTGTTAAGTGTGATGATAATTTTTCAGCTTTAGAAAACATTCCTAAGCAAAACAAGCATATGTGCCTATTGTGGACCTCCCTCATATGAAGAAAGAGATTCCAATTTTCATAATATGTTCCACACGCAGAGCATAGGTAAACTTTTCGTGTTACCCTCGACGGGCCTCCCGTGGTCGGTTCCGTGCACTGAGCAGCTTCCGGACTCAGCGCTGGCTCTTTTGATTGCGCGCGACACACCAATTGATGTTCTTTGAGCATAGCCAGGGTCTTGAAAGACATAGAACAACATTTTCGGCATTTAAATTTGACCATAGGCTGCAAGCCCAAGCTTTGCACATAGTCCTTCAACTGCGACCCTTTTTCCGGCTTACTCTTTTTATATTGCATAAGTTGACTTTTGGGTACAAGCCGTGGCACCGGTTTGTCTCTCTCATTATCCAAATGTGATGCAACATTTTGAAATTGATTCCTATTAACACGTTTAGGTATAAGTTTGGGTGCTCTGGGCACTGAATTCCTTTGGATTGCACTAGTTTCACTTGACTTACTTAATGAAATCTTTCTCCTCTTGTTGGTATTGTATTGTTGCAAGGATCCGTCAACAAAGGGTCTCTTGCCAAGATGAATTCTGAGTGGGTTGATGCGTTTCTTAAACTTATCCTCGTGCGAATTTTCACCGCTTGGCCTGCGTTGATTGTATAATTCTTCAGATAGATTGGACGTTTCGCCAGCGAACTCATGACCGTTTGACGTTATTTTCGTTGGTCGATCACAATATACACTTGCCAAACTGTTGGAATCGGTATTATCATCTCTCGTATCGACATTATTACCATCGTCCATAGTTTTCTGAAAGTACAATAACACGTGTTTATTTCAATCACAACGAAACAAAAGAGGCGCAAACAAGGAAATCGAAAAATTTAAATTTCTGATAGATGTAAAAACAAAACATTAGTTAATTACCGCCGTACCTGTGAAATCGTACATCCAGTACGTGTACAAGAGTAAGGATTTGTTTCCATGCATTCGATCGACCAAAGCGCTTCTTACATCAGGCTTATTATGAGGCAGCCGCGGGCTGATCATTCCCGTAAAATGGCGTCACTTCAGAGCGAGAATGCTCATATGAAAATCACTTGTTGTGCTTCCTCGTTAACTCTTATGTCACAATACACATTCATTATTTAATTTTCACATTTTACACAAATAACCAACAAAAAATTGTTAATCTCTCTAGGGCTGTTTATTTCCAAACACAAGAAACGAAAAATCTAGGCGCGTTACGACGAGCTAATCATGAATAACCATAAACAATATTTGTTACTTTTTAAATTCAACTTTTTTAATTTCTTGGTCAAAGAAGAACACGTGTTGTTTAATATACCATAGACAATCCAATAAAATGCCTTTTTCATATTGTACTATGTAGTTTATAAATAAATAGAAATTTTATAGAAAATATAATTAAAATCACAATGCTTATTGTAAAAAGACCAATAAGAAAAAAAAAGATAAATGATATCTTGTTAAGCGCAAATTTCGGCAACACTCTTTGCTGACTTCGTGACTGTTATATAAAAATTTTATTCGTTGCTATCAGTGCTTCATTATTCTTCTAACCCATATATTATGTTAAATAAGTAAGACTTTCTATATTGCTTTATATCTTCACTTTATTCACTATAATTTCTTTGTATATAGCTATGTATAATATATATCTGTAAAGTACTTTCTGACGATTCAAAAAATAATTGATCAAGTTTTCACTTGTCGGGACTCCCGGAGTGCTACTGTTTTTTATTTTTTTATTGTAACATAAATTAACATATGTTTCTTACCACATCCACATAAGAAATTAGAAATAGGGTCTTATGGCAATCATTGGGGTTGGAAAGTCGATGGCATATTAATTATATTTAGCATATATTTAATCTATACTCCCTCTACGTATTTAATACTCACAACTCTATGGCACAAGTCGCAGGGCAATTTACTTAGTATCTATTATTTAGTTTGTGATGTCTACATAAAACATTTCCTGTGGTCGGTTATTGTTTGTTATAGTCTGTGTCTAATAGGCTAGAGATTACTCAATACTGTGGCGTTGCTTTGCTTTGCTTTGCTTATGCTTTGCACTGCTAAATAAAATAATCGAATTTCTTTCGTATGTACTCGTAGTTGTATACCAATGTTACATTAAGTTTTTTTTTTAATTTTATTTAGTGAAATTTAGTTACTTGTGTTTGTTATGCAGACAATGTTGATACAAGATGATGTCTGATCAATTTAGAAAAGTAGAATCTTATTCGCCAAAGTCTTCGCCGAGAGGAGCGAGGTCACCAGTCGTTTCGCGACAGGATTCCTCCGGAACTCTAAAAACGACCATATCCCTTGGCAAGAATCCCTCTATTGTACACAGTGGACCATTCTATTTGATGAAAGAACCACCAGGTAACTTGAACTAGTGTGATCGCAATAAATCTTGGGAGAAAGTTGTGTCATACAATAACAATATCTTGTACCTTCACAGGAGAATGTGAACTCACAGGAGCGACCAACCTAATGACTTATTATGCTCTTGAACACTCTTATAGCAAGTTCAATGGCAAGAAGCTTAAGGAGTCACTGTCATCGTTTTTGCCAAACCTACCAGGGATCATGGATGGTCCTGGTCAAGAGGACAACAGTACCTTGGGATCTGTAATAGCCAAGAGGCCTATAGGCGGTAAGGAATTACTGCCATTGACAAGTGCACAACTGGCCGGATTCCGTTTGCATCCGGGACCACTTCCCGAGCAGTATCGTTATGTAAGTGCAACACCACCAAAGAGACATAAGAGTAAACATAAGAAGCATAAGCACAAGGATGGAGCACCACCAGGGCAAGATACACCATTGCAAGGTAACATTTCTGTGCTGTCAAGACATTTTAAATATTGTATTTATATATTTATAAGCCATCCACTTATCCTAATAAGATCGGTAACATACTTGCTACATATGTGGTGTTCCAGCATCAAGTGGACTGTCAGCCTGTCTGATGACCTTAATGTAAAAAACAACTTTTTCTATCAATTCGTTTCATACACAGACTCTACATTGGTTTTCCTGCTCATCATATATCAAGAGATTTCTGTCAACTGGACTATTTATGTTTTTGGAGATATGATATTATGAATTCTAAGAATAAAGGAGTTTCTTGTGTTAATAAGCAATAGCATCAAGGGTAAATGTACCATCAAGAGAACCAGCCTGCCTGCTGACCTTATCATTAAAACAATTTTTTAATTTTATTAAATTTCATGGTATAATTTCAAATATTCCTTTTACTCCTAGGAACTCTTATTAAGTAAACAGGTATTGCCTGTGTTGTCAGTCAGTTGTCAGTCTGTCACTATATTTGTATTTCCTTAAAAAATATAAATATAAGGGCACAGCTAGTATTGAATAAACGTTTTAACAGTGATCCCTGCGGACCAAAAACACCAGCTAATGTGTTTTAATTTAATTTAATTTTTTAGATTCCTCAAATCCTGATACGTATGAAAAGAAGCACAAAAAACAGAAACGTCACGACGATGACAAGGAACGTAAGAAGAGGAAAAAGGAGAAAAAAAGAAAAAAGCAAAAACACAGTCCCGAACACGGCGGACTTACTCCTAGCCAACATCCTGTCCCTTGAACTCTTCATTTAATAGTGTTAAATTCAAAATTTTAGGCCCAAAGATAATGATAATGTTTTTTTACTTTGAATTCTTATCAATAAAAAAATCAGTGTTTTTCAAACTGTTGAAACGCTACTCTGGTGAGTGTCTAGTTTGTAAAGACTTGTTGGGGGATTACATATTTATTTTTAACATATAAAAGAGCAAAAAACATTAAGCTTGTCTCACTTCCATGCAAAAAAACAATACCAATCCCAACAGAGCTTCCCGTTTAGATCAGTAAAAAAAACAAATTAAGATAAATATATAATCTCCAAAATTAACTAATTTATTATATTATGATTGTATTAAGTTCGCGTATTTAGAGATTTGGAAAGCACCTGTGTAAGTAGACCAATACTTAAATTAACAATAGGAGGTTGTGTAAATAAAAAGATAAGTAAGCAAAAAATAATTACCTAACTTAACTATATGTTTTTTAACAAAGTAAATCGCGTCAACATGAGATTTTTTTTCACTTAAATATGTGCATGCTTCATCGATCTACTAGTCGTAGTAGATTGATGGTATGATTGGATTGATTTACATACGATTCTGAAGTGGTATTTTTAACGCCCGACACAAAAATAGGGTTTAATAAGTTTAACATGTGTGTCTGTAATCGTTTGGACCGAGTCTGATCTGGTTTTTTTTTTTTTTTTAAAGCTGACATGATCGGGATTGCTCTTAGATATAATTTGTGAAGATCTGTTCAAGCGTTTGAAGACCATCAGCCCATTATCTAGTTGATTCTCTAACTTTGTAGGGGTAACTAGGGATTTCATCTAAATTCCTCATGTTCAATTGATGTGAAATTTGATATACTGTTACTTCAGTTGTAGTTCCATGACATGGTAACCTTGTGCTGATGCTGCAGCATCAAGTAGGCTCGGGATCCTTGGCAACTTACAGCAATATTTCTATTGCTGTAAGTTGCTGTCGGGGGGTTAGTTTATAATGTTAATTATAGCTAGTAAAAATGTAGACTTTACTCATTCAAAGTTTATCTTATTTTTTTATTACTATACCGAAACAACAATATATAGTTAATATTTAAAAAAATTCATTAACTCAATATCAAGTAACTCAAATATGGATTTCAATAAATGTCCGATTTCATTTATACACGTCTATTCTCAACATAAAATGTTTGGGTATAGTAAAAATAACTGATTGATAATTATATTTTCATTTGTTTAATTAGTAATTTTATTAGTTAATCTTGAATCCACGAGAAAAACAAGCGAAACTTTTAAAATTTTCTTTGGGCCTGAATAATCCTAAGTTAGTTAATTTTAAGAAAAATTTATAATGTTTAATAAAGTGATTTAAGGGTTCTCAGTATGTTGTTTGTTTTTGGGGGAAAACTACTAACTTAACTAAGCTTATAAACTAGCAATCATTAAGGCTATATTATGAAGCAGTTCAAATTCTCCTTAAAACTTTAACAGATAATTTTCAAGTATCAAAAATGTTTGCGAATTTAATTTCGATTAAAATAAGTAACTGATAGTGTAGTTCTTCTGTAACTGTAAAACTAAAAAAGAAACAAAAATACTTATGTATTTTTTCATATAAAAAAAAAAGTTCTATCCTGTCAAATTTGTAGGCGAGCTAAGCTCCGGAGCACAATAAATAAAACAACAATTTCCAGAACGAAAATTTATTTCAAGTATTCAAATTTATACATAATCATTATTCATGTTTCGCTTCATTTGATGACACATTTGTCATTTATTGTAGTTACAAAACAAAATAAATTAGTAATGCAGTACCAAAATACATACATAATACGATTTACAACAACCATTTCTATTAAAACACATTTCATACTAGAACATCACGTGGACACGCCTAAACTAACTTCTTCGAGGCTACTTTACCATGGAGGGAAGTTAAGCTTGGTTGCGACACCTCTATTTCTCTTTTACATTATTTTAAGATATATATCTATTATAATTAATCAATTACATTATATCATACATATGTTGCGACCACGATTTGACTTTTTTTTTATGTATCTCCTCACGACCACAAAGAGTAATCGGTTCACAAATCATTAAGATTTTATTAGTCAAACTATTTAAAAAAAAAAAAATTATGACATTGAGATATGTACTGGCTACATAAAAAACACTATTAAAATTTTAAATGCAAAAATAAATCATTGATTGTTTAATAAATTTAGATAATCTCATAAATCGTCTTCCCTCCAGAATTATATATCACAAACGTACAATACAAATATTTATAAATAAATAAAATTATATAGACACATTCAAATCTTTATTATCGACAGTTCAACCTAGTGAAAGGAATAAGAACTTATACAATAATTTATTATATTGGCAACATTTATAACCACATGAGAGAGAGATGAGTGATAACAGAGAAAAATAACTTTTATGCACTGGGAAAATAAAGTTCAAAATGTCACTAATACTCACGTGAAAAATTAAATTAAAGTAATATAGTATATTATTATTCTGGTTTGACGGTACACACTTAACAAGCGATATTACATACTTAACATTAATTAACATCACATTATATTCAGATAAATAACGACATACATATTTAACTATTAGGTTGACGTGCCTAGTATTTTCACTATTACTTTATTGGAATTATTATTAATAATTAAAAAAAAAATACAGAATACGAACTTAGCGAAGAATAATAATAATGGCTATATTATTTGTGATGTGCGGTTTTGGTTTAGGTTAATTCGGTGGCGCCATCTATGTAGGTTTTCTGGATGTAAGTCCCACATTCCCTATCCAACACCTGTGGGATTTGCTTGTTTTTTAGGCGACGGTAACCACTTACCATTAAGTGGACCTTAACACAAAAAAACTAATTAAAAAAAAGGGGTTTTCATCAGCATAATCTCGATACACAATGTGTCTGTCTTACATAGCATAATAATCGGCATCAATGACTTAAAGTATATCCTCTTAACATAAAAATGACAATAGATGGCGCTAAATATTTTGTAACTTTTGAAGATATACTTCTTTTGACGCTTTAGGATAAAAGGATCAATGTGTATTTTAATACATAAGTTAATGAAGTTGATTAACGTCAGTTTCAAATGATATTTTGTTTATAAATTTATAAGCATGTGTTTCAAAAGAAAAAAAAATTAAAATCAAGCTTTAATGTATTCTTTTCATCCTTTTGACGCCAAAGAGGTATAAATTCTCACGTGCTTAGTATACCTACACGCTGTTAAAATTAAGTTTTAAAAAGTACATATTGCATAGACATATTAGCAATGACCAGAAATAGTTATTTGTTCAACTAGAGAGCAAAATTGTTTCTTTGCTGCGAGTGCCGACTTTGAATCGCGAACTAGTAGCGAGTGATTCTAATATAGACTACTGAGCGGAGTTAGTGATTTAAGGGCACGAGATATAAAAAAATTAACTTATAAAAAACTGAAAACCGATGAAAACTATGCATAACCTACAATAATAAGAACATTGTGGCACGTTAATGTGGAATTTCTACTCACACACGTATTGTCTCTATATTTTATTTACCACATAATAATATTATGGAGGGTACATAGAGGCATAGAGTAAATAGTACACTATTTACTCTATGATAGAGGCAATGAGGACCGACTCGTATGTATTAAAAAGTTGTCCCTGAATACAAGTAAATTAAGATGGCGCTGGTGTAACATTGTCGAGAGTAAATTAGACAAATATATGCTACACTAGCGCCACTGTGGCCACTTTTAGAACCATTATTTTATTATTGGAGAGGACCATTTTTTTGGAGTCTTCTACCCTCCATACTACATATTATGCTTGCAATATATAATCGACTCCATTAGCTTCAGGTAAGTATTAATATAGAGTAAATAGAACTTACTTGTTTTATTTACTCTATGGTATTAATAAGCGCACACAATTTGTGAATTATTAAGGTCTCTTAAATCGCGTATATTATATTATAAATCAAATTATATTTCACTTATTTTGAAAATCTTAAAAGTTATTTTAGTGCCACGTGCATTTTTCATTGTCATTCTTAAGGGACGTTTTTTTTTTTTTAAATTGCTTATCACAATATACCAAATACAAAAACTTGAGCAAGACTATTCTCATACATTGTATCTATTTTAATTGTATTGTATTTATTTTAAGCTCTGGACATTTAAACTTGAGACACTTTTTAATATACCAATGGCAAGTATTAAAAAAAAAATTATCATTAGTAAGAAAGCAAATTTTTGACAGTCGGCAAGCTGAAGAAATTTCCTTACAATAAAATGTAGCTATACAGAAAAATAAGATTTATTCGCATATTTTTTGTGTTACAAATACAAATAAATAGTATTTAAAAATAAAATTATACACATTAATATATTACAAAATTATTAACAATAAATTTAAGAGCGGTTATACAAAATAAATAGAAAACCTAAATTTTTACAAGTTAATTTCATTTAATCATAAGTTTGACGACTTTATACATCATTATAATAATATTAAACCACACAGATTGAAACGCCATTTTGAATAATAAACGTACGAAAATAAAACGTGACGGCGGTTTTGGACCATAATTAAAATAAAATGCTAGTTTTTCCGAATAATTACTTTAAAAAAAAAATAATTAAAACATTAATACTATATACAAAAAAAAAAAAAAATCACATTTTTAGACCACCTGTAGGAAATCTCGTATAGTGTTCCATTTAAACGTTAAAAACGTAACTTAATGTTAAAGTTGAAATCATAGAGCATTAAAGTAAAGAGAACCAAACTTGCACGATTGTTAAAATTGAAAATCTGTCAAGTTACAACCATTAAATAGAGGGTTCATAAATTTGTCAAAATATACAGACAGCGTTTGAGTAGCATTTGGGGTTTTGGTATGAAAACCCCAAGGAAGACACTTTCTCACGTATTGTGTTGGTCCTCTTAACGTTGTTCTCAATGGCCGGAAATTCGGAATGATCATTTCAAGATTTTCATTTTTTTAAACGCGGTCCTAAACCACCGAAACAAAAATCAAATGCTTAGTCATATGAACCTTTCACACGATTACGAATTAATTATTCTTTCATTACGTTGTAAATAATTATTATTAGTCTTTTAACGGGTCACGGACCTTTTAAATCGGACGCGATACCCCGGAGTGTTCTCTTCGTTTATGTTACAGTCAAAGTCCGAATTGCGAACTGTGCGGAAACGACTAGACGAGCGTCCACATGGGGCATATGGACAATTTTACAATTATAATTCCATTCCGTACAGGAATATATTGGTGACACATGAATTGAAAATAACTCGTACGGTTATCGTAAATTTCACTTGAGAAATAAATAAGTTTTGTTTAAATTTTATTATTATTTATAATGTTGAAAAGCGACACACTAAGATTAGTAAAAGTGGATAGGGGGTAAATGAAAATTGTCGAATCGCCCATACCTTCCTATTTGTAATATACAGTAGGTTTGTGACGTCACTGAGTCAGTTAAAATCCCAATCAGAGGCGTAACAACCGTAGTATACTTATATCAAGTACTCCGATGTAAGTAAAAATGCGAAAATTTTTAATTTTTAGCATGTACACTAAACTTTAACGTTTACCGTAAAACCTAGGAATTTAGAGCCTAAATGCATTGCGTCTAAAAATGAGCGAGTATTTTGTTTCTTTGACACCTTTTCAATTTGATACCAATCAAAATTGCCACTTTGACACCTTTTCAAGCATCCCACTACTGTTAATAAAAAAATGTTATGGCACATAACACAAATAGGGTTTCGTTCATAGAAATCAGTATCACCACCACTTAGCGAAGTAACCAATTTAATGTTTCTCTAATAGTTAATTTCTTACAAGCAAATCTACTCTGGTAAAGGTAATTTTAGAGTATGTAATAATTATAATTTCGAAGAATAAAATAGGAGACTGATAGTATAAATGGTAATTATACTCTCAACTGATGAGACTTAACACAGTAAGGATAGAGGACAAAATTAAAAAGAATGTTTATACATTAATGAATTCGACTGTACAATCATCGTCAGGTAACTTATTTCTTTTATTTAAATATTAACTTTGAAATACATTTTAATATTTCACTGTCCCATTTGTCATTTTGGAATAATTAATAACAATACTCAAATGCAAGGTTAAAAAATAATAATAATAATAATAATACAAAACTAGTCATATTTAAAAGTGACCAAACTTCGGACTTTGACTACAACATAATTTCACGTGCACCTTTACTATGAAACTTAAATTTACATGTGTGATTCACTTAACTATTAATCTTAAAGAAAAAAAAAAGAAAAGAAAAGTCTCACATTTTCCATTACTCGCATTAATATGACACATAAGACATTGTCAATGTTCAATTTTATTATGAACTCTTGATTCCAACGTGACTCACCAGCCAGTAAGTTTACAGTGAAAAATTGAAACCGTCTTTTGAACATATCAATAAAAAAAAAAAAAAAACATTGTACACTTTACATAACAATTTCACATAATATAATTTAATTTAAATTTAATGTAAGTATAAAAATTGCTTGTTAGAAAATTGTTTTTTGTAAAGTAAACAATATTATTATTATTAATAATGTTATAGAACTGAAGGCGTATTTAATTTAAACTCTTAATTTGAACGTGATTACTGTCTATTTTTTTTTTTAATGTGTTGACATTCATAATAATTCATCTCTACAAACTGATTTAAAAAAAAAAAAAAAAAAATTATACATACTTACTGGATAAATATATACAAATGCATAGTAAATACTTAGTTTTTTTTTTTTTTTTTTTTTTAATTAATTTATCATTCAAATTAATTTATCTGTTGAAGTCTTGAACATTTTTTTTTAACACGAATTGAATTACAAATTTTCTGAAATGATATTCAATTAAGATCTTATAATATTAATTTTAAATTATAATTAACTAGCAAAACGCTTCCGGCTTCGAGATGCAATTTTTATATTTTCCCCGTTTATTACTCTTTCCGTGTTTAAAAACCGAATTAAAATCGGTCTATCCATTCTATATAGAAAAAGATTTAGGAAATTATGAATTAACGCTTTTCACTATTATTAAACATAATTATAATTAAGTTTTCTAGAATCACGTTCAATATTAAGACTTCATATATATTAAGACTTAATGACTTAGCAATTATATTTTAAATAATAATAATAATAATAATAATAATAATGAGTTGACAGTGAGCTTTTTAACATTGATAACAAACATTACTTCGAATGTTTCGCATGTGATGTACGAAATGTGATGTGCCCGTTGCGATGCGGTCGTAGCACGCTCATAGGTCTTTGAGGAGAGCTGACTTGGCGTTCTTCAACTTGTCCAGCCGCTTCGTCAGGTGGCTGTTCTCCGTTTCCAACTCTTCGACTCGATTGAGGGCGTCGCGAGCCTGTCGAAAATTTTAATGTTTTTTTTTTTTTTTTTAGCAGAACATTCAATTCTCAATGTGAGAGTTCAAGTTAAAATTAAGAATTATAATAAAAATCATGCGTTACAGTTTTGATTATTTAAAAAAAAAGGGGGGGGGGGAGGGGGTCACTTCCATAGATTATTATCTATGCCTATCTATGTAGGTGAATATTATAATTTTGGATGTAGATGGAAATCGCTGAATAACAGATTCGATGACAAGGTCAAAAATCCTATCCTATTTTGAATGAGTAATTTGATAAAAAAAATTTTTTTAATGATTTCATCTCATGATGAACGAAATGAATATAATGAATCCAAGTGGATGAGTACCTATGCCCTATTTAAGCATAGGGCATAGGTACTCCACCTATGCCCTATGCTTAAAAGTTAAATTAGAAAAATAGTACATTATATTATATTAATATACTACATACATATTATATTTAAAAAAAAAAAATCCTTATTTTTAAACGCGCCAATTTCCGGAACTGTAACTCAGATGACTTTTATTTTTAATTATTATCAAAATTGAAAAAAAAAAAAAAAAACTACTTTGAAGTGTCATTTTCTATAGGATTTTTACAAGAAATACGTCATTATATTATACATATTTACACATAGTTATATACAATTATTTTACATTTTGTTCACTATGACATGCCACCGGGCGCACATTGGAGGCGTAAAGGCATAAAAAAAGAAAATATCCCAAAAAAAAAAAAGTAAACAACAAATTCAATTTTACATTTCAAACAGACATCTAGTTTATTTTCGATGACGAATTGTCATTGAAGTGTAATCTTTATTGGCATGCCATAAAGTTAAAGGGCGTGTCACGTGAACTATAATAATAATAATAAAAAAAGATTAAAACATAGTAATATTAAGAGGTATTATTTGAAGCTGTAGGGCCGTTACTTGTCTATGTTTCATTAGGGGAGTAAATTCTAGAGTGGGTGAGATAGAGAGTTGTATTATGTGTTTGGGATCGGGATATCACACACCCTTCAAACTGAACTGTACCATTAACTGTCGCCATTATTGATAACGGCCCAGAAGTCAATTACTTCCTGAAAAGAAATTTCAGTAAAAAAACCATTTCGAACCAACAGCTACTACAATTTTACCTTACATAATTTTACATTACACAAGTCAACTGGAATATAATTTAAACGATAAATGATTTTTTTTATTAAGTTTCATTAAAACCAACGCTGGGAATATAGTATTGTAAAATAAGCAAGTTTCGGTCCGTCCGTTTTCTCAACGTAGATATTACTTTTTTCTTTCTTCCTTTCTATATTCTGAATATAAAGCCATTTGGACGATTGACGTAGAATATGACGTTTTATAAAAAACAGTGTGTGTGTAAGTTAACGCATATTCCATCGGAACTGGTTTTCGTCCACTTGTCAAAATCATTTTGAAGTTGGAGGAGAAAATAGTTTTACAAACAGATGAGAAAATGGACTGAACTGTACCTACATAAATAAATAAATAATAGGAGCAATGCTGACCTCGCGCTGCAACCGGCGGCGCTCCTGCTTGAGCTGCTCCTCGTGCTCGTCCTGGTGGTCCTGGCGGGCGCGCAGCCTCGCCGCCTGCGCTTCGAGGCGCGCGACGGCCGCCGCCTGCAGCGCCGCCTCCGCCTCCGCGCGCGCCGCCCGCGCCTTCGCCTCCGCCACGCACTTGCGCAGCGCCTCCACCTCGCCCTCGTACTCGGCGTCGAGGCGATGCGCCACGCCGTTCTGGCGCGCCTGCCGCTCCTCGTTCAACTGCAACTTGAGCTTGCGCACGTCCGACTCGAGCGCCGTCTTAGCGGCCAGCAGCCGCTGCAGCCGCACGTCCAGCGTGCCCTCGCCGGCGCCGTCCAGCAGCCGCTCCGACTGGTGCGAGATGAGCGCGAGCGCGGGAACGGCGCCGAAGGGCTCGCCCTCGCCAGCCTCGACGAACGCGAGGCCGGCGGCGGCCGCGGCCGCATCTCGCGCCCGCACCGCGTCGCGCGCCGCCGCCAGCTCGCGCTCCAGCGACACCTGCTCGCGCTTTAAGCGCTCGTGCGCCGAACACTTCTCCTTGTGCTCCCGCTGGAAACGCATTTCAAACTTTCACTTGTCATTTTATTCATTACAAACAATAATACAAATCTTCTCTCTTTATAATATTACAATAGACGTTAAGTTCTTCTGTATTCACAGGCTCTCAAGCCGCGAGACCCCTAATCAATAGGTATATACGTGAATATTGTTTTTTTACCTGTAATTGTGCGTATTCCTCGTGGAGTTCTTCTATCCTGTCCTTGAGTAGCTCGAGCTGGTAACCGAGCGCCGCTTTATCATTATCTAACTGAGCATTTAAGATCATCGCCTTCCGAAACTTCTCTTCAACTTCTTTTAATTCGTGCTGAAATACAACAAATATATATCATTCAATATAATATGTAATATGCAACCGTATGACAAACACCTTACGTATGTCTATCTAGTTATAGTAGAGCAATGTTGGGTATATATAACATAACAATGGTCCATTCTCAAAAATTACAATAAAAATGTTAAAAAAATTATGAGTTTAAAAATATTATAATGTGGCCAACATCTTTATAATTACCCTAAGGTCTTTGATGCTGAAGACATCGTCCGCCGAGTCTTCAGAACTCCGTCGCGGCGAATGTAACCCTCCGGGACTTAGAGCCGCCAGCCGCGTGCCACCACGGCGACCTACGCTTTCTGAAAACATTTTAAGATTATCACTTTAGTACGTACATTCGCTTTGGTAATGTGAGATCAATCTTATAAGTGGGCAACGCTACTAGATCCAGCTGAAGAAATGAGTTACAAGAAAGGCTACAAATCATAAACATTTTTATTTAATGTATGTCCCAATAACTAACTGTAAGAGAGGATAGGAAGCAGTCGTTACCTGTCATCATGTCGTACGCTTTATCGGCATGGTCTTCTTGTTCGCGCTGCTGACGTTCCAGTTCACGCATGCGTATCTCACGCGCCTCCGCCCTCGCGGCCCTTCGAGCCGCCAACCTTTGCTCCGCCTGAAATCACCAAATTACAATCTTTACTTTTTTTAAATTTATTTATTTATTAGAGACGAATTTGCTCTTGGCCAGCATCCAGCCATGTAGCGAAGATGAGGCCTATGACGAGCTCACCCAGAGTATGCCTATTCATTCGAAATTTGAAAAGATTTGGGTTATTTGAGCTCGGAAACACAGACGCCGGCAGGGAGTTCCAAACCTTGGCAGTGCGCATTGGTCCGAAAAAGAGGTATTTCGACAAGATGAGGGTGGTAACCAGCCGTACGTCTGTATGTTACTTATTTATATTTATATTAAAGTTAATATTAATATTAATATATCGACTAGGAAAAAAATCAAAGACGGGTCACTAAGTTAAACTTAAAAACAGGACTTAGAAAAATGCTAGCCTTAAAGAGGGACGAGCACGCGATTCCAGCTGATAAGTAGGAACTACGAAGAGACGAAGTGACTTTGAACCAGTTTAAAAACAAGGGATGTTAGAGCCCATTTCCCTATCCAAGTATGCTAGAAGGTTGCCAGTGCACTTGCAGCTCCTTAGACGTTGCCTGTGTTAACACAGGCGACAGTAACCACCTATTAGCCTACCACCAATCAGCATAATCAGTAGAACAAATCAACGAATGATTGCATTCATGTGAAACTTCCTTACAATCAAGAACACAATACTTACGCTTTGCTATTATACTTCAATAACGAAGATTGTTATATTTCGATCCTATATAGATTATGCGAACATAAAATGCGTTAAGTATTTATATCATGAATACAGCACATGTTCGAGAAGCGAGATTCGACAAGTATAGGAATGTTACGTTTCGGAAGCATTACGACCCCTTTATTACGAGGTACGCCGTGCACGAGTTATATGCTCTGACGTAAGTTGTGACTGTTATCCTCCATAACTAAAATAGGGATACGGACAATTTGCCCGTTTAGGAGAAAAAAAAAATAGTTATACTCGTATAGAAGTAATCTGATAAATATAGTTATAAATAATATTATAAAGAGAGAAATTAGTATTTTTGTTTGTAATGAATAAACTCTCAAAAACTACTGGACCGATTTTAAAAAATTCTTTGTCTACAGAAACAGTACTTTTTTCTGGACTTAAAGTACCCTTTGTCCTTTTTTCCGTATCCCTGACAACGAGTGTGCAAAATTTAATTATGTTTGTTTGAGTAGTTATAAAGGCCTGAAAGCGTAACAAATAAACAAATTCAACATAATATCAGTTTTAAATGAATGGATTCGTCAATTCAATTGTAAATTTTCCGCGCCCGTGAAACGACGACGCATCCCGAACTGTTCAATCGAGTGCTGAGTTTGGGTAAAAAACTTTAAAACATATTTGTCGAATCAATGTCTGGGAGGCTCTAAAGAGGGAGAAGTGTCTAGATTCCGAACGTAGGCTTCAAGATAATTACACTTAACACATTACAAGATAATTAAACTTTGATGACGATGCGTTCTCACCAGCAGACGAGGTGAATATCAAAGTATTTGATATGATAACCAATCTTATGCGGGCGGCTTGCTTTTGTCATGCGGGTGAAGGGATATACCTCTACCTACACCATGGAAACACCATATAAACGACCCATTCTCTTTCTATGTACTTGTTGAGTAAGTTAGGTCTAATATTATTATTATTAATATTGTAAGGGCCTCTTTCACCAACTACAAGTAAAGTGTTGATTAGTTACTTTTAGAAATAATTTTATTTTTTATTAAACTATCCACTCGGTTTACTGCATGCTTCGATAGGCGATTTTTTTTTTATTTTCTTTTTAATGTTTGAGACTTTTACAGTACAAACAAAGGTATACAGCTCCATCATTCCCGGTGACCGGTGACTTTAAATGGCGGTTTGCCTACTTGACACTTTACTCAGAGATGGCGAAAGAGGTCCTAAATGAGATAGTGAGGTTTGTTAGTTACGCTTTTACGCCTCAACCACAGATTTCTAACTGCGTCAACTATGAGTTGAGTAGTCACTGTACGTAGGTACGCCCAACTACGAGTAGGTATATAGTAATGTGACCGATTCCCATGAAATCTTATTGAATTCCCTTGAAATTATTAACTGTTGTAGTAGGTACTTGAATATATTAAAAATATAAAACCTAAGTACATGTTTTTAATGTGATAAAAATATTGCACATTTAAAATAATATACTCATATAACATATCTATACAAATACATAAATATAGGTAATTGACAGGTGGCACAGTAAACCGCCAGAGACTAATATTAAGTACGGTAATGAAGAAACCTATTACGATAACTTTGGAATGCGATAAAAAAAAATTCAATGTGACCGGTGATTCATGAAAGACAAATAAGATACACGCTTAAAGATAAACAAAGAAAACAAAAAAGATATAGATAAGGCAAAGATAATATTGATTATACATAGATAAGTAATTTGCACTTTATAAAATATAGATTATCTTCTATAATTCCGAATTTCATAAATCTTATTTTTATAAATACACTACTCGACTCGCTCTCGTCGTCGCTTTGTCTTTATGTATACAAATATAGAACATTTATGAGTAAGTACCAAGTGATAATAACATATAGCTTTTGATATTTTTTTGTTTCCGTCAAATAAGTGTTCAAACGTCAAGGCTACGTTTAGGCGATCCAAATGTAAATATTGGTAACGGTGACCACCAAGGGTCATCGCTTCTACTCACAATGACGTCATCAGCATTTACGGGTGAGATCATGCGTGGATTTAACCACTCGGTGCAGGACATAATAATATAATATGACGACCCATTGACGACCACTCATTGTCCAATGTCGCTGAAAGTTTTATCCGGTATAAACATTTTGTAATGGTATAAATACCATTAAAATTAAATTAATTCATTAAAAGGCTGTTATTTAATATATCAGCAAAAAATAAAAACCTAACCTAACCAATAAATGTTTGTGATCAGCTAAAAAATCTATTTGGTAAGCAAGTAGGTACTAGGTCGGCCAAAAAAAGTTGCTGACCAAATAGATATTTTGCTGATCAAAATATTTATTGCTTAATTAAAATGGATTTATTAAATAAGCAGGCACACACACATGACACTGATAATTACGTTGTATCAAATAAAGTTAATATTTAATATTATTATAATATCACCGACAAAACGTGTCACGTTTAGTGGGTGATGATAATCCTGTTACATAGTTTCGTCATTTTGAAATAGTTATTTATTAATTAATTTATAGGTAGGTATAATATTATTATTATATCTATACTAATATTATGAGTGGAGTGTATCGTAAGTTTGTTTAATGTGGAGTGTAATCACTGCATCTATTTAAAAGATTCTTTCATTAATTGAATATCATGTAAACTAAGTTTTAAACCAGGGAAAGCCTGGGTTTAGCTTATACGAATATTATTTCTTTGATTATAAATGTGGAGAATAATTTCCGGAACATGTGCACATATTTAAAAAATTCTTTCAACATTTGACCTTGTCCAAATGGACATAGGCTTTATTTTTTAAGTATATTAACACCGCTCTCACTTTTTTTACATATTATCATAGAGCAAAACTGTGCAAGAATCAATTGCGGGAGGATGTCGCAAATAATATAGACACGGATATGCAAACATCATCATCATTAGACATGCTGTGAATTGACGATGAATGACTAAGGTTTTAGTAATTGTCTAGAAAAACCTTAACTAATTCGGTCATTGTGTGGCTTTCCACTGTTAGGATACCAATTGTATAATATAGGAAAACATTGGGCATTTTGTAAACAACTAGCTGGTCCTCGCGTGTTTGTCCGCGTCATAGATATATTGTTTATTCCTCATTTATTTTTCTAAGGTATTGCTGCATGTTTATATTCTTATTTTTTCTTATCTTAGGATATTCGCTATTGTTATCATATAAAGCATTAATACTTGACTTGCATGTCTATATATAAGTATTGAAAACGTTTAGCATAACAATAGCAAATGCTTATTTGTCTACATATGACTTAAATCCAATGGATGTACGGCATACTTTAATATTCGCTTATATTTACCAACTTACATCAACAATGCGCATGTATGCACAACTCAATTGTATTATTAAAAAAACATTAACATCGATATACAACCATTTTCAAACGGGTGATATTACACACCTTCTTGCGTAATTTATGTAATGCTTTATTATTAGACTAGCTGTGCCTCGCGGTTTCACTCGCCGTTTTATTTAATTGTAACTGATTCCTCAGGAACAGTATTTTTTTTATGAAACCTATTCTGTACCTCTGACATCATGAATGCAAAGTTTCATGATGATCGTTTGCGAAGTTTAGGCGCGAGTGTAACAAAAAAGTTCATTTTCTCATTTGCAATAGTAGTAGGGATAGCATATTATAATTTATAAATACATTATTATCAGTATTTATATATTATAATATTTATAATATAATTAACATATTTTACAAGTACCTAAAGTATTTCAAATATGAAATATTATATTTATCACACAGAATTGTTATAATATTAACGTACGTTTATTTATTTTTATTGTAAGTAGGTACAAGCGTTAGTTATTTCGATACAGATGATGTCATCGAAATGTAAATGATTGCATAATGAAATCAACCATTCTGGGGCGGTCCACTAAAATTAATATTTTAAAACTACACGTTTAGAAAAATTTGGAGCTAACTTCGTTTAAATTCAGATCAGGTTTAAAACGTGTTTCGAAGGCACAACAACAATTATGTCGGTTTGTTTATAATATATATTTAAATTAGTTACATAGCGTACACATTTTCAACTATTAGTGACCGTCCTTGCTTCACACGAGAGCATTTTGAGTGCATGAGATATAAAATCTTCTTGAAGGAATTCTCACAACTGAAGAAACGCTTCCAAAATCTATAACTAACGTATAGTGGTAGGGCACACTGGGGAGCCCGTTTGGCGGCAGTTACAACCACCTTACAGAATACCACAGTTAAATTAAACCATGTGAACTGTTGTGTTTTGGTGAGTGATTAAGACATTCCAGAACCCATTTTCCTACCTCTTATCCTTAATAGGAATAGAGAAATGGGGTTTGGCATCACGTAATCACTCACCGAAACACAACAGTAAACATGATATTATTTCACAGTAACCTACAAGGGGTTGGTTACTGCCGCTAAACGAGCTGCCCAATATAATATAACTGCGGAATGCTGTATGCCCTGCAACTACAATCAGATATAAGATGTCAGACTAATTGAAATCGCCAAGTAACCTATTACTGCCAATTTTATGACTGCAAAACACAGTTTTGTGCCTTGCCACTACAATACTTACTTGAAAATATTTTGATGTTTCTTACACGTTACTAATTGCCAACATATGTTTTAATATAGGGAGGGAATAGGTAAAAACTAGTTCATGAATATCATTACTCACATACAAGAGTAGTATTCTGCCTGCAACGCGCAGAAAAATCTCCGGCGTTGACATGTCAAGAAGACACCGAGGACGCCAACGAGGTCACCACCAGAAAACGCACAATAATACTAACACAAGTGTTTTCTGTCGATGTCACACCTGTACTGGCGAGCTCGCCAGACATACAACGTTATTTCTCTTTCATAGTTCTTTAAAACAATAATTATGATACACACCAAGTTAGCTAGGATTACATTCAATAAGATTTCGCGCGCTATTGACAACAACACAGGTCACCCGATCACAAAGTGGTTCTCGACTAACAAGGACGTAAAACAATATTGCGGAATATAGATGTCAGGTTCATCTGAGAATTATTAAAGACACCGCAGAGCAGCGCACGAATACCAACAAACTTTACTATGATAAGATCATCTCAAATTATAGATAAGTCACGAATTCTAGAATCAAGTGAAACAGGTCTTTGAAAACGTCATTTTAGGTGATTAGTTAGCGAAACTGTTAGAAACAAGTGTTATTTAGAAACCGCGGCCCCGAAACCTTGTGGAGCACAATCTTAATAATTTAGAAATAGATAAGATAATAACATAATAGAGTACGCTAAGATTAGGAAGTTGTGTATTTTTATTCCACTGGAAAGGAAAGGGTATTTGCAAATGTTGTGTTGCAAAATTTCAATGACTCAACTCGTGAATCACAAAAGATATGTGGGATTCACCAGATTCACTTTAATTTGAAAATTGAAGCTTCAAAGAAATTCAATACATACATGGTTCTGTTGATCTCCTAGAATTCCTACGATGGATGGATTCTGTTCGGAATTGGAATCTTTTCTTTCTAGAATTTTATTATCTCCATTGCTAGAGACACCGTTGACCTTGGCCGCATCTTTGGAACCATTCGCTGCATCACTCAAGCCGTTATCATGTACTTTCCCATTCAAATCAACGTTCACCTTGCTTATTTCCAAGTTTAGCGTTTCGTTTACGGGAACAGATTGTTTTGTGGATCTCTCGTTTGCAATCACAACTGTATCATCATCTGTATCATCGAAATCACCGTCTGTAAACTCCTCACCGCTCTCCCCGTCACTGTTGGCGGGCGTTGCGAACTTAGATTTATTGCCCATTATTACCGCCACTGATTATGCACTATTGTTCCTTATTCGGTGAATTCGCGCAATTCAACACGCTCGTTGTCTTCATTCCCACATTCGCTAGTTTCGTCAAACACACCCGTGCCCCAACTGTTTGTTACAAACGAGATTACAGCATCGTTTGAATCGCCCGAGTAGAAAGGAAGGACGCAATTTTTGCACTGCGCTCTTTATCTAACTGCACCATAACAATATGCGGTGTAAATGTATAGCCCGATTTACTATCGGCTATAATCTTATCGTTTGTATATTTTCCACTTCGAGGCGTATTGCTCCTTGACCGATTCGTTTTTAGATATCAATAACAGTGCTAATGATAAATTGCAGGTAACTGGTATTACTTGTACTTAATCATTGCCTACATAAGAAGGTTGTCAATTTTTTTTGCGGTTTTCCCTAACATTTTTTTTTAAATATCGCGTTACGTCCGTATCTGCGGACGAAGGCTACGAGCGTACGTCGACGTGCGATTGTATCGACGTCTTCCACAGACTGTTGAGTGTTGGCGACGGCCCGAGCCCTCGTCATCGCTCAGACGATACGGTACGTACGATGTACATTTCGTAATCGTATCGCACCGCACCGTTACCATATAATAAATATTTAGAGCCTAGATATACGAGGAAGTGAGGCATGCCAAGAAATGCGTTTCTTAAATGCCAATGCAGAATTATTGCGGTCTAATTGCAGAATAAATTTTCATTAAAAAAAGCCTTTATTCTCAGCTTATCTGCATAACTCGATTGATGTTAAAAATATCGATTTATAATTACTAGCTTTTGCTCACAATTTGTTTAGACTTTTTAGCCAGTCTGACGGCAGTAACCACATCCCTATAGATAGAAGACCACCGTGAAAAAACAGCATGTGTTTTGTTGTGAGGCCTGGTTCCGGCTGAGGTCATGCAACAGTCTCAGGTCGCCTACTGTTAAGAAAGATATCAAAATTAAGCTAAAAATGTTGATTTCGAATCGTTTAATTTTACATATAAATAGGTGTTACTATTACTAATATGATATTATTGAATTATATTATTAAACAAGTAGTGCGACATTGAACTTATCAGAGGAAGTGTGTATTTCTATACAAATTTTACAGCGATAATAAATTTAATTTACGTACTGGATACGACACACTGTGTTCCTGTTCCTATATGCAAGGGGTATATATAGTGATGAAACTAATAATACTTAATATTGCCGATATAACTTCAACTTTAAAAAATTATAGTAGGATTACAGATTGGGGTAATTTATACTTTTTTTACTCCATGTACTCAATCGCTATCCTCTGCTAATTCCTTATCCTCAATTCTATTAAGATCGGCAGCGCACTTGTATCACCTGTGGCGTTGCTTGTGTTAAGGCGACGGTAGCCACCTACAGAAAATGTACAGTCAGCCTGATTGTAGGCCTTTGCATAAAAAATCTTTTGAATAAATTTTCTAATTCGCTTATTTTAGACTAGCGATCGCTGCTGGCTTCGCATCGATGAATTTCTTTTTCTGCAAAGTATACACGCAAATCTTCCTCGTTCATCACTCTTTCCACTGTCTATGTTCCATTCCACTAATCGACTACTAATAGATATACCTACATCGTGTCATAACCATAATTATAATTTGTATGAAATATGTATCAGACAATATCCACTTTCCCCTTAAAAAAATATATTATTTAAAAGGTTTAATGTGGCACTAGACGAGAACCGGGACAAAGGCAAGGACGTCATGGACGACGAGCAAACATGTTAACGGATCATGTTACTTTTATTTTTATATCCGGGAAAACATTTGATAGCAAGAAAAACCATTTCCAAAACATTGTTGGGTTAAAAAACTGGGCGCCACTGTCGCCGCCATCGTCGTTACACCGATAAAGATTTTAGGCATTATAATTATTACCTACTCATTGATTTTCTTTTTCAACGCGGACGAAGTCGCGGACACCAGTTAGTATTTAATACTAATTAATGAACTTACTACACCAATTAAATTAAATACTTAATAAAATTAATTAAATACTTTAATATATAAGTACGTACCTACTACAATTAATCTTCACAAAAATTCACAGTCACCAACAACAAAATTTTAATTAGTATAAGATTTGACAAAGTCGTGCCGTTTACAAACAATACTTAAATAAAATTACATTACAAGAAAACTATGCTTCGAGGATACGCACCGGGCACAATAAAAAACTACACTGAGCTCTGAATGAAAACAAAAATGCTAAACCACTCCGGGTGACATTGCTAACGGATCGTGGAAAAAGTTGATACTTTTTTCTTGACACGCGACCGCTAATAATAATAAAAAAAAGTTGATTGAACATCGAACGGTATCCGCGTTGTATAGCAAACAAGATGCGTGTTCGACGTGCGCACGCGATACTAGGTAGTTGTCGCTTACATTATTTGTAAACTTTTGCGCGAACAATTTCAGCATTGAAAGTTATGACTAGCTTTTGCCCCCCGACTTCGTGCGCGACGTATCTTTATAAATCATGGCCTATGGTTTTATATGATACATAAACTATATTCAGTCGTGAAAATAACAAAATCCGTTCAGTAGTTATTGCGTGATGGAGTAACAAACATCCGCACAAACATTCTCTACTAAAAAGTTTGCATTATAAATGTAATACTTTACTTTTCTGTATAAATCATAGCCTATGTGTCACTATGAATATATAAACAAATATTCGAACTTCGAACAATTCGTTATTCTTTGACACATTTGAACTCATTTATTTATTTATTATTATTTATTTATTTATTTATAATATTACTAGCATTTACCCGCGACTTTACTAGCATGTATTAATAAATTATATAGTCTATGTGTAATTCTGATGTATAAACTACATTTCTTAAAGTTTCATCGGAATTCTTTGAGTGGTTTTATCATAGATCCATTCTCACAAATTACAACGTAAACTGACAAAAGAAAATGAACCTATACAATAGTTATAATGACGCGAATGATAAATGGAAAACGTGACCGGTAAATTTAAAATTAATTGTAAAAAAAACTCTTCTAAAAATATAAAAGAAAAACGCATTAGAGGCATATTTCGATATGTCTACCGACGTGAATGACAAACGGTAGAACCGGAAAGATATTTTTTGGTTACTTTTACAATGCTTACTTATTTAAAAATAATTGATTTATTAGGATTATTTTTTAATTTTTCTTTTAATAACAAGACTTATTCGGCTTTAACACAAAATACAGAATAAGAAACAAAACATAGGTTACTCAGTTCAGGATGATACGGTGGAACAAGACCACAAAGCTGTTTTCAGCTCTACCTATAGAAAGGTAATTGATAACTGCTAACTTTTATATATTTAGTCTAGAGGACCCAGCAAACGTTGTCTTAACCGAATCCGGAAAAAAAAACCTGTAACCCGATTGCAGCGTCACCTATCGGGTCCAATTGTGAATCTAAACACACAATAAAAATCAAAATCGGTCAAGCGGTTTAGGAGTTCAGTGACACACAATACACACGTACAGAAATAAAGTGAAAAAATATTATAATGAAGTTTTTAATCGAAACTCAGCGCCATCTATTGGATGGTTATCCGACCTATAGATAATAAACGATGTTTAAGTGTTGTATCAATAAACTAACTTACACCGCCATCTTTTAGAAACTTACGGAACTTTCAACCCCTTGTCCTATAAAAAACATTTTATTTGCAATAAGTTTACCGCGACAAACATCGTGACACGGGATTTTTATATACAAATGTGAGAATATAAAAAAATAAGCAGCTATTATCTATCCTCCTATAGGGTTCGGTTGAAAAATAATCAGCAATTCGGAGGTAATTAGAGCCAGACCTGTGCTATGTATAATTGCAGCCGGCGCCATGTCTAATTCCGTGACCACAATGACATATTGTAGCAGTAACAAAAGACATATTAATGTACGATTTAAAGCCAAGACAAAAAGATAAACATAGGAACATAAACGACGTGACATTTGCAACGATGCACCGCCGACGCACGTGAGGCTCATACGCTTTCGTAATAGCAAAAGGTGAATGATCTATGTTTGTTCTAGTTATTTCAATCGGAGACGAGTCTCGATGGATGCGTCAAATTTATCTGATGTAGATATAAACAGAAACGCTATCGGTGCCAGTACCACGGACGTTATCGTGTTTCGGGCTTCAGTAAAACGATCAATCTGTTACCGTGTAGAACCAATGCGTGGGGACGATATTGTCCCTTTTTTATGTTAAAGTCGGCAGACAGGCTGACGGTCCACTTTATGGTAGGTTGCTACCGTCGCCTATAACACAAGTAACGCTACAGGAGCTGCAATGCGCTGCCAACTACACTAGGATTTGTAATGAAGCTTAAAACGCGTGTTGTAATTTGTAATGAAGCTACTTACTTTGAATTTCTATTCAAAATTATTAGTGCTTAATTCTCATTGCCTAAAGTTTTACTATTGCTAAATATTTTAAGAGTTACTGGAGCATGATAATATTTCATCATCGTATCCACTGAATCTATGTCTAGACGTTCTGTTACAACCACTATTTTTTTACTATTTTTGATAGTGCTGTTACGACACACACCGATGAAAATATAAACGTGACAAAAACTACCACTATTTTACAAATTTTACAGTCATATACTGGTTGCAATCACCACCCCCTTACAGAAAACCACTGTTCTCGACTCATTTCCCTAACCTTTTCTAATCCCTAATCCTAAATCCTGCTATGGTCGGATTTATTAAAGAACAAAAATAATTTTAATAATCTTCAATAATTATTTTTTATTATTTCTGAATAAAAATAATAAAAAAAGAAAACATGGCATAAAAAATCATAAAATGACGATAGATAATGTTTATTTTTGTAGAAGTGGGTGTTTAACTATGAAATTTATATAATGTAATTTTAGACTGCCTGAGCAAAGCCAGGCGGCAGACACTCGAATTGATGGTAGGAAGTGATTCGTTTTCTGCAACATTAACATCCTATCTTCATTATCATCTGATTTCCGTAACAAAATGCCTTGAAGATCATGCACAAAACGGAAGCCGCCTTTTGTAAAGAAACTAATAAAATCAAACGAGCCGATAAAAATATGTAATGAAAACGACTGTACGAGATTACGTAAATACTCGTAAGATACGCTCGTAAAGTTATATGCATCGAGTCCGGCTCATTGAAATTGTTTACTCGTAGTTAATGTTTCATATAAATATTTTTTTTAAATAAGGGAAGCATCAGAATGGTCCACTACCTTCGCCTAATATAAGCGAGAGTAAGGTTTTTTATGATAAAATTCGACAGATAAAATTTGACGAGCCATTTGGATGAGTGGTTAGAGTGTTTGCTTTAACACTCCGGCTAAGGGGTCCCGGGTACGATTCCCGGCGGGGTCAACTTTGGAAATGAACTTTTCAACTGGCGTTGCTTGTGTTATAGGCGACGGTAGCCACCTGCCATCAAGTGAACCTACCTTGACCGCCTGTCTGTCGATCTTAACACGAAATAGGATCATCTGACGAATTGTGGTTCTAATAATGGTAAATAAAGCTACCATTCGCCTTAAATAGTAGCAACACAAAGGGAATCCATCATAGGGGAAAATAATACGGACTATCGCTATTTGGACAGTAACCCTGGTCATTAATTTTTTAAGTAAGTTTTAATAGATGAATTTAAATTCGCGGTTTTCTTGCTAACCGTACCTCAGCCAATAGAAAACTCGCGGCAGACGTATACATAACTGCACAAAAAATTATTATGTTGCAAAGAGATGACACGGCAAGAGTCGTTGTGAAAGTGAACATGATGCAACAGGGTATATTTGATTTCATAATCGTGTAGCTTTTAAATTGTAAACATTATTACTCTATGTTATAAATTTTATAGGTAATCATGTAATTCGAAAGAGAGCAAACTCGAAATTAAGGAAATCAAGCGACTGTATAAGAGCCCTGATTTTTTTTATTTATTTAATTTGTATACGGTATAGCTCAATCACTCAATCACACCTGATGGTAAGTAAAGATGAGGTCGAAGATATATAGATTTCGATTGCCCGTTAGTAGCCTATTCACTTGGGGCTTTTACTTTTAGGATCAAGACTATTCCAATTTTTAAAATACTTATCAAAATACTTATACTTTATCAAAATCCATCATTATTATCATAATAAGCTACTGTTGGACAAGGGCCAAAAGTGGACGCTTGGAATTTATCGAGTGCTACAGCACGCGGTCCTCCTTCCTCCGCATCCGATGACCGAGACTGCTTTCATCAGACAAGCGAGCAGGTGGTCAGCTGTCTCTACCTACTTAGATTTATAATGTCGTCCGTGTCTACATCTCAAACCCGTATGTGACTACTAGCAATACTCCCACGCCATTGTATTAAGGCGATTAAGAAAAATTAAATTAATTAAAATATTAAATGTCAATATGCCCCGGATAATGACGCAAACCTTCAAAAGGCACAAGATTGAATATCTTGGACATTGCTGCTGAAGTTGCTGCTTCAGTTCATCATGATGGGTAAGGTGGAAGGAAAGATACGCGCTGGTGGAAGGAGGAAGTTATCGGAAATGGACTAGAATTGCTAAAGTGGAGCAATTGTTTCAGTTGGCTCTCAACAGAGATAAGTTCAAAGAGTTGACGACCAACCTTCAGTACCTACTGAAGAGGCACTGAACGATGGAGGGAGAAAAAAATCAAATTTAAAATAAATTAAGTTACGTATTATAACCACCAAAAGTTACTCACAAGCTTTGGCCTCACGTGGCATACGATCGAACGGGCAGAGTCTTCGTCGCTGCTGCTCTCCAAGCAATCAGACAGCGAAGGAGAACGTCGGGGCGGCCAAGACTTTGGCACCTTTTCAACGGTCGGACTGGTCACCAGGGGAGGCGGCAACCAGGGCCCTTGGCCGCGCCACCACGACACCAAAGCCGGCGCCACACCGACCACCATTGCCAAACCGAGACGTACCATCATGCTAGTCGCGAACAAACGCACCGCGTCTCTAAACGAGCATAATAATTCAAGCGCTGTCACCGCAGCAGGGAAACGACTTCGCGACGCGCATTGTTCCTAAATAAAAACTCCTATTTTAGATGGATGCACTCGCGACGTTACTGGCTGGCGAGCACAGTTCAAAAAAAAAAAGATTCAAAAATTACCGAACTCAACTGTCACTCTAACGATAGCTCAGTCAATTAAGAGTAATTCGCAATCAACGTTCGCAATTTAACACTTGAATTGCGCCGGAACTAGTAGGCGGCGGACTGAATCTCGTTTAAATTGTGCAGGCAATGGAAAACGTCGCAATCGTGAGAGTATTTGTACGGGTTTCGGTCGTATGGGACAGGGCACGGTGTTCCGCCGCGTCCGCAGACTGGCGAATGGCGGTCGTTGACGCTGGAGATGCCCCCCTTCCTCTCTCAGCCGCCCTGACCGCCCCTCCAGCCAGCCGCCCGCCTAACGAACAACCCCTCGCCACGCGCGTGAACTATCAGCAGAAAACGCCATTACTACATTCACTACATTAATAGTTTCGCCATCATATGGCTCACTTAACTGCTCCGAATCAGATCTTAAAACGACTTAATTCAGTGTAAGCGACTTAATTAATTAAGGTAAATAAGATATAATTAGCTTATGTTGGATTTTTTGGAAATTATAATAATTATTATCAAATCTATCTATGTAATGTAATAATATATATCATCGGCCTAAGTCTTTATATACTTATACCTTTATCTAGTCGATAATTAATAAATATATTTTATAGAATGACAAAAGTAATCATGAAATTTTGCATACACGTTGGCAAGGCGGTATGGAAAAGGACACGGGGTTACCTTTCAACTAGACACAAAGTAATGTTTCCAAACGATGCGGACATAGTCACGAACAAAAGCTATATTAAAAAACACTCGCTGTCTGCGCGTGTCTGTTTCTCACCTTACTTCTTCTAAACCAACGCAACGAATTTTTAAAAAGGTTTTCGCTAATGGAAAGAGCGATAAACTAAGAAACTTTGTGTATATTTAAAATTGCATGCGTGCAAAGCCGGATCATTAGTAATATATATTATATATATAACATGAGATCGCTATTTAAAATCATATATCGTTTTATTCCAAATATTGAGTTTGAATCATCAAAACGATTTTACAACTTCCTTGTTTCCGCTGTCTGCATTTGGTGTTACAAAGTCTTGATTCCACTTAATTTATTGTTTTTGTCTGTAATATAAATAGCCTATGGGAGGGAAGATTGAGTGATGAACGCTGAGAATAAATTTGTGCATAATTGAGATGCTCACCCTATGCGGGTGTTCGGATGGAGGGAATAAGACTGCAACTTTACGTGCACAAAAATCCTTGACACAAAATGAAAATTTGCCCCAATTTCATAAAATGTCATATCATCATCATAAAAATTTTCTTATCAAGATTAAATTTCTTTTTTATCTATCATTAAACTGCATATGGGTAAAATTAACGTGGCTGTATATTATGTGATTTCGGTTTAATTGGTAAAAAAATATTACTGGCGATGGATAAAAATGTAGTAAACAGAATTTAATAATCCTGTAACTTTTCTTATCATCTCGTATTCATTTATACACCATGAATTTATATTTCAAATAAGTTATGTATGTATTAGTCACAAAATACCTATCACTATACAGTTAATATATCTAGTTATATTAAACATACATAACTTTTGGATATTTATTACTATTTATTAAAAAGCTACCAATATACTTATATAATCTTTGATTTGTATAACTTAATTGCGAAAAAAGACGCAGACGCTCACATAAACATATGGATGTTTTATGTGAGTACGTGTGTTTTACGAGTAATATTTTCTTTGAGCATATTATATTCCAATTAATTCGTATATACCATATAGTATACCTATTCTTTGATCCCTTAGCTCTATCTAGTGGTGTGAATAAATTTTGGATGTAGATGATAGATATATACCTACAGCATCAAACTGTATACCTCGATTTTGTTATCAGTTTTCTGAATTGCCTCCCACTTTGAAAGCAAATTTAAAGATGAGGCTGTATGTTGAGACGTTTGATACCTACGCATATATATATATAAATTATATTTATTGATTCCAGTTTTGTTGTTACACGTTGTTGTTTCTGATTCTGATTGTGTAAATATATCCATATAAACTATGAAGGATTAACAGCTTACGAACGAATGTGCTGCTTGGATGATCACTTAATGTCTGATAATTTAAGATTTCATCAAGCTCTATCCACATATTTTGCAAGATATTGTGAAATTGCATCAGCCGGGCAGGGAGAAAAGTGGAAGGGGCGCAGACAGATCGATCCTACTGACGTCAGCGCCAGACCAGACGACAAACGGTAGATTTATTAGCTTATTCAAACTCTGCATAGTCTGCATGTTAGCAAGAGAAGGGTGAAAGATTTACAAATTTACCTTGCTTAATTATGAGAGAATTCCATGCTAAAAATATTCGAAATGTGGTTTTCTCAACTACATGAATTATATATATTTTATTTATTTCTCCTCAGGTCTCCAACGAGGCAATCATCAAGTAAAATCGGCGTCATCTAAGTCAAGTAATACTTGGCGGATGCCCCCTCAATTACAGGAGGCACAGCCTGCACCAATGAAAGTTCTGAGTAACATGAAATACTTTATACTTACAGCTAAATGAGACAAAGAAGTAGAAAATAAATTTATTATATTAAGCAAACACAAGCAAAGTCTATAGAGAGATCATAGACTATAGGTGGTCTGTGATAGAGATAGTGTCATTATAAAAATAAGTAGATTATTTTATGTAATAAATTTAAAAAAAAGACATGCGCAAATTGCGCAAGCCACCTAACATCTAGGTCTGCGTCCAGGAATCCATTCGGGACTTTAAGCACGCAGAAACTGGGACACGGGATCGATGGAACAGGGCGATGACCTAACGCAGCGTACTGTACTGTAATATAAACCTACAACTTTATATTGCATTCTTCTATTCCATAATTCAGAATCAGAATAAACTTCTTTATGTACTAAACATGCTAACTACATAATATTGTAAATGCGAAAGCGAATTTGTTTGTTTATTACGCTTTCACGCCTTAAATTTTGGTTGTTGGACCCTTTGGACCCACAAGTTCTGACCCTACCTACGAAAAAGTGACCCTTTGACACGCTAGTCTTTTGTACTATGTCTTTTCTCAAAGTCTAACTATCATTTGTAATACACGTTGTGTTCCCGAGGGATCATCTCAAGATAAATTAAAAAAAAAACAACGCTTGACAAAAATATACGAGCAATAAAGGTACTGAACTGTTTTGTCTTTACCTATTAATATATAAATACTAGAGACTCGCCCCAGCTTCCTAGTTTATCATTCTTTCCATTGGTGGAAATCGTATCAAAATCGTTAGATGGTTTAGAAGAAGTTAGCGGAGAAACTGACAGCGACAGTATATGTATAGATAGATAGATATAAATAATGGTTCTATATTGGGGTAGGTGGTCTGTGTTCTATCTTTATATATATAAAAATTACGTGTCACGTTGTGTCTCCTCGATGAACTCCTAAACTACAGAACCGATTTTGATAAAACTTCATAACTATGTGTAATTTGGTCCAACTTAAAAGATAGGATAGTTTTTATCTCAATTTATAGTATTTTTTTATTGCAAATTATGTTTATTATATGAAAGAAAGTTATAAATTACCTTACATCGCTATCTGTGAGAATTTTATGGAACTCACAGATAACTTTTAAAATAAATTTTAAAACAACTGTGAGTTCCATGAGATTCTCACAGATGGCGGTGTAAGGTAATTTATCGGCAGGATTAAGTAAATATTTATTATAAAAATTGCACCCAGGGCGAAGCCGGGAGCGGGTCAACTAGTAATATATAAATCTAATATGTACTTGATAAAATTTGTTTTACTATTGAAACGATTTTGCAAGGAGCATATTTAGCGTCTCTCAAAATTGTATGTAGCTAATTTTTTTTGTAAAACAAATCTAATTAATGTCAAGCTGATTAGGATGAAATCTCATTTCGAAGTTATTACGAATCAACGTATTGTAAGTATGTACTTACTTTATTTAATTTATCATGTAAGGTTTCCACGTGTACGTAACACGTGATATTTTGTATTCATCATTGAGCATAGGTATACTAAGGCGTGAAATATAACAAGTGCACATACCTACCACCATAGCCTTTTAATAAATATGGACTCGTATTATATAGTTAAAGTAACTAAAGTTGTATTATCTAACTAAAGAATCATTCAAAATCTATATTATCCTATATTAAATTTTGATTAAAATATTGTAGTATTTAAATAATTAGTTATAAAACTTAATTAAAAAATTAATTAATTTTATATACACAAACCTTCCTCGTGTAACGAGTCAATTTTAATTTAAAAAAATATATTCAGCCGTTTCCTGTCAGGAAGAGCTCAAATTTAGTGTGTTTTTGAAAAAGTCTTTTTTACGAAACAACTGGCGGAAATGTAATGGTGTGGTATATTTTTAGAATTAATCTATAGGTTTTTTTTTTCATAGAAAAAATTGATGACGTTATAACTGGAAAATGTACCACTTACTAAGACTCTTAATAAACAAACAAACTCACTATGCGAAAGTGTGTTTTGTTTGTTACGCTTTCACGCCTTAACTACTCAACCAATCATCGTGAAATTTTACACACACCTTATCTGAGATACAGAAAAGGACACAGGGTACCTTTTATCTAGATAAAAGTACTGTTCCCAAGGAATCATATAAGAATTAAAAAATCAACGCCTGACAAAAATATATATGACCAATAAAGATTTTAACCATTTTTATCTAACAAAAAGGGAAAGAGAAAAAAAAACATATTTTTTTTTATTACAATAAAACCGAAGCAATTTAAGACATAATCTTTTATAACCTAAAGTCAAAAAATAAATCAAAATTTTCAAATTAGGCAAGGCTACAGTTGAATACTGTTAACATCTATAAGCACTCTTGAGAAATGAAAATGATATATTCAAGTGTATTGCACTTGTATTAAACTGTTGATAATAGCAAATACTTATACAAGTATAGCAAATACTTCATTAGCTCATGGTTGGTTGATCCAAGTGGTTTTTCACTCACTTTACAGTAAGTGTACCAATTCCCTTACTCGATTCAATTTATTGTATTTTCTGCATTCTCATCTCGATATTAATTTTCTACTTGTGGTTATTAAAAAATATATAATTGTGGGTTTATCTTAAAAAATATATAAATAATAATTATTAAAACATTAGCTGGAGGTCGCGACATGGTCCGCGATGAAAAACACTTAATCGCTGTGACAATGGTGGCGCCGCCATGGCGAAAGTGGCGCCCAATTTTTTTAGACGATCCCTCGGGAACCTAAATTTTTTTTTTTTCAGTATTAAAAGTATCCTATATGTTGTTAATTCAGTTAATAAACTATCTGCGTGCCAAATTTCCTCCAAATCCGTTCAGTAGTTTTTACGTGAGATTAACAAACATAGGTACATTAAAAAGTATTCTAAATTAAAATTATCTACGAGTAAGCGTCGTTGTAAATACATAATATAGGTAACTAATTGAATATGGGACGGAAAATGGCTCCTATCGAACTCAAAGACGTCTGTCGTTCGTTGTAACACTTGTAACGAAATGAGTGCAGGAAATGCGTTGCTTCCAATTTCTTACAACATACTAGTTTGAGCACGTTAGAATTTATTTGTGTATCGTGCCGGTTTATATTGTCGATATGCATGACCTAACGCAACATTTCTTCCGAAATCAAACGCAGTTCCTCGAATATGACTTTTCGCTCCTAAGGACACATTTCTGACATTTACTAACGCCTTGTGGGACGCTGGACCTTTGTAAAAGCGAATGGTTAGCTACAGTAAAATAAAAAAAAAGGTTAATTTAAATATCTTAAAAAATATTATATAGATTAGTATATTATATTATCTTTTAGTCTTTACACGGTACGTAATAAGGTCTCTTATAGTCCTGTCTTTGTTTGTACTACTTCGTTTAATAAATAATGCCAACGCAAAGGATTTTAATGCAACTTCCACCCTCAATAAGAAAATATAATAAGCATATATATATTGCCATGAGTGAATTACTTTTAGAATGATAATTTTTAGAATCTGCGAGAACGAACGACACAGTTAATCGCGCCAATAATGGCTTTCATGAGTATATATAATAAATATTAGTTTTTTAACATCATTTCGAACTTTTAACTAGATACATATATATTTTAGTTATGAAGAAATGTTGAAGTGCATTCTGGTAGAGGTGTTACTATATCTGAAATAGCGCAACTAATTTCGGCAGACTTATTTCGTTTTGTTTGACGCCGCGATCCGCTGCGGCCGGTATGCGCCCGCGCACAAATAGATCACCGTCGCATCTGCAAGGGCTGTCATTCACTTACATTGGATCTTGTGACATTTTTCTCTATACATATATAAATTCACTGTCTATTAAATTTATTACTGAATTTATTTAAAAAATCAATTGCTTATAAGTGGTACACAGTACACATCAATTATTATTTTTATTATTTTTCACAGAGAATCATTTATATAATTGCAAATAAGGTTTCAACAACAATATTTATTGTTTAGATGTCAACAATTGCATTATTTTACGTAATTCTGATATACGACAAATGTAATTTACTAATTCATATCAGTAGTACTAGTACGGCAATTCATAGAACAATGTATTTTTTTATTTGAATACTTTAAACGTCGATAGATAATATAAAAGATTTTTATGGGAATTTAACACTGATTTTTTTATTTGTTTAACTACATTAGAAAACGGCAAGATAAAATAGTGCGAATTTAAGATACTGAAACTTTTTTTAAAAAGAATATGTTAATTATTTGGACGAGCATTAATGCATTAATGCTTTAAAGTTTAAAGGTGACATACTACTTAGTTTTACTAAACTAAAGATAGATCATGAGCTGGAGTAGCAGCACAGAGGACACTTTTATACTCGCAATGGAGTTCCCGAGTTCAAAATTTGAAATGATCCTAAAATTGCCAACCCTAATTGCTTCAAGTATTAATACAACAATCTCAGGATAACATAGGTCATTACACAGAAGACACACTAACCTATCCGTCATCCAAATATACTCAAATTGGCACCAGTTTTTTTTATTATAATCGTGAAATTTTTTGAAGTCCTTCAAGCTTATGAAATTGATTGAGCAAAGAAAAATTTAATTCCAAACACTAGCTGGTCCTAAGTGATAAATAGTCGCATAGAATCCGAGGTGTTTGCACGCGGAAGTCTATTTTGATCATGTCTATTCTACTCTATACATATTAACAGGTGGGTGCATTGTGCACGTTGCATCAAATCACGTTTGGAGTGGCAAAATAACTATTTCTTTTGTTTACCAATTGCAAAATAAAATGGATTAAGTAAAAAAAATACAATTAAATTATTTTTAATTAGAAAATCTTTTTTCCGAAATGAACAATAAATATGAGAAACTTAATATTTTGGCGATTTAGTTTATTGGTGATCAAAATTGACTTTAATAAATGAATTCATTTGAGGGATCTTACAGGAATTTAATTTTCCTTTTTTCAAATGTTAATGTCCCTTTAACCCTTTATGTAAAAGTAGCCAGACAGTCCTTAAATAACGAATTTTTAACAAAAACAATGTCCTAATTTCTGTTTCTTTTACGCATATATTATATTTAATAACAATAACATAAAACGGGGAAATTTTATGTTATTTTTTCATAAGATGAAACAGGAAAGTTAAAATAATTTTTAAAGATGCAATATTTTTCACAAAATTTCGATTATCTCGGAATCAGTATTCTGGAATTTAGAGCCTCTCTTACTATCGGAGCAGAAAATATTATCAGACCGTTTTGCTTTATAAATAGTTCATATTTAATTTTATTTTTTTCTTCAACAATCTGTCTGTTGTATCACTGTGCATTCTCCGTACGCGAGCTTGACGCGAGCCTCTGATCGTAGTATTTTAATATCGGTGACGAGAGCGGTCGTTGGCGCAGGTAACACTTTTACTAATTGTAATTAATTAACGGATAAATAATATTTCGAGGAATGACTGAAAACAGCGTTATCAGTTATCAAAATGAAAAACTAAAGCATATCATCTGCTGCTATCCATATCAAATTTTAAATATATCTACGACTAACTAAACATGTAACAAAAAAAAAAAAACACTTAATCTTTCTACTAACTACCCTTCCCTCCCTTATTGATTTCCTAAGTTCAAATAAAACTCGAATAAAATGGTTTTTTCTACGTTTTATCATTACTGCAATTTTTTTTAAATAGTTTCTAAGTTTTATATAAACATATACCACCGCCACCGAGCAGTACCACACACATAACATACACACGTACGATGCACTCACAAACATAGGTACACATGCACACTCACCTATACCTATATGTATGTATATTGTATATATGTATACGTGTATATATTTATGTAATGTAAACAATTATATTTGTTTTATTTTGTTTTTGTACCTTCACATTTATAAAGTTGTCAAACCCAATAACAGGCATTTTAAAAATTTATATAAATATTATATTTTCAACAATAAAGCGTGCAAGACTAATTTGACTCTTGGCGACCTTCTATTATGGTTTCTATTAGTTTGCTTCATTTAACCCTTATCAGTTTCCTGCATATCGGTGAATTAAAGCCTTTTAACTACCTAACCAGTGACAGGCTTCGCCATCTGTTAACATAATGCATATCCTGCCAGGGAGCTATTGACAATTTTCAACCTACTTGGCTCAAAGAATTGTTTTCTTTGCCAAACTGTGCCAGCTAACAAAATTAAATGCTGCAAGGATCGTAATGTAAATGAAGTTATGGGTTTGTTCTCATTTTCAAATTATTTGATATTTAGTATTTCTTGTTCCTCCTTAGTATTAAAATAGCTAGTAACTATCAATGGGTTACTATGAGTAACAATATTGTCTTTTAACAAATCTACACACTTACTCTACTAATATAAAGTTATTTTTTATTTGAATAAATTTGAAACATTATGCGTAATTATAATGGCGGGCAGTTTTCTTTTTCCATAAGCTCCAAAGTAAATATGCTTAATTGTAATGTACCGCAAAATATAAGCAAGCTAAACATATTAGGTTGTTCGGAAAGTCATTTCGTTTTTTCCCGCCAGAGGACTTAATTACGTTTTTTCGAAACTAACTTCACACTTAAGCCCCATAACCATTATATGTCTTGAGAGCTGATATTGCAAGGCTTGTGTGTGAAAAAGTTCTATTAATTCTACCCAGTAGTTTTTGGTTGGTGCCCTTTTAAATATGGAGAGCAATAAGCAGCATTTTCGTCATATTTTACTTTTTAACTTCAGAAAAGGTAAAAATGCTGTCCAAGCGAGAAAAAAATTGACGGATGTGTATGGAGAAGGCGTGTTAACAGTACGCCAGTGCCAGAACTGGTTTGCAAAATTTCGATCCGGCAATTTTGATGTCGAAGATGCACCACGGTCTGGAAGGCCGGTCGAAGCTGACAAAGATGCGATAAAGGCATTAGTTGATGCAAATCGGCGAATCACCACACGAGAGATCGGTGAGAGATTAAATTTGTCGAATTCAACTGTTTATGGCCATTTGAAAGGCATGGACTTAACCTCGAAGCTCGATGTGCCCCATGTCCTTACCGAGCGAAATTTGTGTCGTCGTGTTGACGCGTGTGATTCGCTCCTCAAACGTCTAGAAAATGATCCATTTTTGAAGCGGATTATTACTGGGGACGAAAAATGGGTTGTATACAACAATGTTAAACGCAAGAGGTCATGGAGCAGAAAAGATGAACCGGCTCAAAGCGTGTCAAAAGCCAACATTCACCAAAAAAAGGTGATGCTCTCCGTTTGGTGGGATGTCAAAGGAATCGTTTTTTTTGAGCTTTTGCCGGACAATACAACGATTAATTCAGAAGTCTATTGTCATCAGCTGGACAAATTGAATGATTCACTTAAAGAGAAGAGGCCCGAATTAATCATCAGGAAGGGTGTAGTGTTCCACCAGGATAATGCGAGACCTCACACAAGTTTGGTCACTCGCCAAAAACTTTTACAGCTTGAATGGGACGTACTGCAACATCCACCATATTCTCCAGATCTGGCGCCTTCCGACTACTATTTGTTCCGGTCCCTGCAAAATTTTTTGGATGGCAAAACCTTTACCTCAAATGAAGATGTCAAAAACCACCTGGACGAGTTTTTTGCCAGCAAGGACCAAAACTTTTATGAGAGGGGAATTATGTTACTGCCAGAAAGATGGCAAAAGGTGTTGGACCAGAATGGCCAATATATAATTTAATAAAATATTTATTCATTATACGAAAACTGTCTTTCATGTTCCCCAAAAAAAACGAAATGACTTTCCGAACAACCTAATAGATTAATCTGTGAAAACTGTTGTAGTGTATGTAGCAGACTTAGCTTAAGTTTTATTTATTCCTTTTGGTGACCATGCAAACTAATTTCAAGATATAACTATGCTACTGTTGTCTTTAGTTAACTAATTTAACTACTTAATTAAGTTAATCACACGAAGTTGCGTGCAACAGCTTGTCTTTAATAAAATTAGTTAAATGAACTAATAAAATGGCATATGCATTAGAATGTTGAGCAAAATAATATAGTGTGGGCTATATTATTATTGGTAATATAAATTACCAATAATAAAGATAAGATTTGAGGAGACACACACTATACACCAAAAGGTGATACAAAATCCTAATCTTATCTAGAATGGAACAAGGATAAAATATTGTGATATATTTATTAAATATTTAATCTGTTTTAAGTTAGTGTAGATTTGTATGTAGGCAGGCAATGATAATGGTATGTCTAAAACTAATTGTTTTTACATTAAGATTATTTTAAAATTTAATATGTTATTGTAATCTTGGAACACTAATTTTAAAAAAGTACCCACTTGTAAGGCATTTTTATTGATGAGACAAGAAACATGAACACTAACCTCCTTGGCAATCTGATCCAGCGCTTGCTCTTCTGCTGTAGCCTTGGTATGTGTGCGTTGCCGTCGCGATGGATCCATTTCAGGTCTGTCACTACTATTAATTCTGCAATCAATTAACACCACAATATGAGTGAGTTACTTTTTGTCATTTTTTAACAGTAAAATAGGAATAACTTCAAAATTTCCTTATATATAGATTCAATAAATAAATACATTAATAGTAGGTAACAGATAAAAACACTTCGTGTTTCAAAATCATTTGACCAATCTATATCTAATATTATAAATAGAGAAGATTTATATGTTTGTGCTGAATAAACTCAAAAACGATTGGACCTATTTTAAAAAATTCTTTCACTATATAAAGCTACATTATCAACAAGTAACATAGGCTATATTTTAGAAAGTTATGTGGACGAAGTCGCATGCAATAGAGTGTTATTATAAATGCTAACTTAGTGAGGATGATTTGTGGATGGACATTTGTCACTTTTGTTTTTGTTACTCTTTCACACAAAACACGATTTTGGATTATATTTGACACACAAATAGTTTATTACTTGGATTAACATATAAGGTACTTTTTATCCTGGAAAAATGTTAGATTTCCAAGGGATCATCCAAAAATATAAATAATATAGATGTCAGATATATTCTCAGGTGTTATATTTTTCATTTTTCAATGTGTACTAAGTCGCAGGCACCATCTAGTCATTATTATATTAACATGGTAACAAGTTACGGTCATAATAAATGCAACTAATATAATTAGGTCAATGATATCCATATTAAAAGTGTCCTTGCGGGTTGCATTTACTCATATGTGCATGCCTTATCAGTTTTACATTGTAGTGGAGAACCTTTAATAAGGTCACTTCTAACATAACTTCCTACTAGATGAATCTATTTAATAAAACATTTTCATTACTTTAAATTGATTTAAGACAGCATTTATTATAGGATTTTGAGCATATTATATGTAAATCGAATCCATAATAGGTACCATATATCCTAAAAACTTTTTTAATCCTTTAGCTATCTCACCCATTTTTTTATCAAAAGTTTTCTGAATTGCCTCCCACAATGGAAGCATATTTAAAGATGTATTCACATCAAAATTATATAAGACTAACTATTGCACGCGACTACGCCCGCGTAACTTTATAAAATATAGCCTATCTTACTCGCTGATAATGTAGCTTTTTATAGGTGAAAGAATTTTCAAAATTAGTCCAGTAGTTTTTGATATTTATTCATTACAAACATACAAATCTTCTCTCTTTAAATATTAGTATAGAAGGATTTGACTCACTTTTATGACTAGTGCAATAAAAGGGTGTATACCTAGTTTCAATTGTTCGAAAATAATAATATATAAATATTAAAATATTCTTAAAACAATGAATATATTTTTAAATATCGTTTAATTTCATTAAGTACTATTTTATTAATGTTTAAATGTTAAATTATGTATAAACAAACATAAGGATAATATCTATAGAGATAACAATATATCCTCATGATAATTCCTGTATTCCTTCCCTTTAAATAAAATCTTTCAAATGTTGTACTATTTACCTGGTAGCAAATGATTAGCGTACAACAAAATTATTTTATTTTATTTGAAAAGTTTTAAGCATTCATTTTTGTTTCACTTTTGCAGTTCTATTTATTTACATTTATGTTTTCTAATTTGTTCTAATAAGAAAGTACAATACTAAACTTTATTTACAGCAATTACTTAAATATATTATTTTTTCGACATATTTACCTGTTTCTTGAAGAAAATTTGCTACATTCATTGGCAAAAGCAGTGCATACAAATGCATACAAGACAGTAACAATACACAAACAAATCAATTTTAAATTTATGTACACATTGACAAAAAATCAATTCAACACATTTTATTCACTACCTCCGCCGAATTTTTTTGTAACTTTACGAAAAACTTCCGACAGCGAAGCGAAGATTGTATTAATTCTTACCGGATCAGAGTGATATACTAATTTACATATCTAACTGGTGTATACTTATAACCTAGTGAAACTTTGCGATTTTTTTTTCCGCGTGGATGTTTTTACTAAATCGTGTTCAAATTGTCACTCTCGCAGGAAAACGGGTGGGCACAGGGCCAACACATTTTTTATGGCAGACTCCACAAAATGACATCATACTTACTGGTCAGTTATACAGATGTAAACACATCACTGCAACAGGCACTCAAACTCGCTACCGTCCAACGAGAGAGATTCACATACAACACAACGTTATTCGACACAATTATTTATGCAAAACCAAAGAAATTAGCAAGTTATGAGAACTACGCGAATCAACAGCCTACACGAAACACTATATTAGAAAAAAAATCTCACCATATCATTAATTATTAATTAGAGTGATAGCATCATTGCATTTAATTTAATTTTTACAAATTCAATAGTATTTCCTATATAAAATATGTTTATTTTATCATTTTTATTGAGAATGAATCTTACAAAAGCCTTGTGTGACATGCATGCCATTGCCATATAAAACAGTCACGTTCAAGAACAACAAATCGAATTGTCAAATTGTTTTTATGGATGCGTTCAAAAATTACTATAACGGATTGGTCATTTCATTTTGCTATACTCTCCGATTAGCTTCTGGGTTAATTCAGATGACATTGAATTTTGAATAGAAATGCAAAACCAAAATATTGACGACACGTTTGGTCTAGTGGCTAGTAACTCTAGCTGTTAACCAAACGGTCGCGGTTTCGAATCCCGCTAGGGGCAAATGTTTATGTGACAACATTTTTACTTTGTTCCTGAGTCATGGATGTTTGTATTTATAATATGTATGTATTTACAAAAAAAAAGTAATCTATGTAGTATATCAACTGTCTGGTATCCATAATACAAGCATTAGTTGCTTAGTGTGGAACTAGATGGTGCTGTGTGGAATGTGTATTTAAAAAAAAACCATTTTCGGCAGCCGTATGTTACAGACGAAGTTTTGAATTTCAAACGACCCTAAATTGTAGACTATGTTTAAATTTGAAAGAAGTAAATATCATATGTTAATTTTGTTAACGACAAATAAACCATAGTAAGGAAACCTGCGTGAATGGAATAGAAATCTTTGTAAATATTTAAATTTGTACATAATATACTCTTTTAAACTGGGTGGCTATACTATAAATTCTCGTTAAAAGTTAAAAAGAATTGGGGTACCTACAATTGCTACTTACAAAATTACGTCTAATATCTAATATCAAAATAAAGTATTTTAGATAGATAGGACGATTTGAAAATAAACTGCTCTAGAAAATACTTCATCCTAAAAAATCCAGTTAGGAAGTTAACTTACATCTCCTGTCGTAACAGCAACAAATTTATGGATTTCTTGTACAGAATTATTACAAGGTGCAAGAAAATAACACATCAAATGATATAAAAGAATATTTTTATTACACACTATTCTCATTATTAATTATAAACATTTTTATTGCATTTATTCACTCTTTGTCTTCGGTGAATCTTCCTTGTAGTAGAGGAATACGAAAGAGAAGAGGAACACCCCAATCATCATAGAGAAGGCGCTCACATAGTACGGGTATGCGCTGGGAATGAACCGCTCGTACTGTGTGTGTTGTAGAGGCCGCACCGATACCTGTTGGACAACTCTATATTCAATCATACTCAATTATCTTACGTTTCATTTGATTGACTAAAACATATCAATTCAATCAATTTAATAGACAGTATTTTTTTAAGTTTACTGAGTAAACAATAAAATTTATAATGAAAAACCAATTTGTTGTTTTTGTTTTTGCATTTGTAGTAGCACTGGACGTCCTGCCTGGAGGCGGTAACCACTCTCGTACAGAAGAGCACCCACAAATAAAAGCACGTGTTTTAGTGTTTGAAATATTCCCTTATTCCTTTATCGTATGCCCCAACATATTGCTTGTTTGATAGCCACCTTACTGTCAAGTTATATCATAAAAAATAATAAATAATGTCAAAAAATTTATGCTTTCTAACACATTCAAAGTTTTATAATTAAAAAACTATAAAATTTAAATTACACAATCACTTGGTTTTGAAAACTTTCATGACAAACAACGCAAGTATTTTCATGGTTTTTCTTGCGAATGCAGTATTTTCAATATCCACTGATGCGTATACGAATGCTTTTGGATTTTGAGACACACATGCTGATTTCAAAATTTTCTTAATTTTTAATGCAGAAAGAAACGAATGAAATTGATCATATTAATAAAGTTTTTGTAAGTAAATCATTCTTTTAGTAGAAAATTTAAACAATTTGACACAAAATTGGAACAATACATAATTCTTCCTGATTTAGGCCTAGCTCTATATACATATTTGGTTTGGTACAAAATATATAAAAACAGCTACTTTATTAATTAACCTGTGTCGAGTGATAGAGCCTCGTGTATCCGACTCTGTCGTAATCCACTTTGAACTGATAAACGCCCCATACATCGGGCACTTTGAACTTCGCCTCGTAAACACCGTTCGGATTCAATTCCAGTGTTAACCGAATGAACGGATCGATGCGAACAAATTCCAATTGGACATCTTTAGCTTCGAACGGTTGCCATTTGCCATTCCTCAGCTCCTCAATTTCAATCCTGTACACCTGTTAGGGAATTCATGAGATTAGGTATATCTTACAAAAAAAAAAAATATGCAATATTGATCAAATAAATTTTATTGTTAAAATAATTTTGTAATTTTGAGAAATTGTGACTAATTACAGTCTAAAGCTTCTACTAAATGGGTTCATCATTAAAACCAGTTAAACGGTTTCTGATATTAGCGAAGATTAGATTAAGAATTAATAATAGTGTTACGTGATTTTTATATAAGTATTAAAATATTATATATTATTTAAAATAGTTACTAACAAATTTTTTTTTTATTTCGAATTTAAAATAAACTCACATATAATATAATAAATAAATAAATGCTCAAAATTGATTGCATTCCAAAAAAGATGTATTTCAAATGACATCACATTTTTTTTTTTTTTAAATATATCAGCAATCAGCCTACAGAGCTATAATCTTATGTGGTATTTTGACATCACATATTATGCACAATTATTATTCCCTTGCCTAAAAAAAAGCCTAACTGTGACGTTACCTTGTTTGACTAGAAAAATAAAAATTAAATTAAAAATACAAAAATTAAAGGAACAGTTAATTCTTTAAGGAGTTTATCCCAAAGTACTTACAACGGCATCGGTGATGGTGTATGTGTTGGTGGTTTCCTGTTCTCCGACGCGACGGTGATGGACTTTGCGCACGCGCAGCCTGCCTCGCTCCCCAAACACCCACTCGCTCAAGTTGACCGCCAGAGCGCGGTTGCCCGACACGTCCGACTTCACTTTATCATCCTAGTACCAATTTTATGAGTAAATGAGGCCTCATTTGCTATGTTAAATTACACTTTTTCAATCAATCACAGTGACACTGACATTTATATTATTATTTCAATGCAATATATCATATCAAGGCAAAGAGAGATGCTGTTAATTAGAGGTTAATTAGTGGACAACAAATTGCTTATTTACAAGACTGTAATTATGTCCATTTGGACTTATGGCATCGAGCTTTGGGCAGTTGCAAGCAAAACCAAACGACTTCATCCGCGTTGAACGATGAAATGTACCCTATGTCCTTTCTGGTGTCCCAGACAACGTGTATGCAAAATTTCATGGTGATCGGTTCATCAGTTTTTGCGTGAAAGAGTTACAATCATCCATACATCGATACATACTTTCGCATTTATAATATTAGTATGGATTAAATTTTACAATGTCTATTGCAGTTCATTTTTTACAATGACATCTGTATTTTATTGCTCAACAAAGAAATATTATTTATAAATTTGGTTGGTAATTATTGTCATGAAATTTCTTTTTTAATGGAGAAAAACATAATCTACTCATTTCTTATGGAGAGTGTCAAATGTTTATGATAAAAAAAGGTGTGACAATCCAACTTACATGTACTTTAGAAACGGGTGAATTGAATGCCTCATCAGAGAAGAAGTACAACGAGCCACTGAACACGATGCGAGCATTGTTTCTCGCTTGTAAAGCAGCTATCAGAACTGTCTTACGTCCTACTGCATGAGGATATTCTTTAACCTGAAAATCATATATATAAATCAACCTTTGTTCAAAGATGAGTAAAAAGAAGCAAGAAGTTAAAATTGTTAGATCAAGTGGTAATTTACTCCCATTTTTTTTATGTTAAGGTCAACAGACAGGCTGACGGTCCACTTGAGGGCAAGTGGCTACTGTCGCCTATAACACAAGCAACGCCACGGGTTTTGCAAGTGCGTTGTTGACCTATGTTTGATTGAGGATAAGAAGAGACAGTTGGGCTCAGGAATCCTTTACTTACTGAAACAACAGCTCACATACTGTTATTTCACGGCAGTCTAATAAGGGGGTGGTTGCTGGTGCCAGTTGGGCTGCCCAAATGACTGTGAAACGCAGTGACCCCAAATTTAAAAATCGTAAGTTTAAAACTGTCTAGAACTTACCTACTATGTAAAATAAACTTTGTATTATATTTGCAAATAGAAAATATATAAGCACATAAAATATTATCACGTTAATGAGAGTTGAATAAATTATATAATTAAAAGGCTTTTTTCTTATTTAGTTAAAAATTACACAACAGATTTATATATAACACGAACCTGACTCTTAGGATTATAGCTGTAAGCCGTGCTATCCGCCTTCAAGATTGGAAGCACTAAACTATTGTCCTTGTCCAGAATCAGACCAGTTCCTTCAAACAGCAAGGGTTTTGTATTTTGACTGCCAACAATTATAGGTGCGTTGATAAGGTTCTTCGGGGATACAACCACCCTAGTGTGGTCACCATCATCTGATATGTCGTAATTGAAGTGGTCAATCACCGCTGCAGACTCTTCATCCATCTAAAATACAAAAAAAATATTCATGTAAAGGCACTAGAATAAAATAGTATCAAAAATGTTAAATATGATCTCAATTAAACTTTTACTTACATTAAGATTTAATTTAATATTTCATACTAGCTGAACCCAGCCACGCTTTTACATTTACTTCTGACACAGTTCACATATGATATTATTTTTCTAAATTAAAAGTAGCCTAAGTTACTCATTATAACATCAGTTATCTGCCAGTGAGTCCCAGTAAAATCGGTACAGTTGTTTCGGAAATTTATTCCAGATTAGGTATTTCACTGAAGATATTAGCTGTTATTTTCTAGATCTTAGAACAAATATAAATATAAATTATTAATTTTAAAAAAAGCAAAAAAAACTTTAAGGTTACATTTATGTAAAGAGCTCACCTCAAATCCACATTCAGAGGCGATTTCCCTGTAAATATCGCCTGCTGCTGCATTACCAGCCATAAGAAGATTCCCCCCATCATCAATAAATTTGGTGATAGCTTCGGTATCAATCTGGCCGCCAAATTCCAGTACAGAGGGTGCAAAAATAATTAAATTCTTATATAAGTATTCCCCGTACTTAGACAATAATAAACTGGAGTCATCTGCTAATTTATAAGTTAGTGTATAGCCACGATCTGGAATATAACAAAACCAAATGTATTTAAAAGAATGCCGATGAAAGTGTGCAGCCTATTTTACATTTATTATTAAAAAGATAAACAATTGGAGATCGATACCGGCATGGTTCAATTTATTACCTTGCAAAGTTTTAAAAAACTGTGAATGAGTCTCCCGTATATTTAAGTTGTCCAATAAAACTAGAGTTTCTTGATCAGCACTCGCGAACGAGAAAACTGAAGTTATTCCTAATATCAGTAAAAGCCTCATTTTTAAACACAAAATTCATTAAAAATAATCGGCTCAGTTGGGTGTCGTGGCTTTTTCAATGTTGCCTACCTATGCCAATTATCAAAATGCCAACGAGCCAGAGATAATAAATAAATTTATAATACAGCTTGGCAAAAAAGTCTAGAAATTAAAAAGTGGCAATACTGTAGTGTTGTCCTGTTTTTACCATTGAGTTGATAAGAGTGTACCGTGCTTCTTATTTTTAACATAAATAAATATTTGTCTATTATTTATTGTTTGATATTCACGTCACTAGTTGAAATTAAAGAATTGTCTGTGGTGGTTTATTTTGACATTTCATTTCATTTGTTAAAATGATTTATTTTTGTATCAATTACTATGCTCCATATTTAGTTACTTAATTAATGAACCGTGCGGCACTGACATTCCACTAAGGTTTAGTCTTCCATAGATTTATACAAAATGATAATATCGCGCTCAAAACATCGATCGTCAGTGGATGTTTGCGCTGATTGTGGTGCTTCAGGTTCGGGCAATATTCTAGTTTAGTTTCGTTCTATTTGTTTGCTGTTAAATTGTATCGTATTTATTCTTTATCTACTTTAGATCCGTCGTGGGCGTCTATAAATCGCGGCCTGTTACTATGTGCTGAGTGTTGCAGCGTTCACAGGAGTATGGGCAGACACATATCCCATGTAAAGTCTTTGCGGCAAGGGTCCTGGCCGCCTTCACTTCTTGCAGTATGTACAAGTACATTGTTAATTATAATCGTACATACATCAGTAATCTGTAGTTAATTCAAAATTTCCTACTTCAGATGGTGCAAGCGCTAACAGCCCAAAATGTGAATTGCATATGGGAACATTCTTTGCTTGACACTACAGCACCTAAACACTTGAAGAAAAAACCACAAGCTAAGGATCCTTTACAGTAAGAATTCTCGGTTATTTATTGCTTTATTGTTTGACTGCTAAATTACATCCAAATTTTTTCAGCTGTTCCAAATTTTTGTGTGATTGAACAACAAACATACAAAACTTTTGCTTTTGTAATATTATTAGGATTATATTTAAATTCATAGTATATTCATTCACAGATTGCTTAAACTTTAAATTTAAATTACACTTTTCAGTCCTACGAAAGCTGAGTTTATCCTGGCGAAACACCTGAGACTGGCATACATATTGAGAGCGCGTCGTGATGAGCCTTCGAGTGAGCTTGGAAGACAATTGCACAGTGCTGTAAGAAGTTCATCCCTTGATACTGCCATGAGGCTTCTAGCGCAAGGAGCTGATCCTAATTATTATAATCAGGTATCTAAAAATTCACTAATGTGGCCAGCCTGTAATAGCTTTTATAGATGGTGCTGTTAAAGTGGGTTCTGCTGTCATATGGATAAATGATGAAAAAAAGAAAGATAAGATATAGATATCAGTAGACAGGGGTAGTTTTGGTAATTTTTAAATTTAGCTTGTTAAGGATTTTTATAAATTATAAAAACATTTTGGAATTAAACTTTTCATAAGCAAAACACTCTTTAGAGAAAGCATTACTTTTTTAATTTTTTTTTGACAAACTAACCAAAATTTTAATTTCGAACAGACAGAAACTATTCAACATTCAACTGTTTTGTTATAAATTTGTTAGGTACAGTTTTATAAAAAAAACTAAAATATGTTTGTATAATTTTTCAGGAGAAAGGCTCAACATGTTTACATGTAGCTTGTCGAGCTGGTCAGCCAGCACAGGTTGAGCTGCTCGTTGCCTGGGGTGCTGACCCGACGGCAAGAGATCACGCTGGGAACACACCTTCAGAATGTGCTAGGTATTGTTCTCGGTAGCATATATAGTATATAATATTACAAACAAGCTGGTGCCCGCGACTTAGTCCGTGTTGAAAAAGAAAATGTATGAGTAATTATTATACAACGAGACATTGAAAAAAGAAATTTAAAAAAATCAGTTGCTATTTGCGCCATCTGATGGGATGAAAATAAGACTTTTTGTCACTGCAGTCTGTCAGTATTATGTTTAATGTCGCTTTATATATTAGTATAGATGTGAATTTACCTGATGAAGATGTTACTTACACAATCACGCTAAAATAACTGAACTTTTTCTCATTGATTTAGATTTACATAAGACGTGACTCCACAAGTAATTCTTTCATGGGTCAATGTATACGGTTTTATAAAAAACTGCCTCAGATGATCAGAGCCTTATATATAAAAAATAAATTTAAAGGTGTCATTAAAACCAAACTCCACTCGAAAGGCTATTTATAAGGTCACCGATTATTTAAGCGACAATGAAGCCTGGATTTAAAGCCTGAATTCGGAGCTCATACTATGTTTAGTATGTACTTTGATTTTGTTTGTATTAAGTGTACCTAATTGTTGTAATTTTATATTTTAAAGATTACAAAAAGAATAGTATCTTGGGTTTCTTCTCAGGATCGTAATATTTTCGTTTTTTTTTTTTTTTTTTTTTTTTTTTTTCGAAACCCTGGTAAATTTAAATTTATAATGACGATCATGAGAGTTTCTTGTAGAAACGTAATTGATAAATAAATATTTGGATGAGCAGACAAGGTGGTCACGTTGAGTTGAGCTCGCGAGTAGTGGAGCTGGTGTACGAAGCCACGGACCGAATGATCTTCTTCCTGAGCGGAGAGAGGCCAGACCACGCCGCGGGACAGCACTATATCGCCCCGAGGCCTCATCACACGCACGAGATGACTGACGTGGCGAAGGCCGCCCGTGGGAAACTGCAACTGGTATAGCCTACTTTTTATACTTTTTATATGTATTGTAGTTTCGGTTCGGGGTGAGTGAAACAGTATATTCGGACCAACAAGCGAGTCTTGTAGAGAAATTCTCTGCCATTCTCTGACGTCGAAAAGCGATTTTGTAAATCTTATTTCGAATAAAAATGTTTTGAATTTGAATTTAAATTTGAAATCTTGTATTTAGTTTGAATTTTTTTTTTTCTCTCTTTTCTCTATATTTTTATTTTTATTTAAAATTAATAATATTTAAAAAAAAGTGTAAGGATTTTGACTAATTTTGAGTAACGAAATGATAGGATCTCCTACGAGCGTACCTGCCGGCGCAGCGCCATCTGTTTGTCGAAAAAATAAACTATGCGAAAATAGAACTTTTGTCTTGTATGAAAAGTGTGGTTCGCGTTGAGGAACGATACGATAGCGCGTTACTATAACCTGCCGGCGCGGCGACATCTGTCGTAGAAAAAGTTTAAATAGTTATTTTTTTGTGAAGCTAAGTTTTCAATTTTGACTATCTGACGTGTAATCCAACGACTGACTTGTTTTTTTTTTTTTTTTTGTGACACAAGTTTATGTATGTATTATGTAAATTTCTTAGATCATACATAACAGAGCTTTGAATATTTTTTTCATTAAAGATACTTGTTATTCATTTTTTCATTAAAGTTGTGCTGAGTTAGTTCAGGATATGAGAAATCGAATGAGTTAAAATACACATTAAAAAAAAAATTTACGTTAAGGTGTCTACAGGGTTCAGTTTCATATGGTGCTAAGAAATTATATGCTATGAAAAAGATAACTGTTTTGCTGAAATATTATTATGATTACACGTTACAGCTTCCCAATCACCTGTTTGAAGAGTTAGTGATGGACATCTACGATGAAATAGACAGACGCGAAACTGAAGCGAGTGAGTGCATTTTATTCTACAGTTGATTTCGAGCTTTCTTTTGGATCCATTCCTCTGTTAACGCTCGTTAAAGCTAAAGCTACGAAATTGGTTAACACGTCTGTGGGCAGACCCCCTAAGCTTTACATAGGATCTAATACCTGGTTTACATGGGTTTTAATAACAATTTCTCTTTCCAATTAATGCCCACCTTTAGTTTTTGCCGGCGCGCTAACTTTAGACCAAAAAGTTAAGTTTTTCTATACTATAAATAAATAGATTGAAATTGAAAAGGCTCTGAAACTACTAGACCGATTTGAAAAATTCATTCACTGTTGGGAAGCTACATTATCAGCGAGTAACATAGGCTATATTTTATAAAGTTACGCGGCCGAAACCACGTGCAACAGTTAGTTTTATTATAAAGAGAAGATAAGATGAGAAGATCAAAGATATGGCACTTGATGTCTTTAATGATAGTTTGCCGAGATTCAAAAACAAAATTAAAACTTTTTATCTCTCTAAATACATATAAGGTGATACTTTCTTACTGCTTTGATTTAATTATGTGTATTGAAATTTTATTAAATGTTAACTATTTTTGGAAGCCGTCCCAACTTTTTTCAATTTTTGTTCGTTTTTCTTTTTATTCTTATTTCATGATAATGTTTCCTTTTTTTTTTTTTTGCATACTTTACTAATGACCCAATGATTTGTGTATTTATATTTGGATTAAATATTGACTTGTGATGTTTGACTGAGTTGGATTTTGAATATGTACGAATGATTATTTAAATTGAATATGTGCCTAAGAAGCAATGAATATGCATGCTGTGGTAGCCTCTAAGTGTGACTTGTGCAAGCTGAACTATATTATGCGATTTTTTTTTTTTTTTTAATTTTGTATGTACGTTGTTGCGTTGCCTATCCATATTGTAATAAAAATAAAAAAAATAAAAAATTTGTATTTTTGTTTGTAATGAATAAACTCAAAAAGTACTGGACCGATTTTAAAAACTCTTTAGAATCTATAAAATCATAGATTCGTAAATAGAATCTTAAAAATTCATTAGAATATTAGCTTTCTAATAGAAAGCTCTATGTACATTATCAGCGAGTAACATATGGTATGTTTTATAAAATTACCGCTGACTAAGTCGCGTACAACAGCTAGTGAGTTTTTAAAATATAAAGGAACAAATCAAAGAGTCCGGTGTTGTGTGGTCAGTATGGCAGACGAGTGCACTGGGCCTGGAGCGGTGCGGTGTGGTGTTCCTGCCAGTGAACCCGGCTCTGTCTGCGCCGCGCAATCAGGGCCGCCAAAAGCTCGCGCGTCTCTCCGCCTCCGAGATGGCAACCCTACTGCGAGACGTGCTTGTGGACGCCACCAGACGGCAGCACATCGCCACGCTGCAGCCAAGAGGTGCCTTAATCTTTTTTTTTTTTAATGTAGTCTTAACTTAAGGCCGTTCGCAAATTACGGTGCTCGTTAGATACGATACTCCAGTACGTTACCTTATTGTATAATTTCTAATTACACAACATTTTTGACGTCTTTCGGTCTCTCTTTAATTATGTAGAGTGACTTTAGGGTGATGAAGAATTACTTGCAGTCCTTCTGTTTTATAAAAACAGAAGACGACTTAAAAAAAAAATTAATTACTAGATATAGTTTCTCGTGTGGTCTGGAAGCTTGTATAATTGTATAAACATGAAAAATTTATAATTTCCTGCACAAATTATTTAGTTGTTGCTCAGGCTTTATATACCATTATTTAGGACGCTAAATTATTGGGGACAGCCGTCATGTTCATGAAATTTATAGTTTAGTAATTAAAGCTAATTTAGTAACTGAAGCAACTAAAACTTATTTAGTAACTGAAGCAACTAAATCTTATTTAGTAACTGAAGCAACTAAATCTTATTTAGTAACTGAAGCAACTATAACTAATTTAGTAACTGAAGCAACTAAATCTTATTTAGTAACTGAAGCAACTAAAACTTATTTAGTAACTGAAGCAACTAAAACTTATTTAGTAACTGAAGCAACTATAACTAATTTAGTAACTGAAGCAACTATAACTTATTTAGTAACTGAAGCAACTAAAACTTATTTAGTAACTGAAGCAACTAAATCTTATTTAGTAACTGAAGCAACTAAATCTTATTTAGTAACTGAAGCAACTAAATCTTATTTAGTAACTGAAGCAACTAAATCTTATTTAGTAACTAAAGCAACTAACACTTATTTAGTAACTGAAGCAACTAAATCTTATTTAGTAACTGAAGCAACTAAATCTTATTTAGTAACTAAAGCAACTAACACTTATTTAGTAACTGAAGCAACTAAATCTTATTTAGTAACTGAAGCAACTAAATCTTATTTAGTAACTGAAGCAACTAAATCTTATTTAGTAACTAAAGCAACTAACACTTATTTAGTAACTGAAGCAACTAAATCTTATTTAGTAACTGAAGCAACTAAATCTTATTTAGTAACTAAAGCAACTAACACTTATTTAGTAACTGAAGCAACTAAATCTTATTTAGTAACTGAAGCAACTAAATCTTATTTAGTAACTGAAGCAACTAAATCTTATTTAGTAACTGAAGCAACTAAAACTTATTTAGTAACTGAAGCAACTATAACTAATTTAGTAACTAAAGCAAGATCTCATTGGCCGCCTAGTGGGCAATGTACTGAAATTATATGTTAACTAACTTTAAAAGTATGTATTACAGCTGTTTAGACTAAAAATAAACGAGAAATTATGAATACCAATATTGAATCTATTAATAACCAAAATGCATGAGACAATTTGACGAGAAAAAAATACATATTTTATTATCTACTTAATACTTCAACGAATGTTTAATGTAATAATTTCATTTGTATAATAATTTTTGTGATTATGTATGTATGGGAGAAATAAAGGTTATTATTATTATTATTGCAGCTGTGCCGCCGATGCCTTGGAACGCCAAACACGCCTCTCAGATGTCTGACGACGAGCCCCTCTACGACTCTGTGGCCTCCGACGACGACTACGCAGCGCTCGCGCCTATCGATCTGCACGTCAGTACTCTGTTTAAAACTTCACTTTGTTATTACTTCAGTTGAATCAGTGGTTTACAATTACTTTTTCCTGGGTACCTCGAACTCGCGTACGCCTTATGGCATGAATAAAATGTCTGTTAGCACTTCGGGTACTTACATTAATTAAACAACTTTATGTTGAGTCCCAATACTTTTATTGACCGATCGATACATCAGTACTACAATTCCAACTATAAGGTGTGCGGACATACGTCAACTGACACTGATACCCTTTTAATATCATACCACCGAATGAACACCTTCGATGAATGAATGATGAATGAATGAGCACTTTTCAATCAACTTCAGTCGACATAAATAGCAGACGCTAACAAGTGTAATGATTATCAGATTCAGTTTTAATATGACAAATGCCCAAGTTTCTCCTTACAATTGAGACTTGTTGAGAAAATGGACATTTTTTTATTAGATGACTTTCTGGGTTTGATGGATTCAGAGATTATTAGATGACTATATTCAGAACGTTGTAAGCGATATCCATAACGTTGCCGCTATTTACTAAGCGTAAAATAGCAAACATTTAGTATTTACCCAAAATTGCTGAATTTAGAATTGATAGTCCAGAAAACCTTTATGTATTAGTTTCAAGCGCTTGAGGAACTCGAAGCTTTTGGACGTTTTTTAACGTTTTCAAATTATAAGAAGAAATCCTACTTTATCACTTTGCCTCTTGGTGTGGACTTTTTCTTTAAATCATTATATTATTAACTGGTTAAGTACAAGGTTTTGTAGTTGTTTGTACGTAATCTGGGTTAAATAACAACAGCGGTGTGTCTGTTGATTACGTACATCTCCACAACTGGATACAATAAAATGTATGTCAATTTTAGAATTGTGATTTGTTTATAAATTAATACATTGTAAACTGACAAATATGAACATCTTTCTACTTAGTCAGTACAATTTTCTACTTTTTTTTTTTTTTCAGATGAACATTCTAAGGCACACGGACGGCGTCATGTCCACCTACAACCCTTATCTGCCCATGGAACACTCCACCAGTCTCGAACTGAGGAGGGCACCGTCGCCCAACACACATCTGGATAAAACCGAACTCGAGACTCTCAAGAAAGAGCTCGACAGCAGAGACTCGACCATAACCGAACTCAAGAGTCAACTGAAAAGCCTACAGACAATAGTCGAACAGTTGACCAAGGAGAACAGCGTCTTGAAAACGTCGAGCAGCATCGATGACAACCAGAGTATGACGTCACAGCTGTCAAACAATGACAGCGCGAGTGTCAGTGTGGAGTCGTCGTGCAAGGAGAGAGGCAGGAGCCTGGAGACGGAACAAATGCTCCGAACGAGCGAGGAGAGCGAAGTGAGGCAAGCCAAGTGTGCCCAGAGACCGGTCAGTATGTTTGAGACTAGGGAGGGACCAAAGAATAACTGGCAGGTTACTAAACATCAGGTACTAATCTATAATCATTTCACTAATCACTAGTGCTCGCGCGCTCGAGTCGCTGTCTTGTTTCATTCTATGACATTTCTTAACCCTTTAGCCGCCACAGACAATTGTTTTCGTGTCCATTTCGCCAGAGACGGATATGTGTGTACGACAAATTTCTCTACTTGTATAATGTTTATTTTTAAATCATTGAATTGCTTTAAAAAAAAAAAAAATTTCGAGTCACAGGCGCTAGGGGCATGAAAATTCCTACAAAACCAAGCGGTTAAAGGGTTAAATGATGCGAATTTGCACTGTTTATTTGTATTAAAAGACTTGCTGACCCGGCGAACTTCGTACGCCATAGAATATAAAACGAGTTCCATACAAAATGTATGAGAAAATTAATTTTATTCACAATTTTTTGTTTTCGTATCATAATCACAAATAATATATACTCCTTTGATTTAGTAAATATTTAAACAGAAATGGAAGCTACAAGTATCCGACTCGAGTGTACAGGATATCACAGAAATCCCAGCGGCTACATAGAATATTAATATTTATTTTTCTGATCTCTTTTTCTGCGATATCCTGTTTAGGTAATTAATCATATATTTAACTATTTAGTTAGTTGATTAATATAGTTTAATAATAGAGTAAATAGTGTGGGATGTTTTATCCGATATCACATTCCATTTTAGATATAATCAATAGATTCAGTAGATAATAATATTTTAGTGTCAAACTAACTTACTAGAAAGGTGATTGCCACTTTCTTAAGTAGATGTTTAGAATTTAGAGTTAGACGGTCGCTTTATTAAAATTATCTTAAAATAGTAACTCTTAAGTAAATACTTGAAGACAATGATGTGACGTTTTAAGGGTTGCTTGTTTTTATTTTTAATTTTTTTTTACGGTACAGCCGTTAGACGTCCAACATGATGGTAGGTGGCTACTGTCGCCTATAATAATACAAGCAATGCCACCGGTTTAACAAATGCGCTGGCGACCATAGTAAATGATAAAGTATAATGGATTAGGGAGCGATAGGGAAATGGGCTCTGTCATCCCTTACTAACTCACCGAAACACAACAGCACACATGCTGTTATTTCACGATGGTCTTCTGTAAGGGGGTGGCTACTGCCGCCAGGTGGGCTGCCCAAATGACTGCGAAACGTAGTGTGCCCTGCAGGTGACTTGCCAGATCCATACCAAAGCCAACCATTAAGAATTCATTGCGCTAATTATATAAGCGCAAATCATATTGGGTTCTCGCGTGTCAAATATGCGCAGTGACCTATTTTGGGACTGTTTGTGCTAGATTGCAACGTAGGGTGGAGTCACCCATTTCAATAATTTATTTCTGTATTAAAAATTAAATTTATTAAAAAAAATTAAAATGCGCATTCGCAACAACCCTAAGATCGAGTACCATGAATCGGTGGTTTCTTTACTTTCGATTAATACATTAATTGTACTTTGGAGCTACGAATAGAACTATTTCAGAGGTAGATAAAAGAAAACCTCCATATTATCATAGTCAACTAGCAAGTAAGTTTACTAAGCGTAATGTGATGACAGCTGCGAGTGGTGCCGAGTCTGGAGCAAGCGGGCGCGATGGGAGCCGTTGACGCCGCGTGCGACGCAGTGCGCGAGGCGGCTTGCGACGCGGCGCGCGACGCCGTCCACGAGGCGGCCGTCGACGCTGCCACCGTGCAGCGGCGGGCCGAGGCCGTCACGCGCGCCATACAGGTATCATTACCGCAAATCATCTTGGCCTCTGGCCATATCACCTGTCAAATATGCGTAGTAACAAGTGTTGACAATTGGAACGTTTTTATTGCACAGGAGGTGTGGGCCGCGGCGCGTGACCGCAGCGCGCGGTTACCGCAGAGAGCCGACGACGCGCGTAGATCAGCACATCACTTGCTAGCGCTATTCGAGGGTCCGCTACCGCTAGCCGAGTCCGTAGCGGGCGCTACGGAGGCGCTACGCGAGGCCAGCGATGCGCTACGCGACGCGTGCGCTACGCCCGCTTCGCTCGACGCCGTGCGAGCCGCCGCCTACGAACTCGCCCGCGCCACTAAACTACTAGTCACGTACTACCCGCACGCGCCTTCCTAGCGCCGACACTACTACTACACCACGGTGTAGTAGAGCTAACTTCTTGTTGTCTGTGGACGTAGCACGGGTAAGACATTTTTACTTTCTCTTTACTTTAGTATATTCCGTGTCTAACTGAGCTCAAATATATTAAAATAAAGTTACTAAAGGCTAGAAAACGCAGCGGAGGACATCCATTTACAAGGTCGTTAACCTAGTAACGGTCGCAAATCGACTCAAGAACCAGATTACATACTTTTGATCGGTCCAACAAGAAAGTAATGTTGGATGCCTAATGCCTATGTCCCCAGCATATGTATAATTTATAAAACGCCCGTCCTACGTCTGCAGCCTTGCTCACAAATCGACTACATGGTACAACACCAATGTTTAAACGAGGCTAAATTGAGAAAATATGTACGAATTTTACACATTAGAAATAAGAACAAGGTCTGAATTTAGTGGCGAGTGATGTCATCTCGTGATAACGACACGCAACGACGACACTGAATTTGAAAGATCTGTATTTTATAAATTTTGACGTTAGAAGAAATGTGTACTTGTGATTTTTCGAAAATATTTAAATGTGTATCACGCAAATAAAAAAAACAATAGGCTATTTGAACAATGACAGTTTGAAAAATAACGTCATAATTATAGATATATGCAGAGATGTTTTACTTTAAAGAGATTGGCGTTATTCTGACTAGAAAAGAATTTACTGTTTATTCAAAAATCGCCAGAAAAGGAAAACCTTTAGCTGTAAGAAAATTACTATCGAAAATAATTTGAATTTTCTGAATCTATTTCGACGTCACAAGACGATTATTTATTTATATGATAATCTAGTAGATTGAGAATATTATTGAAACGTTTTTATTATACCAAGAATGGTTAATACACAAACTCTATAGGTTTCTACTTCTAAGGAATGAAATTTAAAAGGTGTTTTTTTTTAAAAAACCAATATTTAAAAAAAATTGTTAAATTTTTTAAAAATGGAAGTGAAAAAATATTTTACTAATCATTTTAGTCAAGCTAAAAGGTTCGTAATATATCTAGAGAATATTATCGAAATGAAAAACAAATTTACAATACGGATATTATCGAAACTTATTCGTAACATAAACTGGATATCAAAATGAAAGAGAATGTTTTTTTTCGAAATTATTACGATTCGATTAAATTTATATATCCCTATTAAGTTACTGATCTGATTACATACATATAACTATCAATTAGATAAATCTTTACATAGTATAAAACAAAGTCCGTCTGTCCCTCTGTATGTATGCTTATATCTTTTAAACTACGCAAAGGTTTTTATTGCTGTTTTCACTAATGGAAAGAGCGTTAAATGAGGAAGTTTTTTTTATATATAATTTGCAAAACAAAAATCCTTGCGAAGCCGGAGGCGGCGCGCTAGTTGATATATAAATAAATAATCAATTCAAAAGTGTATATTAGTTTGAAGTAATATACATTCTTTTAAATATTGAAGTGTATATTAGTTCGAAGTAATATATATTCTTTTAAATATTGAAGTGTATATTAGTTTGAAGTAATATATATTCTTTTAAATATTGAAGTGTATATTAGTTTGAAGTAATATACATTCTTTTAAATATTGAAGTGTATATTAGTTTGAAGTAATATACATTCTTTTAAATATTGAAGTGTATATTAGTTTCAAGTAATATACATTCTTTTAAATATTGAAGTGTATATTAGTTTCAAGTAATATACATTCTTTTAAATGTTGAAGTTTATATTAGTTTCATTCATTTATCATTTATAAATTGTTTCACATAAACTAAAGTGTATCACTAATACTGTAAGAATCAAGTTCAATAATACTCTGTCTGTCACAAATATTTATACGAATAGAAATTCGATGAGAAGTTTTCCCTTAATAATATTAAATATGTTTACATTTTCATTACATAATAATAATCGAATTAAGGAAGTGGTTTAGTGTCATTGGGATGTTGTTTAATGTTTACTACATGATTCGTTATAAAAATGCAATTATAGACAATTACTATTGATGACTTAACTATATTTATTGGTGTTTATTTCCATCTATTAAACCATTAAGTTTTGGTAGTGAGATTTGTCTTTTTTTTTTTTTTTTAATTAAATTTGATTAAAGATAAGATACGCAAATACAATATCCTTGCATTTCTTTTCTTTATATTCAAAATAGTAAATAGATATTTAATATTAATATTTCACTGATTTAATGAAGTAATTTGTGCCATTCCATACAATGTGTTCTTCGCTGGTAAACAATCGTTTTTTTTTTTTTTTTTTTTTTTTTAATTTTTTTTTTATTCCTTCAAATAAATGTATTATTTATTCTATGCTTATTCAACGGCCATTTTTTTTTATAGTGGTTATATAGCGGTTGGTTTGACATCAACACTTAATATAGGAAAGTATTATCTTTAACAATAATAAATATAGATTATTTAAGACTTGAAAATATTGTTTCTGATGCCATTTTTTTTTTACAATATTTTTTATTAGCAGCCACTATGAAGTACGCCAATATTTTCCATTAGTGTAATAATTTATAAGATTCAATCTGAATTTCAATAATGCCAAGTGTATAATGTATTATATACAACACACCATACGTATATTATAGTATATAGATAATGCGAATCTTATATATATATAATATATTTTAAAAAATCAGAAATCGTGAGTTCACTCTGAACATGTATTATACGTTTTGATTGATTTGTACGTCTGTTGGCTAACTAATGGATCACTATATTATAATTTGTGATTGTATATGTATGTAAAAAAAAAAAAAAACTAAAATAAACGCGTAGGTTGTATTTTTTTTATATTTGTGTTGATTGACCTAAAATTAATGTTTTACTTGTGGTTAGGAAATTAAATTTTTAATATGATAATTTCGAGTGGTTATCAGTAATGGGGGAAAAAAAAATAGGTGCTTAAGTTTTCCAGTGTTTTTCCAGTACACAGTACTTTGGGTATTTAAATATGATATGTGCCTAAAAAAATGTTGATCTACTTTAGTGTAGATTTGTTAGCTGATTGATAAATATTGAGATTGAGAAATGTTTAAAGTAATATCACACTGTGCTTGAATCGATCGTTCGCAATTGTTTTAACAATCAAAGCCTTCCCCGGACAGTTGCCAGTTACTGATCGTAACTCGTTATACGGTTTTTTAGTTCGATATTATCCCCTGTGTGTATGATCGCAATCAACCTCTTTCAAAATTCAGTTAAAAAGTTGAATAGCGTTTTTAAATATTGAGCGATAAATCTCAGTTGGAAACGGAGTTAGTTAATATCGAGCGATAATTCACAATTCAAAAATAAGTATCCAAAAATTAAATAAATATTATCGAGCGATTGATAATGGCTGTTATTTTGAGAGGCTTAAAAACACCAGTTTTAGCAAATTTTAGCAGACTTTTTGCTTATTTTGTTAGAGCTTCCTTTTGAATTAAAATTAATTATTTATTTTTTTAAATATCTCGGGTACAAATTTGACTTGTTTTAATTTACTAGTTTCGAATTAGACGAAGCGAAGACGGGTCTTGACGGAAAATGTTCCGTTTTTAGATCTAAATACAAAAAAGCTAAAATTTAAAGCTAAAATTGTTGCTTATTGTGAATTTATTAATCACTTCAAAATTATTAAGCGATTTAATGTAAGTACAAGTATAGTCCTGTTTATTAATATTGACACAAGTTTGAAGTATTTTATTGCTTCTAAAACAATTCATAACTGTTCTTCTATTCTTTTATTTGTTAATCCAGATCCAGTGCATTTAAATATGAAAGAGTGCATTATAGTTGTTAAGATTCATCTTCACATAAAATATATATTTTATAAAAGGTAATTTTTTTTAGCTTACAAATATAAAATTGAAACATTTGAATTGTACTTGGGCGATAGTAATAATTGTCTTATTTAATCTGAGACGTGGTTATACTTACTTGTGAACGTATTAGTGAACTCGTCTATATATACAATTGTTGTTTCTGACTGATCGCGTCAAAAAAAAGAGGATTATTTTCATGAATTCCCAATAGTCCCGCTATAGTTGACTAGTGACGGGACTACTGGCACTTTTATTTTCCAGAGGCACCATTAAAGGGCACAGTCCTCCAAGAAAAGTATTGCTACTTAAAACTGCTAAAACTAGTGATGATGTAGGTAGTAGTGGGACAATTCCAACATGTAGACTAAAATCTATTGATAAATTAAAAAAAAAACCTGGTTGAGAACGTAGTCTAACGTGGGAAGAAAAATCCCATTTGCATCGTCACCTTGTCTGCCGAAATTGAAGGTATTTGACGCGCTCTGTTCAGGACTCAATCGTACGTTACGTTAAAGTTAAAACTAAATATTTTATAATATTCGTCTGTTGTGTAGGTTTTTTGATATGAACGTTTCAAATATACATATAGTATTATATAATGACAGTTATTGCGTATAGTTTGTAAGTATATAATGGGAGATTTTATTAACTCTAACAATATTGTTTTATTATTATTATTATACATATTATATAGGATATGTTACAACTTGTATTTGTGATCTATTTATGTGCCAATGTTTGTAAAAGACGTAGAATAGTGTTGTATGTATGTGTGTAATATCCTTGTACCCCTATTGGAAGTTTTTTCGGCTGTCTCGGAAAGAAATCCTTAAATTCAGAATCATGAAGAATATTCAATCAATAGAACTATGTGGTATAGTTTTCCGTTTAGTTTTAGCGTACATGCGTAAACAACGCTCGTGCCTGGGCCACGAAAACAACGCTCAACGCTGATGCTTGCCTCGAGCGTTGGTTTCGTGGCCCTAGGGTAAGCGAATTCGCTTCAAGTGTTGGTTTCGTGGCCCTAGGGTAAGCGAATTCGCTTCAAGTGTTGGTTTCGTGGCCCTAGGGTAAGCGAATTCGCTTCAAGTGTTGGTTTCGTGGCCCTAGGGTAAGCGAATTCGCTTCAAGTGTTGGTTTCGTGGCCCTAGGGTAAGCGAATTCGCTTCAAGCGTTGTTTTCGCTGCGGCCAAACCTCATTGGCCTCATTAACTTCTTTCTCATTGGCCGACTAAAAAGCACTTGGCCGCAAAATGCGCATGTAACTTTACAGTAGAACAAAACTACATGGAATATACCTCATTATTGTAACTCATGGTAGGGGTAGAGGTAATAGCGACTAATAACGAATGAGAAATTATTAAGTGCAAAATTTTTTTGGCAGATATATCTAGAGCTACGTAAGCACTTAATATTTCGTCATTATTTTTTTTTTTAAATGGAAATCCTGTTTCTAATATTTTAGATAGAATAATAATAAAAACATGGCTTCGATCATCACAAATAGCGCATTCCTTGTGCAATTTAGTTAGTATATATTTTTTATTATTATTATTATAATAATGTATCACTTCAAGCTTTAGCAGAGAGATGTTGTCAAAGTAGCGGTCTGGGAATCAATGGATTTTTTTATACAAATTTGCAGTTACCAAGAATTTTATACCTTCAACTTATAACTTGTAGATTTTGAAAATTAAAAATCAACAAACACGTTAGTGCCTTAATTAATTAAAAGAAATCTTACTTTACCCTTCCATATATTTAAACATGATTTCATTTTTTTTATATAAATACAGAATAGATTATTGTTCCGCTGATTCTCATTCCTGTGAAACAAGATTTCGACCTGATGGACATGAGATTCATTTATAACTTTGTATCTGAGATTTTAGATATATGAACAATATAACTAACTAAATATGAAAAGTGTTTATTTTATTCCCTAATCGATAATACTTAACATCGCTATGATATGCCTAAAGTGGGCTCTATATTCTAATAACTGGTAATTAGGAACCACGAATCACACAGTCAAAACTTAGCTCTTGAGAGGAGGGTGAATTCGATTCTTATTATTTCTGGTTTGGACCTGGTAAGTAGCGGCAAGGGCACTCTGCATTTCGCAGCCATTAAAGTTGAACATTCTAAAATAGATCTACTGGCGGCAGTAACCACCCTCTTACAGAAGGTTTGGTCCCATAACGTCAAGAGTTTCAATTATTTCAGAATGTCAGAATACTATGGTCGGCAACACACTTGCTTTACCAGCATTGCTTGTGTTATTGGCGACAGTATAGCCACCTACCATCAAGTAGACCATCAGCTTGTCTGATGATCTTAAAAATAAAACCAACACTAGACTAGGATAGCACTACAAAACTAATATTAAAAATGATTGTTGATGATAACATTTTATCGTCACTAAAAATTATTTCTTTTTTTTTTAAATAAAACGTAATATTTAAGAATGATAGAATTATTTATTTTATTTTATTCTAAATCACCGCCATTCATATAATTTGAATATAATATTTCTCATAATTATTACAAAATACAATCGTTTCTTAAACATGACCTCAATTTGTACGACGATTACCTACAGCGGTCTCGTGAGTATGTTTTTAAAACTAAAAACTAACGTCTACTTAATTGACAAAATTACAAAAAAAAAATGTTTTGTGCGAGTAATTACCGTTCTCGACCATGACTCATTAGACAATAGGATCTGTCGTCTTTTCAAGGTTGAACTAAACCAACGCAATGGTTTTAATAACAGTCATTCGTATTACCTATTGCCAAACAATTACCAATGATCTGTGTTATTCAAGTTTAGTATTGTATATAACAATAAAATACTTCTTATTAGCAAAATATATCTTGAGCGCAGAGATTTATATATTAGCAAAATATATAAAACCCATATATAAATCTTCTACGTTCTTGAGGCCAAATTAGTTGTAGATATCGGTATACGAGTACCTAGTCCTGAATACTTATTAATTTAACATAATATTAATATTCCTGTAGGTAAGATCTATAATTTATATACAAAATAAAAAAACTAATAAGAAATAAGTATTAGCGATTCGCGCATCTATAAAAAAAAACCATTTTCATGAAACAGGCCTACATCTACAACTTTTTATTTCCTGAAATAATAGATCAAGTAGGTAAATAGGTACGGTACCTATGTGCCTACTCTCGGACCAATATAGTTTGAATATTGACAACTCTTGTAGAATTTAATACCCATAAGTCGATGTTAATACCTGACTATGACGAGCCAAATGTTATTCCACGACAGGATAAACTTTATCTTGTCATTTATTTACATATATTATATCACCTAAATATAAATGTTAAGTAGGTAACTACAGAAAGAATTTAGCAAAGCTATATATATACCTAGTTACGAATAGGAATAAACTAAAATTCTATATCGAGATGCACCAACATTTTTTCCCTGATGACTGAACAATCATCTGATAAAACTTAATTGACATGTGAAAATGAGTGAACAATAATAGGAAAATACACAAGAAAATACAAATAAACACGACAAGTCTAGTGCTTAAAAATAAATACTTAACCTACAAAAGAATCTCAATGAAGTAAGTATGAGGAGAGTAAAAACTAAGAACACTTCCAAATGCAGACAGCCTGGTTGCCGCCAAAATACAAGTAGCATATATTCGTACATTCGTAGGTGATTTCGAAGCCGTAACTTTCGCCGACGACCACGTGAAAAGCCGGGCCGAACTTCTTGTCCATAGATTCTTTCACCATACGAGCAGCGAGCTCATTGTTCGCGGCGAACTTTTCGCACGCAGTCACCGATAACTCGAGCGCCTCTATACGCATCTCCTCCGACATGTCCGTGTGCTGTGTGAACAAAATTAACATCAATTAATTAAATTATAATATTAAATGCATTGAAGTTGCAAAAAATATATTACAGACTGCAGATGGTATCGCGATAACGATGATTAGTATGTCATGCGGACAACTGTGAAATGAGTTTTGTTAAAGATCTCTGCTGTCAATCACTAAAAATCAGTAAAATCTCTTTTAACTTATATCTATACTAATAGTTATTATAAAGAGAGAAGATTTGTATGTTTATAATGAATAAATAAACTACTGGACCGATTTTGTAAATTCTTTCACCTTTAGAAAGCTACATTATCATCGAGTAACATGGGCTAAGTATATTTTACAAAGTTACGCGGACGAATTCGCGTGCAACAGCTAGTCAATTAGAAAACATTTTAGTTTATTGTTCAACTTTTTTAAAACGACGACTATCCCGAAAATTTCAAGATCCGGAAAACTTATCTAATCTTTAAAATATCGGCATTTAAATGCGATCGAGATCCCGGGGACCCTCTTTCGTCCTAAAAAACTCCAATTTATACTTCATACCAAACTCTTATTGGGTCTTTACCCACATAACATTGTTATCAAAAATTTAATTAATTTCTAAAGGCGTTGCACTGAAATTGTTCAAAAAATCTTGATCGAAATAAATATTACCATACGAGTAGAAGTGGGGTGGGCATCTACCCACCCAGCTACTAAGCAAAGAAAGATGGGCGCATATTGAGTCCACCTGCCAAAACAAACATTCCACCGTTAACGAAATGAAAGTGCTCAGTTAATCTAAACATTTTAACCTCGGTTTCAAAACCGAAATTCTTTCGCCGATAAGTATAATAAATAATACATAACACATACTTAGTATACCTTACTCAAGCTTCTGGATACTGATAAATAAATTTAACTACTTACCTAATGTCAAATAATTATTATGTTATTTGTGGAGAGCCTCGGAACTCGGGATTGTGGTTTTTGACAGTAAAAACTAAAATTTTAACCCATTAATTTTTGCCGATCTCAATTTTTTTTATTAGATATTTAAATAAATTTTACTATATTCTATTTAATATTATACTTAAAAATTGGGAAAATTTGTGAGTATGGATGTAAAGATGTTTGTCTCTTTTAGGTAAAAACTACTGAACGGTTTTGGATGAAATTTCGCACATAGGTATAGGATTCTTTTTATCCTGGAAAAAAGTTAGGTTCCCGAGTATTCGTCTAAAAATATTAAAAAAAACTGGCGCCACTGTTGTTAATAGTCAACATTCTTAAACAGTCATACAAGAGAAGTCTTTCAGAAAAATAATTACGAGTTCAAGAATTCACATTAGGTAAGTAAAATGAAAGAGTTCATATGTGTACTAAAACGACATAAGTGGAACTAGGTCATAACTGCAAGCTTGCTAAATCGATGCAGGCTCAATTTCATTGTAAGAAATTGGCGACGAATAAACCTCCTACATCTTATTCTTTCTGCAACATGAATGAATAATAACTAATTATAGGTAGGAAATTACGAAGCATATTTGCGTCCAATATCTTTTAATTTAAAGATTTTAATCAAAGTGTGTTTGCCAGTGATGACTTAGCACAGAGACGATGCCCAGAAAAATAAGTTCAAGGTTGCTCAGCGTGATACGGTTAAAGTTTATCTCGGGATTTCCACTGGAATCTGTGGGAGACTAAAATAATAAATGTATCAGTAGGTAAATAGCGTGATATTTCCACGACGCCGCCCGTCTGCGGTCGCGCTAGTAATTCATTGGGTTTTAGCCGATAGAAGTGCGGCATAACCCTGCAGCAGCGTCTCCTACGCTGCCGAATATCCATGAGGATTTCCCAACGTTAAGAAAGAGAATAGGTAGGTAGGTACGCTGCATTTCCTTGCCATTTGGGCAGCCCATAATCTGACGGCAATAAACAACCCCTAACAAAAGACCACCGTAAAATAAAAGTATTAGATAGTAAAATGTTATGTGCTGTTGTGTTTCGATTAGAAATATTCTCAAGGAACACAATAAAATGGAAATCTAAGCTGCTCCTCCACTCGATGGACCGACGATATAGCAACATATAGCTGGATGAGATACACGAGTGAGTTGCGGCTAGTCGTGTACCTTGGCGGACTTCGGTGCCCCGCCAAGTCATGTGTTCCCTAACATTCTGAAGACTTTTCACTTTTAAAATCAGTAAAAGTTCACTTTTAAAATGATAAACGAGTATAGGTAGATACTTGGCACATAAGCATAGCATATAAGTGATGTGGGTACTTTTGCTGTCATATAAATGTTTCTTATCATGTTAGTAATTAAGATTTATTTGGTATAAATAATTGTTTGATTAGTATAGTAGGTAGGTATATAATAAAGTGAATAGTGGTAATTCAATACGGCATCTCGACAGGCGGTCGGTCGACATTCGTCGCGGTAGAGCGGTCATCTGGCCTCTTTTATTCAATAGAAATTCAATAATTTCCTACGGACTGACAAAATTAATTTTTTGATGAAACTTCACAATATTATTTACCTACCTGTCATAATCACGTATCAAGCTAAACAGCATTTTTTTTTAAATGTATTTTCATTTTGGCACACAGGCAGCATAGGCATCTTTTAAGTAAACCTTAATATTATTTAAAATGTAAAGGTTTGTACATTTGGATGTTTGTTATTCAATCACTCAAAAACGGCGGTTTCTCCGCTAACTTTTTCTAAACAATACAACGGATTTTGATACGATTTTTACTAATGGAAAGAGCGAAAAATAAAGGAAAGTTGGTGTATATAATTTGAATCCGTGCAAAGCCGGGAACTGGTCGTTAATATAAAAGTATACAGTAGTTCTAGGTAAGAACTTAAGGATACCTAGCTTTCTTAATATACTTGTTAAAATTTAAACTATAGTTATTCGTAGACCAGCTATATTTCGTAAATTAGTAAATATTCTTATGAAGTTTTTTTTTTTGAAAATGCAGTCAGTAGGTATATTTTATAAAATTATTTCTCAGCCACATTATAAATTAAATCCACATACGCTAAATTTATTGTTTATGACAGCTGAAAAAAACTGAAAAATATTTAAAAAAAACTATCTAATACCTACCCTTATAAGCGGATATGTATGAATTACTTTCTCGACGCCTGCACCAGGTGCTGCAGCGGGCTCTTCAGCCATTGTCCATGCACTTCACAATAATTTAAAAAAAAAACGTTCGATAAGTATACTTAAATGCGTTTCAACATTAAGATAAATCTTATTTACTGAGCACAGAATCCCAACGCTTGCGAAAACGTCTCCCCCACTGTTTACGCGTCGCCTTGGCAACCGACGGAGGCGGGAACTCCTGTGATTGATTTTTCTCAATGTGAGCACGTCCGCTCGCGGCCAGTACTTGCCCAAGTAAACAAATATTACTCTATCGTTACTCGCGTCGCGTAGCATTAGCGAAGCACATGCGTTAAACTCTGGTTTCCTAGGGAAACGGTGCCGTCACTTACCGGCCGTCTTTACGGTGACGAGATGTACAAAGTTCCATCACCGTCGGACACTGTTTTTTGAAAATACCCCTAAAAACGTATTCAAGAGAGAAATTGGATGACCTTGATTTAGTATTAATAATTTACTTGGAGGATGAGCTATCATCAGAAGAGAAAAAAAGTAGTATGGAGAAAGATGGTTCGCCGCTATATTACGACCGCTATATGATAGCACCAAACCAAAGCTGCCAAGGTTTTGCGTGGGAAAATGCCTTATTTGGGCGATACCTACCTGCATAGCTACATGTGAATAACGAAAGATGATAGTTGTTGAATTTCGTTTGGTATATTTAATATTGTGTAGGTTTTTCGACTTATTTAACTTCGATAAATTTAAGGTAGCCTACTTATCCAACCTCTAAACAATCTTTAGTTAAGTTATGTGTATAAATATATATACCAAAGCTTTAACCTTTTGATACTTATGTATAAATCAAAAGATAAATGGTTATTACTTATAATAAAAATTAAAATAATATTTACCTTTTATCTTTTATTAAAAAGTGTCTCAGGATGTTAGTATATAACTCGGCTTTAACAACTTGTACAATTATATAGCAATATAGGTACATTATAGGCTCAACTATAAGAACCCAAAAAGACTACAAAAAATACAACATAAAAAACATAATGGTTAAGTTGCGATAGAGGTCCGACCTAGGAAAGAAGTTGGAAGACCCTCTATTAAATTAATATTTTATAAAATTATAAAGAAAAAAAGTGAAGCTTAGTAATTAACTTGCACTTCTATTCTATTGAGTCGTATGGCTTGGTACTTACTTACTTACTTACCTACCCTAATTTTTATCTCTCTGCTGCGCGCTGTAGATGTAGATAGAAATATAGTAAGAAGTTATATCTCGTAAGCGCACAAGCTCTGAAATATATACACCCTGCTAAGGGTGTTTCCATTCCATCTTGCTACAATATGGAGCTTTTAAAAGAGGTATAATAAATTATAGCAATGTCGGTAACGCACCATCATTCCCTTTGATGTTGCTTCAACTAACAGGCGATGGTAATAGCCATCTGCCATAAAGTGGATCGAAAATCTGCCTGTTGCCCTTCAATAATAAAAAGTTATATATACTTAACCTTGACTTTCTATTGAGTCCATACACGCTATATGTGCTGTATATTACTGAGGAGTTGGGTATCCCGCAGAATACTTGATGCATAGAATAATTTTTATAGTATATTGGACTTAATGCTGCAAAGTCAAGTCAAGGTTACCTCGAACCCGTGGATGTTAATGAGATCCGTTCGTCAACTAGAAAATGGGCTGATGATAAAATAATGTGTTCTAAAATAATTATATTTTTTGTGTAATAGGTGGGCGGTATAGTTGCAGGCCGGTAAAATAAATAAAAAGAAAGAGACTTGTACGGCTACCTACTGCCGATAATATTTATAAAAATATTACTTAATTTGAATTGAATTTAAGTGTAGGTAAGTAACTAAATGAAAACTTATTATTTTAGTACAATATTGATATTATAAATTTATATAAACCACTCCGAATAGCCAATAATCAATACTTTGGATTGCATTTAATGAAAATATGTAATTTCGTTGCTCGAATTTTCGAAATTTGTTTGAATCCGGCTGATTGGATTTCCTTCCATAATGGGAGGCAATTCAGAAAAGTGGTGATAAAAAATTAGGGGATAGCAGTTTGATGCTGTAGGTATTACATCCAACATTTAATTACATTACTTGATAGCTACTTATATAGTATAATTCGAAGTCACTTTCTGCGTCTGTCTGTCTATATATCCGCTAACTCTTGCTGAACCACGGAACGGATTTTTATGCGGTTTTCACCATCAGTTAGATAATCTTTTACGGAAATTTTATGTATAAAATCTATATAAGTTTTTATTTAGGTACTTAAGTAAAAAAAAATTTGCAACCAAATCGCCGAAACTGTCCGCGTCTGTCTATTTCTCCGCTAACTAATTCTAAACCACTAACGTAATGTGCATCCACACATGGCACATGGCATGTAAAACACATGGCGGTGTCCACGCCGCGACACAGCCACACCACACCCCCTTTTAAAGAAAATAATAGTCTCATTTTAACTAGATTTTTGACTAAATCAGCAGTACGCTATCCTTTGGTAAAGTGGGTAACACTGGTGCTTGATTGTCAAGTCCACATCCACATATAAGGTGTCAATGTCAATCGAGTTGTCAAATGTCAAATATTATATGCGTGTGTGACTGTTTGTTTTGTTGTGAAACTTATTTATATTCCTAATTGATTTCTTAGTGTTAATTTTGTGTTGAACTAAATTACTTTTTAGTATGGCCTCAAGGTTCAGCGGTGCTTTACAATTAACAGACCTCGACGATTTTATTACTCCATCACAGGTAATATACATAACCTAAATATAGCCTAATTGTATCTTATGTTCTAGTTTCATGTATAATTTAATAAATTGTATAGAAAAGTAATTTTTTCATGCACTGCCTGTTTATATTATCAAATATATTTCTTTAAACAAATAAATTATTACAGGAATGTATAAAACCTGTAAAAATAGAGAAATCAAAAAGAAAAACTGGTTCAAAAATAAAGATCGGTGATGACGGTTATTTCGATATATCAACTGGGATAGAACAAAAGCTACAAAAAGTGGAAATCACTTTGGCGGACTGTCTCGCTTGCAGTGGTTGCATCACGTCAGCTGAAAGTGTTCTGGTTACACGACAGAGTCAGGAAGAACTATTGAGGTAGGTTATTGAAAGGTTCAAATGATTGCCTTTATGGTGACAATTTTAACTCTTTCGCTGTTGGTTATCTTTATGTGGAGTGTATATGATCACCTAAAAACACAAATGGCACCATGGGATATGCACATGTTCTCTCATCACAAATAGATTAAAATATATGAGAGATGTTGAGGATAATATAAGGAAATGAGTTCTGACGTTCCATGTGATAGATTTTAATTTAATTTATTTTATTTATATTAGGGAAACATACAATATCTCGCCACACATTATAAATATACATACAAAAAAAACATAAATCAGCAGTTTCCACTAAATTACTAAAACATATTATAAATTACAAGTCACTACAGAACATTACAGAATTTTGACCCATCCATGTAATTTTTTTACAACTGTTTCTCCTTACAGAGTATTTTCAGAAAGGAAATACACGGACACCAAGGGTGTAACCAGGGATGTTAGTTTAGTGGTAATATCATTGTCACCACAACCAACTCTGTCATTAGCCGCAAGATACAAACTTACACCTGAAGAGGCAACTAGAAAATTAGCTGGTAAATAAATTGTACAACTTTTTTTAAAAATAATTCATATATTTTTAGTCTAAAATCCTCTGCACAGAAATGGTGTCCCTTATTTTTTTATTTTAAAGGGTTGCTAGCAGTAAAAAAATATGTATTTTGTATTTGCATTTCAAATAATTGACATCTCTGGTGATTATTTTACATTTGTGCAATTATTGTGATGGTGATTATTAATTTTTTATGTTCTATTGTAGGATATTTCAAAAGTCTGGGTGCAGATTTAGTATTAGATATGACTATAGCTGAGGACCTGGCATTGCTTGAAGCTCAGCAGGAATTCTTACAGCGGTATCAGGATCATCAGAGTGATCCTAATGCTAAACACTTACCTATGCTGTCCAGCTCGTGTCCAGGTAATTATTAAAGACATATTATAAGAATATTTTTATTTTTATTTTTTTTATTTAATAAGGTACACAAAACAGGACACTGACATTAAATACATTGAATAGATATGATTACATTGAAGTGAACTAGACAGAGGCCCAAAACACGTGTACACAGCATGACCAAACAAAACAGTGTTGCTTACACACTACATAACAAAACAAAAGAAGACAGAAAAGAGAAAAGAGACGCACTTTCATCCAAAAGCAAGCTTAGTCATATTCTAAAAAAAAAAAAAAAAAAAGTCAATTTGAGATGAAAGCACGTCTCCACAAAGCTACAACTAAACAAATATTTTAATAACATTAATATATAAGTGCAATAAAATACTATCTATTGAGACTTTATTTAATGATGCTCGCAGTCACAATGGCCGTGATATATTTTTTTTAATTTAGTTAAACTATTTTGGAATATGTCAACTTTACCGCTATGCTTAAGCAGGAGATCGTTTTATTGTCGACACATCCTGACAAGGGGGTTATAAAAAGAGGTATTATTGGTGTGCACTTGTAAGGCAAAGGTATTGACAAAAGGATTTCGATTTCTAGGTAATATTAAGCGTAAGGGTGTCAATATTATTATTAAATAAGAGACCCTCTCTTTTCTGAATTGCCACTGTACCAGACTACTGTATTATTTTTTCAGGGTGGGTATGTTATGCGGAGAAAACTCACGGAAATTTCATTCTACCCTACATATCGACAACGAAATCACCACAACAGATAATGGGATCGCTCGTCAAACAGTTTCTCTCGAAGAACAAGGAGATGGCTCCATCGGAAATATACCATGTGACCTTCATGCCGTGCTACGACAAGAAGTTGGAAGCGTCCAGAGAGGACTTCTATAGTGAAATGTTGAATTGTCACGACGTCGATTGTGTTATAACCGCAAGTGAGTTAATTTGAACTTACTTGACATGTGTCATTTGACAATTAAGTTTGCAGTAATTGTGGATTTGTAATGAAAGTAGTGATCGTTTTTAATGTGTTAAATTAATTAAAAGATGAAAATAACTTATAATTTTCGAGATAAGTTTGAAAGAAGTTTTTTTTAATGTAAATGTCGGTCCACTTGAAGGTACGCAAGCAACGTCACAGGTGCTGCAATTCACCATAGTAGGATTAACCATAGTAGGATCAAGTATAGTATAGAATAATTAGAAAGACGTAGGAAATTGGACTCTGGCCACTACTTATTAAATCCACACATTGAAATTTCCAAAGTTCATATCCTGCCAGTAATCGAACCAGGACTCCTAAGAGAGAGAAAGCGTTAAAAGCCAAGCCAAGATTTCTGTTAGAGAAATCCTTTAGTCCTTTAGTCAGCACTAAAGGAAAAAATACAAGAAGAGACTTGAACATTCAAATAAATTGACAAATGAATTATTTCGCCTCAATAGATGTGTACTTAATCTGGACCAAGAATATAGAAATTAAAACTATAATGGTAACATTGAATGTTCGCTTTGCTGTCGACCTATTTTGTGGGAAGAGAGACGAGTGGGTCGTTTTAAACAAGTGGCGATGCGGTTTCAAACAAGTTTCTAACCAACGCATCTGCCAATTGTATTGAGAATAATTGTAATTGAGACACGTATTGTGCAGTGAAAATTGAGAAGAACGCAGCATAGTAGCTACTTTTTTTTTTATTAAGTACATCCGTAAGCGTTAAGTAAGTTAAGAATGGATCTATTATCAATGAGTTGAAGAGGATCTGTTTTCGCAGTTGAAGTGGAACAGATGCTGGAGAACTCAAACACCTCTCTGAGCGATGCGGCGGAGGGCGAGTTGGGATGGCCGTGGGGTGAAGGGGGCGAGGGGGGCGAAGGGGTCGGGAGGGGGTCGGGGGTGGGGATACGCTCGCACCGCGGGTCGGGGTCGGGCGGGTACGCGGACAACGTGTTCGTGCACGCAGCCCAACATTTGTTCGGCGCAAGCGATGCTCCGCTCGTCTACAAAAATCTCAGGTCAACATTTCTTACTTAAACAACCAATCAGTTAAGCGGCAGTAAAAAACTTTCGCATTTATAATATTAGCAAATATATTGTACAGAAAATACATTAATGCACTGTGAACTACAGCTAATATTTATATTGATTTTTTTAAAATTTAATTTTGATTAACTCTCCGAGAACCCATTTTATAGATAGCAAAAGAACAGCGCGTTTCTAGAGCACAAAATATTTATGTCATATAGAGTTTATGTATCAGGAGTAAGTAATTTTGAGGACCACATCCTATTGTTCAAATTGATTAATTGTTAATTTTCAGAAATCCAGATTTCAGAGAAGTAAGTTTAGAGAAGGACGGAAAGGAGGTGTTGCGTTTCGCGATTGCGAACGGCTTCAGAAATATACAAAATTTGGTGCAAAAGTTGAAGAGAGGGAAGTCGCCGTACCACTACGTAGAAGTCATGGCTTGTCCTTCGGGTAATTTAACCACATTTTCATAGTTTCATTGATATGAAGAAGGCCGACATGAACACTGACGGCACACATGAACATGAGCCCCTTACAGAAGACCACCATGAAATGAAAAGCACTTGTTTTTTTTTTTTGTGTATCGTTGAGTGAGTAAGGAACTCCGTCCCTTATCCTTAATCCTATATGGCTGTCCTATTCTCATCTCTATTTGTGGTTCTGCTGCTGTGGTTATCGACTCGACAATTGTCTACTTTGGTATTCACCAGGTGATTCCAGGTGTTTAACCTGTCAAAATGTCTATGGGGCCGTTCAAATATTACGTACAGCTAATTTTTAAAAATTTTTAAACCCTTTCCCCCTCCCAAAAAGTTACGTTTAGGACCAAGTTTACCAAAGAAAAGGGTTGCCAACTTGGGTGAACAAAATAAAAATGACATACAATACAATCGAGGGATTCCCCTCCCACCCCTTTACAAGTATTACAAGTAACGTTTTACAAATACCCCATATATATATGTGGGAAGTTAATAAAGCAAACTTTGGAATAACTTTTATCTTTAATTATAACAACACACTTCTATATCATCTTCACTTGACAGACCCCTCCATGTTGCCATTTTTTAAAAGGTACTAATATTTTATCAGTGTTAACATATAAAAAAACAACCTTAAATACTACATATCCCACATATATATATATTAATATAAATTATAGCAAGACATATTACGATATATTTTCATTACAAATATATGAGTGACCGCACACGTAGCTATAATATATATATATTTCTATGACGTCACCAACGTGTACCGTAATTTATATTATTGCATAATAGCTGGTGCTCGCGACTTCGCCCGCCTGAAAATTGTATACTAAAACCTTCCTCGAGAACCACACTGTCTATTGGTTAAAATAGCATTAAAATTTGTGCAGTAGTTTTCGAGTTTATCGCGAACAGACAGACAGACAGACAGACGCGGCGGAGGACCTTGTTTTATAATATGTAAGGATTATGGTTGATTATGGTATAGCAAGACATAGCAAGACCATTAATGAAATGAAGGCAAAATATATATTCGTGTATGATAGCTCGCTATAATATATATATATATATATTATAGCTACACGTGTGTGACGGGGTTTTATTGTGTAATTTTTACTTTTGATAAAGTATTGTCGACATTGGAGTCTTAAGGTTTTAAGAACCACAAATTAATAGAGAATAGGGCAGCTGTAGTCGGCCGCGCACTTGCAGCATCTGTGGCATTGCTTGTGTTATAGCCGACGGTAACCACTTACCATCGAGATGACCGTCAGATTTAAAAAAAAAAAATATATTTTTGAATGTTAAGGATGCCTGAATGGCGGGGCCCAATCTCGGCTGGCGAACAGTGATGGGGGAAGGGAAACTGTTGCATCGCTGGAGGCTTTATATGCACAGTTGCCACTAGCAGACCCGACAAACAATAAAATGGTCTCAAAGCTCTACATGGAGTGGCTTGACGGCAGACATTCGGACAAAACTAAGGCCACCTTGCACACAGGCTATCACGCCATTGAAAAAAACGACTTAGCTCTCAATATAAAGTGGTGAATACGACTAAATCGGGTTAAAGGGAACAAATTGTGAACAATTTAGTGCGTTGTGATGTGTATATATATGTATATATATATATATTTTAAGTTGTTATAAGTGTTCAGTGGTTTTTGTGGAAATGTTGATATTGAATATATGTTAAGAAGAAATAAATATTTGTCAGTGGAAAGTCTATTAACAATTTCAAGGTGCGTAGTAGTTATAAATAATTAATTGTTAATAATGCGGCGACCTCGCAACAAAAGAATGTCAAAGAATATGACTTGCACTGTCACTCGACAATTTGTGTTTACGCTCGCGTATAAATTTAAGCGGTTTTATGTAGATTTTGTGGCTCCACGCGCCTCTTTTTTCTAAGGGCGTGGTCGCAGTGTAAGCGACGCTCATTACTTTCACTGGTTCTAGCATTTCACTAATATGGGTCGTGTAAACTATTTTATTTGACTGTACTAAATTATGGATAAAGTTTTTTTTTTTTGCATCAGTTAAATTAAAGTATTTGACTATATTTTACAAAATCAGATATTAATCAAATTATATGGAAAAATAATTAATAAAACGAAAGCGTAGCAGTCCTGCAGTCATAGACTGGGTAGCTCGTCTGGTGGCAGCAACCATCCCCTGATTAAAGACTAGTAAAATAACTACATGCGTATTATCGTGTTTTGATGAAACTCGTCAAAATCAAAAGATCTATTAGTCTCGGTGAGTCTAAAATCGCTCTTCCTATACTGCAACCCCACCCTAAAAATCATTTGAACTTAACGATGTCCACACCTAGTATTGTATGAAGGCAGCTATCGAACGCAATATTGTTAAAATAATGTGCTGTGTTTACAAAACAATACACAATTGAATATTAGTTGAGAATTAGTTAGTGGCGTGCAATGGGGGACTTTAGAGTGAGTGCTTCAAAGGAGTTGTATGTGGCAGTGTTTTGTAGCATTGTTGGTGCGGTCTATAGTACAGGTCTGGGGAAATGTCCAGTGTACCCTCAATTGCCACATTTCGATATACAAAGGGTAAGTGTTTTAAGCATTTAGTGACAGAAACCTGACAAAATGTGACAATATAACGCCTGACAAACTCTCGTCGAGCGTTTGATCTTTATTTTTAGACAGCTGGTGCCCGCGACTTCATCCGTGTGGAATATTTAGCCTATATTCGCGTAGCACTGACGAGCAGTCGTACGACTGACAGTTTTCTTTATATTATTAAGAGTGGCAGGCAGGCTGACTTGCTGAGTCCACTTGATGGTAGGTGGCAACCGTCGATTAAGGACACAAGCAAAACCAGACAAGTGCGCTGCCGAATTAGACGTAGACTTTAGTATTTTATGACAATTTCAATTCATGTTCTTATCAAATCGTAGCAGGTGAATAGTTTCCTTTTCTTCGCGGTGTTTTTCTTTAACGTTAAAATAAGTTTCGTTATTCACACATGAAGTTTATGAATGCTCTGAGGTGAAGTTTAATTTTTTTTAAGACAAGCTTACGATCCGTGGTGGTTACCGTCGCATCCAAAGACCAGCTATACCAGCGAAGCATTGTTAGGATTAAGGATAAGGAACATGTTAGGGATAAGGGTCTGGTAACCCTTACTCACAGACCGAAATACAATACAACTAACCCACGTGTACCGTTTCTACCTACTGGGATAATTATATTAACTATATTTCCTTTGAGTTTAAGATCTGGAAAAATTATTAATCCTAACTAATCCATACTATGCTAACCTTACTAATAAAATAAATATGAAAGTATGTAAATCTGTCTGCTGTTACCTTTTCACGCCTACTCAACCGATCATCAAAAAAATATGCATACACGTTGTCAGGTAAACAGGAAATGACATATGGTACCTTTCATCCAGAAAAAAGTACCTACTGTTTCCCTGGGATCATCTAAAATTTAAAAAAAGAACTAACGCCTGGCAAAAATGCAATAGCAATGCAGATGACAGGCGTTATATATTGCTTAGGTATATATTTATTTATATTAATCAAAGCGGATAAAGTCGCGGGCTAATATAGGTAAATGCGAAACTGCGTTTAAGTTTTCATCCTCAACGGGTCATCATGAAATTTTAATTTAACGAAAGTACTGTTCTTGAAGAACGTGGACAAAAGCTAGCAGCGAAATAAGAATTAGTAGAAGTGTGCATTTTTTTAAAACGTGCAATTAATGTACGAATCTACTACCGATAGTAATGTATAACTGAAAAATATGTAAGCGGAAGTGGAGGCAGAGGTCAGCTCGCGCCTGCAGACATTGTGTAGCCAAACATACGAGTCGACTCACGCCACACGCCCCCAAACTTTGAATCATAGTCCCATATTTGATTCACATTATATCTATAATTATTTGTAACTTCCAAAGAGTTTCAAAAGATCGATGATTTGTATCAACCGAAATATTGCTACCCAAAAGTTGTCCTAGTTCGGTCAACCGGACTAACAACCGTACTACTGCTACTAGATGGTATTCGACATGACTATATTATACTTAATTGTAACGCCTACACATTGTCACTTGGAAGTTAATTGAAAGATTGTGTTCAAAAGTAAATAATATTCAAGGACGTCAAGTTGTAGGAGCATGACATATACCTACCTACAGCGTTTCGCAGTCTTAAATTGTACAGCTTGTCTGGCGGCAGTAACCACCTACTTACTGAAAACAACCATTGCATCATCAAGTGGACTGGACAGCCTGTCTGACGATCTTTACATAAAATATATAAAACTTGATATTTTTCAGATATTCAAGGCATCAAAATGTGTTATTTTGTAAAAAGTAAGAGTTGTAACATGACGTGTATGTTGTCATTTCGCTGTGGTCTTCTGTAAGAGTGCGGTTACTACCGCTAGAAGGGCTACCCAATTTATGATAAACTAGCTGGTGCCCGCGACTTCGTCCGCGTCCAAAATGTTTTATATCCTAAAACCTTCCTCGATAAATGGACTATCCAAAACAAAATGTATTTTTCAATTCGACCCAGAACCAGTACAAGTTCCTGAGATTAACGCGTTCAACCAAACTCTTCAGCTTTATAATATTAGTATAGATATGGACCTTCTTTCTCCTTTTAATGGGAAGTATTTGGATTACCCAAACATAGTTACCTATTATATTATTATAGAGCATTTTTACATTAAAGCTTGGTAGACAAGCTAACAAACCACTTGATGGTATATGGTCATTTGTAAAAATATGTACCTATATATAATAATTTTCCTAAATAAGAATGCAAATTTGTATTTAATGTCTATCCGTTTGTGCTCTATCTAAATAGAAATAAACGTAAGGTGATTGTTCACTGTGTGAAACGAAATATTATTCTCTCAGATGACGGGCGTATGGTATGAAGTGGAACGATCGTTCTACATAATGGAGATGACTTCCAGCTGCACCGAGCTCAACGTGACGGTCAACGATTCGAAACATTGGCAAATAACTGTCACTACCGTCAATAGGTGGTAAGCATCCACTTTAATGAATCAATGTTTGATCGGACGCATACAATGTGACGACCTTGACCTTCAATTAATTTCGTTCCCCGGCTAAGTACCTATATCATCTGTGGAATTTTTCATAATTGGACTTTTATCAGCCTGACCCTCATTTCTACGGCTTGTTTACATTGAAGTGAACTAGCTAGCTCGGTTCACTTGAGAAATCGTGGTTAACAATCAGATTAAGTATAGGTAGGTACTAATTGTAGGACGTAAATGTGTGTCTTTTGTCACCACCACATACCTACTTAGATTTAATTAATTTTTACTAGGTAAAATCCAATTAAAAATAAGGCTTAACAGGACTTAAATATTTACATAACAAATAGCACTCTCACGCAGCCGTTAATTTATGGTAATTTGTTTAATATATTGTAATCAATGTTAAAGAAATTTGTCGATTTTCTTTACAATTTCCAGGTCTGGTGCACAGTCTGTAACACAGGGCTTAGGCATCCCAAGTCACGAAGGGTCCTCATATTTCCGCTACAGACTCAACAATCGTCTTCCTTACATCATCAGTCGACTGTTGCCAGGCAGTGGCCAGTACAACATACTGTTCACTGACTACGACAACTTTGCGCTGGTATGGTCATGTACCAGTGTCACTGTAGCACATTCGGGTGAGTTCCTTCACTAGGTATATCGTTGGTACATTTGATCGTTTCAAATGGGCTTCGAATTGAACCGTGATACATAAATGTTATGCGTCTGACGACATAATAATAATATTATGATCTCTTAATCCCATAGAATGAGAGATCTTTTCAAAAAGTTGATTTGATTGAAACGAACCAAAAGCGTAAGGCTATATGTTACCGGTTCTACGTGAATATTACGAAGGAGACCTATGCCCAGCAGTGGACGACCTAAGTTTAGATGATATTTATGAACTAGAAAAAAAGGTTTTATTTTAAATCAGTTTACTTTGCTTTTACTGCAAAAGGAATTGTGAAATTTTGTGTCAAATCTTAGTAAGTACACGAATTATTTATTTATTACTAGTTTGGTGCGATGTGATTTAAAGTTAAAGTGGTCAGACAGGCTGACGGTCCACTTGATGGTAGGTGGCTACTGTCGCCTATAACACAAGCAACGCTACAGGTGCTGCAAGTGCGCTGCCGATCTATAATAGGAATAAGGATAAGGGATTAGAAATGGGGTCTGGCATCCCTTAATCATTTATCGAAACACAACAGCATACATGCTATTATTTTATTATGGTCTTCTGTGAGGGGCTGATTAGGTACTGTCGACAGTCGGGTTGCCCAAATGACCCTATGAAAGATTAATTTTCAAAGTTGACCCTGCCGGGAATCGAGTTCGGGACCCCAGATAGAGCAGAGTTAACTGTTGGCTCAAATTATTATTGGTAATCATACAGTTTGGATCATTCACTCATATTTAGACTTTCATTTTGATATCAATAAACTAAAATCTTGTTATGTTTCGGTAAGTGAAAAGGGATTCCTTTACACACTCACCCTAACAGATATTCAAAAGTGCCGATAAAAGTGTAAATATTGAAAACATGTCTAGATCGCATTTGGGTGTTGGGTCGTCGACGCGAAATAGAGGCGGAAGTGCGCGCTCAGATCTACGCCATAATGGAGGGACTGCGACTGGATCCGGACCGACTGATCATATCAAAAAACAATAACTGTACTGATGTTGATGATATTAATTAAAATAAATTATTAAACTCCATACTTTTCGTGTTTTTTTTTTTGTGTGCTATGAAAATAGCGCAATAAATAAGTACCTAAATAAATTTAATAAAATAAATACTTTGCAAACACATGCGAGATTGAAAAACGTTATTGGAAAAACGCCAAGATTATAACTACGTATTGGCCAATAATAAAATGAAAACCGTTTTATTTTTTGAAAAAATATTTTTGTTTTATTTACAACACACAGACATGTTGAATAGATAGAAAAAGCTAATTCGATTAACTATTAGCGCCCTACCTCATCGGGACGCCATGGCCACGTCGCCGGAATATATAAATGTATGGCAGATAACTTGGCGACGGACGGTTTGGAAGCGCAACCACGACTGTCGGCTCTCTGTGTGGACTCTTTGTGGCGAGCCGACGACGTCGCCAGTAAAATGTGCACGAGTAAACTGCGTCTCACTCACTCAGTGTCCAACCGGTCGCACGCGTGTTTGTGGAAAGAATGAGTTTCGATATATTTCTTAGGTTTTTTAAGTTTCTTAAAACCCATAATTTCTTAGGTTTTTTAAGTTTCTTAAAACCCATAATTTCTTAGGTTTTTAACTTTTTGCGATGCACATAATAAATGTTATTTCTTTTATGCACGAAGCGTCCATTCTCGATATGAGAACTGACTGACAGATGGTAGCCAGGTCGCCACTGGCCACTCAATTTGACAACCGAAGGTAGCCACACCTACGTCGCCGGCGACGTGGCCATGGCGTCCCCGTGAAAGTAGGGCGCTTACAAACAAATTAAACACTGCAGTTGTAAAATAATGGCTCGCAGCGTCACTGCGATAATTCGATACTACTGCAGTGTCACACAATAAAGGGCAGGTCACACTGGGAGCGAAGCGAGGCGGGTTTACACTGGAAGATTTTGCGTCGAAGGTTTAAGTTAAAAAACAATAAATGCCGCATGTATGAGAAAAATAATCACTTGAGAACGACTTGACCCGATTTGGCTGATTTTTTATTTGTTTTTAATTGACAGGAAGGATGACGCAAAACGGACTTAGTTTCGCTTCGCTTCCAGTGTGTCCTGCGCTTTAAAAATATACAATTAACCCTTTCATTGTATTGTGTTAATGTTAAAGTGTTCCGTATTTATCGATTACCTGGGTTAATAAGCAGATAACACATTTTTTAGACTAGTAAGTCAACTAGTCGATCTATAAAGTTGACCGAACAATAGACTATATTCATTAGACGAGAGCAAATACCAAATTATTCTATTATATTGTACTATGGGATTAAGGGGCGTTCTTCGATCGGTTTGGTTGACATATTTGGCGTTATTACATTTAATATTTACATAATTTATTATATAATTATGATAAAAGTCAACAGAAAAATATAATAAAAACATATATAAAAATTTAAATTGTATCTTTTTTAATTTTTTTTAGAATAGGAAAAATGTAAGATCAATCTTGAAATATCATAGCATATAATATATTTTTCTTTTAACCTTAAAAAGACATACAAATTGTTTTTTTAACATCTAAGTATAATATTACAGTTATAGAGATGTTTCAAATTTTCTTCAATGTACCTAAGTGTATATATCAAACACTATACTACCTATAACACGAAGGCAAAGTAAAAATTATTGTCGCAGCCATCTTACATATAGGTCTAAACAAACTATCGGACGCGTCCGACTGCCGCGGCCAGTGTTGCCAAATGTGTATTGTATAAATTCCGTATGTGTATTGTATTGTAAGAAAAATAGCAATTGTAAAAAAAACAACCGTTTTCATAGGCTTCATTTATTAAAAATTAAATTGACAATGTTTAATTTTAATAAATGAATTTGTTTTTGTGTTGATTTTGTCATTAATTAATAAATAAATTAACACTGGAATGTGGCAAACTTAACAATGATGTAATAAATTTAGATAAATGTGGATATAACAAATTTCCATCGGCTGGATTCAGTCGTCAAAATCTTTGCCAATACTTTTCTATATTTTCGTTTGTACCTGCAAGCGTACAGTTTACGTTGGAATTATTTCTAAAGCTCTCCATTTTGTATAACGTTTATATATTTAGTTGCTCTATCAAATTAGAAAAATGAAGTGCCATTATGAACAATTGACTCTATTCTGAAAAAACGTCAGACAAAAAACTTAATAATTGATATAAAACAAAGCAAAGTGAGTTCTATCACCTTCGTGCAAAATTAAATGTGTGATGCTCCCCGCTCTAATGCTACAACAAAGATTCCAAAGTCGGGGAATCCCTGTTAACTGTTTCAACTTTTATATTTCTGAACATATAATTCCGTATAAAAATCTGTATGTGAAGTTGAAATGAATTTATACGGATAATCCGTATAAATGGCAACACTGGCCGCGGCAGTCGGACGCGGCCGATAGTTTGTTTCCACCTTATAACACACAAATTAAAAATGGCTGTCTCGTTTATTTCAAATTTACACTTCAAATGTACAGAGTACTTATTAATTTATTAGGTCATAACTTTTACAGCTAACCACAAACATGCATAAACAAAACGACAAACAAATCAACAATAGTTAACAATACTTATATAAGAAAAAAAAAACAAATTTGTGATGTAAAATGTTTTAAAAATATTAAAATATATTTATTTATTTAAAAAAAAACTGATTATGATCTGATCTCACTGAAAATAAAAACAAACTAACGTTATGTATTACATTGTCTGTGGACAATTGTATGTGTCATTTTGTTGGAAATTAAATTATGACAATGATCACATTTTCTTCTTTAACTCTAGATTATAATGACCCACACAAATTGTTAAGACTGAGTACTGGTGGTAAACCTTCCATCTTTTTTCATATACTGGTAAATTGGTAAATACAGTAAATATAAAATTGGAGCAGTTTTCAATTAGTTACTGCAGCTACCAAAGTATTTAATTTGGAGTTAGAACTAGTTAGCATCGCATTTAAATTATTTTTCAATATTCTGCTAAGTGCCGACTAAGTAGAAATCAATTTTCTAAATAGTTGGTTCCTCGAAGAAGATGTATCTCGAGATAATATACTTTTGGGGTAAATGCAAAATACCTTGGATTGGAATTAATTTGTTGATTTGTATTTAAGATTTCTATAAAAAATAATTTTTTATTCATAGCAAAACTGCCTCAAAGATACAAATACAAATACTAAGATATAACTCATAAGTAGTCTTTGATCCAGAGGTCTTTACAGAACATATTGGCCTATTGTCAAATTATTGCCAAGTAGCATTACCAAAAGAAATATCAAAAAATTTAGATTAATTTTCGTTCCTCCCCCAATACTCAGTTAAATTAAAAGTGACATTTGACTTGTGATAATTGTTGCACTGTGTCAACTACACATTTGATATACAACACACATTCAAAATATTCCCATACACACACACATCATCACTTATAAGTGGACCACAAATTAAGTTACACTTAGAAATCGTTTTCCGTTTTAACAACACAATTTGTAACTTCAGTCAATTTGAGGCACTCGGCGTCACGATTCCTATAGTCGTAGGCCGAGTTGGAGGACAGGCTGTCCCCTGGACTCTCGCAATGGTTGATATGCAAATCGTTGATGGTGTGGTTCGTTTGTAATGAACTGATATTGTTGTGTGCGTACTGGTGCATCCACAAATGTTTCTCCTCCACCTCTTTACTCACCACCACAAACAATTCCTTCTCTTTGCTATCTAACTGATCCTTCAGGTATGCTATGAGTTCGCAACTCTGGAAAATATAGCACCCGTTGAAATATTTTCCTTACTTTAAAAATGTTACAAACTATGTATAAAGGAAAAGCTATTTTTTTATGTTAAAGTTGGCAGTAAAATTGATGATCCCCTTGTTGGTCCACTGATCCATAGTAGAAAGAATGACCAAATGACTACAAAGATTAGCATGAGACCTAATAGGAATGACTGAGCATCCGTTAGTGCCAAACGTGCATGGTCTATTAATGCAGCCTATCTAGAAACGATAAGGGATAAAGAGTAAGGATAGAATAAGTGAATAGGCTCTGGCATCTCTTAGTCGTTAGACAAAACACAAGAGCAAATGGTGGTCTTCTGTAAGTATGTATCCTGAGAATGACATATCCAGACTACGAGTGAGTGAGTCGACTATTTGTATTGTGGATCCCGTCACTTAGGACACACACTAAGAGGGTGGTAACTCTCGCCAGACAGGCCGCCCGGTCACTATACAAGTAGAGAATACTCACTCTTCCAATAAGTTGTGGTGCTTCCAACTTTGAATCCAGATTATAAAAATTTCCTTGTATTTGACGTATTGTTATCCAATGTCGCCTGCGCAGTGGTAACATTACAAAGCCCAGTTTATAATCTGACGGCACATTCAGTATGAAGCCACATATATTTGATAGATCTAAGCATCCTGGGTCTCTGGAAAATTGGATGAATTTCATATATCCAATGGAGTCTGGATTAAAATGAAGTGGACAATCTGGGTGCCATTCAATAATTTTTTCTATTAACACAAGTAAGATAAAATATAAAGAATGGGCTCCAGTATCACTTACAAGGTTTTAATCACTGAGGTTCACTGATATTTAATTGCACAGATGCTTATGTAAATAAAGAATCAATTTTATACTCACTTTCTTTTATCAAACCATATCGCTTCACAACCTTTTTTTTGTAACGCTGCCATTATTACATTAATATCATAGTTGCCTAAACCCAACATGGACCTATGGGGATTGATCCATACATTTGGAGATAATCTGCTGCATATTGAGTCTAATTCAGACTTGGAAAAGGTATTCCGCATCTGAAAACATCACAGATCAAAGTTAGCTTTTATTTATTGTTATGTTAGATTATCAGACAGTCTGATGGTCCACTGATAGTAAGTGCCTATAACACAAGCAACACCATAGGTGCAGTAAGTGCGCTGCCAACAATAGTGGAATTGAGGATATCAAAAATGTCAAAAGCTGCTCATTGACACTGCACCCTATATGGGAGTAGCTATTATGAGTTAACTGTCAAGTTATTTAATTTTTTTATTTTATTTTAAATAAATATTAAGATATTTTGCTATTTAAGTTACTTACTCAGTCACCAAAATACAACACACATTCTAAGGATTCTGTCGTGCAGAAAAAACCCAAACATAGTTCGAGAAAAAGCCTGAGACTTCTCACCAAGCTACCTTTTTTTTGTTAAAGGAAATGGGCTCCAGCACCCCTTACTCAAAAAAACAGCACACATACTGTATTTCAGTGGACGGTCCCTTATTTTATATTATTTAGGGTGGCAGGTAGTCTGAATGGTCCACTTGGGTAGGTGGCTACCATCACCTAAGGACACAAGTAACACCAAGGGGGGTACAAGTGCGCTGCCAACCCTACAGGATTTTATTTTCTTTCAGTTCAAACATTAAGCTTTAACAGACTTACTTGGAATAAATTGTTGAGCGCATGCAGAGCGCACAATTCTTTAACCTGTTTTTCATGGTAAATTATAGGTTTCGCGTTCATTTCGACCAGGTCACCTAAACATATTTCAATTCAAAACAAATATAATACAGGGACGCGGTATTGGAGTGGGTCAAATTAATTAACAGCTATAATAAACAACAAACAATTCCTAAAGTTAAATATCACGAAATTTCCGCTTTTTGAACTGATAATAATAAATCAAACAAATACGGGGATACATAAACTGATACTTGACAATTTCATTATGACAACTGATAAAAACAACTCGAATAATCTGTGGCTTTATCGAACCACAGATTATTCTGTAATGAATTTGTAATGGTCTGTAAATTTTGAAGGCGCGGGAAATAAAAACATTCAGATTTATGTGCAGTCTTACCAGAACCTCCTAAAAAGGTGAGTTTTTCTCTGGGTCAGATCGTCTCATTTACATGCACTTCTTTTTGGAAAATCAAACATGCATTTGATGGTAGGATACCTTGCTATAACACAGTTACTGCATGTTCGCTGCCGCCCATAATAGAATCAAGGATAAGGGATAAACGTCCCTCAACAAGGTATGAAGGGGGCTAGTTCGGGGTTACTCTGCGAGATCAAATCAGGAATGAAGAGATCCATAGACAAATGAAAATAATAACCAGACGGAGTAAGTTGCAGACTTGCAGTGACATGGGCAAAGCAGGGCACATCACATTATATTGAGATCCGACGATTGCTGGGCCCGGAATTTAATGGAGACCATAAACAGACAAGCGCAGCTTAGTACCTACAAGATCGTCTTACAACCTATATGGACCGCGGGTCGACGCTCGATTCAGGCTGCTGGTCCTACTAAAAAAATATAGAGCAGGTCCACGTTCAGTTGGTTGTGAAGGTCCTAATGCTGAGATAATGATGATAATAATCATAAAATAAATAAAATCCTTTTTCACTATTCAAAATAACCAAAATAAATAATAATTTCATTTATTTAATCTTAAAATATTTGATATATACTATAAACTTTTTTACATTATCACAAATGTATTGTCTGAACCTACGAGAAAAGTTAATCAAGCTAATCAGGAGACAGTTTATTTTTAAAACGGTTTCTTAATAATCATAATCCGTGGCCATGACTCATTATACTGCAGCATAATATATTTGCTTGCTTTCTCAAGCTTCTCTTATTCCATTTTTATTTGAAAAAAGTCTCAATAGATTTGCATGGAATTTTACTTTTTTTAACCAACAATGACTCTCCTTTCCTTTTTTTATTGACATTAATCTTACTGAAATTACTGTTTATATTTACTGTCTGCTTTTCATTTAATATCCTACTCAACTTTTGTGCTTCATGAAAATCTAGATGTTCAGGCAAATTTCCTAACGACACCTTTCTGCCACATTCGGCACATTTCTCTGTGGGAACACTATCATCAATTTTCACCAAGAAACTAGTTATGGACGCTCTGTTATTTTTCTTTTTTAATTCTTTATGATTCTTCTGTTCATTAGTAACTATTCTTTCTTTTATTTCTATACGCACTTGTCGCCTCTCCTCTTCCCTAAGTTTCAAAGCAAGATGGTAATCAGAATGTGTTTCGAACAAATTAATCTCTATGATTTCTTTACACTCTGGACATTTAATAGTTTCCATTTTTGACAATGAGGCTTTGGTGTCGTTTTTATGTTCATTTAAATATTCATTATTATCAACGTCTTCGTTAATAATTTTAGATCCATTCATTGATTTTCTCATACTGTTCAAACATTCAACGTCTTGCGGATCATCTTCAAAGAGTGCAATGCTTTTATTGATTTCATCATCAATTGTTGAACCAGAATATGCTGTATCATTACTTTCTTCGCCATTTGTGATTGGATTGTCTACGGTTGTCTTTGCTTCTGTGCTTTGAGATAGTATATCATTTTTCAAATTCACATTGGTCTTCTTTAAAAAATTTGCAAAAAATGACTCTTGCTTCTCCAATGTTGATTCTAGAATAAAATCGTTCACCGCAGCACTTTCTATATTGCTTGAATTTTCCTTGTCATTATCTGTGTTCGTACCTCGAAACAATTTATTCAGTACATACTCTTTAGTATTAACTTTTCCAGCCAACGTTTCGTCAGTTGATTCCTTAATTTTTTCTTTTTCTTTAGATTCGTCTGTTTTATTTGTTGATTCTTTAGATGAGCCAGCACTAAAGTAGTCAATGATCTTCTTAGTTTTCTTACCAGAATTATCTTCAAACTTCCCCACACTGATGCCGAGAAATTTTATTGGAGCCTTTAATTTTCTGTTACTATCTGAATCTGAAACAATACAATAAAATTATTATCTTATACTTATCACCTAAGCTTCTTAAGGCTTATGGTCCTTAAAAATTACCTTTTACTTTTGTGTTTTCGATACTTTCCATTATTAAATCCAAAGATTTATTAGACAACAAGTCTCCACAAATCTCATCGTCAGTTACAAAGTTGTATGACCGTGAGCTGCTCATGTCCCTTCCATCTGAAAGCTGCGTAGAAAAGCTAACAACCATCTGTTTAGGTGTCCTGTTGTTTTCCAAAGCATCTTTTTCCAGTCTATCTTCTATTTCATCGCCAAGATCTTTGAGCCATTTTCTTAGACTGTCCAAATCTAATAAAGCCGTTTTACCTCTAAATTGCTTGCAGCAGCCAATACTTTTCGAATTAAATTTTGCTTGTACTGGTTCTAAGTCAGTTCCTCTGGCAATGTTATACAACCAAGTGCTGAAATAACATTATTTTATGTTATAATTATATTGAAACAAAGTTTCGTATAACTTCGTATAATATTAATAGAGACCAACTCCTCTTTCCAACGGGTGTAGTAAAATGTATAATAATTTATAGTAAAAACCATATATAAAAATTAGAACTCAATTAATTTTTTTGTGAAATTTAGTAGAAATAATTGTAAAACAGATTTAGATATTTTATTAGATAAGTATAAATTAATACAAGGTAAAATTGATGATAATTAAAGTAACTAATCATATGATACGTCAAAATGGTCTCTGCTCAGCATACTTATGCTATAACTAACTAATATTGTGTTAATTTGGTGTTATTTTATAAAACGATTAATTGTTTATTTTTTTTTTAAATTTAATAAATTATAATTATTAAAAAAAAAAACATAAATCCTTTGTAAAAGAAAATCAATAAATATAAACTTGAATGTGAATATATGAATAGATGAATATGAATAGTGAAAATGTAATCCATAAACATGAATAGATTTTCTTTTACTCAGGATTTATGAACGTACAATACAACATTAACATTCAAATATTTAGATATAATTTTGTACATGTTTGTGTGGTTAATTTTTTTTTTTTTTTAAAACAGCTTACCCATTTTTTTCATCAAATCTAGTCTGAAGTTCTTTTTCTGAGAACTTCTCCAATTCTTCCATAGTGCTTATTTTCAGCACTTCACAGACGGTATTTCCAAATTTCCCTCCCAAGTTCTTTACTTTTTTCACTGACAGTGTTCTGTTAAAATAAATTGTAACATGTAAAATTTTCAATTTTCATTTTCAATAAGGACTAAACGCAACTGAAACTAAATACACACTTGTAAAGAATATTAATCGAATGTTTTGGTAGAATTGTCTGCTTGTTCGGTTTGTTCATACCGCAAACGAGTTTTGCTAGTATCTTATTATGTGCTATTCCTGCTGAACATCTGTAACCTGGAACCACAGACAAGACAATATTTATATTGTACTAGCTGTTGCACGCGACTTGGTCTGCTTAACTTTATAAAATATAGCCTATGTTAATATACCTTTTTATAGGTGAAAGAATTTTCAAAATCGGGCCAGAGTTTATTCATTACCAACATATAAATATACAAATCTTTCCCCTTTATAATATTAGTATAGATATAGACTAGAGAATCGCATCCACATTTTTAGGTGTTGAAACATTTATTCAATTTTTATTGTATATTATTTTATGTAGTTATTTTGTAAGGCATTGATTTTTTTTAAATTTGTAGATTAGAGAATGTATATATTATTTGATGATAAAAAAAATATCACCTGTCTCTTCATAAACTGCTGCCCTAATCTCGTTAACAATCACAGCGCCTATAAGAAGCCTCTTCACATGTTCCTGATCAAACTCCATTGAATCTAAAGCGCCATATCCACTTACATCCTTAATAAAATCATCAATATTTTCGTAAGCGAGTGCATAAGTCTGTTGTAACATTTCCTCTGTTACCGTTTCGGGTTTTAATGATTTCATTCTTTCTTTTACCTGAAAATAGAGTTTATTTAAAAAAAAAATCATGTTACCGCTTCGGGTTTTAATGATTTCATTCTTTCTTTTACCTGAAAATAGAGTTTATTTAAAAAAAAAATCACACACAATCATGATGTGCAACAGGAATTTTCAGTTAGTAGTTTCATAGATTGCATCCGATTAATAAAGAAACCAATTTGAAGTTCTTATAACATTAGTATTATAATATATGGAATAAGACTCACTGGAATCGTAATATCTAGATACGCCTCGTCAACAGAAGCTCTCTCTAATAGTGATGTAAACCGCTGCAACACCACTGCAACTTCTTTTCCGGCATCTCTGTATCTACAATTTAATCACAGAAAAAAAAGGGCTAGACGGGTTGACTTAAAGGTAACAAAGTGTTTTCAAGATTGCTTCTCTATACCATGAATTGCTTTTCACATTTTTACGTGTGAGGGTGCGAGGTTTTTCACTGAGGTATGGTTCATGGTAGAAGATCGTACAGTGGATATTATATATTATGCGAGTTGAAAATGCTTTTTTTGCTTACCGTGTAACATCTGCTTTCCCCCTCTTACATGGGACACTCGGCAGTTGTAACTCAGGACATTTTTCCTTAGCTTCATCACCTCTCATATGTCGAGTCACCCCCATTGCTCTAGCTACATAATTTACAGCGATTATTCTGTAAACAATAATCATTATTTAAAAGAAAAATTATAATGATTCTAATGCGAGACCAGATTAAGATTTGAAAATCAAGATGCTAATGAATTTCTTTAGAAATGAGTTAAATAATACTACGAGCAATTGTGAATATTTACCCGCCACCTTTCCATGGATTGTACTGTACTACCGCTATCGGTTTCCCTTTTAGTTCTGGATTTAACTTCTCTTCAACTTGACAATAAAAACAGTCCATGTCGATTAGAACGACTACTCTGTTGTCGTCATCCATTTCTTCTTATGTAATTTAACATAAAATATATATTTTCAAAAAACTACTAGGTAACAATAACAAAGGATTAATTAAGTAAATAAAACAAAACCTTCAATTAAACCTGACTCTTTAATCAGCTGTGTCTCATAGTCCGCCTTGACATATGTGTATATAGTGTTCTGTGGTACGTATGCAGAACACAAAAAACTATATACTCCCGAAACGCCAACTTCGGACTGCCATGCCATACAAAAAGGAGAATTAGATGGATATGGCATGCAAAATTTCATATTGCTCGGTTGAATAGTTGACGTCAATGGCCGTGCTCGATCCAACCTTTTTTTAATAATAGTTTCATCTGTACTTAAATTGATTTTTCTTCTTTAATAAATTTTGTATAGAGGTATATATCCATAATATAATATAATCATGGATATAAACCATGATATAGAAGGGATATCTACAGTGGATTCAGGTCAAGTGACTATGGTCTTATACTGTACATAAATTAAAACGACAGAATTATTTACATAATGAAATTTTATTAGTTTCAAGCGCTATTGTGGATCTCGACTTGAGCCTTTCTCCAGACGTCAAGAGGGCCGTGCTCGGGACGATACCTCACGTTGCATCCGTCGTTAGCGAGGCGTCCGGATTCACGCAACTGCTCAAAGTCTTCACGGTCATATTTCGTGAAGCCCCATCGCTTCGATACATAGATCTGGAAACAGACAATCAAGTTCAAGGGATTGGGTACAAAAGACAAAAGTGTCTTCAATTAATTTTACAAAGACCATAAAATATAAATTTATTCTTGTAAACATTTTGTAAAGTTGGCCAAAGTTTGAATTATTCAAATCTTTAAAGGTAGATAGATTTACAATTATTCTCAAGCAGTTTTAAGACATTTCAGATTTAGAGAAACATTCATGAACAGTTTATAACTTTATATAATTAAAATTGCATGGTATTTCATAGTATATAAGCAAAGAAAGAAAAAACCGTGCTAGCTGAACAAAAATAATTAATAAATCTTGTGCAAAAATAGTTAATAAATCTTTCAGGAAATAGTATAGTATTGTAGTCATTTATTTCTTAAAAATGGTTATTGATTTCATGTGCAAATGACTATATTACTCTTCTTTCTTTTTTTCTCAGAAAAGGAGTACAAAATTATTGATCTGTTAACTTAAGCTAGAGCAAAAAGCTTGAATGGCCAACATTGAAGCGAATCACAGGTCAAAGAGGGAGGGGATTGAATAGAAAACAATATTTACCTTCTGACGACCGGGGAACTTGAACTTGGCACGACGCAGAGCCTCGATGACCTGGGCCTTCCAACGGTCGCTCGAGCGCACCGACATGATGGGCTGTCCGATGCGAACGCGCGCCACAGTACCTTGAGGCTTGCCAAAGGCACCACGCATCCCGGTCTGGAGCCTAAATAAATATTACATACACATCATATTATCAAACCCATGATTACTTTCCGCAGTAACTAATGTTGAATAAGTGCCCATCAACATTCATAATAAACTTTGCCAACCTTTTTAACCCTTTATAATTGCTTGGTTTTGTAGTTGTCATGCCCATATTACGGCTCGGGCGAAATGGACGCGAAAATAATTGTTGGATAAATCAGACTCTGGCGGCTAAAGGATTAAGTAACAAAAAAGGATGCCAATTTTTTTAATACTATTGGTATTAAATTATTAATGCACGAAAATACAATGTATTATGGTAAATATTTTATTTTTTTTGGCTATTGCTAAAATATTTAGGACTAGGTGCCATATTTTACTTACAGCTCAAATATAGCTATCCAACAGTATATAACCCAGCTATTTGAGGGGAGTACCAGAGTTCATATATTTTCTGGCATCCTCTTATAAAAGTATATGAAACAGTTGTAACAACCAAGGTCTTTGTAAATTAAATCCACTGTATTTCCATTGCTGAATAATAAATTCATTCATTACTTTGGTATGTTGCTTTGATTAAACAACAAAAATAACAAATAAATAAAACATTACATTTTATAATGGGTAATTTTACTGCTCTTGGTCTTTCTAGGTAGTACAAAATTCAATCTTTTTAGTGTTACTTAGAATGAAGAGAACTATGAATGCTAAAATGTAAAAAATAATTTAGACATTGCACATTACATAACATTACTTTTTTTTAAAAAAATTGCAATGTTATTTTTACAAAAAAAAAGGTAATTTTCCAGCAAATGAATTGATTAAAAAATATAGTGCAAGAGTATATAAAAGTTGCACATTGTGGTTCGCAGTCTTTTGGGCAGCCCTTCTGGCAGCAGTAATGGGATGGCCCTTATAGAAGACCCTATGAAATAACAGCATGTGTGCTGTTGTTTTGGTGAGTAAGGGATGCCAGAATTCAATTTCTTATCTTTTTATTAGGAAGGCATTGCAGTGCACTTGCAGCACATGTAGATGGTGTTGCTTGTGTTGTAGGCGACGGTAGCCACTTACCATCAAGTTGACAGTTAGCTTGTTTATCGACCTTAACATTAAAAAAATCCACTAGAAAGAACTTAAGAGCGTAACAGGATCAAACTTACCTATCAGCTCCAGCGCATGACAACATCTTATTTATTCTGATGACATGGAAGGGGTGAAGTCTCATGCGAATATGGAACTGATCTTTGCCACAGTTCTTTACCAGATATTTATTGCAGCAAATACGGCCAGCTTCCAGGGCTTCCGAACTTAGCTGCTCATACTCATCCGACACAAGGTGAACGCAAAGAGGAAAGTCATCCACGGGGGCCTTCTTTTTGCCCAAATCGAAAATACGGATTTTCGGATCTGGCACACCACGACAGAACCGAGACTTCGGATAAGGCTTGTTTTTGCAGTACCGGTAGCTGAAAATTAACGAAACATGAATTAGAAACTTAGTGAATCGAGGTTTAAATAAGACACATAATGTGTAAATTATTTACCATCTAGCCGGTCGGCGCCCCATTGTGATCTGAAATAATTTCAAAAATGTATTTAGTATTTCACACAAATTCAGATTAAAGGGAATATCAAGATAATATTAAGAATTATTGGTGATTACTATAGATTTTAAAAACAAAATTTACACGCACCTTCACAAAGAGACGACTCACTCAATCGAACGAATGAAAGAAAGAGAAGGAAGAGCGTAGTCACAGGTCACAGAAAGTGACACAAATCAGATATAGAATAATAATATGACAGAAGTCACTGACTAAGGTTCACACAACCTAACCTAACCTAACCTAGTTGCCCATTTGCCTAGCGAAGACAATGGGTTTTAAAATAAAAACAGAAAATAATCGTTGCTCGAGATTAATTTTAGATTTGAAAATATTTATTTAATTAAAAACTTTTTTTCAAACAATTTTAAATATACTTGTAATAAAATATATTTTAAGAAATGACATCAATTAAAAAATTGACATGTCCTATGACATCAAACAATCTAAACTATGTTCTTGTGGTTATGCTGAAATAGCCCACAAGTTTTGATCTCAAACACAAAATTAATATTCTAACACATTATATGTACTCCTAACATATTATATGATCCTTATTATATTTAAGTAAAAAATATTTAAATTCGAGCATGATAAAAACACATTGCTCTCTTTATATATATGGTTTTCTGTGGCCCTATGTTTGACATATTGACAATTGGTAATGACACTAGTTTTCGAAACATTGTTTTCTTTTCCGTTTCCTTAATTCCCTTTATTTATAAATACTCATTCATTATATACTGAGTCACTATATATAAGTAAACTCAATGTTTTGAATTTTCCCACTGTTTATAGAGCTTCAATTTGCGACTGCTTAAAGTGCTGAAAATTAGTTTGCTGATTGCTGACTGCTGAAAACTAGAAAAAAAATCATGTCTGGCTGATGACGTTCGACAAGTTTAATTGTATTTGTTTGGAGTTTTCGTGTATGAATTTAGGGATTTGTTCATCAAATTAATGAATCGATTGGTTTAGTTAGTAATTTTGATCAAAATAGATTCTTATTCCTTATACTGAAAATGGGTGCTATAACTAGCAGGCAAAATGCTGGAGTTGAAGAAGCTGATGTGGTATCAAATCATGCATACAAGTATCCACCGAGGTCAGGTAAATTAAATTGACTAAAAATATGTTGATTTTATGGTTTGCCAGCTTTTGCCCGCGACTTCATCTGCACCCCTTTTTCTTTGATCCAAAACATTTATTCAGTCTTTTATATTGCTCATAAATTTTTATCAGACATGAATATTTAATTTTTAAATAGAAAAAAATCTAATTATTAATTTGTAGGGAAAAAATTACACAAAAAAAAAACAGAAACAAAATTCTGTTTATTTGATCGCAACTAAACAAGATATCCCACTTGGCTAATCTGTAGACTGCTTGAAAATTTCATTATAGTCGATTTGTTGTTATTTAGCATAACAAATCTGCTTATTGATACCAATTGCAGATACCAGAACAAGACAAAGAAAAAAAAAAGATTGGGTTTGGAGTCCATAGGGAACATACAAACACACATTGATTTTTATGTATAAAGATTCCACTATGTACTAAATGTTTAAGTAAGCTGGCACAAAAGTGGCTATAATAGTTTAATTACAAGGAATATAACTACTAGTCATTTAAGAAAATGTTTAGAAGCACATGTATTCATTTTTTTGAGTTGTTTAGTTACAATTAGAAAGTTTCATCAACATTTTTTGCTAATTTAAAAAATTTATAGGTAAAAGGCAAGATACAAAAAAACAGTGTTATTTATGTTATAACATAATTTTGCAAATGAGTAAATTTCCAATCTTACACATTACATTATTTTTTTGCAGGAAACTATTTTGGAAGTCATTTTATAATGGGTGGCGAGAGGTTTGATACTCCACAGCCAGAGGCCTATTTATTTGGTGAAAATGCTGATCTCAACTTTCTTGGCAGTCGACCTACTCCAGTATGTATTTTATAATGTCTAGAAAGTAAAAATAGCTTTGAAACTTCCTTTCCATAATATTCTGAACTCATGAATACTTTAATACTTATATAAAAATTAATATTCTTTATTGCACAAGATCAAATTTTAATCACAATTATTAATATTTTACAATTATTGCATGTTCAGAATTCAGATTCTATGATGAGAAGTCATAGATTGTCTTTCAACTATAAATTTGCAATACACTGATTATTATGATAAACAAAATAAATGTTGAATCATCGATCCCAAGTAGCTTCATCATTTGAATAATCATTTTTTTTGTATTTCTACTTATTTTTAGTATCACCACTGTTTCTACAACAACACACAAAAAGTTAGTAGCTACCAAATTACAAAGAAAAGTGTTATGACATGGCATTAGAAGATCTATGCTTCATTCAGCTACGATCGGCACTAGAAGCTTCGTGCAGTTATTTTGTTAGCCCCCGTGCTTCATATAGATATGAATATGTATGACTACCACATGAAGGCTTTGTACGACTACCACATGACATGACATTGGAAATCCGTGCTTCATACAGTTACAACATGTATGACATTGGAAGCTCAACACTTCGTACGACTCATGACATTAGAAGCTCAGCGCTTCGTGCAGCTGTGATATGACGTTGTGCTTTTACATTCTACATGATGACAGAATAGTGCTGGAAGCCCCAGGCTTAGTGTATCTACACTGCTTATTTCAGAAGTCCTATACTTCTTAAAGATAGAGCTGCTTCGAATATTTGGTGCCGCAAGTTGTCCAGTTCACTCAGGAATCTAAAATATGCTTAAAACTTTTTTTAAATGATTTTTAATATGAATATTTGATTGATTGTTGCAGTTTCCATATCCACCACCACAATCAAATGAACCGACAAAAACTCTGAAGAGTCTTGTGAACATTCGCAAAGAGTCATTGAGGTTTGTCCGTTGTCCGGAGCCGGTGGGTAAACTTGCGGACGCTAACAAAATTGTAGACGGTGTTAACAAAAGTGCAGACAATAATGGAAAAGGAATGTATTATAATATAGAATTCACATTTGATTGCGATGCCAGATGTGCAATCACTATATTCTATTTGTGTACCGAGGAGGTGACACCGGCCGGTGTAGTGTGAGTATTACTTCACTTAGGCTCACTTGTACACATTAAAAAATACCTAAGTGAGTATTACTTCACTTAGGCTCACTTGTACACATTAAAAAATACCTAAGTGAGTATTACTTCACTTAGGCTCACTTGTACACATTAAAAAATACCTAAGTGAGTATTACTTCACTTAGGCTCACTTGTACACATTAAAAAATACCTAAGTGAGTATTACTTCACTTAGGCTCACTTGTACACATTAAAAAATACCTAAGTGAGTATTACTTCACTTAGGCTCACTTGTACACATTAAAAAATACCTAAGTGAGTATTACTTCACTTAGGCTCACTTGTACACATTAAAAAATACCTAAGTGAGTATTACTTCACTTAGGCTCACTTGTACACATTAAAAAATACCTAAGTGAGTATTACTTCACTTAGGCTCACTTGTACACATTAAAAAATACCTAAGTGAGTATTACTTCACTTAGGCTCACTTGTACACATTAAAAAATACCTAAGTGAGTATTACTTCACTTAGGCTCACTTGTACACATTAAAAAATACCTAAGTGAGTATTACTTCACTTAGGCTCACTTGTACACATTAAAAAATACCTAAGTGAGTATTACTTCACTTAGGCTCACTTGTACACATTAAAAAATACCTAAGTGAGTATTACTTCACTTAGGCTCACTTGTACAAATTAAAAACTACATCTGTAGCCGTCGCTGATAATCACAACCAACGTTTATTATTTTGGTGATGCATCGGTTTGGCAATCCCCTAAAAATGACAGACTATATAATAAACTGGGCCCTTAGAGCGGGGACTTTCCTTTTACATAATTAATGTATAAATAATAATATTTTAGTTACTACCCACGTGATCAAACGATGACCTCACAGACATACCACTACAAGAAGGGAGCAAATCAACAGTTCTGTCAGATTTCACATGTGTTTGATCCATCCAAGTACCCCGAAGAGGATTTGCTGTACAACGCTGATAGGGAAATCATTCCAATCGCGATTTACTGTGTAGTCGATGAGGGCCAAGAAGGTATCACATATTATTTGCTTATACTTTTACTAATTTTCAATTATTATACTTTCAATGTCGCATTTTAATATTCTTTCAATAGGTAATAATTATTTTTACATTAACATTGTTGTACCGCCTTCATCATAGCCTAAATCTCTTCTGTTTTTGGATCCTTTTTAATGCCAGATCAGATAAAAAATATAGTACTTGAACTTGAGAATCGAGTATATTGCGGTAAGCTGTAGTATGCCAACAGAGCCCCTGCCGGGTTGACTTTCCTGAGGCGTTAAATGAACGAAGACAATGTGATTTTGATGTTTAATACCTATATATTTTTATTTATAGAAATAAGACAGTCTCACACGACAATAGCTATTGTCGAGAGGCACTCGGATGGAACATACGTGCTGAAGGCTCTCAAACAAAAACTGTTTGTTGATGGCCTCTGTTATTTACTTCAAGAGATTTATGGCATCGAGAACAAGAACCTCGACACTAAGGTAAAAATATTTTACATCGTGGTCATTTGAGACGGGTCAGTAAGGGCAGCTAGCTAAACCATAAACACCCTTAGGAGACTATCCGTAATTTTAATAGTTATTCCCATTGGCATTCAAAATGGTACAGTCAGCGAGAAAAGGTACAATTTTTCACGTTTTGTTTTTATGGCTCCAATCGATTATGTTGCTTATAAGGATAAATTGAACAACTGAGGTTAGATTACTAGAAACGTCAAAAATCGCAATAAAAAAAAAAAAAAAACACATTTCTTTCAGAATGAAATTGAAAATAAGTTAATTTTTTGAGACCTCGAATGAGGTTATCAGAGCTTGTTTGGTTAAGGGGAGGTGTCGTTGCAGCCGCACAGCGACGAGGAGACGGAGGACGGCGGGTCGGAGTGCGTGATATGCATGTGCGACGTGCGCGACACGCTGATCCTGCCGTGCCGCCACCTGTGCCTGTGCAACTCGTGCGCCGACTCGCTTCGCTACCAGGCCAACAACTGCCCGATATGTCGCGCGCCCTTCCGCGCGCTTCTGCAGATCCGAGCGCTGCAGCGACGCGCCTCCACCCCGGCCCTCTTGCCCCCGACCACTCCGCCAGACGTAACTATGCACTCACTCATGCAATCACTCACAGACAAAAAACTCATCAAAATTGATTAGAGTCATTTTATTGTAGCGTTCTTTTTTTTTTTGCGTAGCACTACAACTAGAAACCTAACGCCGGGGTTTCAAATAGTTACGAGTGCATTGATTCAAAATGTCGTCAGAAGGAAATGTGAACGCTACCTACAACGTCACGAGTCACGCTTTGTGTGGTGCTACGCAAAGAAATTAATCGCAAATTTTCTTGGGCTCTGACCTTGAGCAGGCGTCTTTCGTTTGCGCACGTACTCGTATAATACGGCGCAACTAATTTTTCTCTTGTACAAGTGTTATCATTGCGTCTCGTTCATTGCGTGACATTGCTTTAGACTGTACACAGTTCTAAAAAAATACGGTACATATTTGAGTTGACTACTTTCAAAGGCGGCAACCTAACTTAAATTTTGAGAGTTTTCGAATAAAATGTTTAAACACCTAAGAAACAGGGGTAACGACACAGTCGCAGGCTTAAACTAGAGTATGAATAAAACGTTTTATACTACTGATTTTGGACAGAAAGTATGGAATGCCGTGTTTGAAAGTAATCAACTCATTTGACGCGTGATGTTATAGCCAGAGGCCAAGATGATACTCGTAGCAGTCCGTAGGGCTAAGCGAGCGATGCTACGAAGTTGTAGCGGTGCTCGGTGTAGCGCTATTGTGTGTGTGTGTGTGCGGGGACGTGTGTAGGGCAGCATGGAGAACATCCCAGTGGGCTACGAGCCGGTGTCGCTCATCGAGGCGTTGAACGGACCGCACGCCGCTCGCGCTCCGCCCACCGCCCCTCCGCCGACCATCGCCAGTCCCGACACTGACACCGCCAGTCAGGTATTATCATTATTTTATTATAGCGGCCCGCTCCCGCTTATCTCTCCTTCCATAACCGAAAACTGAATTAAAATGCGTTGCATGATTTAGAATTAGTTAGCGAAGAAACAGACATGACGGATTTACAATAGAGAGTAAAGTATTAATGAAAGAAATTGTTACTGTAAGTCAACTGTAACTGTATAGAGATATGCCATCGCGGAGTTTTCTTCAGGATTTGAAAACTATCATTTATTAGCGTTCGTTAGCCATGTAAATCTATTTTACGGCTACTTGGCTACTTAGTGCTAATTTTAATGTGCAGTCTATCCCTACAACGTTAGTTCCTATCCTGTTTACTTAGGCTTGTGTTTTTGCTAATTGTAACGAGAGAAACTATTATTAATTCGACTATCTAGTAGACGGTGATGATGGTATGTTTTGTTATTGTAGCAAGCTGCCGAAATGCTGAACCGTTGCAATCTGGAGCGAAGTTCGTCGACCAGCCTGGGCAGTAGCGGCAGCAGGAAAGGGAAGAACGCATCCAAGAGCGGCTCCAAGGACGACGTGAAGAGTGTTCGCGATAGGGCCATCGCACAGACTCTCACGCCCGAGGTAATAGACATAGGATACTTTCAAACTATAGTCTATTGTCTAGGTCGTATATTCTCTTTGTGTCGCCCTGAGTTATTGTGGACGAGTACATCTACTTGGGACAAACAGTCCAATTAGGTGGAGCCAACTTAGAGAAAGAGTTCAATCGTCGAATCCAGCTGTGATGGACAACGTTCGGGACACTCTCGTCCAAAATTCTTATGTCTCAAAACTAGAGTTTTCGACCAATTTGTGTTACCAGTGATGAGTGATGATATATGGCGCTGAAACGTGCTCTCAATAAATATTGGCCTCGTAAGAAAGCTCGACGTCGCTCAGCGAGCTATGGAGAGGGCTATGAGGCTAGAGGCTATGCAAACTTTATTTTTTATAATGTTAAATTATTATATGTGAACTAGATATTTGTGTAAACAATTTTCAACATAATATTGACCAGAATGACACTCGTATTATTGACCTTGAACACATCCCCTCGAGAAGATGTAAGAAGTTTTTTTGTAATACAATTCGAAATTTATCAAACGTGGGTTGCAAGCTTAAACCACTTCTTGAGACGAGAACGCATTACGATTCGTAGTGCTGTGGGAATAGAGTGTAAAATAATAGAAGGACGTCTCCGCTTTACAGTTCCGCATGTCGGTGCTGCTGGCTCGCGAAGAAGAAGCCAAACGTGCCGAGGAGAAGGCAGCGGCCAGTAGCCCCTTGCTCTATAACCACAATCATGTCAACGGCACCGACAAACTCTCAAAGGTATTCGGAAACTCCCTATTCTATTGAGATCAAACATCTCTATATCTGCTGTATGTTGCTGAGGATAGTCGACGCTGCAGCATCAGATCATCTTAAACTAACAGTATACCAAATTGGTGTGGATGTGAACCTGTGGATGTTGGTGAAGTCTGTTCGTCAACTAGAGAATCGGCTGATGGTCTTCAAACGCCTGAACAGATCTTCATATATTGTAACTAAGAACCACTCGCTGGATGTAATCACAGAAAAAAGATACACAGTCACACAAATAACGCCCCATTTTTGCGTCGGGCGTTAATAATGAAATAGTTTGGCACGACAATAACAAACAAACATTTGACATTTGCAGTCGTCCATCAGCCTCGAGTTCCCCGCGGGGAGAACGTGCGGGGAGTCCTCGTGTTCGGAGGGCGAGGGAGGGGAGGGGGACGCGGGGGTCGAGGAGGCGGAGGCGGGGGAGGCAGAGGGGGTGGAGGGGTCGCGTGACGGGTCGGAGGGGAGGTCGGGGCGAGGGTCGGCGTGTTCCGGCCGCGCACCAGACGGCGACAGCGAGACCGAAAGGCTCTCGCCTTTGCTCAACAGAAACACACCGAACGGGGTATGTAACATTTCACTCAGACTCATGGGGAACAATGAAAGTTACCCTATGTCCTTTTTTAAGTTTTTGTTTGATAAAGCCGCTTTTCACTGTTGGCGAGGTTTATTACGACATAAATATTAATAAGGGTTATTCTCGCTTAACTGTGAATCGTATCGTGATCGACTCAATAACTGTAAATGTAAGGTGATGATGTGTCAGGTGGTGAAGGGAGCAGTGGGTTGGGGCGGTGGCGGGAGTTCCCCTGCTTTGGCTCACATCGACGACACCGACACTGAGGAGCCCGACCATGTCACTTGCTGTAAGTATAAAATACATCATATATTTTATTGATGCAGCTCATTTTAATTGTTTAAAAAAAAAAAAGGAATTTTTCCAACCAAGGATGTTTGATAAAAATTTGTATTGAAAAAGAAATCAAATTAATATTTTTTTTCTAAAATGACTTAGAAAAAATGTGCTCCACAATAGTTTGTCCTTGAACTAATAATTCGTCAGTGGAAACTGTGATGTGGGTTTCTATTTGTAAATAATTATTAATTTCAACGCTATTCAATAGGTCGTAAAGTTAATAATTGCTTGTCTAATGTGACACTTGTGCAACACCGTACTTGTTATTGCAGTACGAGATTTTTATATTTTTTTATTATAATTTGAAACTCAATGTAATAAAGTTAAAAAATTGAGACTGGCAAATTGGATTGGATAAAAATTCACACAGTGAACAAACTGCATCCATACCGGAAAAGATTATGTTCAATTCCGGAACCATTCCGGAAGAGATTATGTTCAATACCGGAACCATTCCGGAAAAGATTATGTTCAATACCGGAACCATTCCGTAAGAGCCGTACATGTGATTGCTAACCGTTTGGGGCATGTGTGGGGCAGCGCGTGACGAAGCCGACTCTCCACCGGTGGGGGAGGACTCGGACTACTTCACTCCGGAGGACACCGCCACCACCATCCTAACTGTGCCCAAACCTGCCGCGAGGGTCGTAAGTGGTGTCCCAATCGCTTCTCATTCTTCTAAGGAATCAACAACTGCTACTTTGCGCAGACGCGATCGTGTATTATTAAAATTTATTAAATTGCTTTTGCCGGCAAGTTTCGTCCGCACCCTTTTTGCATTTTTTCAATCTTTATTGAACATATTTTTTTAATTTTTATATGATCTATCGAGGACATTTTTTTTTTTTAATAAAGATTTTGAATGACAAAAAAGTACAACATATTATATATAAATTTATATATACATCTTATATATAAATTATATATTAAAGAAAGTCCTGTTAGTTACACCATTTATAACTCGAGAACGGTTGGACCAATTTTTATGATCGTTGTTTGTTGAATAGCAGAATAACCATTGAAATATATATTTAAAAAAAAGGTGGCGCTTCTTAATTCCTATACAAATTGACGTTTACGCATTCGACGCGTTTGATCGAGTAAAACTCGCACTAGTCCATAGGACTAGGATGTCCACCCAGATAGGGCCCCTTATAAGAATATGGACTGCAAGCAACGTGAAACACAACAGCGCACATTATGTTATTTGTTATTGATTTGAGAATTCATTTATTATAATAAAAAATACAACTTTTATTGATTTTGAGGCGGTAGGTACGAAGTTCGCCGGGTCAGCTAGTATATAAATATAGTGCCGTAGTAGAGTTGATTCCTTATTTGGTTACTTAGAAATGAATCGTATTGTATGTAGCACTCAACCCGCCGCCTATATATGCACTGGGAAATTATATATTATATATATACTCTTATATGTATACTCTTTGAAGAAATTAACATAAAAATAATGAGTTATAGCGACACAGCCTTCGTTTTTATTTATTTATTGTGTGCAGTGCCATTTTTGATACCTCGAAAAAAAATTCCGTATTGGTTTATTTAAGATAAGTTTGTGGAATATTTTAAAACCAAGTTAACGAATATCAAATTTAATAAATTTCAAAGAGCTACATTTTTCTTAATGATACAAAATTGTTTTCTATTATAATTATTTAAAAAAAAATTTTTTTGGTAATCTAAGTTGCGAGAATTTTGTTTTCTTGTATTTATCTAATATTGCTAGACATTTTGTCGTAAATTTTAGTCAAAAAAAATGGCGATTCTATAATAACAATTCCAAAATTTGTCTTTTATTTTAAATAAAATGTTCATTTAATTTAAATATCATATAAATTAGTTAAAACTTTAAATGGGCGATTACTTAAAATAATATTTTAAAAACTACCACAAGTACAGAACTAGATAGGTAATATTATTATGTGAACGTGTAGCATTAACATGACAACGCAGGCCTTATTAAAAAATCGGCTTCTATGCTAATTTCTTCAAATTCTGAATGTGCTGAACCATATATACATATATTTTTGTTTATTAAATTGTTACTCGTATGTATTGTTATGTGGATCCCTTCGATCAAGTATGTGGCACATGTAATATTAAACTCAAATATTCCAGTCAAGTTAACCTAAATAGAAGTGTTTTGATCAAAGGTAGTCGCAGAATGTATCTTTTAAAAAAAAAATATTGTGTTATTTTTAAAATGCCATCCATTATTGGGTTGTCATTTGTCACATTTCATTCACATTTGAATATAAAAATTATTATAAATACATAAAAATGATCTCAAATAATTGAATGTACGGAACGTACTTGTGGCAGCCCTGGCTTTATATATATTTTTTTTTTTTTTTAATGTTTGTCATTTCATTTGGTATGTGAATTGTGTTTAACTTATTATTAGATCATAGTTTCTCAACCTGGAGTCGCGACTCCCAAGTGTCGCCTTGATGTTTAAAAAACAAAAAATTGCGAAATTATGGAAAAAATACATATTATAAAGATTATTTTTATATTGGAAATGTTGGCATGGCCTGTCTGACCAGTTAAGCAAACAAAAATTTAAAAATTCAATTATTGATATAGCCAATTCTTACTGTTTAATTATTAAAATATTAATTTTATTTATATTTATTACACAATTTGGGAGTTGCTGTAATAAAAAGGTTGAGAATCGCTAAATTAGACTATTGATAAAAATAATTGTATTTATTTCTAGGAATGTTTCGTCGTGTGTTTAGTTTATGCTATGTGACTAAATTTATTTACTATTTAGTAACTGCAACCTATCGGTTTTAATTTTGAATCAAAAAATTTCTTGAACCCACTCACACACACAAAAAAAAATCCTTCAAAATAGGTTCAAAAGTTTAGTCACATACACTACACAGGACAGAAAAAGTTTATTTATATAAAGATGTGAATAATAAATTATAAGAGATTGTAATATTTCACTCTTTATGAATCAAGAAGACAAGTGATTGTCCAATTTAAATATTTCATTGCACTACGATTTTTAATTAGAGTCCGTAAAGTAATATAAGCAGTGTTTTTTTTTCTATGGTTTTCTTATTTCTAAAATGTTTAAGTTTTCTCTTGCGTGTTCATTTGTTGTGTGTGTTTATAGATTTTAGATATTTTTTTTTTCATTTGTCATTACAGCTTTTAATAGAAATCCAAATCTAAGCACAGTGATTGTAGCGTTTTTAAATATTAGTTGTAGAAACTTTTTGTTGAATTTTATAGAAAAATTGTTTTTTTTTTTTAAATATTTTTTTGGGTTTTATTGTACGTTTTGTTGATTTTTTTTTTTTACAATTTATATATTTGTTACTTTTTTAAAGGAAGTGATGAGCAACGCGTCGGGCGAGTGCCCAACGCAACGCTGGGCGCTGCCACACCACGTGACGTCACTGCCTGGTAAGACTTTTGTTTATTAATAGTGATAATATATTTCATTATACATTCTCACCATATGAAATATTGTAACGTGATTATCAAATAAAATAATTTCTTTGATTGTAAATGTCAACATTTACAACGCTGACGGTCCACTTGATGGTCAGTGGGTTTTGGCATACCCTGCTCACCGAAACACATGGTGTCAGTTTCACTGTGGTGCTTCTGTGGCGGCAGTGGTTACTGTTGCCAGACGGGATGTCACTACTTTCTAGATCGAGACCAGAGCAAACTTTGAAAGAATAATTTCCAAAGTTTGGACAATCTCTGAGACATGTGAAGTCTTACAAAAAGGCTTAATTCCAGGCACTCCGCTCAGCCAGTCGAGCGTGAGGTCTTCTGGCGACTCATACAGTTCGACGTCTTCCACTCGCCAATTGTTGGCTACCGTTGCCACCGCCGCACCCCCTCCGGAGCCCGCTTGCTAATCACTCGGTGTTTCAATTGACACCCCCCCCCCCTCCTCCTCCCCTTACATAAAAGCACTTTCCGACTGAATGACTCGTGATTGATGTTTATGTCGGTAATAGTCGAAGCAATGCTGCATCTATTGTATACAAGCGGGATCGGGCATAAAATCTTACTCTAATACACCTCATTAGAGCTGCGATGTTATTTTATTTAGTCCATTCGTTCAAATTGACTTGGACTTCCTAAAATGACTGCACCCATTTAAAATCGTTATAATATTTGTATTAATATAAGTAGTTTTTATTTAATTAGTCTTAAAACCTCAGGTAAAAGGTAAATTGTTGTATCGCTTCTGGTTAAATTCAGTTGCGATGATTGCCGGATTGAAATTATTTGCTTCATAGCGTTAGGTCAAACACTGTGCGAGTTTATCTATCTCAAACATACCGACAATTATATTTATTTATGTACATAATTGTGTGTAGATATTTTGTATAGTGTCAGCCACATACAATCGTGTATGGCTGATGAAGAGTTAATTGGAAAAGTATTTATTAGATTGGGGTAGAGTGCATTCATCAGGTGTAGGGTTTATTTTCTCTCAGACTGACTAACATTCCTGAATTTTGTTATTTTGTATAGAATCTCTATATATTATGTATAATAGTATGTAATGTTTGACTCACCAATGTATTATTGTTATTATTAATGCAAATCATGTAAAGGAATGTCAATAAATTCATTTTGTTACACAAGTTTTTTTTTATTTACTATTTTATATATTTTTTTATTTGAAATTAATTTTTTTTTGTTCCTCTTTTTATCTGCTATCAGTGTTCGACTATAATCAGATGTGTTAGCTGGTTATTACACAGTGCGATTACTCTTTCCATCAAGAAGACTTCCCATAGTTTTAACTAATTAAAAGTGGATAGAAAAATGATATCAGGTCTCTCTTATTCACTCACTCAAAAAAACACCTCTATGAAAGCAATACAGTCTCACAGCGACGAGCGCATACACTCAATTTAACAAAATCCAAAACTAAATATTTAAATAAGAGTGCTTTCTGTCTGGCTCCTAAAATATATAACAAGATGCCCCTTTCTATTACAAGCATTTCTGATACGGGATTAATAAAGAAAAAATTAAAGGATTTATTGGCAGGGAAAGCCTATTATGCTCTGGATGAATTTTTAAATGACAGACTCTAATAGTGTTCTGATGCATTTTAAATTTAAAATTTGACGTAATATAGATATTTTGCACACCAAATGTGGTAGTACATGCTGGGACGTTGCATTGAATGGTATTATCTGGTTTTGCACCCATGTACAGGCAAATAAATAAAAAAAAAAAAAAAAAAAAAAAAACAGCAACATGATCTTATTTAATGGTGACATTTCTGCAAGGGGGTGGTTACTGTTGCCAGACAGGCTGCCAAATTTCTATAGCCCCAAGAGTTCATGATGTTACATGACACAGAGAAGTGAGTGGAGTTGTAATGGTGTGGTTCTCGTCCAACGAGTTGCTAAATGAGATTTTAAGTAGGTAGGTAAGTAGTTTTGTCATATGTTCAAGTAGGTTTTCCTATTTGCATCAGTTTATTATCAAATATAATCATCTACAAGATTTAGTGCTTGTGCCCTAAAGCTTTTGGGTAAATATATTTGATTATATAGCTTTAGACGGGAGATGTCTGTATATTACATTCTGAACACATTCACTGCAGATTGAGCAAAAACGCAACGATTATCTGTATTTGTACAAATTCGACAGAAACAAATATAGATTTTGACTTATGGTTACGAAATATATAGTATTTGGCATTTCTATCCTAGTGGTGTCAGGTCAAAAAGAATTGATACATATTGTCGGAAAGGGCTTTGGATGTGCATTTGGATAGATTTGCTAAAAGTCAGATTCTTTATGATTTTTCCCATAGCTAACGTGTTAATTAGAAAATCACTTTTTTTATTATCAGATGTTATAATTGAAACTTTTGCTATGCACCAAAATATTTGCTTTAAATAACAAACATTTTTAAAATGTAATATATTTAAAATACAATTTAAATGTGCTTTTGAAAATTAATATAAAACAAAACACCCTACTGTTAAAAATGCCAGTGTTTACTATAAAAATAATATTTACACACACAATGGTATATATATATAAAATATTTAACATAAATGTTAATGTGATTAAATAGCTATAAATAATTTTTCTTTTACTAAAAATTAATTTCTATTAAAATATATTATTTAACTTTGGTTAGGCAAAACAATGTCTGTTATTTGAGAATTATAATAAGTTTCGGCCGATGGTAAATCATTTGTTTTAATATTGCTAAGTTTCTTCATGGCCTGCCTTCTGGCTGCATATGCTGACATCCTGGCTAATCTAGCTTTTCTTTGCTCGGGGGTTTCATCTGCTAATCTTTTAGCAGCATAAGCCGACATCCGAGCCAATCGTCTCGCTCTTTGCTCATTCGTCTCCTGTGCGAGTCTCTTGGCTGCATATTCCGACATTCGTTTTAGTCTTGACGCGCGTTGTTCTGGAGTCTCATTAGCCAGACGTTGAGCCGCGTATGCTGACATTTTAGCCAATCGCGATGCTCTCTCTATGGGAGTTTCGTTGTCTAAGGAATTGCGTCGAATACGGCGAGTACGCTTTGGTGCTGTTGAGAGAGGATCAACTTCCACCATGAAGGTTTCGTACTTGTCATTTGGGTTCTGATAGAGTCCACTAATGATTAAGTCTCGATTTGTTTTCGCACATTTGAAAGTGGTTTCACCGTTGTTCAAACTAAAACTATTCGTATCCTCGGAAGTATCCAAACGTTCGCTTTTAATATTAACAGTCCAATTGTTGGTTTGTTCATCTTGATTTTTCGTTTTAATTGTAGACACCCATTCATTGTTTGTTTTGGCGATCACAATTTTCTTCCAAGAACAATCCGATGCACTATTTTCTTCACCCATATTGATTGTTTAAGGATTGAGTTATCCACAGAACCATATTAATCAAACGGTGTAATGAATTGCATTAATTGTTGTTATAAATTACAATAATTCAGAAATAAAATCAATTCACGTTCACCATTTGCATTGGTCGCACGACCAAAGCATTAAAGCTAAGCAAATCAGCAAAACACCGTCATATTGGCGTTTGGTTTGGCAATTGGCATTTAATTTCTTTTTTCTTTAATCAAGTTATGACTTCAAGCTTCACTTCATTTCAATGAGAATTTCAATTTTTAGTGAACCACAGAATATTAACATAAACCACAGTATAATATTCATATGTTTAGAACATGTTATTTCTTTTGTCATTTTCAACATGATAAAAAGCATTTTTTTTGTAACATTTTAAATTACCTTTTTATGGCTGTATTCTGTATGTGTTCGCATTAACTGTAAATTAGAAAATATATTATAATTACGGTGAAAGCAAGAACTTCTCCCAAACCGCACTCTACAAACAACTGGATGAGTTCCTATCCTAGACAAATTGGTAATATTGTTTATGATTATTTATGTGATACATTTAGAAAGCAGTTAATTTTAACTTTTGGCCAGTGATAAAAAAAATGTTGTCATGATTGTTTTCTCTTATAATTTTTTTTTCTAACAATTTAGGTTGCCATCATACCATATTGCACAGTATAGAGAAGAGCTATAAGGGCAATGGCAACACTAAAATTATGAGTGTGACAGGTAGCTGAGTTGTCAAAAAGTTGGCATAGCATGTTGAGTTGAGTGTTGGTTGACAGGGTTGCCAACGTAGGCGATTTTTCGCCATTTAGGCTACTCAGGAAAAGAACTGGCGACGAATAAATCTTAAAGGCGACTTCAGTCAATTAGTAAGTAGTGAAATTAGTACAAGCTTATGAAAGGAACGTCTACGAAAAATCAACGTCTGTGCAAATATAAAAATTCTGTGGTAAAAAGAAAAGCTGGCCACCCTATTTGTCAATGGTTGGTTAGGCGGGGAATACCCTGAAATCTTGGGGTATTCCCCGCCTAACTTCTTAGGTATTATGTAACCGAAGGATGTATCAAATTGATGCATATTCACTTTGCGTTTTTAAACGATTAAAATCGTATAAATTATTTTAAGGGACTAAATCTCATGGGATACCACCAAAATAGGGAATTTATAAGAGATGGGCAAAATTTAGATTCTAGCGAGAAAAAAAATATTTGGGGACTTTTAGCGATATTTTATCAGTAGGTCGTGTTGACATTACTTTTTATTTTATTTGCTGCTATATTTTTGCGTTAGGGCTATTTTAGGCTACCTCAGTAGAATTTCGGCTACATTAGTCTACTTAAAGCTATGAAAAACATCGACCACAGGCCTAGAGTTTTTGGCAACACTGTTGGTTGAGTGAATCCATGCATACATAATATTGTAGTTAGTTATATATTCCATCTGTCTGTTTTATTTGGGAAATACGAATAATAAATATAGAAGACAGTTTTTATAACATATTATACACAGGTAGGTCTTGGATTTTATATAATTGGTGAGGGCTAATATACTTTATAAAAAGTTTTAAAAACTAGCTGCGTTTATATATAAATACAATCAATATGTTTGGACTAACAGTCTCCTTTGAATTTTTCAAAAATCTTTCTTTTTCTTTTGTTGTCTGTTGTGGTATTTCGTTTTATTATATATTTGTGTTATTTTTTAGATAAAGATAAGGCCCTGTATGGTAGTGTATCCTAAAAAGTGGTGTGATGTGATGACATAATGGTGTAATTCTTTAACATACCTATCATATCGGAGATTTTGAAATAACCATGGAGAGTGCAACAGAGTCACCGGTGAAGACGAGTCCAATCAATGACATGACGGACATTTTAGAAAGTGAAACCGACTACTCGAGCATCAGAGGAAAGGTACCACAAATAAATAATACACCATACTATTTTTGAATAACGAATCACGCCAAAGTTTGTGTGTCGCCAGTAACATTGTGTTATTGGCATGTAATTGTAGACACTGAGGAGGATTATTGCATATTCAATTTCCTTTTAATTCAAAATCTAACAAGAAAGCTACAAGGCACATTCACTTTAACTAGAACAAAAGAATAAAAATACTTAAAAGTTACCTACTAACCTACTAAGAAAACTTACAAAGTTATTAAAAAAGAATAACCTAAACATCGATTGATGCATGTATGCTTAAATTGATGTTTTTAGGTTCTTATGTACATAGGTTGCTATATATTATGTGACCTCTATATGTTGGACCTATATGATGCAATTATTTGAAACCTGCACAAGTACCTATTACATGGAGATTCTTAACATGTTTTAAAGGAAAGTTTAAATTTAATTAAGTAAATATTTTATAAGTAAAAATAATTTATCTAAAATATATTATGTTGTTATTACAGTTGAAATGCTGAAAATATTAGTTATAGAAATTTTGCATCTTTAATCTTGATTAATGAGTTGATTATTTACAAAATATATAAAAGTCCCTGTCATTCCTATAATAGAAATCATTAAGATAATAGTTTATATTATCTTAATGATTAATCACTATATATTGTCATTAAAATGGTTGTAGCGTTATATTATTGATTAACAAATTGCACAATATTTATATTTCTTGAGAATATACCTACCCATTTGTAGCTTGTATATGAACAGTGGTTATTACCTTGTAAAAAATCTTTATAATGTCATTCGTTATAACAAAAAACTTCCTATAACATCCTAATTTGTACAATTTGGTTGGTTTACCTCAAAACTCATACATTAATAAACTCTTTATAGTGAAACAGCCATTCTTTATTAAGAAGAAATATGTATATTTAGTTGACAACACATATTTACAATGTCAAGAGACACATTACATAATTATAATATTGAAAGACATTTAGGGATAAAAGTCCTTTTACTGTTGCTACCATTTGGAAAAACAAAAAATGATGAAAGCCAAAACTGGAAGCTTTTAGATTATGCAATGTTGTTGTGGTATAACAAACACCGTCAGAACAATGTACCCATCTCAGGGTCAATTGTTAACACCAAGGCCAAGAAGCTTGCTTAAAAACGGCTGATTTTAAAGCATCAGAAGTTTGGCTCGGAAAAAAAATGCTCGGTCCCTTGACATTCGTAATAAAGAGTTTATACTGTACTTTCATTGTAATCCAAATGGTGTGTAATATATTGTTTAATTCAGATGGTGTTAGTTAGTCCAAATGAGGAAGAATATGATTTGCTGCACAAACAGCTCCTAGAGAGGATTGAGGCGGGCAACGGAGAGATCATTTATGACATTGGACAAGGAGAAGGTTGGTTATATAGCATGAATATCATAAGTTGTGTATAGAAATTAAAGAAATTTAATGTGTGAAAAACTTACAATCTCATCTGCTAAGCAAAAAGATCAGTCAATTTTGCCTGCAATTGCACATACAATTATTAGTTAACTGATTTTTTGCACTTAGATATTTTTGTAATTACCATCACAATGTTAGAATAGTAAAAAAACAAAAATAGTTTTTTTCTTATGAAATATTATATATTAGTTCATTACCTATCTTGTTTGTAGTGCCATATAATTAAAACAAACTGTTTAAATATTGGAAGGTCAGTAAATGTGCCTACAAATTTGCTCAATATTATTAATCCACACAACATGACACATGAATCAAAAACAATTAAATATTATAACAGTTGCCTTTGACAGTGAAGTGTGTAAGTTTGGCTTCTTTGTGAAACAGATGGGCGAGGCTTAACTGAGGACGAGTACAGTGCCTCGGTGGCGACCCTGCAGTCGTTGGTGAGTGGAGAGCGCATCTCTTGCGTGGAACTGCGACGATGGGACTGCGGCACCGGCCTCACAGGACAGTACTTACTGAGGACAGAGCTCGACCACACTGACTTCATGGAGATCAGGTATACACCTTTTTACTTTGGTTACCACCACAAACGAGGCAAGGCGCCATCTTTTATTAAAGTAATGCATGTTCTGAAACTATTATTCCAGAGGAATTTTTTTAAAGGATATTTGTTATAGACAGTTAGACTAGCGACTTGCTCGCGGCTTCCCACAGATCCATTTTTTTTCTGTGAATTGTATACACAAACCTTCCTCGTTTATCTCTCTTTCCCATAGTATTTTCTTTCGCGAAACCGGGAGTGGGTCACTAGTCTTCTTATATAACAAAATCAATCACTGTGCGTTAGTCCGCTAACTATTTCTAGACCACCCTATGGATTTAATTTCGGTTTTCACATATGGAAAGAGGGATAATCCGGTATGAATATTGATATTATATTAATAATTAAGCAATGAACTAGACTATACTTGATCCACTCTATGAATTTGTACCAATGTCCTCAACTTTGATACATTGAGGATAGTAATAAGCATTGGTCGACAGGGTGGCGGTGGTGGGCAACGTGGACGCGGGCAAGTCGACGTTGCTGGGCGTGTTGACGCACGGCGAGTTGGACAACGGACGCGGCTACGCCCGCCAGAGGCTCTTCCGCCACAAGCACGAGCTCGAGAGCGGACGCACCAGCTCAGTCGGAAACGACATCCTCGGCTTCGATAGCATGGGCAACGTGGTGAACAAGCCCGACCACGGCACGCTGGACTGGGTGAAGATATGCGAGAAGTCGTCGAAGGTGATCACGTTCATCGACCTGGCGGGCCACGAGCGGTACCTGAAGACGACCGTGTTCGGCATGACGGGCCACGCGCCCGACTTCGGCATGCTCATGATCGGGGCGAACGCCGGCATCGTCGGCATGACCAAGGAGCACCTCGGACTCGCGCTCGCGCTCTCCGTGCCCGTCTTCGTCGTCGTCACCAAGATCGACATGTGTCCGCCCAATGTTCTGCAGGTTCGTCTCTTCAAAAACTATTTATTATTTAGGCGCGTTGAAAAAGTTTAAACGATATAATAATACCAGCTCTGAATAAAAATAAGGAAAAACACTTGATTAAGAGGTAAACGATATTATTTGAATAAAAAAAAAAAAAAACTTCTGACGTGCATTTCTCAGACTGTCAGTTTTTTTATTTAGATGTGCAGTCTGTCATTTTTAGTTTATGTATAAACTATTAATTTCAGGAAAATCTAAAACTGCTGATAAGGATCCTCAAGTCGTCCGGGTGCCGCAAAGTGCCCGTCATGGTGAAGAACAAGGACGACGTCATCGTCAGCGCTACTAATTTCGTCTCGCAAAGGTATACAATATACAATCAGATCTTCAGTTTATTACCATTGACTATTGTAAATTGCAATAAAAATTGTAGAGAAACTGACTGGCAGACACGAGAATAAAATTGAATAGGATATTATAATAGTGTAAGCTAACAATATTGGTAATTTTGTAGACTGTGCCCGATCTTCCAAGTGTCGAACGTGTCCGGCGAGAACCTCGAGCTGCTGACGATGTTCCTGAACCTGCTGAAGACGCGGATGCCGAGCCAGGACGACAAGCCGCCCGAGTTCCAGATCGACGACTCGTACTCGGTGCCGGGCGTGGGCACAGTGGTGTCGGGCACCACGCTCCAGGGCGTCATCCGCCTCAACGACACGCTGCTACTGGGACCCGACCCCGTGGGCCGCTTCCAGCCCATCCAGGTCAAGTCGATCCACCGCAAGCGCATGCAGGTGCCGGAGGTGCGCGGCGGACAGACGGCCAGCTTCGCACTAAAGAAGGTATGTAAATAGAAAATATAAAAGCAATGTAACCGCTTGACCTCCTGTTGCTATAACACTTTGGCCAGGCATTAGATTTTTTATTTTATTTTAAATGATCCCACGCTGCTTTTTTCTGGATGAAAAGTATCCTATGTCCTTTTCTGTACCCCCGACAATGTACAAGCAAAATTTCATGAGAATCGGTTGAGCAGTTAAGGCGTGAAATGGTAACAGACAGACAGACAAAATATTTATTTTTGCACCCCATATTAAAAAGTAAACTGACATTTGTAGACCAAAATTACACGGAATTCGTTGGTATATGATTGAATATTCGATGTATGTGTTGCAGATAAAGAGGTCCCAGATCAGAAAGGGGATGGTGATGGTGTCACCGCTGCTCAAACCTCAAGCGTGCTGGCAGTTCGAGGGCGAGATACTGGTGCTGCACCATCCGACGACCATCTCCTCTCGATACCAGGCGATGGTGCACTGCGGCAGCATCAGGCAGACGGCGTACATCATGTCCATGTCGCGCGAGTGTCTGCGCACCGGCGACAAGGCGCTCGTGAGATTCCATTTCATCAAGCATCCGGAGTATCTGAAGAGAGGTCAGCGGATGGTGTTTCGCGAGGGACGCACGAAAGCCGTAGGAAATGTGCTGAAGCCGGAACCCTCCGCCGCTAAGCCCACACAGCGCGGGCAGCGCGAGCGACGCGCCGATCGTAACACTCCAACGCACGTCGCCCACGCGGAAGACGCCGACGCGACGGCAACATCCGGGTCAAAACCGGACGGCGATTCCCCGTTCGACGTGCAGCCGGATAAGAGGACGGCCGGAGGGGGAGGGGTCGGCGGAGGTGGGCGGCGTCCTCGCCGCCGCCCACACGATCATCACCCGCCCCCAGCGCACAACAACCAATAGGTGAGATTCGCTCTCTCTCTCTCTTTCTAACTTCACTTTAAGTAAATAAATACATTGACATTATAATACCTTTAAAAGAAGGAGTTTGTAACAGGAAATAACCTGTTTCTTTATATCTTATTTATAAATATAAATGTCAAAGTCACTAGGTAATATTTATTACATTTTTAAATAATTTTCCTGTTTATTTCAGAATGGCTGCCTACCTACTTCAATAACTTCCAAAATTCAGTAGATTTTTTTTTGACATCTAAACAACATTAAATAAGTACATTTTAAGAACTACAACTCTACCTAGCTGGTAGATACCTAGGTTACCTAGTTAAAGGTGTGGCCGAACCAGGCTGATACACGTTTCTATATATATATATATATATATATATATATATATATATATATATATATATATATATATATATATATCTGTTTCTTCTAAACCACGCAAAGGTTTTGCATTGATACATTAAAAATGTTCATTCAAACTGTCATTTCTGTCTTACGAGGCAGTGACAAAAAATATTAGAATTTCATAATTATTGCAAATCAAAAAATAATTACAGCACAAATTCGTAAGAGTAAAAATGTAAATACACTTTTTCTCCAACTTAACCTTGCCCCTCTTGCTTAACTCTGGAAATATGTCAAAATTTTAAATAGACAAACTTAAAAAAAAAAAAAAAAACAAATGAAACCTATTTTTATACATTACAAGTGTTTTTCCTATTCATTGCAAACATATTGCTGAATGTTTAGAATACATAGTGGTAAATCATTAAAAAAAAAAAAATAGTATAATGTACATTATTTACAAAGGCTTTGTAAATAAAAAAAATAATAATGCATAAATCTCACGTATATATATAGTTGAAGGTTAAAATTTTTTTTTATAATTTTTTTCTTTACTTCGATTTCGATAATTTTAAAACAGATACGCTTCTTCCCTTTTTTTATGAAAAAAAAAATTTATAAATTGTTTTGATTCAAGAAGTTGTGTAAAAAAATATCCTTAATTTACGATATGTTCAATTTAACGCCACCTGTTGTCGATTGTCATAAAAAAAATTTTTTTTTTTTAAATTTAAGGATGTTTCTACATTGAACCAATGCGTTCTTCTTAAAAATAAGCCCAACGAGGTTTGTATGAGAAGTGTAACCACCCCTTAAGTGTTATTACACAAATTATATATATGTATGTCAGTTAGGCATATTATATTAAAAAAAAAATATTAGAAAATTGTGTGTATGTGTGTATAAAAACATATGACCTAGCTAGTATGTTTAGAATAATATCGAATTTGAAAACTCTCAGGTTAGGTTTGTCTTGTTAAAGAGTGAACGTAAGTGAACCGTCACGCTCGGGTCGGTGACGTTGAGTCGGCTATTCGGTCACAACACACCATTTTTTTTTCTTTGTTGTACTTTTGAAATACATATAACCGTATATGTGTTGATACAGATTTTATTTTTCCGAAAGGAAGTTGTTTTTTTTTCTCTTTAAAATTCTAAAATTTAATTTTGTTTTCTTCGCAAAAAAAACAGAAAAATTCTTCACAGATTTATATATATTATCTCGGTTTGTGTTTTAGACCTATATAAAATATTATAATTTACGTATTAGGTATGTACGTACGTTGTTTTTATGTTGACATTAATTAGAATTGATTGACAGTTGGATCTGGTTATATTGTATGGGACAAATGGCACACATATCTGTATATTATATTTAATATGTTAGTGAAGCTAGGTTGTAGCACTTTTCACTCAGTTACTACTTTTACAGTATTCATCGTGTTTCCGTAATCTTAAAATGATTGTGATTTAGTAGTTTTTAAGCAAGAGGATAATATTTTTATTGATTTGTGAAAAAATAAACATCAAAAATATGTCTTTTATTTATTGTTCATTACCAAAAGGTTGGTGGTGTCAGGTAAATATAAAAATGTAGAAAGTTTGCACTTATATTATATGTTCAGGTATTTGAGATAATTTGCGAGGAATTAACACAATAATAGTAGTCGATAACGAATCAGGTCTTATGATAGAAATATAATTTTATCACGATATTTGTCAATCTATATAGGTAAAAATCAAAACCGCAAATCTCCCGAAATTACCGCCTTGATCATTGTAAAATTTTCAAACAGAAAAGGAATAGGGTTCCCGAGGGAACGTCTAAAAACAAAATAATCAATGCTTAACTAAAAAGAGCTATTAATAATGTCCAATTTGTGGTATATGGTTAATTTCAAAGCAGGTCTTTTTTTATGTCACTCGGACACTGGTGAATAACAAATTTCACAGAATTCCAGTTTCCAGTTCCAAAACTGCATTATAACTTTATGTTAAATGATAATAAAAAAAAATTAAATGAAAACTTCAAATTTATTTACACAGTGATTATTGTAATAAGATATATTTTTTTACCTATTTGAAAAAGCAATTTCATATTCTATCTAATAACATTTAAATTTTTACACAATTTAGGGCTAAAACACTAAATAATTGCTAAGAAGATTTTCTAAAAAATTTAATATTTTTAAATAAAAAGTTGATTTGCTTGAAGGAAGGTAATGTTTTCCACTTATAGTTATTTTGCTTGTAGGTATTTTGTGACAAAATCTATCAAAATAACATGTCATTTCATTTGACACTTTGTTAGATGCTTACTATATTAAATTTAGGTATTTTACAACTATTGACACACTAGACATGACAAATTCCATTATTTCTTTATCTGCTTTTTGGCGTCTTCTATGCCTTCCCTTAAATTCTTTGAGAATTGTTTAAAGAAGTTTGTCAGTCTGTTAACTTTTTGAGGATCCATTTCTGACATTTTCTCTTTTCCTCTGTAAAAAATTGAAACTGCCAATTGTGCCGCACGTCTAACCGGATACGATTCCGCTATCTTCTGCACGAGATGTTCATTGTTTGCCAAATATTTAAATAAATTTCGAAGTGGCATTTTGACTAATTATTCACTTAAATGATGTTTCAAATGAGCACATATTACGGTATTTCTGTAAAAGTTCACGCTTCAATCTCAATTGAGTCCTTAATATTTCAAATTGCTTTATCTGGTCCTGCTTATTGTAATCTATGCCAGGCAATCTTCTGATCTGAAAATAATTAAATAAGTTAGTTTCAATAGGTACTTTTCGACTTGAACAAAAATACGAAATTGATTATGCAATAGGCGTACCTGCGCGCGTGCGATGTCAAGTTTCTTCTGTAATTCTAACACTCTTTGACTGCAATCTTGAGACTCTCGCGCCTTTGCAGAGTTGTCGTGAAAATCACGCTCTATGCTGTAGAAATAAAGATGGTCAATCGATGATGGAAATATGTATTTTTTGCATGGGCAAAATATAGGTAGGCATGCAAAATGTATGGAACAGAATGAAATTATATGTACCTTCGTATAATTTCGTAAACAATCGGTAAAAAATCTACATCTACGTCTTGCACACTTAGAGGAGAAAAGCTATTTCGGTCGGAATGATCAGTGTTGTTTTCCATTATATTCAGATATGTATAGATTCACTTGCCTAATATTTTAATTATAAGCAGTCCAATAATTGCGTTACTAGTATCTTGTAATAATTTAAATTATAGTCACCGTCCACCAACCATGCACATTTCCATACAATGCAATTTATTTGGTTTGGTTTGGTTGGGTTTTGGGTTGGATTGATTGATTGACTTTTGTGACACGCACTGTGACAATTAAAGCCTTCAATCAACCATTCATATCATGCCACAGAATAGAGAAAAGACTCTGTCATTAGACCATAGATAAAATAATTAGCTATATAAAACAGTGTTGCCAATTGATGAATTCAAAAGAGAAGTCGATATTAAGAAATAACTAGTCTAATCAATATAAGACGTTACATACAAGATATATAGTAGATTTTTGTACATACAACAGTCTTGCAAAAAAAAACGAAATGTCTGATATTTAAATATTTAATAACTGTGACTATTTGGAATGTTGCTAAATATTGGGATGCCGACAGATATATATTTTTCTTCTCGATATAAATGTTAAATGCTGTACTCCCCAATTTTGTTATATCACTTATCAATATAATCACACTGCCTCCCACTAAGAAAGCACAATTTTGTGTGTATCATTCTCTATTCTAGCAATAACTTTTAATAGTTATATTGTCCTATAGAGGCTCTATCCATAATGCCCGCACTCGCTAGTGAGATCATAAAATATTTGTATGGAAAATTGTCAATGAAATAGAGCCACTGATAGGTACTTGCAAGTAGTCTGTACTGTATCTGAATTGTTGGTTGAGTGAGAACTGCGAATTGAAATGACATTTGACAATCTGCCGATAATTTTTGGGGTTTAATTTTATTTTATTTTGTGCATTGTGTAATCCGTGGTAATCCGCGCAAGCATTGAAAAATACAAAATAACGTAAAATGAATAATGCCAAACAAAATAGCAAGTGAAGTTCTTTTTTTTTCCATTAATTCACAGTAAAAGTTATAAGCTATGGAGTTTTTTTCAGAAATCATAAGCGAGACTGTGATATTAGGCATAGATTCCCTTATACTTGGTTTTTGTGTGAAACAGCTGAGTAAATGTAAACATATTCTAAATAGCCTGCATGTGAGTTCATTTATTATATTAAATTATCATTAACATCGGGTTAATATGATACTTAACATGTAGATTTCTTAATATTTTATCATCTATCAAAATTTCAGACTGCTCCTGTTTTAGACATCGATGCAACCTTAAACAAGGAGATAAACAAATTTCCCAATGATGTAATCCCGTTTGTGGTGGTAAGAGGATTAGTAAAACCTATTGGTGCACCAATAACAAGTAACTACAACAATTCAGTTACTGGAGTTATTCAAAGGTACATCTTCCGTTTATACCAGTTACAGGGCACTATCAGTTTCACAGTCATTTGGCGGTAGAAACAATCTCCTTAAACAGACCAATGAAATAACAGCATATGTGCTGTTTGGTGTTTCGGTGAGTGACTTAGGTAAACTGGAACCCATTACCCTATCTCTTATCGTTAATCCTACTACGGTCTTTTATTGTGTTATAGGTGAAGGTAGCCACCTACCAACAAGTGGACTGTCAGCTTGTCTATCAACCTTAACATACAAAAACAATATTAATAATAGCACACATTTGGCACAGTGCCATCAGACAGAGAAGATAAAATTGACTTTTATATTTCTTTTAGATTGACAATCAAAGAACACGTGATAGCGAGGACATCAGCAGGGTTCTGGTCGGATCAGACACGCACTATACACGAGGTTTGCAACTCTACACCATTTGTTCTCAACAATGGCAAGTTTAATATTGAGGTTGTTGATGCACTTTCAGCAGAATTACTTGGTGAGAATATCAATTAATTATTATTTTTAAAATAGTATAATTTGGCATAATAAGACTAAATCATATGGTGGATTTAGTCTTATTATGCCTAACATTTTATCCAAGTTTGAGGGTACCTGTCAAATTTTACATTAAAAAATTTCATGACTATATATCATTATTTATATATATTTTAGATTTGGACGTCATCTCAGACAAATTTGAACCTATGTCGCCCGGTGTGATTGACCATGTGTGGGGCTTCTTCTCTGGAGTACGCCAACGAGGTCTTCAAACAACAGAAGAGATGCTTCGCGATGGCTCTTACATCACAGCCATCGGGGAACTCAGTAAATCAAACACTGGCGAGTTAAAAATACAGCCCCCGAAAGGTCTGCCTTTGTACCTGACTACTGCTAGCAAATCTAGTCTGCTCAAGAGGCTAGCAAGCTCTAGGGACTTTTTTAGGTATGTACAAATTACATATAACTTTGCTGATTTATGTTTTTATTGTATGTATATTTATAATGTGTATCGAGATATTGTATGTTTCCCTAATATAAATAAATAAAATTTCCCTTTGGCTGTCTTGCCAGTAATGAATGAAAGTAACAAGTTTTCTTTATTCTACATAAAATAAAGGTGTGTATAATGTACTGACGCTTATTTATCTATCTATATAAATACAAATTCTTGTCACAAAAAAATACTTGATAAATTTTTCTATAAAATTCTATTTTCGCTAAATCTAGTTCAAGATCAATTAAAGTTACATTCAATATTAATTAAAGAATTAATTAATGTTGGAGCATGTGCGTACATAATTGTTAAACTACAATGTCAATGCACTTAAATATAATTTAAAAGATATTACCTTAATTGATATACTGTTATATTATTATTATGTTATAATGGTTGTTCTACATATTGGGGGTCTGTGCTGTGCCAACAATTTCCAATGAGAAATAATCGTTTCCAGGATAATGCTGATAGTGTTTGGCACAGTGGCGGCCATAGCGTCCGGTCGGATAGCATACAAGTACTTGAAGCGCAAGAGAAGACGCGACATGGAGGAGAGCGTGAAGAAGCAGCTGGCGTTGAGTCGCCGCGAGCGAAGGGCCAACGCCAGGGAGAAGAACCTCGCTGAGGTTCAGCTCTGCGTCGTTTGCACCGAGAATCCCAAGGAGGTGGGCAACACTAATGACCGTTTCACTGAACTATCTACATTAATAATTATATATCTTTCTTCCTTATAAATGTTTTGTGTACAGGTAATACTGTTGCCGTGCGGTCACGTGTGCCTCTGCGAAGACTGTTCCGATCACATATCGGACAACTGTCCTGTCTGTAGAGAGAAAATAGAAAACAAAGCGCCCGCCTTCATCACGTAAAGCTAAAGGTCAACAATCATAGACTATTATGTAGGTGTAAATACATAGAACAGTCGATAAGTGGTTTGAATGTTGTAGTTAGGATGTCATAATATGAAATTTGAAAAAACTTCTAGTGCCGATAATGGACACTGAAACATAACTAGTACCTAACTAATAAATTGTGAATATTAAGAAGGAAAAGAATAAATTGTCAAATAATTAATTTTATTACTTTGATGTTTATGGATGGGCCTTTTATTAAATGACGCTGGTAAATATACTCGTCAAAATAACAAGTGTTTCATTGTGTTAGAAATCGCAGTGGCCTTAGAACAAGGGATCTGTGGAGTCTATGCAGATATTTATAATTGCAATTTTTTTTTATGTACACAAACCAATTTATATATGTTCATATTTCACCCAATTAGAAAAAAGTTTTAACGAATTATACACCTCCTCAGGAATCCACTGTCGATAGATGAAAACCGCATGAAAATTTGTTTAGTAGTTTTTGAGATCATTGCGAACATACACACAGACAGACGCGGCATGGGACTTTGTTTTATAATAAGTAAGGATAGTATGTAATTAATGTAGGATAGTAATTTAAAAGAGTTACTTAAGAAAGTTTTAGATTATTAAAAAAATTATTTAATATAAAAATTAAAACATACATTAAATTATAATATTAATAATAATCATCATTTATTTAACATATTACATCCATATTAGGCTATTTACAAAAATATATATATATAGATATATAATATAATTCAAAAAATTATAAAGATATTTACTGTGATGTTATTTACAACTAAAAATCCTAATGTGGCGCAGCCACAGGCATTATAGGCGACGGTAGCCATCTACCATCATAATTGCAAAATAGTTCCCAAGTCTTTTGTATGCCATATTATTAAAAATATAGCATATGATGAAATATTATAATTAAAAGCCTATTTTCATTGATCCAATTTTACCGCACGCTCCAGCACACGTTTCATCTTCTTCATATTTAAATAGTGATGCGCCTTCATCAATCCCAATAGACTCATTTAGGTTCGCTCCAATGTTTAACTCATTTGATGTGTTTATCTCGTTGCTTAAAGAAATTTCCTCTATATTATCACACCCATTCGACTTATGTATTCCATACTCTTCAAGTAAATTGTTTATTTTAGTATCACTTTTTACACTATCACTATAGTTATTACACTTTCTGGAACATTTCTTAGTAAACTTATTGCTTGAGTCACCTATAGTTTCATTTCTATTGCAACATAAATCCTTTTTACATTTATTATTAGTTGATTCGGTTAAATCTTCATTCAAGCCTATTGTTGTTTTAGATTTTGCGTTGTATTCATCCAACATCTTTTTGGCTTTAGAACTTTTGCCTACACCGAGTCTCGGGAGGCCTTTGTTCAGTCCTTCTAAAAGAACACAAGCCTTGCACACTTCCTGTGATGAGACAAAGTTACAACGAACGCATAGTCGTTGTGTTGGTAAAGATACTTCTTCTTTCACAGACATAGTTTCACCTGAAATTTTAAATATTAGCTATTAAAATTACAAATTGTATATTTCCATTTAGTGTAGAGTATAAAATTTATGGTAATCGGCTGACAGACTGGCTAAAAATCCACTTGATGTTAGGAAGCTATCGTAACTTAGAAAATCAAATAAGACCGGAGGGTATACTAGTAACTAACTAGGCCCTCGATAGGTGTTCAGCCTACAACAAATTTCATTCTCTTCTGTATTCTGTATTCCCCAAGAATTAGGCTTCATAAAACGGTTCAATTGCATGTTTCTCAAATTAATGTTACACTAATTTTCTAGATTCTTTACATGTTTGATTTTCAGACTCAGATATTTTTACAATAGTATAAAAAGTATGTGATTTGGTGATGATAATAAATTTGACTAATCATGCTCTTAGTCACGCCCCAACAGCACGAAACAGCACAAGTGCTTCTATTTTCACAATTCTTTTTCATAAAGGGAATGATGCCTAGTTTATGAATCTAGATTACAGTATGCCCTATATAACTAAATTTAACAGAAAATATGAGTTCCACACCTGAATAAATAATATCCATGATGCAAGCAGGTCTGATTCTTTCCATGTCTTTCAATAGTGCCCTGGCGTGACCTCTGTACGCGTTTGGGGCAAAAACACACTCCGTTGAGAAATACACCAGCTTCTTGTAGTGTGCGTACATAACTATTTCCTTTTCATATGTGTATTTTAGGGGTTTTACTCTTGGTATTGTACCTTCACTGCCCTGAAATTTTTATTTATAGGAAGCATTTATACTCAGAAATGTAAATAGGCATTATATGTTGAAATATTTTGTGAATGTTCTTGTATAAGCAGGGACCATATACAATAAAACAATAACTTTACAGTTTACAATAGGTTAAAAAACCTTCCACACAAGTAACATTGGTAAGAACCACTGGGTCTGTCTCAATAATGTAATATCTGTGTTGCTACTGATAGTAATAACTGGTAGTGACATGGAAAACTATATGATATTCAGGAAGTCATTGACAATGAAGTGTCTGTTAGACTTCTTGGAAAAAACTGTATTGTAGTATCACCGAGCCACTATGCCAAATAAGCAACATTAATGAATGATCTGGTTTTGAATCCCTCTGAAACACATCCATCCTTTGCATGAGTTTGAGCCATTGCTTTGCCTGAATAAACCTTTATTAGTTTCAGTATGTAATTTCAATGAGATCGGAGGAATCATCTGTTTATTAAAAAAATTTTTTCTTAAATAATATTAAATAAATCTATTTATACATACTGTTAAACAGTATATTTTTATACAACTACAAGAGACAGAAAAAGAAAAAAAAAAGTTCACATTCACGTAAGTTCTGGTTATGATTTTATTTCTTAAATCTGACAAAAGGCTGTAACTAAAAAATACATACCGTTATTATTGCAGTACACCTCTTCAACCTTGCAATATCTCCCCTCAGTACATTCATTAACACAGTCTCCGCTATATCATCAGCGTTGTGTCCAGTCGCTATGCATTTAACATTCAACATGGCAGCTCCTCTGTCCAAAGCTTGCCTCCTGAACACACCACAAAATGTGCAATTGTTCTTCCTTCCTATTTGTGCTACAATTTCATCCATAGTCCATCCATACAAATCTTTGTAGGACAGTATCTTCAAAGGCATATCATAGTCATCTCTGTTCTGCTTCACAGTTTCTAAACTATCATCTCGGTACCCTGTGATACCTTCATCAATTGATAAAAGTATTAGATTTAAACCATAATTATACTGATTGTTTAGAGTTTTTAAAACGTGAGCTAAGACTGTAGAGTCCTTCCCGCCTGATGCAGCAACCGCGACTGAATCTCCTCTGTTGAACAATTTTGCCTTTGTTATAGTATAGTGAATTTCGGTCTCGAATGCCCAGTAAAAACATTCTTTGCACAAGGCGTCGCCCGTTTTTGGACGCTGTAACATAGTTAATTGGTTCAATCAATTGAGTTATAATAAATTCGTATTATAAGTAAAGTATACTAAGAGCACAATGTAAATATAACCTCACTTATTTTACCTTAAGTACAGCATTATTGCCACATCCAGTTCGGCATGGGACCGGCATATCTGTATGTCTACAAATTTTATTAATTATAGGTGTATTTATATATGTTTTATATTAATCAAATCCAAAAATAATAAAAATATATAACTGTATAACATCAAACCACCACTAGTTCGTGACCACAACCAGGCACACTGTCAGTGTCATCTGTCACTTTTAGCTTTCAGCTGGTATTTTACGCTCAGAGATTTTACGATTGTCGTTGTCAGTCATGGCACCTTGATGGCACCACAGTTATGTGAACGAATGAAATGAATGAAGAAAGAAGTGCTATATATGCTATGCAATCAGTTTGCATTTTGCATCTGTTCTGTCTGTTTTATTTTATATTATTGTGGTGGTCTCAATGTTGCATTTACTTATTTTTACAAAATTACACTTACAATAAATATTGTTTGTTTATCGACCAACCATACCTCTTTTAGTTCAAGGAGTGATGGGATGTTTTAACATTGTGGCGCTATGTTGATGTGTCCACTTTCAACTGTGATTACGCTGCATTTACCATTTTATCTATGTGATTATCATTGAAGCGTTAAAGGAATAGTGCCGGAGGATTTACATCATGCACGAACTTCTAAAGCATGTCCTCAACGAGCGCGACTTGACAAGAGCCGGCGATTTATTTGCCTTACCGGACGCCGATATTGTAGACGATTTAAACGAAGTGGTAAGCAAATGTTATGTATGTAGTTCACAAATCAACTTTAAGGCATATGTGTGGTCGATTCCTTTTTAATCTGTTAGGGGTGTGTAGCAACAATGTTGAATACAATAAAAGTCAGGAAACTGGAACACTTTGGGCATATGATGTGTGCGTTGCGAGCAGTATGATCTGGTGCAGCTGATCATGCAGAGTAAAATACAGAGTAGACGCAAGCCGGGCAAATTACGTACTTTCTGGCTCAAGAATCTCTGCATATAGTATGGTTGAAGTATCATATCCCTGTTTCAAACCATTGTCACCAGGGTTAGGATAGCCATGATGATAGCGAGCCTCCTAAAGGACATGACACTCGGGGAAAAAGAAAAACAAGTCTTATTCCACAGATCACTTCTGTGAGGAACAGTTTAGTTAGTACTTCTGCAGTTGACCCTGCCAGGAATCAAATGCGAAACCCTTGAGACAAAGTGTAAACACTAACCACTCGTCGAATAGATTCAGTCACTACTAAAATGTCTTAGTTTTGTTTTATAAAAATATCTAGAATTTTTTAGGTCTTATAAAAAAAAAATGCAAGTTTCCGATTAGATAACTATGGGATCTGATAATTGGCATATATTTTTTAATTTTCAGTTGAAACAAATAACAGAAATTTCTTCAAGGCCAGATTACTGCCGCAATGATCATGACCAAGCATTGATTGAGATATGCGTTACTAGAACAACATCATGTATAAAAGAGACAGGAACAATAGAAAAGTACTGTGGAGCATTGGTTTCTCTGTTGGAATCCTGCCTGCACCACAATTTGATGCCACTCGGTCATCTCAGAGATGACGATCCGCCTCATGCTAAGATTGCATCTGACATCATTGCTTGTATAGTGTTGGTGAGTACTTCTTATTTCGATTGAAGAAGGACAAACTTCTTTGCATAGCTTTACCTACTGTAAGTTACTAGCTTTAGAGACTTCTATTTCTTAGGGGTTATTTCTATTTTTAGACGATCTCTCAGGAGCACTACTTTTTCTGGGTGTAATGGCCTTTCAGTGTCCTTAACGTTAAGTATTTGAGGAATGGTTAAGTATTTGAGGAGTGAAAATGTATCAAACAAATTCACTTATAAATCTCACACTTTCTTTAAAATAATTGAACTAGGTGTGACAGAATTACTGGCAATTTGCATAAGAATATTGCAATACTAACATATAGAAGAAAAACTTGTATTAAGTTGTGTAAAATAGGAAAACTAATATCTGCAGCCATATTTTAAAATATCTAAAGGTTATCTCTGTCAAAATATCTAATTTAGGCTGAGTCATCAAAATTCCAATTGATACATTACTAAGTTTAATGCATATTGCTGGCCTTACTGGAGATTTTCTGCTTTTTTCATTTTTGGTTGTATGCAGCTATCTTTTAAGAGCAACCCAGACTGCTTGCTTAAAATTGCTTGGAATCCTCTGATTTTGTTTCTATTATTTTTTTGCTTTCTTAAATTTTATTAGGACTTTTAATTTAGGGCATTGTAATTTTATTGTTTTAGACCTGGTGACCTGTAATTCAGGTTTTTTTAAAATATCAGGCCCAGGTCCTCATTAGTTTGCATTAACTCAAATATTTATGTATTAATCTGTCAGTTGCTGCGAATGAAATAAATGAATTTGTTATTATTTATTCATTGCTTTTTATGCCTGCCTGTTTATCTTGATGGTAAAATCAAAATATTTATTTATCAATTAGATTTCTACAAGAAATTCTTATGATCGTAATTACAAATTTAAATTTACCAGGGTTTCAGAGAAAAAAGCCAAGATGACTTGATGGTATGTTGTTAGACAGCCCAATTAATGAAGAGAAGAATGTGTTTATGTAGCATTGCTGTAATAGTATATTTATATTTTTGACTGCAGGTGTCCTTTCCAAACCAAGCTGACAAAGAGCACTATGGCAGTAAGAGCGTAATGGAGTTGTTTCTTCCCATAGCAGTGCAGTTCCTGCATAAAGGGAACCGGGAAATATCTCGTCACATGGCCCGCTACCTCTCTTTGGCAGCAGTACACCATGCGATGCTGCTTAAGCCACATGTGCAGACCATTATGGACTCCATCATGTCAGGTAAGGTTTTACCGATTGGAAGTTTCTACCATCACCTCAGAACCGAATAAAGATCATGCACACACCATTATGCACATGCTGTATAAGGGGGATCCACATCTGTACTAATATTATAAAGAAAGAAGATTTGTATGTTTGTAATGAATAAACTCAAAAACTACTGGACCGATTTAGAAAATTCTTTCACCTATATAAAGCTACATTATCAGCGAGTAACATATGCTATATCTTATAAAGTTACGTGGGTGAAGTCGCGTGTAACAGCTAGTATAACAGGACCACTGATGATTTGTGAATCTATGGTGAAATAAATTCCTTATGTTTCCAGGTAACTATCCACTATGCCGAATACTAACGAACCTGTACGAGGTGTGCCCGGAACCTCTGGAGGGTCACGCACCAGCCCTCGTCGCTTTGTTACCGCATGCGGAGCAAGTGGAGAAGAACTCTCTGTTCGCGCTATTCGAACAGATAGCCGTTCGAAGACCGGAGGCCTTGAAGAACTGTATACCGCAGTTGCTATCCTACTTATGCCCCAACACAGCTAGTCAGTCCGATCCGGGATGCATGTGTATTGACCTATTACAGGTAAGTGCAGTTATTTCTGCTGTTAAGTCTTAACTAGGTCTACAGCATTGTAAACTGTTAAAGACTACAGTTGATGGTCCTTCTAGCCGGATCGCACTATAATGTAATCAATTTGGTTTTATAGTTGATGGTATGCGTTAGCCGCACGCGAGTGGCGTTACTGGCGCCGCACGTGGACGCCGTCCGTCGTGGCGCCAGGCCGCCTCATGCGCGCCCCGCCGCTCTCACTCTAGTCGCCAAGGTGCTCACGCAACTCGGCTACACGCACCGGCAGCGAGCGCAGGAGGCCCTCAACTTCGTACTCGACAGTCTAGGCGCCGCCGACCGCACCAACCATGCGGCGCTAATGCGCGAAGCCACATCGCTGTGCAGCGCCTACCCTCAGCTATTCACAGACAAAGTGCTCACGGCGGTACGAGCAAAGAACTCGCCCAAGTCCCACGGCGAAGTGAATCGGACGTCGGCCGGAGTGACAATAGTGAAACTGGGCGGGGCCCAGCCAGCGGTGGCCACGCCCACAGCAAACAGCAACGCGAACAGCAACAGCACTGGCCCGAGTTCAGGTGGTTACACGCGGAGAGCAAAGTTGGGCGACTCGCGAAGCACCGGCAGACTGCACCCCGGGCCCAACTCGCACCGGAGCATGACTAGGCTGAACGTCGCTGGTATTTTTTTTTAAATTTCTTTCTAATGTTAAGGTCGACAGACAGGCTGACGGTCCACTTAATGGTAGGTGGCTACGGTAGTCTTAACACAAGCATCGTAATATGTGCTGCAAGACAGTCTTCTGTTGAGGGATGATCACTTTGGACTTTGTGATGAATTGTGTCTCACTTTGTTTGGCGAAAATGTTTTATTAATGTTTGTGTTTCTATGACAGGAGGTTCGGTCGGTGGCTTACACAAGAGCATGACGCGGTTGTCATCTTCGCAGCAAATCAATAATTCGCAGCAAAACAACAATAACACACACACTAATACAGGTGAATTGGTTTGCATTTTATTTTATTATCAAACTGTTTGTTTACACTGGCATAAAATTCGTAACAATCTTCAGGTAAATAAAATATTTGATTCTGGAAATTTTTAACTTAAATTATAACTTATAACTTTAAATTTGCACGATTATTGCGGTGATCTTTTCAAAATTAATATTGCTTGTGGTGTTTTGGCAGTAACGAAAACCAAGTCGTCGTCGGGAAGCCGCGGGGGTGCCGGGAGTTCCGGTGGTGTGAACGTTAGCGCTACCGGGGGGTCGTCCGGGGGGGCAGTGGTGGTCAGTGGGGGGTCGGGGGGAGCGAGTGCATCCGCCGCAGGGGGTGCGCCAGGGGGTAGCGGGGCACGCACTCCGCGCGTCACGCATCGTCACAATATACTCATAGGTAGCGGCGTTGCGGTAAGTACACAAATATACTATCCCATCTTTGTCTAAAATTTTATAAAGCTTATTATATTTTATTTTTTAATATTTGGTTATGTTGTTATTATGTTATGTTTCTTTAGATGTACAGATCCTTTCACGAGTTTCCATAAACTATTATCATAAACAATTAATTGTACAGTTGGGGTACGAAAACCTAACTCCTCAGCAACTAATATTGTATATTTTATGTTGGTCTCAATAGAAAGTTGGTGATTAGTTTATATAATTTTAATTATAGCTTGATTAAAATTTTCGGTCTAAATAAAGTGAAAATATATTTTCAGAGTTCAGGTGCTACAATGACGTCGGGCGCGCCGCTTCAAACGCAATCGATATCGGTGAACCCGCTCGGGTGCGATCGTAAGTCTTCGGACGCCCTCGGTCCGACGGCTTCGTCGGTCTCCATACAACATTCGAACACGGGACTAGGTCACGTGTCGGTCGTAGCGACGCCCGCGCCGCACGCGCCGCACACGCCGCACACGCCGCACACCAACTCGGGACCCATCTCCATAGTGACCAACCCGGTGACTGTGAGACGAGCGAACAACACCAGCGTCACAATGATCAATTCGGACACCAATCACAGGATCAGCGTGTTCGAGCCGTATCCTATGAGGGATACGGTCCAACATTTCTGCGAGAAACACTTGGATAAGATCAAGGCATACATGGATAACGTCTCTTTGAGGTTGCCACCGCCCGCCAAGTGCACCATAGAGGAACTCCGCAGCAAGAAGTTGGCGAGGTTACAGTTCGCGTGCGGAGCCCGAGGTCCGCATTGCTTGTACTCGCGTTCGCTATTCTCTATGAGAACGCGCGCCCCGCGAGTCTGGATACATTTGATGTTTCTGGCGTTGCAAGCCAGACACGCCGCCGCTTTGTCCTCGCGCGATCTGTCCGTGGCGAGCCTCAAGCATTGCTGGGATATACTCAAGTGTGAGAACAAGACTTTCCTCACTCTGGTCACGAGCGCTTTCCCCGGCGCCAAAGAGCAGGAGACTCTGGTGAATGAATTGCGCGCGGCAGGCTTTTTTGATGTATTTGAACTGAAAAATACTACAGCATCGGGCGCCACGGTCCCACCGACTCAAGCCACATGGGGATGTTTCCTGTGCACGCATCCGGAACGTGCCCTAGGTTTCCTGGCAGCCGACGGACAGCCGGTCATCGAAGGTCAGCTAAAGGAGAAAAAGGGTCGCTGGAGATTGTTCCGTCGATGGCGCACCAGATACTTCACTCTGTCCGGCGCGCATCTGTCTTGTAGGGGCTCAGGCGGCGGGGAAAGCATAGACATAAATCAGATCAGATCGGTGAAGGTGTCGCGTGGAGCCAGAAACATACCGAAGGCTTTCGAGATCTTCACAGAGAATCAGACGCTGATATTGAAGCCGAAAGACGGGAAGAACGCGGAGCAATGGGCGCAGTGTCTGAGCATTGCAGTGGCTCACTCCCAAGCGAGGGATTCCCCCGCAAAAGCCAACAGTCTCCCGGCTAGAGGACTCACGCTCAAGAGTTTCTAATCATTTGTACAAACAATGGGTATGGTCAATGTTCAGATTTCCAAGATACAACTCGTCGGAAATAACTTGGCACCTCGAAAAAATGCAGTTACAGTCTGAAAACAAAAAAGTTTATATAAATAAAGTGTGCGTGTGTGTGTATATTTAAAAAAAAATAATATGTGTCATGCATGTCACATACGTTTACGTACAAATTTAAACTGATTAAACTAACGGAAGTTATACTATGTGCTGTTTAAAAGCACATTTAAAATTCTTGCTAAAACAGATATTACTACTAACAGTCTAACTAAAAATAAAACAATCGGCAACAAAAACTTGACGTAACGATAATAAAACCAAGAAGAAAACGGAGTATAGGTGCTAGTTAGAACCGCATTGTTACAAAGTGCCAACATATTTCCGACGGTTTGTGCACAAACTAGCCTAAGAGTTAGTTAGTTAGTTAATAATAGTTAGATTCGGGCTGTTCCTGACAGGTCCTACTGGCTAATTATGGGAGAAACCTAAATGCAGGAGTGGATGTCCTCTGGAACAGACGATGATGATGAAACTGACCTAACTTGTGTGTTTTATTACGACATTTTTTATATTTTTAATTAAATTTTAAATAGAATATGAAAGAGAAATAGTTATCAATCAGCAACATTAACTGAATATGCTGTAAATGAGCTGCCTATCTCAGTACAAGGAACTAGGAGGAGATAAGCCATAGAGCACCTTGCTCTATGGCTCTAAGAAACACAACAGAACATGTGCTGTTATTTCAAGACATACTTCTGTAAAGTGGTGGTCACTGCCGTCACTCTGGCTCCCAGTAAATTACTTATAAAAAAAAAATACTCTGGATATGAAGATAGTATTTGATTGCGTCCAATGAGTTAGGTCCAGAACAGACGGTTAAAAACTCGACTGCAACGAAACCCTTTTGAAAGTATTTGTTTGAAACCAGTTGCAATCGTTTAACTTTTAACACACACGCCGCAACCTAAATTGTACCACAGTGTGATGAAATTATCATAATCATTTCGGTTTTCTTGAGAACAGACGTCTGCAAAATATCTAGTTCAAGTTGTGGTTATGTATTTGTATCCTCGACAAAGAAAGAGTTAAAAAAGAAGAACTATGTGGATACATTCCTACTGTTTGTGGCTGCCAAAGAATTACAACAAAATGATACGATTGTTATCGTATAGCATTTTGTTGTAACGAAAAAGTCACCAAAGCCGTCTCTCAGAGGAGTCTATGGCATAAACTCAAATGAAACTCAAAAGTAACTACAAGTAGCAGTTTCGTTGCAGTTACAAAGACACATTCATTATCCAGTTTAATGACTTTTCTAAGGTACTAAAAAGAAAAAAAATATTTTTAATTAATTAATAACTCTGACAAGTGATTCTCCCGATTACAAGACGCACCGTTGTAGTTACCATTTATAGAGTTTAAATACTTTTTAAAAAAAAAATATTTACTACCTTGTTTGTTTTAGTTAGTGTCTTTTATTTTTTTTTCAAGTTATTATCTTTGTTGAATATTTTGTTAAACTTTTTTAAATACTATTGTTTTCTTTTAAACGTTGTGCAACCGTGCGTTATATTGGTTAACTTTTCGGAGAAAATAATTCTTCAAAATGTATTTTGAATAGACTTAATTAAAACTGTGTTTTAATGGTTCAATTGATCGTCAGTTTATACTTTTTTTTTCACTAAGTTAAGTTTTAAAAAAAATTTCAAGATATTAATTTTTTTAATTTAACTAATAATTAATATATTGTGAGCTTTTAAAATTATGTTAAGTTTTAGTTAATGAAGTCTATGATTTAACAATCGATCTTGTAAGGTCCACATTGTACCTTATCGATTGAATTAGTTTTAAATAAATATTATCGGATACCTACCAGCTATACAAAGTGTTTAATATGAAAATTTATAATATTCAAATGTGAGCTTTAAGTCTTATGGCGTACAGTGCTTTTTGCATTCGTATGCGGAAATGTTGTTTAGATCTCATTGTCGGTTCAAAGTGTAACCAATTCATAATACTTGACAGAGATTACTATACATAATAAATTTACTTTATTTTAAGACTCAACGAAATGACAATAATTATTATTTAGGATTGAATGAAATTTAATTTTGAAGTCAAAAAAAAAAAAAATATGGCTCATTTGACTTTGTGATATTTTATATCGATCACATTCCCTGTAAACAAGTCGTTTCAATAGATGAGGGTATTAAAAAAAAAATGTTTTTAAAACCTTTATAATTAAGTTAGAAAGTTTTTGATGTACTTAAGTTTTTTTTTAAGAGCGTTTATTGTTGGCGAGTGCCTTATTTAAGTGTTGTGATAGTTGTTTAAGTTGAGATTCCAAGTACAATAAATGTACATTATACAATTCGTTACTTAATTGTCTGAAGGTATTTATTAAGTTTAAGTTATATATATATATATATATATATATATATATATATATATATATAAATATGTAATATTGCCAGATTTTAATCCAACGGTCTAGGTTACTTTTTTTTTTTTTTAAATAAACCGCCCTCTGAAATTTCATAGCATTAGAGAAACGCAATTTCGAATTATCTACTATTAAATAAATTTAAAAAAATGTTGCAATTATAATGGAGCATCAAAATATTAAAATTGACGATGACCAGATGATAAATAATAAAGGTAACATTAAAATTTTAGACGTTATTGTTTATGAAATAAGGTATGTATTTGACTGTATAAATAACACAAATTTATTCGTGTCTTATTTTTACCCAAAATATCAGATGTTTTATTACTACCCCTGTCCCTACTTGTTTTATTAAAAAAAAATGTTATTAACTCCTCACTTTTTGTTTACGGTCCTTTAAAAAAAATGCATAATGTCTAACGAATGTGTCCTAAACTAAATCAAATTTTCGATTCGATTTTCTATTGGATAACCGGCTTTACTATTACTATTGTTTTATAGGTTCCTATTTTTTGTTTTTCTCATTGAGATAGCCTATTTCATTGACTAATGGCTATATCGAGATTTCATCCAAGACTGAGAACCCTCTGGTCATTTGATTTGTACGCGTGAATCGTGTTTGTTATGTGATTCTAATTACATTCCCGTCCGACATTTGTGCTTATTTTGTTGCGGTTTTGAAATGTAATTGAAAGTTAGAAATTACAAAGGTTGTATTTTATGGATGACAAATTATGTAAATACTATTATTATAAGTGGGTATAGACAATCTGATAAGTTCGTTTTTTAACAAACAATAATTATTGCTTTTGTTGTATTTGCAATGTAAACGTACGTAAAAACGAATATATTATATTGTCTAAAGTTTTGTGTCTTTTTACCTTGCCATTTCGCATTTTTATAGAACAGCATGTCACTATTTTTTTTTTAATGTAAAAATTTTGTATCTGCTTGTTTTGATATTGTAATTTATTTGTTAATAACATATCTATTCTAGTTTACTTGTAACACCAAATGTATGACTTTAAAAATTAGTTACGATGATTTTTTTTTTATCGTCTGCTCGTCTATGGTGCACAAAATACGTCTCTCTTTAAAGTCTTGTTTGTCATATATATTTGATCAGAAGTAAACGAAATTAGAGATTACGTTTTGCTGTAACTATGGTGCACACTCTCTTTGTCTATGGTGTAGTTCACATGTAGAGGAAAAAATAGCTTGGCAAAAAATAATAATTAAGAAATTAAAAAGTGGCAATACTATCTTATCAACTAGATGGTTAGAGAGGGACATCACTTACACTACAGTTTTTAATTCCTAACTTTTTTGAAATAAACGTTAGGTCATAAAACACATTTCTGAAAACAAGTAGGTATGTCTTGAAAATCTCTACCTCTATTTCTAACGAACGAGGAGTGTTCATGATTAGTCTCTTTCATTCACTTAGTTAGTTAGACCAACTATAGTTCAAAGTAAAACTTGCTTTAAGAATAGAGGGACTCCATTTTTTTAATTTTATCTTCATGCCTCTACCTCTCCTAAGAAGCAGAAATATTCATGTCCATATATAAAGAAAGTACCAAGTGATTCCCCCGGCGTCATAACACGGGCGCAGAAATTTTAGGGACAAGGAGGAGACATACTGAGCAGGGTTGTGTGTAAAAATGGATAGTAATATTTTGCGGACAATTCGAGAAAAAAAAATAAAAAAATAGAAAATTTAATAAATCCTTCGAAACGAATTGATTTAGAAATTTGGCGATTGCTTCGATGCATACATTTTTTAAATCTGCACATATTATATTTGAACTGTTTTCAATTATTTTGTATGTTTAGAAATTTTATGAAAAACCGGTTTATTTTTTCTCCTTTAAAAAAATTATGTTTCAAAAACTAGATAAGTTTTACTCTTGCATTTATAACCCATGTCACAAAATCAGGCTCTTTGTGACACTGCGGCGCACACTTTGCACTTTGCCAAGAATGTCTATTTAGTTTAAAATGAGTCCGGTGCTAGAATGACCTATTGAATTAATAAGTAGTATATATTATTATTTGCATATATATATCAAGATTGTGCTTCCATCCGTAGTGTATAAGAATGATTTATGTATATAGATGGTAAGTTAAAATATTTCTAAGCAGTCGTTGGTATGTACTTAATTCACAATATAGTCAATAAAAGTTTTGTTTGTAATGAAATAATTGTTTTATTTAGGAAAAACATTAAGTTTTAAACCCTCTTATGGTTTATGGTTTCAGATTTGCCTTAACTTAAACTTATCCATTTGCATTGATAGCCTGTGTAATCAAGTTAAAATATACCTAATTATTGTAGTAATTTATACTTGTAACAAAATGTTTGCTGAATGCGCTTAATAACAAAAGTAATATCATTATCCGATCATAATAAACAAAAAAGCATAATATGTGTAATTGTGTATTATTATTCAATTTTCTTTAGCAAATATAACAGAAGAGCCCAATTTAGTACTCGAGACATGATACCAAAATTCGACAACAGATGTCATACGTAGAAGTTCTCAAAACTGTTACTAGATGTCGCGGTTTCTCGAGCTTATATCGCGCTATCGACTTGTACCCTCCATTTATCAGGGCCAATTTTTCACAAAATGAAATCATACTTACCTGGCACAGGGGACACCGTGATCAAGAAGGCGGTTCCCCCAGGGCGAGGCCCTTCCATTGCACTGCGGTTGGGTTGACCCTTGCGATTACCCCTAATGTGGGTAACTCGGGTGCGTAATTTTTGGTAGTAGGGACTGCGTACGCGCTGTCCCTCAAAAAATTCAAATAGAAAAAGGGGGCTTCCGGTTCGTTATTATAAATTAATCCCAAATTGTCCGTTTCCCATATGACATATTTCCTAAATCGAATCGACCAAATTCCGCTATCACGCTATGCCAATTTTTTAACAAAACATTGTTACGACTTAAAATAGAATTAGAAAACATAAAATGCCTAAATGGTCTAAATGGTTTGTCGATCAAAAATTGTGAAATTGTGAAAAATTCAAATCAAATCAAAAACTTATTTAATCTATTCTATTCATCCAAGGAACGTAATGTATGGACATGGAATCACTTAACAGGCGTCACCTCTAATTGTAGTTTCCCATGTAACTACGAGATGTCGTTGTTTCTCGAGTTTATATCGCGCTATCACTGTTTACTTTTTGATGGAACTGATTGCTCATTCTAAGATTTCAATGGATTATCCCTCTTCTGAAATGTTAAATTCTTAGTAATTATAATATATATATATATATATATATATATATATATATGGTAGTATATAGCATAAATTTAAATTGCGGGAAATTTAAAATAAAACACCAAGTATCATTTATATCATGATCAGTTCTAGCACCATTCAATAATTTGTTAATGTTTTTACAATAACTATACAAAAATAGATTGATTGATACATCTTCCAATTTATTAATAAAAACAGTTCTATGCTCACTGCAATTTAGAAAATTGTAGTTCATGACCACAGAAAGTATCATTTTGATGTAGGCTTTAATATTAATTTTTGGACAGTCTTTCTGAATTATATATGTTGTTATATCTTGAATATTTGAAAAACATTTAATCATGTTTATGTTAGGGTACGTCAAGCAATATTTATTTTTGTAGTATTCTCTCATGACCAAATACTTTCCATCTTTTTTATCATTATATAAATCTTTTTTGCAAATGACACAATTACTAAATATTTTTGCTTTTAATATACGCAGGACGTACCCAATTGTACATACTCCAATTGTGCTCGTATTTTTATATTTGTAAGTTTAAGCTCTACATCAACAAAATCTATATTTAGATCATCAAAATCTACTTCAACAGTACAGCTTGACGTCTTAAATTTTTATAAAAAATATTTTCTTTAATGACCTAAATACTGTACAGGAGTCCACTTCGCAATTTGACCCAGGGGAGTGATTGCTGCTTAGGTTGTTGATTAATAAAGAAGCAAAGGCTGCTTCGAAGCTTGCACAGGTTGGAGATATATTTCTGTAACCGTGACTTCGAATGCAGCCAAAAAAGTTCTCCAGTGGATCTTGATTGAAGTGGCGCATCCATACAGACGTCAAACCATACTGTTCAGACAATCTATGTATCATAAACTCCATATTTTCAATAGTCATCAGCCAATGAATTATTGATGGTACTACACCTGATTTTTTGCCGTTGACATATTTCATAGATTTTAATATTAACTTCGCTTCATTCCACACCTTTCGATGTGCGATCTTGGAGTGACGGTAACTCCCATTTATCGAATCAAACAAATTGTCAAAAAAAATCAAAATGTCTGCAGTTTCTTGACATTCGTTTGGAAGTATTCCATTACCTGAAAAAACAAATGCAATAGTTTAATATACATATGTCAGTACCTACATATATAAAAGTATGTAAATGTTTTTCATATTAGAACAAAGCAATGAATTGGTATAATCTGCACAGATTGGAGGCCCAGAAAGTAACTTTGTTTTTAGTAAATTTAGTAATTTTTTTTTATAGTGTAAGAAAAATGACCACACAATAGAAATGAAAACTTTATAATATTAGTTAACTCTTTTGTAACTACTCTTTAGTATCGAATGGCAAACTTAATTTAGAATGTCCCAAATTTATGTTCTTTCTAGCTGGTGCCCGCAACTCTATACGCGCTGCAGTTCGTTTTTTGAAAATCCCTTGGGAACCTAACATTTTTCCAGGATGAAGTATCCTATATGTTAATCCAGGTAATAAACTATCTGTGTGCCAAATTTCATCCAATTTATCCGTTTCTGAGATTAGCGAGAACAAACGCACAGACAAACAGATAACAATTGTAACAATCATTGTTTTGAGTTCTATTACGTTATTAAAGTCCCCCAATAATAGTTTTTTTTTTTTTTTTTTGATTGATGGTGATGATGGTGATGGTAACATATTGATGGTGACATTGTAGGAGTGATTGTAGAGTATGCATATTTTTAATCTTGACTGTATAATAAGAAAGTAGTGAAATGAAAGTCATAATAACACATATTATACCAATAAATTAAAACAGAACTTACGTGCCAAGTAACCCGTGTTTGCTGCTATAGATCTACTAAAAACTTGAATTGCATACTTCACTTTCATTTTTCCTATTTTACTGGGAATTACATGCCTTTCAGTTAACTTCGGCATTAATCTTATTCCCTGATAGGCAGGATTTTCATTATATAATTTTAAAATATGGTCCCATTTTCCAGTTTTTTTCTTTTCCATTTATAACACATTTAAGTTGCTTATTTAGGAGATTGTTCCTAATTCCCTTTATAAGATGGGGAGGATCATAAATTGGTATAATGATATTTGAATCTACTTCAAAGAAGGAATTCTTGAACTGTTTATTTAATTTTATGTATTCTCCCCGTGTCTCATTAATCAGGTGATTTATGGCACTCACATTATTTGCACCTCGATCACAAACAGTACCAACAACTATAAAACCGATTTCGTACAGTTTGCTTATAATTCGTTTTATTTGTATTACTAATTCTTGATTTGGAGTTGTTTTCGAACAAAAGGAATAGCTATAATGGATTGTTTGTAGTTTTTCTGTACACATCTCAACATAAAAACTAAAGCATGGTCAGCTATTTCCAATTTTCTCCTATAACCATCATTTACAAAACCACAGATATCGTCAGTTCTTCTGTTGTAATCAATATGTGGTGCAAGTGCAACTTCGTCAAACAGTAACAAACATAATTTTTTATGCAAGGTCATTTTAGCTGCTTTTCTTCTTAGGTTTATATATCTTTATTCTCATTAAAGCTTAAAGCTATTTACATGAGAAAAAATAAGAAAAGACTTAATTAAGAAACGAAACATCAAACAGGCAGACAAAAATTATACAATATTTGTTCCGGATTGTAACAAAATCACATTAAAACATTTAAACACTTAACATAATATGTTTCAAGAGCTTGGATCTAAATTCTCCAAAAGATTTTGCCTGTTTTATATGCAACGGTAATTTGTTAAAAAGTTGTGCTCCCTCAAAAGTAACCATTTTTTTACCACATGTTGTTCGTACCTTTGGTAAGACAACATGGCTTGCTCGCCTAGTTATGCAATTGGAAATATCTTTTTGTTTAAGTAAGATAATATCAGAATGAATTGATTTATCTAATATCCTTCGAATGAGTATACATGTATTAAATTTAAATAATTGAGTTATATTCATTAACTTTGTTTCTTTATAAATTTTATTAGTAGGTGTTAAATAGGGGTAATGAAAAAGCATTTTAATAATTTTGTTTTGCGTAATTTGTAATTTGGCTAAATTAGATTTCAGTTGGTTGGTGAAATAACCAACTGAAGTTGGTGAAATAAATTTTCATTGATTCCTGGTTTGAGAGATGCACTTGAAATCATCCTACTCAGTGTCAATGGAGGGCAATATAAAAAACTTCCTCATCCATTTGTAGGCTCGAGGACCATGCTTATAAAAAGCCAGAGCCATTAATTTTTCTTCCCTATTGAATCGCCTTCCCAATTTTTTTTTCCCAACTTCTCTTAACTGTAACGCAATAAAGATTGTGGCTTCTGCAGATAATTTTTTCATCATTCTCTGGAATGTTGGGTTTTCTGTCATCTTTAAAGCTTTTTTCAGTTTTATCATTTGCGATTTTATTTTATTTCTCAGAGCAATAATCTCAGCAGAAAAACATTTATAAGGTTTTTTCGAAGGTTCTGAAAAAAAAAAAACAAATATTAAGTATAACCATAATTGTTAGCCCTTGATGGCATAATAAGCAGTGTCCAATAGAAATAATTCACAATTAGCTGTGATCACTTCTCATATTAGCATGCCTATTCCACAATAACAATAAAGGATTTTTTTTAAATGTTAAAGTCGACACAGGCTGATGGTCCACTTGATGGTAGGTGGCTACCATCGCCTATAACACAAGCAACGCCATAAGTGCTACAAGTGCGCTGCCGACCATAGAAGGATTAAGGATAAGGGATAGGGAAAATATTGTGAAGAAACCTGCAATAAGACAACTTAGAGTTCCTTTAATCCCTTTACTTTCAAAAGGTCAGTTTTTCAAATTGCTAGAATTACAAATTGTCAGTTTTTTCCAGCACTCCATAGTTCGTTCGAGCATAATTAGATCTAGAGAAGATTTAATCATACACATTCCGGGCGACCAGGCCATAATTTTTCTACCTCTTGAATTGGCCAAATCTGGGCCAGCTGTCAAATAAATTAATTATAATTTATTTGATAATAAATTAATTATAATTAATTTTAAACTCAAATTCTGACAGTGCAATATTTATCCAAAGGACTGCTGGAAGCCCAGGTACAAATAAACTAGCGGAAACAAAAGTATTTCAAGGCTGCAGCACTTAGGTCATAGATCTTCAGAATATAATATTTAAGTTGTTTTATTTTAGTAGTTGGTTTTTTAAAAAATAAACATGCTAGGTTATGCTCATTCATGCACAAAGGTCAATACAGTACAATAATTATATTTTATATTTACTAATAAACTTTAGTTAAAACATTTGTTTACAAAGACAAACTGCTAAATGCTAACCTTTTGTAATTGAAATAGGGCTCCTTATTTTTGATGTTTTAGTTTGCACTGGAACTAATTTAGACATCCGCATAACAGATGGTAAAGGTAAGTGTGCTGAAGTTGATGGGTTAATATTAGTTTCAGTGGTCACTTGGTTGGTAATATCTTGCAAAGGCTGTTCTCTTGTTATTCCTGGAATAAATTAAAAAAACATTTTTATTTACTAAAACATAGTTTACACTGATGACAATGATTATTAACTAAAAGTAAGCCAATTTGATAATAGCAATTATAAACACTGGTTAACAAAAAATACTCTACAAAATCTTACCAGATAAGTGCAAGGTAGGAACAGCATTATTACTCAGTCTTTTGCTTCGTGTATAATATTGTGGCTCAAAGTGTAAGTGGCAAACTCTTCGAAGATTGAAGGCTGTTTGGTGATCCAAAGACATAATATGACCTCCAATAGCATTCCTCCATGCATTAAATCTAAGCAAATCCTTATCTGGATTTGGAAATAAATGGAGTATAGTATTATCTGTACCTGAAAAGTATTTTATTTACATAACTTAACACATTCCCTGCCACCATGAAATCAATGAAATCATCCAGGTAATTTAATCTTGATATATGTCAAGAACACAGAAATTAAGTCATCGGCACTGGTTAATAATTTTTGTGAACACAAATGTGTCTGTGGCATTAAAAGTTTTAATATAATTATGATGTTTGTATTATGACTGTGGGATGTGTTATCTGGTTACAAATTTTTAGACCACAGCTACTTATAGTAATTACTAATTAGTATTTGACTTTATATTATAACTGAAACCTAACCTAACCTAACAAAACACTAACAACTAAATTACAATTAAGAAATTATAAAATCAAATACTAACCACTAATTTTAATTGAGATATGCAAATAAAAGGCTATATTATTATTATTTTATAACTGAAAACCTCAACTGTTGCAGCTGATAATCAGACACTGTATTATACAAAACTAGTTGATGCACGCGAATTCGTCCGCGTAACTTTATAAAATATAGTCTATGTTACTCGCTGATAATGTAGCTTTCTATAGGTGAAAGAATTTTTAAAATTGATTGTGGTTTTTCAGTTTAGTCAATACAAACATACAAAAATACAAATCTTTTCTCTTTATAACATTAGTATATTTAGATAGGTACTTACGTGTGTTTTTGCAGGTATCTACACAACATCTTTTAATAGACATCGTTCGTTGCAACTATTCCAATCAAAAGGCAAAACGTAATAAAAGTCCAGTTTTTCAAGCGTGTTTTCAATAAAAGCCGGTTCGTCGAAATCCTGTAGTTTGCCGTGTTAGTCGTGTAAAGCTGAATCGTCGTAATCCTATAGTTTGCCGAGTCGGGTTGTTAAGATAAATAAAGATAAATCGTCGTGTGGTTCGCAAAGTTGAAAAATAAAACGAGTTGTGTTGAAATGATTGAAATAAATGGCCAAAGACATAGAGTAAAGTAAGCCACAGATTGTATTCCGTTCTTCGGATTACACTGAAGAATAAACAATTTTTTTATTACTAGCTATATTTTGTACAATTTATACGATTTATTTTGTTTTATTAACATTTATACGTTTAGTATGAATACTTGTGCATTATTTTAATAACATTTTGTAAATAAAAATTATCATATTAATTGTAATAACTGCGTGCAACGAAATGCTGAAATGTAAAAAGCACCATCTATCGCTGTGTACCAAAAACTTTCTTGAACTATAAACCGATCCATTTAAATATTAAGTCAAAGCAAAGTAGTTGTACGCTTTTATCTACCTACTGAAATGAGTCGCATACAATTTCACACAATTTGTTCGAAGTTATACCACCGTGATTGAACATCCCTTAATCTTAAATGCGAAAGTATTTGTCTTTCTGCCTGCTACCATTTCACGCCTTAACTTAAACTTACTCCTTACTACAACCGATCAAAATCAAACATATCATGAAATTTTGCTTTGCAATTTGCATACACGTTAAAAACATAGTGGTGGAAAATTTTAGGAACTATATTTTTCGTCAGTGAAATTTATATTTTGTCCACAAATTTATATTTAAAATAATTAGATTCTAATTATAATAGATCTGTCGGCACGAAATATTTTCATTGTCAGATAAATAATTGTGTCGCCAGGCTATTTAAAACAACAACTTTTTAGCATGTCTTTTAATTCCCCGGTCCGCCGGGGTAAAACTAGTAGTCATTTTTATAATTAGACCTTTTTGACATTTCAAAACTGAGGGCCGAAATTGACACCCCTTAATAAGTTGTCATTTTCGGAAATTGTCTATTTTGGAAAAGTCGTTTTAGGAAGTTGTCATTTTAGGAAATTGTCTATTTTGGAAAAGTCGTTTTAGGAAGTTGATTTTAGGTAATTGTCTATTTTGGAAAAGTCGTTTTAGGAAGTTGTCATTTTAGGTAATTGTCTATTGTGGAAAAGTCATTTTAGGAAATAATTGTCGTCACTCCGAGGGGATCTTGATAAGACATTTCTTATTTTAGATACATGACATTAATTTGCTAATTCATACCTGGTGATACAATTATTTATCTGACAATGAAAATATTTGGTGCCGACAGATCTATTAATTAGATGATACAAGTTGATGAAAAAATATAAATTTTGCTGACTTTCAGGCCTTTCAGGGTACACTGAAGAAGGGAGATAATTCCAGTCCCTCACTGACCTCGCTGTGCGGCGTGCGCATAATAAAAGAACAGGCCAGGCTGGCCTGGCCAACCAAGCCGATGAGGTAAAAGAGATGGAGGAAACTACGTCATTAAGTTTCTCCTGTGCAAGTGTGCAGGAGGATGCATTATAGCGCATTCACACTCTAAAAGCATCCGAACAGGCAATTCTGCGCCAGTGTTGTTTTAGACTCCGGAGCTTTGTTTCAACCAGATATTAGTCCGCGTAACTTTGTTAAATATAGCCTATGGTACTCGCCACCACTCACGATGCACTGAGTTTTGCAGCCAGCTTTGGTTCTTCCGCTAATTTCAGAATTTCTGATCCTATCCACCAAAGAAATTCCAAGCTGAGCGACTTCGAATATGTGGACCAGTTCTGCCGTGAGGCCACGTTTCGGCACTATACGTCATACTGGAAGGACACATTGAGTGCCTTAACAAATTTAATAAGTATCTAGGTACTTTTATATATACAGCATAATGTAAAGTTTAGTTGGTGTAAACATAAATTCATTAGAGTTTTACCGCATACCATGCTAATATTAAGAATATATTCAGATATTATGTATAAATATATACACATACTTAATCATTCGTATTACGCTTGATTAAACCTTTTGTTGGCGCTCAAGCATACTTTGGATTCTTCAATAATTACTTTAATTATATTTATCTGAATTAATTGTAGAAAGTATTGTTTTAGCTTATATGAGATTTTTTTTGATGTTATTTCGCTTTTTAATGTTTTAGGTAGTTAGTTGATTAATTAGGTTCGGTATGACATAAGCAAGACGGCTTAGTGTGGCCAAGAATGAATGTCTAGTTTAGTTAGATTAATATAAAATATTCAGATTCAAAGTCTGGTGCTAGAAATACTTACTTAATTACTGGTATTTTTGCATCTACCAAGATTGCTTTCCATTTGTAGCGAATAAAAAAAAATATTTTTTGTATATAAGCTAAAAATATTTCCAAGTAGTATATTGTAATATACTTAACTTAAAATTTATTCAATAAAACTTTTGATTGCAATGAAATGATTTGTTTTATTGGGTATGAACAAACATTAGCTTAGAATGTAATCTAAAAATTTTCAAACACTTTTCCTGGTGTAAAACGTTTTAATTGCATTTTAAAGCCTTCGTTTGGTTGCACAGATGGCCGTTTCTCTTTAACGAATTTATATGCATCGTCAAAACTCATTAACTGATATTGCATCAAATAAGCGATCGCTACAGTCGCCGTTCTTGACACACCTGCATTGCAATGGATCAAAATATTTTCATTCAGGTCGACTATGCAGCGAATAAATCGCAAACAATCCATTAATATTGATCTTATGTTGGTTTCTGGTAGATCAAGGCATTGTACAAACTTGTTATCAACATCGGCATCCATCTCTACCTCAATTCCAACACTCAACACGTGTTTGATGTTATGATTCTCTAGAACACTCTTTTGAGTGCAATCTTGGGATCCGATGTAGATATAGTCTGTGATCATGACAGGTATATCGTCCGGTTTATGGTCAACCACAAAACCATAGTTAGGAGTAAGGGGAGTGACTTTGTCGTCACCTTCGATGTATCTTTGACCATTAACTCTGGTCACAATGGTTTCTGTTTTATTCAATTTCTCTTTCTTCCTCTTTAATTCTTCCAAGAAACTCATTTTTAATTTTTTTTTTTTTTTTGTGTTATACACGTTATTTATTCAACAATTACTTTTAACTCACTAACTAATACTAACTACTTTTTCTATTACACAAATTTTCTACTATATATTACTGGCTACGATCGCTTCTACATATATCACTGTTATTAGACTCTTTATTATTAAATACCAAGTCTTCGGGCTTGTAATCCACTTTGCACAAGTAAAGTCCGTGAGGGGGTCCTGTGCATGAAAAACTGTGCCAAGAATGTTTTGAGGGTACTTGTAACATCACTTTTATCTCTTCCGGAGGTAATTTTCCTATAGCAACACTGATCAATGCACCCATCATCCGGCGTATCTGCAAACATTGTTACATCTACATTAATTAAAAATAAATCGTAATGGAGCCGTATCTGTACATACTAGAAACACTTGGAGATGACGTCACGTGTATATTAAAGTGACAAGGTTTCCTACACATTAACAATTTGTGGGGATTATAAAACATTAATTGATTGATAAATAAAAATAATAAAAATATATTGACAAATACCAATCAAAAAGAATCAGTCTTACGTGTCCTTGAAGCTGTGGAAGAAAAATTTCCAGTATTCGTGAGCCAAACAGAAATAAATCGGCAACAAATTGTACACATATTATGTTCAATGTTTGCTTTTTTGTTTGATGATGACCAAACTCACCTGATTGTGAACAAAAGATCTGCCTTTGAACTCAATATCCCAGTAATCGAACACGCCATCTTGTGCTATTGAATAGTTGGTAACTATAGATCGGCCAGGCTTTATGTCTAAAGAGTGTAAATATCTTCTGTTGTGTTTAAATTTGTCAAATAATTTATCAGATTTCTTGAACGATGAGAAATCGTGAAGGCCTGGGAAATATTTGGCGCCTTCTTTTAGTCTTTCAATGTCGAAGTTGGGCAAACTACAAACAAAGAATTCCACTTTTTACTTAGTTCAGGGGAATATTAATATATTTTGGAATCTTAACAAAAATAATTATTTTTAAATAAAAAATCTTTTGTAATGGCAGTCAAACACAATGACTATATGCAAGTCTATTGTCCAATCGACATGATGATACATGTGGCTTACTCGACTTAACAACTCGACTAACATAAGGGAGTGGTTAGTGTTGCCAAACCAGCTGCCGAGTTAGGGACTTCGCTCACTGCAAGAGTCGAGACGGCGTCGCGTAGGAGGCGATCAAATGGCCCGTCTCTACTATATTTTCTATGTAATCATGTGGGCGTCCGCTTACTACAAGAGTCGAGGCGGAGTCGAGTCAGGGCCGCGCGGGTCGCTTCTTATTCGTCGCAAAGTCGACGCGCCTCTGCCTCGACTCTTGCAGTGAGCGGAGTCTCTTAAGGACTGAGGAACGATAAGTGCACGCCCTCTAATAAATTTTAACGTTCATATGGACATTTTTAAAATACTTTAGTATTGACGATTATCTTTCGATCGCGTCGGATATAAATTATAGCCGACTAGCTGGTGCCCGCGACTTCGTCAACGTTGAAAAAGATAATATATAAGTAATAAACGTCTGACATCGTTATCGCTGTGATGACGGTAGCGCCCAATACTTTATATTTTTAGACGATCACTCGGGAACAGTAGGTACTTTTTTCTGGATAAAAGGTACCCTATGTCCTTTTTTGTATCCCTGACAACGTGTACCTATGCAAAATTTTATTTCATGATGATCGGTTGAGAAGTTAAGGCGTAAAAAGGTAGCAGACAGACAGACAGACTGAGTTACTTTCGAATTTATAATATTAGTGTGGATGTTCTGCTATTTATACCGACATTGAACTTAATAAAACAAAAAATCAACATTATCTAATTCTAAACCATTTTACCTTAAGAAGTGGCATCTTTTAAATTCTTCTATAGGAATATACTGGCCTATACATGTTAATTCTGGCAACACCACACCTTTTTTTAAGACTGCCAATCTGCAATAGAAGATAAGTAAGTATTAGTGGCAACAAACCCACAACAAAATACACAAGTTCTATATAGCTGAAGGTGTGTATTTATAGAATTATGGTAGTGTATTTAATAGTAGTCACAGCATGAGATATTTTGGTACATTTAAAGACAAGACGGAAATGGAGCAAATACATAATTGAGTTAATAAATAAATATCTTCACACATTCCACACAGCACCATCTATTTCCACAGTAAGCAATTAATGCTTGTATTATGGATACCAGACAGTTGATATACTACACAGATTACTTTTTTTTGTAAATACATACATATTATAAATATAAAACATCCATGACTCAGGTACAAAGATAAAATGTTAAGCGGGATTTGAACCCGCGACCGTTTGGTTAACACCTAGTGTTACTAGCCACTAGACCAAACGCGTGGTTAAAATACTTAGGTATTTATTAGTTTGGTTGTAGACATCTATACTGTTAATTAAAAAAATACAAAAAAAATCTTACACCCGCTAATCTCTGGAATAGTCTGATTTCGTAGCCAATTATGCTATATTTGATAGTCCAATTCAATTTACTGTTGAGATTTTATAATTACCATATTCTGATATTATTACGTATTACAATCGAGGTACGAAAACCCTCGTCAGTTTTCAAATTCATTCCTTTACTATCAATTTGTCCTCTTAGTACGTCTTAAACTAAAGCACTAATAGACGTAATCTAATGTAATATGAAACAAATGATACGACTATTTCATAACAGATGTCGCTGTCTGCAGTAGTTCTCAAAGCTGTTACTAGATGTCGCGGTTTCTCGAGCTAATATCGCGCTATCGACTTGTACCCTCCATTTATGAGGGCCAATTTTTCACACAACGAAATCATACTTACCTGGCACAGGGGACACCGTGATCAAGAAGGCGGTTCCCCCAGGGCGAGGCCCTTCCATTGCACTGCGGTTGGGTTGACCCTTGCGATTACCCCTAATGTGGGTAACTCGGGTGCGTAATTTTTGGTAGTAGGGACTGCGTACGCGCTGTCCCTCAAAAGATTCATTAAACAAAATAACTATTTAGAAGACTGCTTTAACAGCAGGTCATCATGCATTAGAGAATTTAGGAGATATACTTGCAGAATAGCAATAGCAGTACAAAAATCACACCAACCAGCCAGGGGCTATGAGCATGTCAATGACATAATATGAATGAATCGTTTAAGCTTTTTAGCAAACCTTCCATCCATTACATCCAATATCCATGTAAGAGCACATATTCTCAGACTAGTCGAACTTCCCCTGCCCCTTCTTAGATCTGGTTTTAAAAAAGGACCAATTGATTGCAAAAAAACTCATAATTTGATGCAAATCAATGATTTTATCAATAGGTTTTGATTTGATCAATTAGGTTTTGATAAATTAAGAAAATTTTTCGACCAAAAAATATCACAGTTAGTATATATATATGAGTATATATCTGTGTAAATGGTTCCATATAAAAGTATGGTGAGCGATATTAGTTTATATCTTATTCGAGATAACTTAAATTATATCCCATAATAAAGTGAAAATACTAAACTATACCAGTATACTAGTAAAAATATATTAACAAAAGGCAGACCTGTATAAGTATGTCCTTGAAATAGCATTATGTCTTGCATTAAAGTCATCATTAACTCTTAAGCACTTCTGCACAGAGATGCTTATATCATTTTTTAAGAAAAATTTATTAACTTCAAATGTGAGTTTTTTTGAACAACATATGTTCTCACCAGGTATTTCAATGTCAAAATGTGCTGCTGTATTTAATGCATGTACTCCACCGTCAGTGCTGTAAGTGAAATCAATTGCTATTTATTGAAATTAGACAATTTTTTATTGATATTAGGCATACTTTGATGGTAGTGGTCATGAGCTTCTTATATAATATAATATTAGTCATTGAAACACAACAGCATAATTATCCATATGCTGTTATTTCATGATGATCTTCTGTAAGGAGGTGGTTACTGCCACCAGATGGGCTGCCCAAATGACTGCAAACACAATGTGCCCTGCCACTACTTATATCATACACTTTTTCAATTTTATATCAATGGACTATTTTCTTAATTTTACTTTTAGAGTACTTTAACTGGGCAGCTTACAAGGGTCTTAAATTATTAAAGCTTACAAGTATCAAAATAGTGTGAGATTACTTAGTGGAAATTTCTTTCAACATATATAACAGTATTCTAAAATAACATATACTTGAGTTATTAATTTTACAAATAATTCTATATTTTCTTAACAAAAATTAGCTACCTATATACTTCATGAAGCAATGATCTTCTGAAATCATATTACGTTTAAACTTACCGACTGGACAGTGTAACTGCGGGATATATCAAAGGCCTCAGTTTCCCTAGAGCCAACTCTAGTAACCCCTGCACACTTTCAGGATCACCCCTGAACCGGCTGTCTTTGGACCATAGCTTTTGTGAAGACCTGCATTTATAATTTTATGCTGCAAATATTACCGTGTAAGTAAAATAACCACTGCGTTTTAGAATGTATGAAGGTTCTGTATATTTTACAAATATCAGAAGATATTTAGTGAAAACATTTTACCTGAATGCAGTACCTAAATATGAGAAAAATGCCAAGTATCTAGCTTTCATTCTTATATAAAAGAAAGTTATTTTATTAAACAATTAACAATCGAATTATGAATGAATATTATTTTACCTAATTTATAATCATCTGAAAACTTTAATACCGAAACTTTATAACCACAAAAATAAATGTATGAAAATAGCATGAATTTGAACTGAAAATACGATGGTGTTGGTGGGAGAACATAAGCACCAGCAGAATATAAACAACAACCACAGAATATTATATACTCACAAAATGAGTAATAAATATTATTCTGAAGTCAATGGTTCTGAGCCACAAGGCGAACACAGATTTGTATTTGTCATATTATTATTATATTATTTGTATTTTTTATTAGTTAGTCTGTGGTAGGGTAAGGTGAAAGTGAAAGTGAATGAAGTTCAAATCATAAAATGTAAAATGGTTCAACAGACGTGGCATATATTTACGGTTCTAATTCTAATAATTACTATTTTATCACTCGTCGGTGATGTTATTACAACATCGCCAGCCGTACCATGGTACGAGAACTTACCAGCAGTTACCATGGACTACAAGGTTCACATTGACGCCGGTAAAGAGGATTGTTATTATCAATATGTCCAACCGGGCGCAACATTTTACGCAAGTTATCAGGTAATAACATATTCTTTTAAGTTTTTGGCTATTTTCTAAGTCATGACTTTACGAGAGAGCATTTAAAAGTGATATTTGGTGATTACTTACTATCTTTAAAGTATTTGTATGCAGCCTTGAAACTAGTGCCTTTATTGATAGTCTACTTCTGTTTATAGGTCTTGAAAGGAGGCGATGGCATGTGTGGGTTTGCTGTAAGACACCCCAATGGTCAAATTGTGCATCCTTACGAATGGCGCCAAAGCGCTGAGTACGCAGACCAGTCTTCTTCTGGAGGATACTATGCCGTATGCATTGATAATCAGTTCTCGAGATTCGCTGGGAAATTAGTCAATTTATATCTGTCCGTGATTAGATATGATATGTGGGAGAAATATGCGAAAGAAGTTGAAGATCTCGATATGAACATTAAAAACTTTACCGTGAGTTTTGTTATAAACATTAAAAAATAATTTAACTGCTATTTTATTATGGAAATTATTTATTTGTATGATGATTTTAGAGTTCAATTCAACTTGTGGAGAGAAATATCAATGACATTCTTCAATACCAGTATCATTCGCGTGCAAGAGAGTCGAGAGATTATAATTTGTTGAATGACAACAATTCTTATGTGCTAAGGTGAGTTTCTTTTACTGTAAAGGTTTTCAGACAGGCTAACTTTAACATTTAAAATTCACACATTTTAAAATACTAATTAAAATTGTAATTATCTGTTTCTTTCATTTGTTTCTGGTAAGGTTGATTAATGAAATATACTTTTTCAAGAGGAATATTCTAAATTCTGTGTATTCATCTGATTATGAATATTATTAATAGGAATGGAGAAACTTTTTACTTGTTATTTAATTTATTAAATCGTAAAAAAATCTTTTACTTTCCAGGTGGTCCTTAATTCAAATTGTGGCAATAGGTGCAACTGGAGCGTTACAAGTGTATTTTGTGCGTAAATTGTTTGAAGTGAAGAGCAATTCGTCTAAAACGAGAATATGATCATGTTTTAACAATTTCGAGTTGTTATTATGACTTTCCACAAAGGCAATCTTGGTATCTATCTAGATTATAGTTTATTAAAGTAAGGCAAAGCCTTCTTATTTAAATTTGAGATATAAAATTCCAGTAGTGATGGTTCAAAAATATTATTCTTTATTAAAATGGATAAGTAAAATAAAGTAATAAAGTTGGTTTTAAAAATATTTTAAATGAAAGTGTATATCATCCTATTAACAACATAGGTGTTTATTTGGACATTGCTAGGTTCAAAGCAAAGATCCTTAACAAATAGAAAATAATATGTTTCCTGTACATTACAGTCGCATTTATAATATTAGTATGTAATAAATACTCACAGGCAATGTCAGCCAATGGTTTTTAAAGTCAATTTAATTTTATTATTTACATGTATTTTTGTGATTTGTGTTTTTATGCGTTGATGGAATAAATACAATTTTATGTGACTTTTTTTTATATACTTGGAGTAAAACTTGTAATTATTTCCATAAACTCTCTAGCAGGATTATATCTTTTAAATATTCTTGCATTCTGGCAGAATCGATGCGCAGAAAAAGTACATCGGCACAGGGTTTTACCACTTTCTCCAGAATAAGTCTGTGCTGATGTACTTTTTCCACTTTTTCTAGGATATCTATAGTTATTATATAGATCGCTATACTATATGGCTACTCAGGAGTTTAAAGGCGGATGAAGAGCTTAAGGGCGGCTAAAAACAATTTAATTTAATTTAAGGGACTTCCCCGAAACCCTGAGGCTATTGGAATTTTATATCTTAAAAAAAGTCATTCCACTTTTGTACTCTATGATCTCGAATTCTGTTGTTCTTTCAATTTTGACTTTGACATAATAACATTTTAATAAGTTATAAGGTTCACAATAATATTTAAGTGTATTTTTTCTAGTTATTTTCACGATCTGACTACTTAAATATAGAGAAATAGTTTGAGCATTTTTTTTAATATTGTTATTTTCCTACTTAATGTTGAAATTTGTATTTTTGTAAAGTTAAAATTTGTTAAATATCTATGGGCTAATTTCACTTTATAATATTATTTATATATTATATATTTTATTATATGCAAAAGTTTTCTGTCGCTGTTCTGTTATTAATATGAAATTAGCCACATATTACTGTAACAAATTAAAATAATAAAAACTTTATTGAGTATGTACTTAAACAATGCAGCTTTATTTATCTATACCTGTTAATCTATTGTTTACAAGAAATATGTCCAAGACTTGGGCCACCGTGTTTAGGAATTTAGTTTATCGTGCAAACTTAAAGTAATAATTACGCAAACTCAAGGTAATCCAGTATTGATGTTTTGATTTAAAAAAAAATTCATGATAGAAAACCATCGAAGTACTACAACTATGGAATGTGCGTCACAAATGCCAAAGCGGCACATAAAAAGTACGCCTAAAACGGAATCATGGCGGAGTCTTCGCACGTATGATAAAAAGTAGTAACGACCTAGTCACATTTTCTTTAAATGATGATTGGTTTTAAATGACAGATGACAGTTCATGCTCTACGCATTATGTCAGTTTTAAATGTTCCATACATAGAATAGAAATTTCGAGACTTGACCTGACTGCTTTAGACTTGACGGACCTGTTTTGGAAAACTAAGAAAAATTATAGACTTGACTAACTAGTGTCTGGATCTGCTACTTTTGATTTTAATTTCAATTTTGCCTTTTTTTATAAAAAAAAGCTATTACAAATTGATATTTTTACTAATGACACTGGCAAAATCATAACGCGACAATCGACATTAACTTGACGCTGGCAGACAATGGTCACTTTAAAATGAGCCGCATTGCCATTTAAACCTAAGAAGAAGAAGAAGAATAGAAATTTCTTTATTTTATATAATTAATTTTACAATAATTGGCTCGCCAGGTTCGAACAGTATTATTTACATACGTGTCTTATTATAGGATGTTATTGTAAAGTATATGGTGTTCCATACATTTCGTAGGGTTTTGTATGGCGTGCGAAACCCATTGATGTAGAAAACACTTAACATTCGGGTGTATTTTCTTTTAGGGGCACGTATGTACAACACAATGAGTACATTTATCCTGAAAAATATTAGGCGGCGCCACTGTCGTGACAGTGATAAAGATGTCTTGCATTATATCAGGTGTTATATTTATCAACGTTGACGAAGCCGCGAGCACCAGCTAGTTAGGGAAATGAAAAACAAATCAAATTTTATATGCATTTAATAATTTTAAACATAAATAAGTTCAAAAATTAAATAGTTACATGGGATGTATACGATTTATAACCAACAATTAACTTAAGTACTGTTGATGTTATGATTACTATTTAAAATGTTGGAAAAGAAAGTTGGAATGTTTCAATGTAGCCTGGAAATTCTTTCCTATGTATTTTATGAAAACAGTTACTCGCCAAAGTAAGTACATTTATTTAATGGTCCATTTATTTAATAGTTAATCAACAATTTTTAACCCTACCTACCTTATTCGGCTAGAAAGCAAATATTTACATTTTCAAAACAACAATCACGTTAAAAGACAAAATTATTTTCCATTGTTATTTCGTAACTCAACCCAGCACATGACTAGTTTTAATAAGCAGAGTTCAAATTGGAATTTATGATAATAACTTGTGTTTATATCTAAATTAATGTCAAAGTAATTACTTAACATAAAACTTATAACTAATCAGTGAAATGTTTAATTTAATACAAAGAACGCTATGACAATCTCATACGTAACTGTACATTGAAAGTTAATTATTATTATTATTTTCCAATTTTAAGTCTTAAATAATCTTATAATGTAATACTTTAGGGTTGCATATTTTCTGTAAGATTTTTTCCCATTAAATGAAAAGTAGTTCAGATTTTTTTATCAAAACTAAAGTTTTGAAAAACCACTCCTAAAAAACTACTGAGACAATTTTTAAATATGCAATATTTACAATATGACGAATAAAAAATAATAATAATGAACATTTATAAATTAGTAGGTATTTTTAAGAAGTCATACATTTTAACATTTATGATTTTAAATAAATATAGTATAAGGTAAGTAAGTATAATAAACAAAGAAAAAAAATCTTACAGATAAAATGCCTGAACTATTATAAGCACCGAGTAACTGCAAATCAATTCGAAAATGCTCCAAAAATAGTGCCAAAATTGCTTGTAAAAGTGCAAAGGCATTTTTCTAAGGCAGTATTTGGACGGAGATATTTAATACAATAACAATAAAGTCAAAAATATAATATTCATCGCCAGTTGGACAGCTTTCCAAGAATCGACTCTAGCAAAGACTTGTGGCAACACAGTAAAAAAAATTACTTGTGGTGAGTTATAAAGATTAGTTTCATTTTGTGAAAAATAGGTGTCTCTTATATTGCATCGTTCATGTTAGGTAAGGAGGACCGACTCTATTATTAAAAAGTGCGCCCAGAATACCATTATATTAAGATGGTGCTATGGTAGCATTGTTGAGTAAATTAGACAAAGATAGATATATGTAAGATATGCTACACTAGCGCCATTCTGGCCACTTTTAGAACCTTTATTTTATTGTTGGAGAGGACCACTTTTTCAGGTTGATTGTCATACGAGTCGGTACTCCTTACCTCTACCCTCCATAGTTCATATTATGTCTGTCAGTTAAAGTTAGTCTGTGGGTCACCAGCGCCATCTAGTGGCAAATAGAGACGTTTTTCTGACCGAGGTAAGTGCCGGAAGTCGGCCAGTAGCCTTTAACACATCGCATTGATAGCATTGGGCATTTAAGATAGAATGGGATGCAGCACTGTCACAGCTCATGTTAGGTCTCTTAGTTGAAGTAGTCTGTGTACTAGAGACGTTTCCTCTGGCCGAGGTAAGTGCCGGAGTCGGCCAGTAGCCTTTAGCACATCGCATTGATAGCATTGGGCATTTAAGATAGAATGGGATGCAGCACTGTCACAGCTCATGTTAGGTCTCTTAGTTGAAGTAGTCTGTGTACTAGAGACGTTTCCTCTGGCCGAGGTAAGTGCCGGAGTCGGCCAGTAGCCTTTAGCACATCGCATTGATAGCATTGGGCATTTAAGATAGAATGGGATGCAGCACTGTCACAGCTCATGTTAGGTCTCTTAGTTGAAGTAGTCTGTGTACTAGAGACGTTTCCTCTGGCCGAGGTAAGTGCCGGAGTCGGCCAGTAGCCTTTAGCACATCGCATTGATAGCATTGGGCATTTAAGATAGAATGGGATGCAGCACTGTCACAGCTCATGTTAGGTCTCTTAGTTGAAGTAGTCTGTGTACTAGAGACGTTTCCTCTGGCCGAGGTAAGTGCCGGAGTCGGCCAGTAGCCTTTAGCACATCGCATTGATAGCATTGGGCATTTAAGATAGAATGGGATGCAGCACTGTCACAGCTCATGTTAGGTCTCTTAGTTGAAGTAGTCTGTGTACTAGAGACGTTTCCTCTGGCCGAGGTAAGTGCCGGAGTCGGCCAGTAGCCTTTAGCACATCGCATTGATAGCATTGGGCATTTAAGATAGAATGGGATGCAGCACTGTCACAGCTCATGTTAGGTCTCTTAGTTGAAGTAGTCTGTGTACTAGAGACGTTTCCTCTGGCCGAGGTAAGTGCCGGAGACGGCCAGTAGCCTTTAGCACATCGCATTGATAGCATTGGGCATTTAAGATAGAATGGGATGCAGCACTGTCACAGCTCATGTTAGGTCTCTTAGTTGAAGTAGTCTGTGTACTAGAGACGTTTCCTCTGGCCGAGGTAAGTGCCGGAGACGGCCAGTAGCCTTTAGCACATCGCATTGATAGCATTGGGCATTTAAGATAGAATGGGATGCAGCACTGTCACAGCTCATGTTAGGTCTCTTAGTTGAAGTAGTCTGTGTACTAGAGACGTTTCCTCTGGCCGAGGTAAGTGCCGGAGTCGGCCAGTAGCCTTTAGCACATCGCATTGATAGCATTGGGCATTTAAGATAGAATGGGATGCAGCACTGTCACAGCTCATGTTAGGTCTCTTAGTTGAAGTAGTCTGTGTACTAGAGACGTTTCCTCTGGCCGAGGTAAGTGCCGGAGACGGCCAGTAGCCTTTAGCACATCGCATTGATAGCATTGGGCATTTAAGATAGAATGGGATGCAGCACTGTCACAGCTCATGTTAGGTCTCTTAGTTGAAGTAGTCTGTGTACTAGAGACGTTTCCTCTGGCCGAGGTAAGTGCCGGAGTCGGCCAGTAGCCTTTAGCACATCGCATTGATAGCATTGGGCATTTAAGATAGAATGGGATGCAGCACTGTCACAGCTCATGTTAGGTCTCTTAGTTGAAGTAGTCTGTGTACTAGAGACGTTTCCTCTGGCCGAGGTAAGTGCCGGAGTCGGCCAGTAGCCTTTAGCACATCGCATTGATAGCATTGGGCATTTAAGATAGAATGGGATGCAGCACTGTCACAGCTCATGTTAGGTCTCTTAGTTGAAGTAGTCTGTGTACTAGAGACGTTTCCTCTGGCCGAGGTAAGTGCCGGAGTCGGCCAGTAGCCTTTAGCACATCGCATTGATAGCATTGGGCATTTAAGATAGAATGGGATGCAGCACTGTCACAGCTCATGTTAGGTCTCTTAGTTGAAGTAGTCTGTGTACTAGAGACGTTTCCTCTGGCCGAGGTAAGTGCCGGAGTCGGCCAGTAGCCTTTAGCACATCGCATTGATAGCATTGGGCATTTAAGATAGAATGGGATGCAGCACTGTCACAGCTCATGTTAGGTCTCTTAGTTGAAGTAGTCTGTGTACTAGAGACGTTTCCTCTGGCCGAGGTAAGTGCCGGAGTCGGCCAGTAGCCTTTAGCACATCGCATTGATAGCATTGGGCATTTAAGATAGAATGGGATGCAGCACTGTCACAGCTCATGTTAGGTCTCTTAGTTGAAGTAGTCTGTGTACTAGAGACGTTTCCTCTGGCCGAGGTAAGTGCCGGAGTCGGCCAGTAGCCTTTAGCACATCGCATTGATAGCATTGGGCATTTAAGATAGAATGGGATGCAGCACTGTCACAGCTCATGTTAGGTCTCTTAGTTGAAGTAGTCTGTGTACTAGAGACGTTTCCTCTGGCCGAGGTAAGTGCCGGAGTCGGCCAGTAGCCTTTAGCACATCGCATTGATAGCATTGGGCATTTAAGATAGAATGGGATGCAGCACTGTCACAGCTCATGTTAGGTCTCTTAGTTGAAGTAGTCTGTGTACTAGAGACGTTTCCTCTGGCCGAGGTAAGTGCCGGAGTCGGCCAGTAGCCTTTAGCACATCGCATTGATAGCATTGGGCATTTAAGATAGAATGGGATGCAGCACTGTCACAGCTCATGTTAGGTCTCTTAGTTGAAGTAGTCTGTGTACTAGAGACGTTTCCTCTGGCCGAGGTAAGTGCCGGAGTCGGCCAGTAGCCTTTAGCACATCGCATTGATAGCATTGGGCATTTAAGATAGAATGGGATGCAGCACTGTCACAGCTCATGTTAGGTCTCTTAGTTGAAGTAGTCTGTGTACTAGAGACGTTTCCTCTGGCCGAGGTAAGTGCCGGAGTCGGCCAGTAGCCTTTAGCACATCGCATTGATAGCATTGGGCATTTAAGATAGAATGGGATGCAGCACTGTCACAGCTCATGTTAGGTCTCTTAGTTGAAGTAGTCTGTGTACTAGAGACGTTTCCTCTGGCCGAGGTAAGTGCCGGAGTCGGCCAGTAGCCTTTAGCACATCGCATTGATAGCATTGGGCATTTAAGATAGAATGGGATGCAGCACTGTCACAGCTCATGTTAGGTCTCTTAGTTGAAGTAGTCTGTGTACTAGAGACGTTTCCTCTGGCCGAGGTAAGTGCCGGAGTCGGCCAGTAGCCTTTAGCACATCGCATTGATAGCATTGGGCATTTAAGATAGAATGGGATGCAGCACTGTCACAGCTCATGTTAGGTCTCTTAGTTGAAGTAGTCTGTGTACTAGAGACGTTTCCTCTGGCCGAGGTAAGTGCCGGAGTCGGCCAGTAGCCTTTAGCACATCGCATTGATAGCATTGGGCATTTAAGATAGAATGGGATGCAGCACTGTCACAGCTCATGTTAGGTCTCTTAGTTGAAGTAGTCTGTGTACTAGAGACGTTTCCTCTGGCCGAGGTAAGTGACGGAGTCGGCCAGTAGCCTTTAGCACATCGCATTGATAGCATTGGGCATTTAAGATAGAATGGGATGCAGCACTGTCACAGCTCATGTTAGGTCTCCTAGTTGAAGTAGTCTGTGTACTAGAGACGTTTCCTCTGGCCGAGGTAAGTGCCGGAGAGAGCCAGCAGCCGGTAACGCTGTCGCAGGTTGCGCGCTCTAACATGAGGAGAGGCGATCTCGGCCGTGTAGGCTCCGGGGAACCATCCGCACTCCCCGTCTCGCGTTCTCTCGCCGTAGTACCAACCTGTCGCACAATAATCGCTTCAATAAACATTCAGATTATACGAATTTAGCCCACCACACTAAATTTTGTTTGTATCTACGAGGTAACCTTCGCAACTACGAATGCGATTTAAAAAAAATCTTTCACCAATATTTAGAATAGAATTTCAGAACATAAAAATAAAGATTCAACTCTTTGCAAAAGTATTATGTCAGCAATTATACTAACACTAGGATAGTTCTACTAATATATTACAATATACTTATGTATTTCAGTAGGTATATGTAATTAATAAAAATATATAGTTATGGCTGCGAGTGTGGACCGATCAAAAAAATAGTATAGAAAATATAAATTGCTATAATAGGATATTATAGCTACTAGGTCTGTGCTGGGCTAGGCTTTTTTTCCACTTCTGCGCATAGAATAACTTATATAGCAGGTGAGGATGGGCCTTCTCCAGTGCTTTTGCTCATATACTTATTTAATCACATTTTTTGACACCTAATTTAACTCCAAGAGATGTGTGTAAAGCGTCTCCAGACGAACACACTAGGTACTGAATCAGACATAAACAATAATACATTTTTTTAATTAATAAATAAATGTAAAAATATAATTTTTATGATTATTTAGGCCTATTAGTATATAATCTATAATATATATATTTTTAAATTTATGGCTGTATGTAATCTAAATCTAAATCTAAATAAAATAAAATAATATGACTTAAATATTTGAATAATGTTTAAAAACATACAAACCTTCGCTAGTTTTCCTGGTGACGTTAACGACGTCGCCCTCGGCTAGAGGCAACTCGTCGGGTTGTGCTGGCGCGTAGGCGAACAGCGCAGCCACTTGCGGACAGTCCCAACCGGCGTACACCGCCTCCCCCTCCCCTCCGTCCGCCCCTCCACCGGGCGGACACAGCGCCTCTGACCACCGCGACGCGTCCGTCTCATTCGCACACGACAGCAACTGCGATAAACATTTTATTCATCTATTAAATCCATACAGCTACTAAAAATATAATATACATAAAATATGTTTACAATTAAAATTTAAGTAATGTCTTGGTTAAGAAGAAATATGTATCCGTCAATGGACCGGAATTAAGGGAGTGGGAGAGCTATTCCGAGTGGCGCGTGATAGAGGCCTTTTGCAATTAGCTTATTGCACTTGAATTCAGAATAAGGAACTGAACGAAGATCTTCAAACAACGCCATCTAGTGAAGGAGTTTCAAACCATTTCTACGGTGCGGCCCTCGTGGTTCTCTAGTAAGGTCAACAGAAGCGCGTGTTTGGCGGCACCTGCGCCGTCACTGGCGCAAACCTCCAACAGCGAGCGCGGACAGTACTCCACCGCCACGAACGACCCCTCGCTGTACAAAACACGACACAATTGTAAGGCGCGCAAGGTTTCTTTTACTTTAAAGTCAAGTTATTTCAACCGCATCAAGAATAAAAACAATTAAAACATTTTACTTGTAAGCTAAAATTTTTCATACTAAATTAATATTTTTAATAATTAAATCAGATTATTTCTATGTAATTTGTGTGTCGTTCTTATATAAATTATAGAGTTGTATTGAGTTATGATTAGGACAGATTTAAAAAAAAAAAAAAAAAAAAAAAAAAAAAAAAAAAAAAAAAAAATTACCCTTTCTTTTTAGTAATTACTAGCAGATCATTGAACAGGAACAGATGCAGAGGGATCTTGCTAAACTTCTTGCCGAATGTGAGTTTCAATTCATCAGTCTTCCATATTAGTTGCGTCATTTCACCGGATCGCACCAGCCACCGGACAGGTCTGAAATTGCTTTAATTCATTAGTATAAGCATAGAGAAAGTTAAGCACTATTTACTCTATGGTATAATTATAGATTGAAATTATATTTACAATGGATTAAACTGAGAACAACTTACAACAGATGTAGCATGTTTGGGATCAATAGAAAGTCGGAGGTTAGTGTATCATTTTTATTTATTTATTTATTTATTTATTTAATAGCCAACCTTACAGCATGTAACATTTTAGAAATACATAAAAAGAGTTAGATTTTTATATAGCCTATTACAAGGTTAGACATATTAAAGTTTATAAGTACAAAAAAAAAAGAAAATACTAGTAATTTAAAAATAAAATAAAATATGATAACATTATATATACATGTATCTATAATAATATAAACATATATATATATGCACATTATATGCAAATACATACCTATAATCAAATATGCATGATCGCATGCGTGCATGTGCATGTGAGTGCGTGTGTGAGTGCGCGCATGTGAGTGCGCGCATGTGAGTGCGTGTGTGTGTGTGTGTGTATGTGCGTGCGTGTGTGTGCGCGCGTGTGACGGACTAACCTCCGATCTCGACGTCCGCAAGCTGGTCCGAGGACTGGAGCGTTGCGGATGTGGGGAGGGAACTCAATGGAGTGCGACACGCGAAACATTTCTTCGACGCGCTCCGTGTTGCGAGCGCCTTCGTTGCACTCCGACACGTAGTTGTTGAGGGTGGCAAGTGCTTTGACGCAGCCGCTATACTCGTGGTCGGTCGAGGCCAAGTGGCGAAGTACTGCGTCCACTAAGAGCGGTAGACGCGTCACGCGCTGCATCGGCAACATCAGGAACGAGTGCAACGACAGCGACTGACATGCAGGGTGGTTCTCCATCCTAAAACGCGAGGTTACATCAAACAAATTCGATATAAAATCTAAAAGTGCTACGTCACCGGGAGCATTCGCCTGTAATGTACAGATTCAAGCATTACATCAATGTGGGAGGAGAACAGAGTATTATAATGATACAATCTGTAATATTTCGGATACAACTTGTAACATCAGTGCGAACTATCCTGATAAACTAAATGTTTTGATAAAATAAAAATCTATTATTTTGATAACTATAATACTACTATAATAAACTAAAGAAATGTTACGTTACAGGTGAAAGTTTCCGTTGAGGGAGCACCTTTATAAAGTTTTATTGACCTCGTGAAAAGTCTGCAAAGAGACATGGTTTGAATGCATGGTATGATATCGAATTTTGAAGTCTTATTGAAGTATTACTGAAGTATCTTAGGTGAACTATTTGTTATTGGACATAGACCTCCTCCATAGCTTTCCAGTAAGTCTGGTCCGAATTCTACTACAAAGAAACTCAGTCACATACTTTTTTAACGCTGCAGCGAAGGTGGGTCGGTCCCTGAGTTTCATGAGCGCCTTGACCATGAGCGCCTGATTCTCGCAGTACTTGACGTACACGTGGAAGTGCTTCTCGGCGTGACGCTGCACGATGTCGCAGATGCCGTGCAGCAGGATGTTCTCCTGCCAGCACTTCTCCAGCTCGTTCATCAGCAGTTGTGAACATCTGCGCACTGAAGTGCAACGCGTCGTCGCAGTTATTTAAAAAAAATACCGGCAGAACAATGGCAATCTACCTTGGCGTCGTTTCTTGCTTTAGATTTTAACATGTTAGGAATCTTAGAAAAGTAATGATTTATCACATAAAAAAATATAAATCAGTTTTACAGATTTATAGAATTTTAAGAAGGCTATTCCCTTGGCTAATGGGGAATGAGCGGGATATAACGATACGCAGTGAATTTTATTAAAAATTACTTTTCCAATTAATTGAATTGCGAGCGAGAACTAGTAGCAGATAAGCGGAATTAGAGCGAAGTCAGAGCAGCTTATGTGCTTTCAGAGTGGATAGTGTGTAGTTTGTTCAAATTTTTGGGCGTTTCTAGTGGAGAAAGTTGATTGTATTAATGCTATATACTATAAGTAAATGCTTGCTATTGTACCTACCACTATTACAAGAAAAAGAAGTAAGCTAGGCCAAAACCAAGATTTTAGATGAACAACCAACCGCATTATAGAAAGAGCAGCAAAAGGCCACTTACAACAAATGTAAAACGATTTGAAAGACGGTTTAAGAGTCAACAGAGAACACATTCAACAAAAACTTAAAGAAAAAGATATAAAAACTGTGGATTTTAAAAGTACTTACATGAAAATAAAATTCTCACCTGGCAGTATAGTGGAGAACAAAGTTTCCCAATCGGCTCTGGGCATTATGTGGGTTTCTCTAAAGGCTGGATGTGCTATGAAGTGTGCTTCGAGAACGTTCAGTGAGTTCAGGTACGACGCTTCTGATGTGAGTAACTCAAACTTTGCCTCTTGGAGTCTTTTCTGCGCCGGCGCAAGTGAACCTGTGAAATATCGAATTTTAATTTACCCTAATTAAATAGTCGACTTAACCTCTGTGTTGTAATTGTCTTCGTAGCTACATCCAATATATATTATATGAGGTTACTTACTGAGTACCGCAGAGTTGACCACCTCCGGAACTTCGCACCACAATGTCCTCGCCGGTCCCCTCGGAGAGACGAGTGCCATGGCCGAGGGGCGAGGGGGCGGCGGTGGAGGGGGTGAGGTGGCGCTGCCCGTTGACGAGCTAGGCTCGTATGTATCCGAGTCAGAATCACCAATATCTCGGCACACCGACTGGTCACAAAAGCACAAAACTTTAAAACTGTAACTTTTCAGCAAACCAACAAACCACCCAGAAGTCAAGTAATGTCATTTGCTATTGTAGTTAGCCTGGCTGTAATATAATACGTCCTACATACTCGTAGGTAATACAAAATATCATCATCCTAACTAATGCTACGTATAAATGCGATACTCGTAGTAAGTTTGATTGTTTCTTTGTTACGCTTTTTCCGATCATGAACATTGCTCACACGTTGTAAGGCATACAGAAAAATACAATATTTTCACTTTCATCCGGAAAAAAAAAACTGTTGTCGATGGATCATCTCAAAATAAAAATTCAGTGCTAATTTGTGAACTATAAAGATTTAATAAATGTTTTAACATTTAAATAAAAGATGAGCCGACGATTTCCTACATAGGTACCTACTACAATATTGATCACTATATAGGTATGTCATATTTGTATTGCGATAGCATAAATTTTTACATGAAGCTAATTAATTATGTAATTAATTTTAATAGTTCCGTTTTAATTAGAACAAAGAACATAATTAAACCAATAGCCTTTCAAAGGTTATCTACATTAAAAGTAATTTAGCAGACTTTATTCAAGGTCTTCGTATTTGTAACATTAACAATTTAATGCCGAAAAACAGTCAGTATCAAAACTAACAATTAATTGGCGCCCGTGTTGTTCATTAATTTTTTTAATTATGATTTATGATTGCTGTAGGAACTATCCTATTTGATAGCTTACAGTATAAAATATGGTATTTGACCGACTTTTGTTTTTGTTTATTTAAAGTAGGATTCTTTGAAAATAAAATACAAATAAGTATTACAATGATTAAAATTGCGATAATAAAGTAAACTATAAAAAAATATATTAATAAAATAGGTATGTTTAGAACACTTAACATGGGTGTTAAGCTGAAATGTCTCCTAACTTTAATATTTAAGTACTATTTGTAATTTAAATTGTTTTTACTGACATAAATAAAAAACTATTTAGTTAAGTCCCTATTTTTTGTATTTTTAATATCCCTCATGCAATTTGTGAAAATTGCATGAGGGATATTAAAAGTGGAGTTATTTCCTTTTGGTTTGAAATTTAAACAGATTTTTGTGTAAATCTTTTATTATGTTAAGGTCGACAGACAGGCTGACGTTCCACTTGATGTTAGGTGGCTACTGTCGCTTATAACACAAGTAAAGCCTCATTTACGCCGCGCCGGAGCAACACGGTGCGACATTGTGGCATTCTACATACGAGTATAATGACATGCGCCACCTTGTAGAATGCTACAAATGGAAAACACTTGCGGATTAAGTAGCATGCAGTAGCTTATTTTACGCCGAGGTAACATCGTGTTGTAAAATTGGAAAATTATTGGTCTAGTCAATTGATTGGAACACCATAGGAAAATGGCCGATCAAGTCACTTTAACAGCCACTTACTTAGCAGCTCATGCAGCTCATAAACGACGGAAGAAGAAACGATGGTGGAAAATCACATTACTTCGAGATGGTCCAAAGACTAGTGTACTATCAAAATTAAAAGCAGATTACGGAGGCTCATTTATAAACTTACAGAATAAAAAATATAAACAAATTTTTTTTGACGCATTAAAATGTGGCATGTAATCCATCGGGTTCGGATACAAGGTACGATAGTCAGCCACATGACGAAAGGTGTTGTCATGTCGCACGACTCTTGCTACAATGTGCGACATTTTTAATTTTGTAGCATGCTACAATGTCGCACGGTGTTGCTCCGGCGTAAATGCGGCTTAACGCCACAGGTGCTGCAAGTGCGCTGCCGTTGGAATGGGATATTTGAAAATGAGCTCTGGCATGGTCTGTGGTTTTCTATAATGAATGTAGGTGCTTACTGGTTGCACAAGTGATGCTGAAACACAGTCTACCATGCCATTATTTTAGCGCGCAAAGCACAATATGTAAGTAACAAAATAGTCACCTCAACTTTGGCAGCGTTGTAGAATTGATAAAGAGGCTCGTGAGTGAAGAGCGAATGAGGCAACGGTGAGGCCGGATGTGAGCCTGATGAGGCGCCTGAAGATGAAGATATGTTGCCAGCTTGATAAAGGCCGGCTTCCGCGTACCTGAAAATTAAACCAAATAATACGTCAAATTTTAAAGAGACAACACGTGTTCTTAGGTCTAATAATATGTCCTGTTATAAGTGACAATAATATAGGTATATCATGTAGCTACTAGTAGGTAACTATATTATGTGAGCGTGCGTGTGTGTGTGTGTTTATGTCGCGAAAGTATAGATAATTTTAATAATTAATAACAAAGTAAACATAATAAGAAGAATTTCTGAAATATACCTTTTTGCAGGTAAGAGTTTAAGTTAATTTATGTAAAATTTTTTATAGTAAGTAATAGTTAAATGTAAAATTGATTTAGTTCAATATACCTTCATACACATTCTTTCTCTTTTCAGAGCAATTTTATTTAAAGTGTTTTAATATAAAGTGAACACTGTGTGGTTTATTTCTATGCTTTTGCTCGCGACTTTATCCGCGCTCCTTTTTCTTTGGTGCGTTAAAACTTATATACTTATCTATTCAAAGTAAACTTTATTGCTAATATTATATTTTGTCAAGTGGATTTTTTTTTGAGAAAACTACTTTTTTTGGATGAAAAGTGTCCTACATCCTTTTCTGTATTGAAATATGTAAAATTTCATGATTATTGGTCCAGTAGTTAAGGCGTGAAAGCATAACAAACAAACAAACATAAATTAAGACCAATCATCGCTCTTACTCGTACTTAAATCATTTATGTATCATCCGTTTGTTAAGTTAAAGTCTTAAACTGTGGGACCGTCAGCCTGTGTGCCGATATTTACCTACTAAAAAAAGGTTTAAATTTTACCCAGTCTATTTATCCACTGTCCACTGCACATTAATTTGACACAAGATTTTTAGTAGAATAAAATAAGTTAAAAAATCATAAAAAAATACACCAAAAAGTCACGTTCTTATTCAATTGATTAGTAAAAAAAATAAACATTTATATTTCAAAAAGTTTGGTTCAATAATAAAATAGTAATTAAGTATTGATTTTAATTGAACACTATTTTATAACAGACTTTCATATAACATTTCACGTGCGAATTGTAACCACTATGAAGTTCGTCTGAACAGTTTTGAACTCAGGTATTCGTTATACGTTACAGTATGGTACAAGTAACAAGAACTTCCATCTCTTTACATATAAAACAAAATCGCTGACAGCTTATATTTGTTTCTTCACTAACTTCTAATCCACCAAATGGATTTTGATAAGGTTTTCTCTAATGGAAAGAGCAATAAAGGACGAAGGTTTTTTATATATAAATTCCAGAAAAAATGTATGAGACGGGGGCAGGTCGTTATTATATTATATTTTAAAGCGAATTATTTTGTTTGATTGTTTTTTTCTTCTTTTAAAATATCTGTTTTCATTTTTAATTTTTCTTGTAATATTTTTTGAATTGATGTATAGTTTCTGTTCTACGAGTATATGTAAGTTATGTATCTGTGGACACGCTTTTGAAATATGTGTTCATTTTTTTGTCTTTTTTTCTATATTTTTGTTCTTATTTCTGTTTTTGTGTCCTAAAAATTAATAAAATAAAATATCCTTACTAACTGATATCATTAATCCAAAATTGTGTTTGTTTGTTACGCTTTCACGCCTTAACTACTAAACCGATATCCATGAAATTTTGCATACGTATATTAGTTGTACGTTCGCCGTCGCCGTTGTGAATGGAATTTCAAGTTGTAATCGCTAGTTTGTTATAACTTGGACCACAGTATAACGGTCGGTGTGAGAAACTGGCTGGTGAGTCATTCGCGATACTGTGATGTGAAGAGGTCGAGACGTCAAGCGCAAGTACCATTCCTGAATTGAACTTTAACAGGAACTTTATAAGGGCTATAATGTTGTTATTATTTTTTTATTACGATCCATGCATCAATTATTACGATGTTGACGGGACGTATTAGTGACGTATGCGGGGAATTTATAGGAATAACTTACTTATGCCTCACAAGTAGAAATACCACGCAGTTAACACGGTTTTTAATGTTTAGTGACTAAAAAGTCTTTATAGTTTTGTAGTGATTTAGTTTTTTAAATTTATTTTGTTTTATTTGCATTTGAAAATGGCAAGCAGTATAAGCATTTTAAAATAAATATATATATAAACTAGATTTACCGAGTAACTGTCGATCGAATTATAGTCGATCGACGCGAGGAACCGAGTAACGAGTAGGTAATATTTGGTTTTACACGGCAGATCCCGGAACAGGTAAATTTCGGAGACTCTGATATCGCATTTCATATTGTCCTGTCTAGTCCCATCTATCGCATTCTATTTTATCCTATCTAGTCACAGTAATAATTAATTTATCTGTAATATGGTTTTTGTGGTACAAAATTTACTAATTCGACTTCACTTCGATATGAGTTAATCGATTTGATTTGACTTAATCGAAATGTTCGATATATAAGTGTTATTATGACAAAGCTTGGGGAAAATATACGAGGAAAAAGCTTTTAACCCATATTTTAAAATTGTGGCAATGATGTATCGCTTAGCGCGACTTTCGTGTACTTTGTTTTTAGGCTTAAAATAAAATAAATATTCTTTATTGCATTGAGTCTCTTACAAGTCAAATACCTATCACCAGTTTAACGAGCACGTTTTATGAGAGAGAACTTTTAAGAAACCTCATAGTTGCTCTTTTCGACATCAATTTGCTACAAGTTTTCAATGAACTAATAATCTGTGTTCAGTCCCAAGCAGCTCCATAAGTCAATATGAATTATATGTACCTAATTTCTGTATTACTACACTTTTAAATTTATACATTGGTAGGGCTCAAATATGAGTTGGGATCTTATTATAGAAGTTATAGCATTCACATAAATATAAAAGATTTATTGATTTTCGCAGGCCTTGTTTTGTCTAAAGTACAGTCAACTTATTCTATGTTACACACACAATAATACGAGTACCTAACATATACATACATACATTCATACATGTCATAATACATGTTATAGTGTGTTATTATCACGTGAAAATAAAATATTGGTTATGTCGTGGACACGGCCGTGTGTTTTATGTGAATACGTGCACATTACGAGTGATATTTTCTTTAAATGCATTATACTATGAATAAATAATTCGTAGGTATTATAATTATCGTAAGTCTCTAACGAATTCGAACATACCATATAAGTATACCAAAAATATCTTTGATCCTTTAGCTATCGAGTAGTGTAATTAAATTTTGGATTTAGAAGATAGATATGTAGGCTTTTGTTATCATCAGATTTTTGAATTGCCTCCCACTATGGAAGCAAATTTAAAGACCTATTCACAAAAAAAAAAAAAAATGTGTGTGTGTCAGCTCCGACGCACGACTGGAGTTTACTCCTAATTATAAAATACATTTAAATTTTCACAATTCGAACACGCCGAAAGAACAACATTGTTCTTTTTTTAAAAAATATTGTGTAAATATCTCTGAAACTTTAGAGATATTTTAAAATATTCAAAAATAGAACGTAACGCATATCGTGTGACAATTTTAATTTTACTCCTATAAATTTTCATAACACGTGCTTATATATAACTCCAAAAATAATATATTGTATACTTACCACGAGGTATTATTGGCATTGATGATTGGCGTAGTGTCGGAACCGCATTCAGCATACCAAGAGGTCCGTGTGCGCGGGCCTTTATCTTTGCGGGATAACGTTGGCAGCAACCGCTTCAATTCTACAGTAAAAAAATTAAAAAAAGAAAAAATTAAACCATAAACAATCTTTACATTTAAAAAATAAATTGTTATTACAGTTCACGATTGAATGTGACTGTTGGTTATTTTATTATTTAGCAGAGAGTATAGATTATTAGCTGTGGCGGTAATATTTGTTAGTACATTATTTATTACTTTGTACAAACACTCATATGAGTTGGTTGCAATTGTGATTTTTCTATATAGACTGAATTAAAAAGTAAATTTTCATAGAAAAAAAATCATAAAAAATTCCTGCTTGCCGAAAAAGAATTTTCTACTGCGATGGTGTATAAGACCATTATTATGTTGCCAGCATATAAAAATATATATGTATAAAAAAAACAATAATAACTTTGGGCTCTAACGCTACGGGCCAATTTTTGAAAAGACCGATACTATGTGCTAGCATAGAGTAAATAGTACTTAATACTGGTTAAGTACTATTTACTCTATGGTGCTAGTTAAATGTACGAGAATTACTTTTAACTTTCTTAATGCGGAGAAACTGTGAACATCACCTAATGTTAAATGTAATGTAATAAATTATTCAAACTTAATATTATAAATTATATTTATGAAATTTTATAAAAATATAAAAAAAAATCTGTTCTACGAGGCTTTAATGAACTAAGTTATCCTTCCGCAAACCGCTAGCTAGATCACTAACATGAACAAAACTCAAGACATAAACTATGTCAGTAATAAATAAATTGCTTGTTATGAATTGTTTTATAAAAAAAATGTTTTTTATGTATAATAAAACAATTCATAACAAGCAATTGTTTGTAAATCATGCAGTAAGTCTAAGCAATCATGTTATTAAAATGATATCATCATCAAACCGACGTAGTGAGGCATTCTTAAGTAACTACGAGTATGTTTGTTTACTGGTCTCGAGTCCATATAGGTAAAGTTAGATAATGATCAATAGATTGATAATTGTTATTTTGTTTGCTATTATAGGTAAAGACGACTATCCTTAAATGATCTTTCATATATTAACCTATATTTATAATAAATAATTAAGTTAAAACCTACTCTTCATCCAACTATTTGTTGGATAAATTATTGAATCCTATTGCAATAAAAGACAAAATCTAACAAGCGTCAATCTCCTTTTTTAGGTGACACTTGCTTGGCAACAGATGACATTTAACCTCATACCTACAGCGTTTCTTTTGAGTTTCCAAAGAAAATATATTCATTTATTTTCAACAAATAGGTACACTACTAAAAAAATACTTAAGGCCACACTGTATTTTGCAGTTATTTTGGGCAGCCTGTCTTGCGGCAGTAACCATTACCCCCTTACAGAAGACCAACGGGGAAATTAGGTAGGTACTTACAGCAATGCATGCTGCTGTGTTTCGGTGAGTGAGAAAGGGATGCCAAAGCCTATTTCCTTATCCATTATCCTTAATCCTATTATAGTCGACAGCGCTTGTGTTATAAATGTTACTTGTGTTATTGGCGACGGTAGCCACCTACCATCAAGTGGACCGTGAGTCTGTCTGATGAGCTTAAAATAAAAAACAATCCAAATAATAAGTAGAAACGAACTAATATTTTCCCATAATAATGTATATAAATTGTAGGTTATAATTTTTTTAACATTATTATTATTACCTACTTATAAGTATTTATGTAAAGTTATGTATTAGTAGAAATTAGTTTTATGCAAATAGTTTTATAACAAATTAACTTAATTTAATAATAATTAACAATAAAATTTGTATGCACTTACGACCCATTTATGCCAAACACTTTTAAAGCAGATTATGTGGAAACAAAAACAATAGACAAGACAGAAACTTATTGAAAAATTAGACGTGCATTGCGTGTTAAATGTGAAGAATTACTATTCACAAGTGGCATAATGGCATTCATATGTTTACGATGAATCATCGTGGCATACGAATAAAGTGAGAAACAGGTGTTTCCACCTACCTACTTCAACATGCATCCTTATAAAAGGCATTAGGAAATAAGGCATTAGAAACACTTCAATTGATTTTATTGGCAGTGTAATCTGGTTCTGCTATTTACGGTATAAAATTGAGTGAATGTTTGTTGAGGAAAGAAATTATCCTAAAAATCCTGTAGGAAGTTTAAACATTTTTAATAATCTATATCTATATATTATCAGCGAGTAACATAGGCTATATTTTATAAAGTTTCGCGGGGGCGAAGTCGCGTGCAACAGCTAGTTATTATTAATTTAATTTATTCATTTATTTAAAAAATGGCGGTTCTAGGTGTTAAAAAGAATTCTTTTATGGATCAATCAATCTAAACTAATATTATAAAGCGTCACAGGAAAAATACGTTATTCATCACAAGTATTTAATTGTGAACAAAATTTCCCTTGATAAAACTTGATTTCAATCAACATCTTAGGAGATATCATAATTTTAAAATAACTCCGCAACAAAATAGGTATGGTAAGGTTCGGGTAAGTTCAATTCACGTACGCATCACTGGCCGGCCGCCGGTAGCTGCGAGGTACCATGCCGCGCGGCTCAGACGCGTCGTTGTGTCCTTACGGAACGGTTGTGCACGGCTAACTACTGAATCGATTTTTACGAAATTTAGTATAGCGTAAGCTTGAACCTCAAGAAAGGACATAATAATACTTTTTATCCAACCGCAATAAACGACATTCACGCAGACGAAGTCGCGGGCAACAGCTAGTACCTTCATAAAATTGTACATAAATTCATATCATTTATCGAAAGAAAGATACTAATAGCATCTTATGTTTTGGAAATATTTTTTTAGTATTGACATTGAATGTATATTTATTATTTAATATTTTTTAAAGAAATATTTACTCGTAAGTATTTGAAAAGAAAAACTACGGAGCTTTATTGCCGGTTTATTCCTTGCAGAAATAGCTTTCTGAGGATCTACAAATAGGTACTTATAATAAGTAAGTGTAGATAGAAAGAAAAACATATTATATATATGAATCCTCACTAAATTAAAAAAATATCCTTACTGGTAGTTAAATAATAAAAAAAAAAACACGTGGGATATTTCTTGTCAATATTTAAATGAAATTAACTATATATTTTTTAGCATTAGATAGGACAGATTGTGTTTTGTGTTGTTAAAAAATTCAAGTGAGTGTATTAAATAGAGGCAGCATTTTAAAAAAAAACAGCTAAAATTAGTGCATTAAAGAAATTTTGATTATTGTTAACGTTCACCGAAATTAAATAGAAAAAAAGAGTTTGGTGATAGAGTTAAAAGTTTATGTGTTAGACGAAAAAAATTAACAATAAAATAACAAAGACAGTGCAAAACAATACAATCACATGACATGAACATGTAACAATACCAAAACCAAATTTGTGATTATTATATTTTTTTAAAATATATCTACACAAATATACAAATATTACAAAATTCCTCCGCTTGACATAAATAATTAGGTACCTATTATTAAATAATATTTATGATTATTAAAATTGACAAAGAGCTTAATTAATAATGCAAAATTATGTTGCATCTACTTGGGAAATATTACTATTTATATGTATATAGGTATCATCATTGAAATTATTTTTTTGACAAGCCCGTTGGAGGAGTGGCAAGGGTGCTTGCCTATTATAATCTTAAGGACCTCGGGTTCTATTCCCAGGTCAACTCCGAGGGGTCAACTTTGGAAATACTATTCAAAGTTGGCTCTGGTCTGGATTTGGAAAGTAGCAGCAGGGCACACTAAGTTTCGCAGTCATTTGGGCAGCCCGTCTGACGGCAGTAACCACCCCCTTAGAAAATACCACCGTGAAAGAACTGCATAAATCTGTTTGATTCGGGGTTAGGTACTAGGCTAGGTATATTATTATAAGAAATGAAATTACTCTTTTATTATTATTATAATATAATGTACTTATAGAGGGTAGGAATCCTAATGTATGTACTGTACATAATTATTTACAGTCAAGCGGAGACACTGACCTCTGTTTAGCGCTGTCTTCGTTAGTAACGACTTATTTGATTGCCACCGAATTTAAAAAGGACCAGGCGGACAGACGTCAACTGAAACTTTTTCACTGGGCATAATAATCTAAAGCTCTTACTGGCTCCACCTTAGTAATCTTAAGGCAGTATTTTTTCAATCACTAAAAGCATTTATAATAATTTGTAATTTGGCTAAATTGAAAAGAGTATTTAGGTATTGGATTAAATCCTAAAACACACCTAGGCTCGGTTTTTCCCGTTTTTCCATATGAAAATATTCACTCATAAACTTGTTATTAAAAAAGGCAGATTGAAATGGATTTGTAAATGGTACCTAAGCGATCACAATGCCCTCAATAGATAAACGCATAAAAAGTGATGAGCGAAATCTTTATGAAGAATAATATATTATAATACTGGACTATAAGGGTCAGTTCACACCAGAACGCGACGCGGCGCGTGTGGGCGGCTTCACGCTGCGTCGCGCCACTTATAAATCATTGAACTGTGTACCTTTTAGTGTAGTAACATCATCTCAGCCGTAGGATGTCCATTGCTGGATATAGGCCTTCCTCATAATTTTCCAATAGGATCGGTCACAAGCAGCCTGAATTTACCGTCAACCCGTGGCCCTAATCAGGTCGTCTGTCCACCTTGGGGATCGTCATTAATCACGTGAGGCTCGAAAGGGAGGGAGGGGGCTTCGGCAAAAATCACTAAATATCACAAGGTTTGTATAGTAAGATAAGCTAAAAAATAAAAAAAACATCACATGATTAATGGACGACCCTTGGTGGTTTGGACGTCCTACGCTGCGCTGACGGTCCGTGGCCTCCACACGAGAATCTTCCGGCCTCAGCGGGCGACGGCTCTCCGTACTATGTGCCCTCTGCCACTTCAACTTACTGATCCGTCGGATTATCTCGGTAACTTTCGTATGTCTACGGATCTCCTCATTACTAATTCGATCTAGCAATGTAACCCCGAGCATAGGACTCTCCATAACTCGTTGGGTTTTCTTACGAGGCCCATAGTTACTGTTAGAGACCACGATTCTGCGAGGCAGATATCATCACTCGCAACATATATTGGTCGAAAACTTTTGTTTTGAGCCACTAAGGAATTTTGGATGAGATGTCGCGAAGCTTCCCGAACACTGTCCACCCGAGCCGTAGTCTTAGTTCTAGTACACTATTTAAAAATAAAAACATTTTCAATAATGAGTGGTGTTGTGTCGGGTGACTGCTCGAAGTGACGCGCGTTAACGCTCGATGTTATGTGAGGGCTTTTATTCACCTCTTGCCACATACCACGTTCGATATTAATTGCGTGATCGAGCATTTATCCATTTTAGTCTGTTCTGTGTTAATTGTCACTTTAAGTTATGATTGTAGAAAACTATACAATACGATACAGAACATACTTAGGATTTTAACTTTAGCTTAAGGAGTAAATCTTTTTGTGAGTTGGTAACACTGTGAAAATGTCTTTCTTTTGAATGGAAAGACAAAAATATAGGGCTTCTGGCGTTGAGTTTTTGAAACGGGTTTCATTATTGTGATTATTGATTAGCGGGCAGTGTGGTCGCTGCAGTAAGGCAGACGGGAGTGGGGAGAGTCCAGTTGACGCCGGTGCGTACCTTCGTTGACAGCGCTAAGGTCAGTGGGGCCTGGCACTGGAGGCGGCGGCGGAGGTACGCTCGGCCTCTCGAGCGCCAGACAAGGGGAAGACTCGGACCAGCCGGGCCGCAGCCGCGTACCGTCACGGCGTCGTTCCGGAACCGTCGGCGACAGCGTATCCGAACCGGGCGCCGTGTCGCTGCTGCAACAATCATACATCCTTAACTAAGAATAGTTGAATTTCTATTAATACCTATTTATAATTTGTATGTGCATTTGCATGTGTGTATGTATATACTAATAATAATAAATATAACTAATAATAAGAATTTCAAAATATTATACCTAATTTATACATTATTAAATGTATAAATATTAAACTTGCTAAAATAAATTTTATAAAAATAAATAAAAACAGCCTGTAGAAAGTGTGCATTCTTGTTGTCAACAAGGATGCGCTTATATGAGTTAGCTGCATGTTAGAGTGGGACAAGCAGGTTCGTTGTGCTAAAGAGTTGAAATTGTATCTACCTACGAATATGTGCTTTTTTCTTTTGTTAGTAATTCTGTAAATTTATATTATTGTTGACAACTCAAGTGTACGGTACAAACTTAATTGAGTTTATAGTGCATCTAAACTGTGTACCACCAATTGTTTTTTTTTGTATGTAAATAAAAAAAAATCAAAAATCCTCGTTGATTAAAAAAGGTGTCCCACTTTTAAAGTTGGTCTTTAGTAATTCGCCTTATTGTCCGAATCTGATTGTTTAGAAGCGACGTTTAAGGCTTGCTGGTGATTAATTCTTTCTCCTTAGCTTTTTTTTGTGGACACAAATATTAAGTACTTTACCAACTAAGTAGGCGCGGCGGTCTAGTGTATATTATATGCCTTATAATATATATGTATGTATATTTCCATTACAATTTATCAGAGTAAAAACGATATAAAATTCTATGTACTCACTCATAATAAGACACAAGAACTTTGTAGAACAATCTTTCAAAACACATTACATAAATTTATATGTCCATATAATTTCAAATCAATTTTAAAACATATTGTTTCAATTAAAGATCGTTGCTCAGACATACTTAATCAGACTGACGAGCGTTTGGTCTCGAACTGTTTAGTTACTTTATTGTTTTCCTTAAACTAAACAGTTGCTCTCAATAATAAATTTCATTTATGTATTAATTAGACAACAGTTAAGTTATCAATGCTTACTGAAATATTTACGTCTTCACTCGATTATTTAAAGTTCGAATTAGTAGATTATTTATTTGTTAGCTACTTTATTCGACTTTTGCATTGAATAATTAATTGCTAAGGTCCGTGGGGTCCAGTCAAGTATGGCACCACACATTGGCTCCAATATTTGGACAAAAAATCTAAAAGCGCTCAACGCGCCTAAAAAAAATTTCCCATAAAAAAAAAGACTCACCAATTGCTGAATCCAGAATCGCCGTCCATAGAGTCCGTTAGGTAAAAGGTTGAATTGGTGATTTTCAAAGCGCTCGGAACGTCTGTGTTCATGTCGACCGCTAACGAGGAGGCTCTCCTGAAGCGCGATTTGAATGAAAAATACGTCTTCCTAGACAACGAACCGCTGTCTTTTTTATTGTTTTCACTTGTCGGCGTCGTTGGCTTCTCTGGCGGAGGTTTTTCGGGTAAAGGCGGCGGCACATCTCCGCAACTGTGCCGCTTGTCGCACATCGTCTTGAGTTCCTCCTTGAAAGACCCGTTACTTTTCATTGCATTTTCAGTCTTATTCAATACGGGTTTAGAGTCATTGAAACTCAAGTTGGTGTAGGTGTGTTGGCATTCTTCCAGTTTCTCGTGATTGACGTAAATTGGTGCGGCGACGGTGTTCTTAGTTTTAGTGGTCCCGTCGCTGGTGGCGTTAGTTTGGGCTGTCGACGGAGATTTCATGAATGATTTTCCATCCATTGCCACTAGAAGAGAAATTATATGGAAAATAAAATACAATGAAGAGAATTTTTTTTTCTGCTAATTAAATATAAAAATCTTTCTCCATTAACGCTCCTTCCCATTAGTGTGTTTGCATAGTTCGATCTAAGCGTATACATTCAGTGGGATAGACGGCGGGAAGTGACTATTTTATACTATGTAATGTAACATATTTATACAAAAAATACACAAGATCTTAATCAGGATTATTTTTAAAAAAATTAAAAAAAAAAGGAATTAATTCGCCAAAATTTCAGTATTTCAATACCCACGATTCAAGATTTAAAAGGACTTTACTTTGGGTAAATTCTTTTTATCTACATAAATGTTCTATACCCATTATCTATTCTTTTTTATAACATAGTAAGTATGAATTGAAGTCTCTTTCCTCGTCTGTCTGTATGACCGCTAACTCCTCCACGCCACGCAACAGATTTTGATGCGGTTTTCACTATCAGTTAGAAATTTTTTCAGGGAAAGTTTATATATAATAATGAAACCCAAGTTTATACTTTGCAATCAAGTCGCAAAATTTATATATGGCTTACGTAGGCTAAATCGTAAGAGATACCTAAAAATTATTTACTAGAGAATTGTAGTTCTTTGAAATCGTAAACAAAACTCCACTATGGCATATCTTTATCTGTTATGGTTGACTCACAGTAACCATTTCTTTCATTCAATATTTAACTCTATGTAAGTATTAACCATTATGTCTGTTTCTCCGCAAACAAACTCGTAGAAACTAAAATTGTAAAAGTGGCGGATTGATTGTTCAAATAATAATAAAAATAGATGAAACAAAGCATTAAACAATAAAAATCGAATTAATTTAAAGAAGTAATTGTAAATTTGAACACTGTAAGTGAATATCCGATATGGTCTAGTGGCTAGGATACCTGGCTCTCACCCAGGAGGCTCGGGTTCGATTCCCGGTATCGGAAACTTAGAACCGAGTAATAATTTTTTAACTTTTTTTTAACTTACCAGAATATCTTTTCGTTAGGTTTCGTTTAAGTTGTCTCATTTTTTTTTGAGCTGCATTAGCTATTTTCGTCAATGTGTACTGGCCGCTAGGTGGCGACGGTAATCGTGCCGTTGGCAGTGACGGCAGCTGTTCTTTATGTATAGTCTAAAAAAAAAAAGCAATTATTATTTGTAACTTAAGTATATAAAAAAATATTATTGTAAAATAGCCAATTCGGTTGAAACAAGACGCGACTGAGCTTGGGATGCGTTTTCACTAATATTTTTTTATCTTATCACTTTTGATAACATTCTATTAGTCACTTTATGTTGGCAATAACACTGTAAGATTATTATTATTCTGTTTAAATCCTTTTCTTAATATTTCAGCGGAAATCTATTATCGCACAAATAAATAAACATATATAACAAGTAAGTTGTAACAACCGTAAAACCGTAAACCTATCTGTAACAACCGTAAAAGTATGTACGAGTATGTATAAAATGTTAATACATTTTACTGGCTTTAAGATCAAACAATAATTGAATGTAGACACATTTTATAAGTTATATATTAGTAACATGACTAAACGATTAAAAAGTTACAACGAGCTCTCTACAACATTGATAAATGTTATGAAGAAATTACATAATAAATATTCTAGATATTCTTCTCTATAACTGTTATAGACTGTATTCAGATTGTCCGCGAGTAGTATAATAACTCGTTTTCGTTAAAATGTTACACTCACCTTTTCATGGTCATCTGAGTCTGTATCGCTGTCGAAAGAATCGAAGTCTTCCTCGATAGGTGTGTGAGGTGTATGGGCTGGTGGGTGCGGCGGGGATGGCTCCAGAGACTCGTACAAGTGAACCGAGTCACTGCTGTCACAGTCTGTAGACAATTCAAATTAAACCAGTTGAATAGGGGTTATAAATTGCATATAAAAAAACTGTAAGTATACGACTGCAAACCCTATCATTGGACACCAACTTTATGGTGTTGTAGTATACTTACTTAGAAATCGTACAAGGCTATTGCGCGCGCACGCGAGTTGTTTTAATAGCTCAAACAATCCAATGTTCTAAATATAAAAATATAATTATTTTTAAAATCGATTAAATGTATACAACCAGTAAAACCAAACCAGGAGAGATTTTTGCCAGAGAGGCTTAGTAGGGCTTTGATTAAGACGCCAATAATTAGGATGAAATCGACTAAGAAACATTGCCTTTGATAGAATCTTTGATGGTAGATAGGTAGTTGGCCACAATCGCTAGCAACAAACATGGTGGATGCAAAGTGCTACCGATATTTAATGTGAAAATAGGAACTATTGTACTAGGTATCCTAAATAATTGCGCAATTTTAACGTGGGACCTTACCAAATACAATTCTATCTGTAAAATTAGCAAAGCACGATTAGAAGCAGCTTAGAATTTCGCATGACAAATCCTCTAAGCTTGCAATTATACCATAACTAACAAATGTCAAGGCCTACGCAATTACATAACGACGTCGGGCCCCGATTGGCGTCACGGTGCAGCGTGCCCGCATTTGTTTTTTCGTAACTTGTGTTGAAACGGCTATTTCACCTGCTCGTTTCGCATCTTGTGTCTTATGAAACCATTGACAATTTTAGTGCCTAGGTAACGTTTACTCGTACAAGTTCTGTTCTTGGAATCCTAACTAAAACTTATTATAAATGCGAAAATAAGTTTGTCGCCTTAATTACTTAATCGATCATAGCAACATTTTGCAAATAGACAGCGACATTAACCTATAACCCAATAATACCTTTAATCTGGTAAAAAGCACTGTTCCTGAGGGATCTTCTAGTAATAAAATAAAATAATTAACACTTGAGAAAAAATTTATAATTTTGAAAATTATAAATCAAAACTATGCAGGTTTTGCTTATTAAAAAAAAGTATTAATTGAAAATAAATTGGCATAAATAAATAAATATTAATCAAGCTTGTATCATATACGAGCCGATAATAATACTGTGTATTATTGACGTGTTTGAATGTACATGGTCTTGTATAACTTTCTATCAAAAGTAAAAGTTAATGTATATTATAAGTATAATCATTGCTCCACTATGTAAAGTAGACGCATGTACGAGTATCTACGCATAACTAGTATCCATGTAATTTATCATGCAAACATTATACTCATATCAAAAGTCCGAGATCTAATATTTATTAATTTTAATAGTATTAGACAAAAGGAAGTGCCTTTTTTTTCTAAATTTATCTTAATAAGTAAATGCTTTAATTAATTACTTATTAAAATGTAACTTGTTATAACAAAAGTTAGTTACCAATAAATGCGTTGAGATCTTGCACTTCGAAATCGCCATCTCTTAATATTGTCCTCACGCTGAGCCACCAAAGCGGCTCAAACGCTTTCAACACTATTACTTCATTATCAACCTCCAATTCCCTTAAAACATTCTTTGTTTCTTCATCATTAGTACTGTAGTAAGGGGACTTGGCACTTGTATCGATGTAAATATTCGTCGGAGATGTTATAAATACTATAAAAATAACATTCAAGGTGATATAGGCTTATTGAAACTTTGAAAATATTGAAAAAATACGAAACTTGAGACGAACAGAAATTAAGAAATTTAAATCATTTTACAGTCTGTAGGTATTATTATAGTTTTAATAACACGTAGGAAAACATTTAATTATATATTAAAGTAAATAAAGAATTCATTGATGTTTGGGCACTTACGATTTTGTGCCATTTTGTTTAAAGAAACATTAAATTACATATTTATAAATATTGTAATAATAATTATGACTTTTTTTTTTAAATATTTGGATGTTAATGAATTGGACTTTTTATCCCGGTAGTGTGTTCCTGTGTGGTAAGATATTATCACGTTATTTATTAATAAATTTCGTTAAATATATTTATTTTATTTTAGGGAAACTTACAGGTATTATTACATGATAACAGTTTCAATAGATAGTTTACACCTAATAAAAATTTTCCATTTATAGTTTAAGAATTACAAACTAGTCTAATAATAACGTTAAAAACAATTTCTTTTTTTTTTTGGGATATTGAAATAACAATTTCTTTTTTTTAAAAAAAAGAGGGTCAAAATATTTATATTAGTAGATTATGCCTAAACTTATTAATATATTCTTGCCATTTTATGTGCAAAATTACCGGAACGAAAGTGATTGAACCAATAACCCACAGTTCGTTGTTATAGTCACGCTAGTTCCGTGTACGTCATTGATATTGAGCGCGGTTTGAGACGCATTGTTTCCTTGTTGGAAATAATATTCAAAAATAATATTTTTTTTATTATAGTCCATGTTTTAAATATGTAGCTTTTATGCAGAGAAAACAAAACTAAAACAATTAAATGAATACTTAACTAATTTTGAAAAAAGAACATGTTTAGATAATAATTATAATATTTATTTGAATTTAGAATTGCATTTCAACAAAACGACAATTTCATAGGTAACTTCTTAATGTTTTAATTTTAAAATGTGTCAATAGATACACAAAGCAAAAGCTACTTTTTTATTTGTTATTTTTTTTAAATATTTTTTTAATTAATTAAATATTCTGTGTGCTGTGGAATTTATCATAGGAACACAGCAGTGAAGCAGAGCGCAACAACTAGTCAAGTTAAAAATGGATGTATATTGTATATGAAATTAGTCTGTATTATGTTATATATTAAAAATCTGTTCTGTTGTCATCAAGACTTCGTTTGTCTAGTGAGAGCACAAATTACGTTTAGTCTATAGTTAGCCTATACCACCTTGATCGCCGCAATTCCTTCGGAATGTCCGCGGCCTCGGCGGAGGCGGTCCAACGCCACCGTTCACTGGCGGCTTCTCCGATACCATTTTTCATCATCACTGTTATCACTTCATCACTTCGTAAAAATCACTTGCATTTTACGAACAAAGAGCGTTCACAATTAATTCACACATGAGTCGGTTCGCCATCTACGTCGGAGAGAGTTACTTGGTTGATGTACCGAATGGTCGCCGGATTGACGCAACGTTTTGCACATTGACTTCCCGTACCAGTCATTTCCAAACTTATTAATAAATGGGATTCCAAAACACATTATACCTATTCAATAGATTATGTTAATTTATAAACTATTTATAACTTTATAAAATATAGCCTATGTTACTCGCTGATAATATAGCTTCCCAACAGTGAAAGAATTTTTCAAATCGGTCCAGTAGTTTAGGAGCCTATTCAATGCAAACAAACAAATGTTTCCTCCACAGATTATAAGGACTATGTTGTTTCACAAGTTTCCTCTTTATAATATTAGTATAGAAAGTATAGAATATTACTTTATATGCTATATGACGCAATAGAAGTATATGATATACAGGTGACACGGAATTCCTCATATTAATTTCGGGACGCGAAACTATGACTATTTTAGAGTAATTTAACCCCAGTCAATACGGGCCACTCTCGATAAAAATGAGTTTGATAATATTTTAAAAATTATCCGGATTTAGGATTGCATGTCAACATGTCAAAGTAATTTATCATTTGATATACAATACATTAGGTATAAAATGCTCGCAGAGCTTCTTAAGCGGTCAACAGTTTGAAAAACGCTGCTCTAGACGGTCAAGTTATAATAAAAAATGAAATAAGCCGGCAGCTGCTGAACCGGGCGTCTCAGGGTCAACTGGTCGTTTCCATCGGCAGTATATACAGAGTGAGTACCGAGCGACAATGATTTTTTTCCTCATCTCAATGCTATGAGCAATATTCTAAGGAGCAGAGCAACTGCAAATGTACCGAATAATGGTAACAAGGCGAATGACATTGATTGTTAGTGCTAGTTGCGTTTTCAATGAGCGTACAAGGAGCGTACATTGTACAATGCTTAACGAAGCCACAGACTAAACACATTGTGCACAGACTTCGCATTTTGCAAGATAATTTTTTAAGCTTTACCTAGTGTAATACTTTAGTATCTTCGAATTTAGGTAATAATGTTTTAAGACTAGAATGTTTTTGACATTTCCAAAGTTGTCCCTTCCAGGCCAGTCATCAGACAATGAAATGATTCTAAAAATATATTATATAAATAACATTTTTTTTACTATTTTCGTGATTAGTGGATATGCGGAAAACTCGTGTGAGGTCGGAACGTATCGTTAGCATGTGATATATGTACTTAATTGTTTATGGTAATGTTGCAAAACTGGGCGGTGCCGGTGCAGTACTTGTGTTATAGCTTTGTAATCAGAGCATTACACGTTACGAAACTTTAGCTTATCTGTTCTGTTCCTTAGCAGAACTGCACAATCAGTTAATAGTTTTATGAACTACACTATTGTAAGCAAAATTAATTTATATGATATGGCTTATAGTGAATTAGATGTAGTTTATGTTCGGCTGGAGTTGTAAATTGTACCTACCTATTAAATGAAATATTTTTCTTGAAATATACAGCATATTTCAGCTATAGTAAAATTAAAGTAAGTTCAGCATATAGTATAATTTATGAATTTTATTCGCTTTTCGCGTCTGATGGCTGTATGGCCGCTAATTCCTCGTTAACCATGCAAAGGATTTTGATGCAGAAATCCTTTGCGTTAACTGAACACAATCAGTTAGATAAGTTTTCACGTAATTTTTATATACCTATATAATAAAACTTAATTAAGTTTTTTTTTTGGCGAAGCCGGGTGTGGGTCGCTAGTATTTAATATTTAAAAAACCTACAACACTTTTAACTTGAACTACAATGCAGCGTAATGCCAATACGTTGTACATTAATCCCCACAATGACTACTCTCTATAGACTACTTTCTATAAGAAAACTAAATAAAAGTATTCTGTGGATATCTTATAAGAATTAACTATATTGGTAACTAGCTGTTGCATGCGACTTCGCCAGCGAAACTTTATAAAATATAGCCTATGTTACTCGCTGATAATGTAGCTTTCTATAGGTGAAAGAATTTTCAAAATCGGTCCAGTAGTTTTTGAGTTTTTTTCATTACAAACATACAAATCTTCTCTCTTTATTATATTAGTATAGATAACATTAACAATAAACGATAGACGCTCTATATACCGTAGAAATTGTTCTGCAGTTCAAGTATCATAACGGATACGTCTAATACTGAATCTGGGATGCTCTGTTAAGCATTCATTGATCATTGAAGCTTTTGAATTTCATAGATATTTAAACAGTTTATTCATTTATTCCATTGTCATTTACTCGACCGTAAAAAATAGTTTTAAACTGTGACATTTCCTTTTTTATGTAAAGGTCGACAACCAGGCTAACTTAAAGGGGCATAAAATTGTTGTGTTTAATGTTCGTGAATTATTTCCTATTTATTATTTAAAATGTATCCAATAAATACAAATATTTAAGTCACAATCTAAATTCAGTTTCATCTAGGTATATGATATTGCAATAATTTTAGACTAAGTTATTGAGTTTGTTTGCGAAAGTGAAAAGATAATTTTAAAATAGCCAAGAGGCACAGGCGACGTGAATTGTAAACTTTCTCATGACTGAGATATTTATGTCGAACAACTAACTATTGATGATAAATAAACGTTGAATGATAAAGTAAGAAAGGAAGAGTTACCTAAATATTAAAAATGGTAGTACCTAACTCAGTCTAAAGTTGTAGATACGATATGGTAAAATTTAACTTCATCACACAGAACTTTAATTTAGAAGAATTGATTAATAGTATATTAATGGAAATATTGAATTAAGGCAATCCTTACAAATTTTAAAAATGCCATATACGTTGTGAGGCTTCCAGAAAAGGTTTTTTATACTGATGAAAAACTACTGTTCCCACGGGAAAAAAACAAATCAATGTTTTAGGAAAATAATTAAGAAATAAAAATTGAATACATTTTTCAATGCCTTAGAAAAGAGAGACACTGACACGGTCTCGATACGGTAAAAACCGTAGAGAAACGATTTTAATTGAAAATGATATATTTAATAAAATAAGAGAAGTTCTTATATAGTGTAGGTATATTTCTAATACACACCATGTGAGAATTGTACATTAAATAGGACTTGAATAATTTCACAATAAAGAAATTTAAGAATAATTAATATTTGGTTTACCGTGTGTACCTACACAAAACGATAGTTAAACTAACATTGTAATATCTGTTGGAATTGGTGCTGGTTCCGAATAGCTGCGCGCTCAGTGGGTCGAAACACGCGGATGTGTTCACATAGACACGTTGTAAAATGGTAACTCGAATAAATTCAATTTACTTATTTGAAAGCAAATGATTGTCTTCTGATATAAAAAAAATATATAGACAAAGAAAGCGGAAACAAGGTAATATATAGAGAGCCTCGGCCTGAGCTGTTGGTTTCTGGCGGATCTTATCACGTTTGGTAGATCGATGGCAGGAAATACGAGTAATAAATCCACTTTTGGTATAATAAAGGAAATATATTAATAGTGGAACAAGTTGTTCATTTACTTAGATTATACAATAATAAGTCATCTATATACAAGAAGGTATGGCTACTGCCAGTGCTAGATTAGCCTATATAGCAAAAGTAGCAATTGCTAAGGGCCCCGCGCATTGGGGGCCTCGAGTACCCCGCCCTGCTTGGGCGTAAAATAATTTTTTCAGCATAAATATTTTACTTAAAAGTTTGAATAAAATTATCTTTATATTATATAAAAAAAATTAGAGAAATGTCGCTTTATTTTAACATTTAAAATCCACGAAATCACTTAACACCTTAAATCGAAGATCCTAATACAAAAAAGGGCCTTTAATTGATGGAATTTGGTATGGGGCTCGAGCATCTTAATCCGGCACTGGCTACTGCGAAAGTGCCAAAATATAAAGGAGTACCAAGTACAAATAAATTCAAGATGGGAGTAAGTAAGTGGTAAGTTTTATTCGTTGTAAAGAATGACAAAGGGCTGTTGCATGGAAGTTTCCAGTATTAGCTACAAGTCTGTTTTGATGTCGGTTAATGATTATAATTATCAAACACAATTAAGGATTATTCAATGAATTAACAATGTAATGATAGGGATTAGAATATTTGATGTATTTTTAGTGCTTGACATTATAAAAGACTTAAACAAGATTGTAAAAGAGAATTCAAGGTTGACAAGATCGCAAACAAATTGCATTTCGTTCGATTTACTAAAGAAACGATTTTTGCAAAATACAATGACTATATGACTGTTTAAATCGTAGAATACTTCTAATATGTCAACTTTAAAAGTGTTAAGTTAAATATAATTTTGTTTAAACTTGTTTACTTAAGTGAATTTTGTAAGTAAGTTATATTATTAGTTGTTACAGTTAAAGGAATAAGAACATTTTTGGTCAAATGTACGCAACGTAGTCCAGCATCCATCCGGTTACCATTGGTAATTCTTAAATCGAAATTCACAACACAACACAATAGATTAATCACACACTGATTTTTAGCTATAATCGCTAATAATAGAACTGAATAGTAGTTTCATCACTGTTTGTAAACGCGAGGCCACTTTCACTGTCGCGGAGCAGCGGCTTTAGCGTTCATGCGACCGCCGTGTTTGCAGGTACTGGACCGACTTGTTCTGCTACATGCGCAAGCGCACCGCAAAGGCGCAAACCCTGTCCCTCTCCCACACATTTCTCCACAAATGTAACGGACGCGTGGGCCCACCAGAATTACCATTTATGTATCACCCCTTATAATTCAAAATTATATGAACGACAAAGACTAAGTATGGTGACTTCAAATGGCTATCTCATTTCGATCCACGCCATTGTAACTTACTTGATAAATCTCGTTTTATTTATCTAACCGGGGCGTTTATAGTTATTTATCTCTATCTTCTAGCGTTATATGAATTTAAAAAAAGTCACTGTATAATTAAGTCACTGTATTTAACTTTATTTGTAAAGACGATTTTCGCCCGCCCAATGATCGGTGACAGTTTCCAGAGTTAATTCAGGATTAGAACCAACCTCAGTGCATGTACAGAGCAGTTCTTTAGTGCGTAAGAATCGCCCAAAACCTTACGTATGTTTGCATGTTATGTTATGTGGAAATAACATGGGGCCTCCGCTTTATCATTCACATAGAGACATCTGCGTATTATGTAAGGTATCTTTTGCGAGATTTTTCCCCTCGTAAAGGAAAGTTGTTAATTTTTTTCAGACACCAGAAGAAAGATTTAAGCCTCTCGGTAGAGTCATAGTTTAGAAGTATTACTTAGATCTTTAAATCTGTTTAGATCTGGTTTAGATCAGCAAATTTAGATGAACCATTTCGGTAATGTCACAGTAGAATTTACCTCAAGCTGAGAGTGGCGGTTGCTTATAAATTGATTTGGAGAAAACATTTAAACGTGCTTCCTTTGTTTTTAATTAATTACTTTCTATTAAAGACATATTATTGCGATTTCTAGATAGTCGATTGGCCACAAACATAGTAATTCAACTGGAATGGCATTTCGGAGAACTGGTTCAATGCAATCGGGAAACTAGAGCGAAATGGCGAAACGCTTATCAATTGAACTATAAATTTAGAAATGTACAAGAACAACTAAATGGAACAGATAGACAAAGCTCACTGTTTCGTAAGATATACCAAAAAGGAGTAAAAGTAAATAGTCGCTAATTGTAATGCTCGAGAAATCTAGGGCGTCTGAGTTGTTCTAGCTGGAGTCTACGATGACATAATACAAGCATCAAGTAGAGTTGGGTATATCGAGCTCTCACGTTCGAATTAATCGAATAATTCGACAGAGTTGAGCTGTGAACTCGTTTTGGAAAACTTTACGAGATTTGTGCATTTGTTACCGCCTTCAACTTATTCAACTCAGGTTCTACGGTCCGATTGAGTGACAGGCTTTCCGTGAGGTTACTCAACGAAGGCTACATACATTGCATTAAAATTTCCACCAATTTAATTATTTTTTTGTTTTGTTACTAGCGACCCGCCCTCGACTTCGTATGGATTAAATTTTCCTTGTGATTTTTCCAATATTTCTCTTCATAAGAACCTTCCTCAGACTATAATGAATATTAGAACAAAAAAATTGGTAATAATATAGATTATGGACCGTCGATTTTAGTGTTTTTTGTAATGGGGGAAGAGGAGGGGGGGGGGGAAGCGATTCATTTTTATTTATATATAGATAGATATCCACCAGCGATACGCACCAAACTTCTCATGCAATTTGTTTTTGCAAATTATATTTACAAATCTTTTTTAGCTTTTTTTCATTGGTGGAAATCGTATCAAAATCCATTTTGGTGGTTTAGAAGCTAGCGAAGAAACAGAGAGTTTGGGGACAGATTTAGGCTATGTGACATGTCCTTGTATATTTGTTATTATTATTTCGCTATATACCTACATCTGAAAACATGACAGGGAATTATAGTTATACGCGTGCAAACAATGACACACAGTTTAGATTCCAAGACCACGTCTACGCAACCAAGCAACCATTGTATTGTATTTGAACCTCAAAAGAACTTCTCACAATTTGCAACTTTATTAACTTGTGTTAAAATTACTCAACGAAAGTCGTCAATTTTTCATGATGTTTTAGCATTTAAGTATTATGTATGTATTTCAAATCCAGTGTTTCTTTCTTGAAGGTTTGTCTAGAAACGTTATTGGTGCTGCAAATTTGCTGCCTACCCAATAGTATAAAGGATAAGTTGTTAGGAAGGGGACAGGGAAATAAACTCTGGCTTACTTATCTTACTTGTAGAACATACAATAGCACAAATGCCGTTATTTCGCAATGGTCTTCTGTATGTCGTGTTTTTTATTACCATTAAGACATAATCTATCCGGAAATACTTAGTTATCTGAGTTAAAAGAAACCTCTTTATATAATTCATATAAAGAATTCTGTTAGTCTTTATATCTGCAAAAACTAGTGACGTTTCCTTTTCCTGTTTTCCATAATACTTTCATTAATTAAGAATTTTATTCGTTTTTTAAAACTAGTTTCTATTTGGCTTTAAGAGATTCTGCCTACTATAATTAAAAATATTAACTCCCATTTGTTAAAATAGTAGTTAACTGTTTCAAAGACTTTTTTCACTGAGAGATCAAGATACAGTTTCTCGCGTATTAATGTCGATGTTTAACTTTTTACGATGTGTATTGTATAGTAGTTCTCTCGATTGTGATAATTTTTCACTATAACTCATGGCGAGATTTATTGAATTTTCCCAAGAAAGTTTTAAACTTAATGTTTCACGATCTAAATTATTGAGTGATGAAACTTTTTTTAATTATTAAAAAAAAAAAACTTTCATAAAGCATTCGAACTATCTTAATGAAGTCTTTATTTAGAATCGATTCTTGTCTATTCGTCAGTGTGTGTGACTTTAAATGGCGGTTAGCCTATACATACTTGACACATGGTGAAAGAGGTCCTAACAATAAGAGCTACATTCTATGGCTTTATTTAAAATCTATTTTACGGTCAAGGTTGAAATTCAATTAAGTATAATATATATATGATGACGGTGATGACGTGAGAAGATATTAATCGAATGAGAATAAGTATGTACCTACTTAGCGAGGAATTCTTTTGTTGTATTCCTTTTATGAATTAGAGTTTTGTTTGATGACTGATGAGATGTTTTAGTTCTGTTCATGGTCAATGCAAGGAAATGAAATACAAAACAGTAATGTTTTAAAAACCAGTGTAGCAAACTTATTAAGAAACTTGTAGAGCATAATTTACAGCGAAATACCGTTTACAATATTGATTATTAATAAAAAACAGTCTATGAAGCATGTGAGGAAGCAGTAACTGGTTAACAAAATGGTGAACAAGAAAAAACATCACTTCCAACGGAAAAAACAACGGAGAATGGAAGTGGCGTGTTTGCCGTCCCATTTAAATGCTTCCTAGACGATCCATATACGAAAGAACTTGATTAATATAATAAGGAAGACTTACAAGAAGTGCTTTTAAGGTGAACCAGATTAATGTGTAATGAATATACTTATTATAAATTTCTAAAAGTTGAATAAGTTTTAGATAAAAAAAAATTTTTCTCTGCGTAAAAAGAGGAAATCCATCATAAGTACTGATGTTCCGAGATTTGTATCAGCATGCCAGACTCAATTGGAACTAAATTGATCTACGGACTAAAACCTTCCCCTATTCCGATGGCAACCCTTTCTTGGTAGGCTTGGAGGCATTTCTTCGAAAAAACATTAATAAAAAATTTAAAAAAAAAAAAACCAGTTTCCCTACCCTGTAGATTTTGATATGGTTTTCTCCGATAGAAAGAGCAATAAACGAGGAATGTTTATTTATTTTGCAGGAAAAAAAATTTGATCCGTTTGAAGCCGGAGGCGGGTCGCTAGTATTTTATACAAAACTAGCTGGTGCCCGCGACTTCGTACACGTTGAAAATTATATACTAAAACTTTCGTCGAGAACCACTCTATCCATTGGTGAAAACAGCATGAAAATCGGTGCAGTAGTTTTTGAGTTTTTCGCGAACAGACATACATACAGACAGACAGATAGCGGCGGAGGACTTTGTTTTACAATATGTAGTGATAATTTATAGTTGTAGGCATCGAAATGGCCAAGACTCAAATTAATTTTGTCATTGTTTTAGTATATTTGGTATAATTATATTATGTTACATGCGTGTAACATGTATTGTTACTGGCATGCAAGTTACAGAAATTATCTCTGCAATTATAATTGTATACAACTTTTTGTCAATAACACTTTCAGAAAGTTATACTTTCACTATCTATCTATTGGTCTCATATTTATCTACATATAGTCATGTGTTTTTCTGTTTGGACACTTTTTCTCATAGCTAGGTCATTTAGCTAGGTCAATTACGCTTTCATATAATATCTTATGTAGGTACTAGCTAGTGCCCGCGACTTCGTTCGCGTTGAACGATGAAAGGTACCCTATGTCCTTTCTGGTGTCCCAGACAACGTGTATGCAAAGTTTCATGGCGATCGGTTCAGTAGTTTTTGCGTGAAATAGTTACAAACATCCGTACATCCAAACATACTTTCGCATTTATAATATTAGTATGGATATATAAGCCTCACACAGCAGCAAATATTTTACAACTCCCTAGCATTATCGAACATGTCAAGATTGTTTACAAAAAGTCCAAGTTTTAAAAAAACGGCAGGGTGCTTATTTATGTATGACTAGCTGGTGCTCGCGACTTCGTCCGCGTTGAAAAATAAAATAAACCTGAGAAAATATATTATGAGTAATATAACGCCTGACATCTCTATTGCTATGACGACGGTGGGTAACCACATTTTTTTATAAATTTAGACAGTAACTTTTTTCTGGATCAAAGGTATCCTATGTCCTTTCCTTTATCCCTGACAATGTGTATGCAAAATTTAATGATGATCGGTTGAGTGGTTATGGCGTGAAAAGGTAACAGACAGACAGACAGAGTTATTTTCACATTTATAATATTATATTAGTAATTATTATATTAGTATTAGTATGGATTTATATTCGAAAGTTACAGACGAACATACATAAAATAATTACTTTGAAAAGTTGATTTCCTAAGCCCTGTTAGAAATCGAACCTAGGACCTCTGAGTCAAAGAGCTAAGAGGCTAAAGTGTTTACCTTAACCACTCGATCAATGGGCACGTAATTATATTAGGTATATCCAATTAAAGGCGCTTGTAAAAGTATTTGTTTTTTAAAATCAGGTAAGTCGTGTGCAGTTTAATCTATAATAGCGTTAACACTAGCCACGTGGTGTGTCCTATAAAGAAAAAAATCAATACGTTGATGACGTCATTGTACTCATTGAATATTCTAGTTAGAACGAAAATATATTTTCCAAGTTTTCGGCTATTGAGTCAACTTTATATTTCGGTCAACTGCATAATTGAGGTATAATGCCCTAACAATTTTCATTTAATAAATGATTTAAATTAAGTAATAGACAGTTGCTGTCCATCGTTTGGTAACTTATTATAGTACCGAATACATTGTTGACCTTAAAAGAATTACTTCTTTTATGGGAGTTGGAATTAGGAACAAGTTAAATATATAAGTATTTTTCTTCAAAAACTATTTTATTATCGAATGGTATGGCGTTAAATAATATAAACATTGTATATATTATTTAACGCCATACCATTTGCATAAAGGTTTATATTGAAGTTTGTGCAGGAATCCGGCAACGATTAACAACCGCCTACGCACCTACGCTTTAGCACTCTGTAAAAACAAATGCAAGTTGCAGGTTTGTATTTGAAATCATCAATTTTTTTTGGTACGTAGCAATGTCACTAGATGTCGCTATGACAGAAACTTACAACGCGCTATAGAAATTTTCTTTGTATTTCTTCATTTGTACTTCAGTTTTCTATAATAATATGACTTTTTCAATAGACTGTGAATAAATTAAACTTTCATATTAAGACTTTCAAACTTCATATACCATACCATGCATCGAAATAATATTTGCAACTTGCAAGCATGTCATTTTAAAATTGTGAAATAATATGTACAATGTCTATTAATAATTAATTAGTTTTTAGTACCTATCCATCTAGTAGGAAAAGCAAAACTAAAAGCATATATCTATATAGTATTTTCCAGATAGCATGGTGACAAAAAATAAAATAAATTACAGGCTTTTCTGCATTCAGCATAGATGTTGATGAGACATGATTATAATACTGAAACAAACGATGACTAGATGTCGCTAAAACAGAAAATGTACATAATAAAGAAGTATGTTTGTATTTATTTTGTATTGGCTGACGATTGGCTGCAATGAAAGATGATTTTGAAGAGATTTTTGTACCTCACAGGGTTTTGTTAGAGTTTTGTTTTGTCGGGGCTTTGTTCTGTCAAAGCTTTTAGATCAGATAGATCAAATAGATATCTAAGGATACAATATGAAATATCAATGCTGAACAATACGTTGGTTTAATATGGTCAGTTTACTTTTAAATAAATTTCTTGGTAATGCCTTGAGTGCACTGGGAAACTTGTTATATATTTTAATAGATGATAAATATGAGCTATGTACGCCTACAAATTTCTAAATAAATTCTTGGAACATCCAAAATATTACGTCGCCCTACCTTGCTTTGGGGTAGAATATCTGCACTGTGCTTGAAAAAAAGATTCAAATTGAATCAATCCCTCTATTCACAATTCAACAATCATTTAATCTGTCCTTTCAACGTTGTCAATTGCTATGCAAGGATGGACAACTCGAGGACAAGGCCTCGCTGTAATCTCGGACCCGCACATCATCGCTGATGGTGGAATGCGGGGGGTTTTAGTGGGTATTCCCGACGATAAAAGCCATCGAAAAAAGTCTTCGTTTCACAATAGATTTGCACACAACACAATCGAAAACAAAACTGAGAAACGTTTTTTCCTCTATTTATCGATAGACTGCTAACGCCACCTGTTGTACGGTTACTGAAATAGCTTATATCACTGCACTCGTACGCGTACGGCCAATTGTCATTATAAGTTCACAGATGTCGCTACAGTCTAATTGAAATTGCAAATTTCTGCAATAAAACAGTGTTGCGCTTTGCGAACGTTAGTGACCTTTATCGCTTAGGTCACTGACTTTAAGGAAAAGGGCGCTATGGACTAATAAGGATGATGGAAGCATTTTTATTAATTTACTCTTACAAGCGTACCGCTCGTATTTAGTATTTTTATTATTATCATGCGTACACAGAGAGTTTTATTTTGTTTTGTTCGTTGTAAAGGAAATTGGATACATGGCGGAGGTAGGTACAATAGATTTTATATATTACCTATTCCATTGTTTTATTTAAGATATAAAATCTCGTGTGCTGTGGCATTTCGGTAAGGGAATGCCGAAGCCAAATTTTAGCCAAATTAAAAACGTTTTTCGAAATATACATATTAGGTAATTACCAGTTAACTGAATACCTATTTATATGCTATACATAATTGTAATATAAATAAAAAATGTACTCGTACCTGGGTACAATGTGTTAAATTAATTGTCTATTTCATCGACCTTCAAGTGACATAAGAAATGTACTTACTGACTGCAGCAATACTGCAGTATATTTGTGCATGCGTGCTATAAACTATATTCTATATAACTATTAAAATTATTTGGCTTACCTTGATCTTCTTCAGTCTGTTTGGGCGATGTTTGCCATTGATGGCGTACTTTTTGCGACCAGCTGACAGGACTTTTTCTTCCTCTACTCCGTTCTCGTACGCTGCAATGTATTTTAAAATCCATTGAATTGATTAAAAAAACTAACTGCCTAGTCAGACCAGTTTGCCTGTTTATTCTGCACTGAAGCACTGATGCTACTGTGATATCAGGATCTAGATAACTGTATTTACATTTCTCTTTGGCAACAGTTAGATATAGATTATAATATAACTAACATGTTATCTGGGTCAAACAGTCACGATAAGGTATTGATCTAATTGCAGTCTTTTTAAAGTTGAGACTTCATATTTGGGTCCAGGTTTAAAATTGCGATTACGACATCGTCTATGATATGACGTCTTTTCATCGTCTTTTGCATAAATTAAAAATATTTTTCTTATTGTTCCATTCAGACAATAAACACTTTAAGGTTCAATACAATGAGCCATTTGAATAACAGTTTAGGCGTGTTTTGATTTCGGTGAGAACTGAATCAGGTAAGTGTACAGAAATATTTTCCAACATGACCTCGCATAACTTAGTGCCAATTAATTTTGACCTTTAAAAAAAAAATAATGACATTTTTTAAATTATAAACACTACTTACATGATAATTTTTTGTTCATCAGTTTTTTCCTCATCAGAAACGTCGACCCAGTCGTCGCTTCTATCGCTTCTGTCGCTAACACTGGTCTCGCTGCTAGGTACTTGGAAAGCTATTTCTTGACCGTTGTAGCTGATCACGGATCTCTGTCCGTATATACTGTTGGTCTTCTGCTCGCTTGATAGCGTGGACTGACTAACGTTTGATATGGCGTCAAAGGACAACCTCTTTTGTACAGCTGAAGCCAATTGTTTCTTCAGATCATTTCTTAACTTTACTACGTTTGGACTATTTGGTATACTTTCATAGCAATGCGATAAAGACACCCCATCATTATGTCTAATTGTATCATAGATATTCTCAGAATCATTGTATCCTGTGTAATCAGAGGATATGATGGAGTTACGATTACTGCTTGGACTGTTGTTTTTAGATTTAAGCGGACGTGGTGGAATTCTTTCATATACTCTGTCGGAACCGATTTTCTCGTAACTCACTGTAGACGTGCCACTGACGGATTTTGATATTATATAGTTTTTATTATTATTTTTCGAATCAGGCTTATAATCTTCAGCAATCTGAATACCAGAACTTGAAGTGAGACAATAGGGTTTAATTGGCGACTTGCAGTATTCGTAACCGTCGTCACTGTCACCGTCACCTCGTGTTCTTTCTTCCAATTGACTATCGTAAAGCTCATAACTGTGTATACTGCTTTCATCGCCTTCTGGATGGGACCTCATTTCTAAAAGGCTTTGGTAAATATTTTCTTTAAGATTTCTTTTTGGAGGTTCCACCGTTTCCTCTTTTGGAATTTCTGGCAGAGGACAGTTCAGTTTCGAGTTTCTATCTGGAGGCATTACAGGCACAACTGAAATGTTATCTCTTAGTTCTAGAGGTTCGTAATCGTCTTCAGCAACTTCTTCTTTTTTGGGCTTTGATGTGAAACCAACTAAAACATCTTTGTTATAGGCTTCGACTAAGTCACTTTCAAAATCTAAACTAGTGTCACGATTCTTTTCACAAGTTTGATTTTTGTCCTGAGATTCAACTTTAATTGATATTTTTCTTTCTTCACTCGATGACAAAACAATCTCTTGATATGTTCTAGATTTGTTTGTAGTAGTAGATTCAAATCCTTCAATGGTAGCATTTATAAAACTGTAAGGACTATCTGGTGTAAACTTTTCACTGTCTGAATAAATTTGTGTACTACTTTTTCTTCTCCAAAGAAAAGATTCATTGGGCGTTGCTTGAGAGGAAACAGTTTGATTTTTTTCTTCTTCCTTTGTATTTATTGCCTGTAATTTTTCTTCTGTGGGTAGATTTGTTGTTTCTGTAGTTTCGTTTACGTCTTCTTGTATAATTTCAACAGCTTTCAATGGTAGTTTTTCTGAATGGATGTAATTAGTTTTGTATTTCTTTTTATCATATAGTGGTTCCTTCTTCTTATGATTCTCTATATTTAAATCGAAATCTCGCTTTGGTGGTATATCACATAATACACTAGGCTTAATTGTTTTAATTTTTGGAACACCGTCTCTTACCACGAGATTCTTAGTTACCACTAATGAAGACATCTTTTCAGGTACTTTAGGTTTTGCTTTGATGGGAGGCGGAGTTTTGTTTTGGTTATTTTGACGTTTTAACGTATTATTCGCTACAGTCTGAGCTGTAATCTCACACTCAAACTTTTTTATTACGTTTTTAACAACAATACTTTCTGGCCTCTTTACTTCTTCTTTTGGTGAACTCACTTTATGTATTTCTGGGTTACCATCAACAGAGTCAGATCCACTATGATGTTCGCTAGAACTTTGATTTTTTAAACGCTTTTTAGGTGATTTTGGAATTTTATTTCCATCTGATTTGGAGCGTATAACGTGGCTCTTTGGAGTAGAGTCCGAAGACCGTAATTTATCCGCTGAATCCATACTTGAACATCTTTTTCTACTGTTTCGTTTTTTAGATCCTCGCCGGTGACGGAATACTATTTTAATATTTGGACTAGAGCTAAGAGTTGAAGAAGGAGTTGAACTGTTGCTAGCAGAACATTTTGATGCTGACTGTAGATCTTCGATAGTTTTTGCTAACTTTGATCGATTAGTTGATCCATTATGAGAATCAATAACTAAATTGTTAAATTTCTTTGTTAATTCGGATACCTTAGTGCTGGCGATGGTCATCGTCTTTGTTGTTACAGGTGGCCGTTTATATGCAGACATCGTGTTCCTTATTTTGAAGCTTACTTTTCTTGGGTGCTGTTCTATGTTCTTTCTGAGTTGTGGTGCCTCTGTTTGCATACCATAACAAATTTTTTTGGGAGTGCCTGTTGGTTTTAATTTGTTCCCTCCACCGGTGCTTCTAGTATCTTCACTTTCAGTTGTAACTGCGATTTGAGCGTAATGCAGAGTTGGCTCATATTTGGCTTCTTTTTTATCGGAAATTGATTGTGCGTTCACTGTAGATTTTAGAAATGCCTGTTTAGCTTCGTTTATTTTTGTGTGACTTTTAATGTTAACTGGTATCGTATAAACGCATTTATCGTTTAGATTAATAGCCATATTTGGTTGTGGTAAGATGAAGTTTTTCAACAGTTCTTTAATAGTTCCGTGTTCTTTACCGTCACTGTTAAGGTTCCCAATCAGTTCGTTCGTTGTTTTTATTTCTATTAAACTGTTCATTGTTGTTTGTTGTAAATTTATCTTCCCATTTTTCTACGCTACCTGAAACAAAGAAAAACATCTATCACAAATATTGTACAGCAACAGTTTATCCAAAATTCTTTTTGAAATTAATTCGTGACTATTCTACATATAGCGAAATTAATTTTCCATAGTGTAATTTATATTCATCATATCAGCCGCAGGACGTCCACTGCTGGATATAGGCTACCCCCATAATTTTGCAATAATGAAAAGAAGCACCCTATGGCCCACCGTTGCATTGGTAACTACCGTAGTCAGTAAGCCAGAAATAGCGAAGCCGGCGGAAACTGGAGGCCTGGTCACGTTTTTGCAAAACGTGGAGGGAGTTTTGCCAATATTCGCCACGCTTGGCAGGCAGTTTGACGAGCGCAGTTTGATATTGTCCGCAAAGGGCGCTGCTAACCACCCTTTGGTGGTTTTTCCTATAGCCGATTTCTACGGCACCCACGGGTTGATTCTAAGCCGGTACCCCCAAGGCTAATTGTATAATTATTGATACAAATTTATGTAACATTTAGACATATACAGTGTACTAGAAAGAATGGATAACCCTGGAGCTCCTAATACTCGTAGTGCAACTATCAGGCATTCAATAAAATACACAAAAAAAAATTCATGGTGTTTGGTACCCATTTATAAATATAAAGTTCTTAAAAAAACCTTTTTATTGACATTACTATACATTCATGTACACCACAGTCGCAAGCAAATTAACAAAATTTGTTGGAATTTCGTGTTATTTTTTTCCTTACAAACTATGTGCATGAAATTTGATAAGAAAAATATTTAGACAAAGTTTGAGAATCTTTCGCTCTACAGAAAATTATCGAAGTTTTGTGGATCTCTTTCTATTCTTGCAATTATTTGTCAGCGAAAAAAAAAATCTTGCGTTGTAATCTCTCGCCGGTGTGCAACCGGTCTAATGTGGTAGCTTGGACACGTCTAACGTGGCAGGGATGATTTTTTTTTTCAGTACACGGTGCACGGTCGTCTTTGGGATTCCAGTACATCGTGCTTATTCTATATGGTAGAGGTAGACGGGTCTTGCTCAATTTCGTCAAGCACAGTTACTTGACGAAATTGAGGTTATACCGAAAGGTATAATGATTTTTCGAATGTCTGATGATTCCGACTCTGATGAATAAGCGGCAAATTGTATTAAGCGCGGTAGGGTATTTTTTCCTATAAAGGGCCGCAGCAGCACTGCATTCACCATAAATTTCAAAATTTCAAATTTCAATTTTATTATTTAACCCCGATCGCCACACTAGGCTAGTCTGTATTGTGGGGTCCCGTACTGTATATTAAAAAATTTCAAAATTATTTCAACAAGGACTATGATCTAAGCATAAACGAAATTCATGTTGCGTATTTTTGTGCCGTAGGTATATAGAATACGCTTCATTTTGATTCACAAAACCAGTCCAGATACAAGCTAAGTCGTCGTAAAATCACAACACCACCAAACAAAATCCAAATCATTAAGCACTAAGGAGTCGTCGTTATAACATAACACTGCACCAATGATTTCTATGCACTGCAAAATCACAATGATTCAAAATCACAGAGAAATGCAAAAGCTCGAAGTAACGCACACATGCGATACCGAAAAAGTCAAGAGACACACTAAAAATTTACAAAATACTTGCCTTTCTTTTCTTTGTTATTTGGCGAGAAAAGGTAAAATGTATGTACAATTTTTTTTTTAATAGTAACATTACACTCTTCTCGCTCGCTCACACTCTACGAAATCAATCTATCCTTGTCTAGTATGAACAAAAGATGGGTGGCGTGGGCCACACTCAGGTAGTAAATACTAATGTAACACAGGACTTTTCAAAAATTTTAATAAAAATATCTTGAGCTTTAGCACATCAAAAAGGACGTTTTTTTTAAGAACTCCCTTTTCATTGTTACAGTTTAAGACAAGATAAGATTTTATTTTTAACTTTCTGTCTTTAGTCGATTCCTCAGTGAAATACTAAGCAATGCCATCTCCAGTTAGTATACCAGAATCTGATGGTATTATATAAATACTTAATATGTCTACTCCTTATTAAAGACTAATAAAAATTAAACAATATTAAAATAGTTTAGGGAAATTTTCGTATTGCTCTCTACAAATATTTGTTTCCCCATGAGATGCTGGTATAGGTACGTATAACTAGTTAATTACGTATTTTATTGTAAAATATAATTATTTTTAAAGTGTATGTAGTGAACATTATGTTATTCGAGTGAAAGTTCCCTGGATGCTTTGACCCTACTTGATCTTACTTGACAAAGGCATAAATATATGCAATTATACCTTACGCATTTTCTATTCACGAAAGATAAATACGTAAGTATTTATTTGTGAAAGCCACACATATTTTTCTAAAGAAAGTAATCCGCAAACTTATTAAAGAAATAAGGAATAACTGACGATGTTTTAAAGTTTCCTGTTTTTAAATAAATAATTTTCGGATAAAGTAAGAAAAATACTTGCATCAACAAAATTAATAAAAAAAATAGTAAAAATTTTGTAAAAATTAAACTATATAAATAATTTAATTTCAGAGGCAACTGGACTCACATGTTACATTATTATTGTTTACATGTCATCTACATTTTTGGAATATCGCGTAAACTTGCGAGCTAGCATATTCACCTTGTTCCCTCTCAATATTGGCATTGTCTTTAGTCGGCCTTGACTCCATGCCCTAAATACCTAAACTGGTCCACCTTGTCAAAGGAAATGCCATTTAGACGCACATGTACTGGCAACCTATAATGACTTTTAGCTCTTGCCACCTCAAATGAATCAAAAGATCAAAGAGATTTGGTTTTTAATCACATTATATTTCAACCACACTTCTCACAGATTTCCAGAAGCCATCATAAACCACAGACACGTTCAGCAACAACACGATATCGAAAATAAAATTCAAAAAGGCTAACAAAATTTTCAATGAAAAATCATGTTTTTGATGTTATTTTAGATTTTTATAAACTTGTTGCTGTAAAATAAGATACTCTTTTTAACTAGTAGAGGGTAATGAAAGTGAAAACGTGTAAAAAGTTAATAATAATAATAATGAACCTTATGTAACTTGCCATAAGATATGGTGTAATTTTCTGGGGGAACTCAACTGATAATCAAAGAGTATTTAAAGCTCAGAAAAGGTGTATAAGGGCTATTTGCAATTTAAAACAAAGAGATTCATGTAAGTTGCATTTCAAAAAGTTGAAAATATTGACTGTGCCTTCAGTGTTTATATTTGAATGTATAGTGTTCATAAAAGAAAATTCCCAAATATTTAAGTTCATGGAGCGTCCACGTCATAATGATAAACTTTGTATGGTTCCTGCCAAATGTAGAATGAAAAAGATGAGTGTCTTTTGTATGGCACCACACTTATATAATAAAATTCCAAAAATTATAAGAGATATCAGGAGTCTGGCAACATTCAAGAATCACTTACGAAATTTTTTGGTGGAAAAGGCATATTATTCACTTAATGAGTTCCTGAATGATGAGACTATATAGTGCGAACGGTGCACAAGCTATGTCTTGCTTAAATACAGCATAAAAATAAATAAAAATAAAATAAAAATACAATAATTATTAAATTATCCTGGAGGAATTAATATTAATTTTAGATGCTTTTTAAATTTGCACACCGCTTGTCGGTTGAATATGTGGACAATATCTATTTAAATTTACAACAACTTATGTATAACTATATTCAGCAAATAAATTAATTTTGAATTTGAATTTGAATTTGAAGGCTTCAAGTGGTAGTGAGTTAGCATATACTAAATGTGTCTCTCTGGTATAACACTCATTTTAAATAATCTCGATTATTTAAACTCGAGCCTAGTTTTAAGGATAGAAAACTGCAATTACGAAAATATCTATGACGAAATCATCGGAATTTTCTTTCTTTCTTTCTATATTATCTGAGAAATAAAAAAGGTGATCCACATTTAAAGTTGGTCCTTAGTAATTAGTCCCATTTTCCGAATCTGATTGTGGGTCGACTGATTAAACGGTCCTTTAGAAGCGTCGTTTATAATACGTATTGATGACAAAATACAAACTATTTCTCCTTATTTGCAAACATTTCTTTATAATAATTAGAGTCCTTCGGAACCCCTTAATGTATTGGAGCTTTTAGAGAAAAACAACTGTCTATTTAGTTCCCGTCACGTATACAGAGGACTTTCTAAGAGGTTTGTACGCTGCACGCGTCTAACCATCCATTTCTACAATACAAACTAAATCGCTAAATTAATCTAAATGTTCAACACACACACCTTATGTAACGAACAATGAAAAAAATCCACTATTTATAACCTTCGACACACTTCCTTCTTTGTGTTTTTATAGTTACATCACCGAAGACGATTTTATTCTATAATGAGTTTACCAACATATAATATATACTTTTTTTTTTATATATATATATATTTCTATTGTATATATAATATTTACATTTTAACAGGAACATAGCTAGGCAGTAACATAGGCTTTAAAATACATATACATATATTGTCCCCTGACCTCCAAGCTAGGATTGCCTGTGTTTTGGAAAACATAGGGTACCTTTCGTCGTTCAACGCGGACGAAGTCGCGGGCACCAGCTAGTGCACTCATAAAACTCTGGTGCAAATGGAAAAAGAAAAAGAATAACCAGAGATTTTTTTTTGCATAACAACATTTGTTTCAGAAAAAATACGAAATTCATTATCTATACCTATGTTATTTTGAGACAGGCTGTTCAGCTTATAACTAAATCCCGATAATAATTATTATCCTGACAAAATTATGCTCTTATGATGTCATCCATTCATTTTGTAAAATGGAGTATTACCTACTTACCTTATCTCTATCTTAAACTTGGGACCTCAAATTTAATAATAAGTCTGTCCGCTTATCTGTCAGATATTAATTTACAAAAAACAAAAGATTAACATAGTGTTCTTTAATTCAAAAGTGACAATGCAAGTAACAACATACGAACAAACCTAGATTATACGAATCAAAGAATTCAAAATTCGAACAAAGAACTACGAAGGTCGCATATTGACCATAGAGTTTTCTTTTATAATGACTAAACTGAGCCACCTCATTGCCCAGTTTAAATAACTGTTGCCAATAACGGTTCTTCAGCTGAGCTCACAACATCGGCAGGTGATCATTTCTAATGTTATTGGCGATATTAGTAAAAGATTTTCGTCTTTATTATTTACGTGCTAAGGTACACTATTAAAGGGTATATTTCTTTACTTAAAAGGTTTGTTTAAAACAAGACTTATCTATAGATCTGTATCAGGGCACACTCACATAACCAGTTGTAGGTAATTGGTCAGAAATTATTGTCCTATTTTAATTTTTTTCATTATTTTCAATAACTAGCTGGTACCGGTGACTTTGTCCACGTTGTATCAATACTAAATAAAATATGTAGATCAATACTACTTGTACCTACTATTCCGGTATTCTATGGCAATATTGAATTTACTGACATACATTGAGGTCTACTAACATTATACTTTTGCCAGATTTGGATCTTTATTTTTAGATAGCTGGTGACCGCGGCTTCGTCCGCGCGGAATATTTAGCCTATGTCCATCCTGAAATTCTATTCTACTATTGGTCAAAGAATTTTTGAAATCGGATGAGGAGTTTCGAATATTATCCCCTTACATACAAATATAATCTCTTCATAATATTAGTATAGATTTATGTAAGTAAAACTTTAGACCGCGACTAAGTTTCAATTCAGAATGTATTTAGAATAATATTAAACTAGCTATGCTCCACGGCTTTACTTGTCTTAAAATTGGACAGCATAAAAACCTTTTCCAAGATACGTTAGTAGGGATTTTTTTTTTATAGAATAGGTGCTTTTTTCGGGTGTCGTATGAAATAAGAATAGATTTTATGTATTTTTTATTATTTATATTATTATATCCTTAGAAAATATTATAGCACAAATGATAATTGTATTCACAAAGAACTACATAAGATAGCTTGTATATTTTATTTAATAATATGTCGAAAGTATCATAATAGTGATAAAAAGTCAATAACTTATGGTAAACAAACATTTATGTTAATATGTAAACTAACAAATTTACAACATTTTATGTAATTTTACGTTTTAAACTTTCACTCTACGATTCGATAAAAAACTTTCAATAAGCTGAATTAGGTACCTACCCATCAAGTTTAGTCTATGAAATGGACGAAAATGCTCGAAATTTATGAAGATTAAAAAAAAAAAAAATACTGAAAAAATAAACATTATTTTTTATTTATTTATTAACAGTCGAGTAGATCTGACTTAGTCCAAAGTTAGTCCTCAGACCTTAGTTAGTCCATACTTATGGTCGCGATTCATTTGATTTATTTGAACCTGAGTTAAAAGTTATGAATATTATTATATTAATAGTAGCTAATAAAATAACATAATAAAATAATAGATATCAATATAACATAGGTATATTTAAACTAAAAATGGAGCTTAAGTTGGAAACAAACGCTAAATACTAAAAATATGCATTGTTTAATGAAGAATTTACAATAGACAAACTGTAGGTATTGTTTAGAATTTTCGTTAAAGTAATAAAAACTCCACAAAAAAAGTTGACTTAGGTATATTGAAAATTTGTTTCGAAAACGGCTTCGAACAAATTTTCAATATAAGAACAATTTTCATATGAATTATGCATATGAATAATTTAATGTCTGTTTAATTTTATTTTTTGTACTGTCCTAATGGTAAAAACAAAAAAAAAACACAATTTCAGGCCTGAGAGCATTAGCGAGCTGTTGCCTTCGTCAACGCTTCAATTTGCAAAGACTATACCTAAGTACTTAATGTTTATTTAAACGCTAGGAGCACCAACTTACTCTGTGCCAAGTGTTTGCAATACAAGGAAACACACAATAAGGAAACCAAGGTTGTTGCGGTTGTATAGATCAATAAAATGGCCGGATGTATGAACGTTTGGCCCTCACCGAGTACTGCCACTAGTTTTTAATTATTGCAGCCCACAAACACGTATTAGTTATAAGATATTATATTTAAACGTTTTTCTAAAGGTTATTAATAAAGTTTCCATAGTACATTTTTTAGTAAACTACTAATTTTTAGTAAGCCGAGGGTCTAATGTTTCACTAAACGTATTATGATACGGTTTTCACTAATGCAAAGAGCGATAAACGAGGAAACTTTGTGCATATAATTTGCATTTGTTTATATATTATTTCGATGCTAGCGAACAACGCTAGTAAACAAATAAATAAAAACTTTATTAAACTATAAAAAATTTTAAAATAAAAGGAAGCCAACTTATCATTTGAAATTTTTCGGAATTTTTAATTTTAATTTGGAATTTGGAGCCGATCAAGAAAATGTTTTGGAACCTGAAAAACAACTGTAACCCGATCGCAGCGCCACCTACCGGGACCAATTAGTACATAGTTTAAATAAGTTATTAAAATTATTTTACTAATTATTCTGTTTTGCTTTGACATTTTCATGTTTTTTTTTTAAATACAGTGGAATAAGTTAACACAGCAAGTATGATGTAATGTAATATAATTTCTTTCGCTAAAACAGATAAGAAATCTGCACTCAATGTCACCGACGCGTATATAAACAAACAAACGCTGTTACTTATCTAGCTCTATACAAGCGATTATAATGTGGTATTTAGTGCGAATAGATGCTTAATTATTAGTATCCAAATTTTTTATGCCTTATTTATCCTTCATCATCATCCTCAATCACAAATTACTGAAAATATGATTATGAAAACATTGTGTGGCCTGTTTTGGAAAAACATTTCACCATAAAATATTTCGAGAAAATAGTTTTCTATATCGATACTAAATTTTATATATATTTATAATAAAATTTATTTAATATTATATATTTTATAAAAATAAAAATTTTCATTTTTATCGTTTTGCACAATCATTGAGTTATTAATTTTTTTTACTAGTTTATAATTTTATCCACCCCTGATACATTTTTTTCTGCAAATGATATAGGTATCTACACAAATCTTCCTCGTTTATCGCTCTTTCAATAGTTCAATAGCTCTTTCAATCAATCAAAATCTGTTGGGTCATATAGAGGAAGTTAGCGGATAGGCAGACGACGACTTTATTTCATAAATTTTTATATTTAATTATTTATATATACGAGTAAAAATCGACCTATAGACTCTAAAACCGCCCAACGCCCAACCGATTCCGATGAAATTTTCAGGCAATATTCAGACTAGCCCAGCGGGTTAACCTGTGAAGTTTAGTATTTTTTTTAGCAATTTTATGTCATCATGTTCTTTTCAAATTAATACAAAATTAGATTTTTTCTATTTAAAAATTAAAATTAAATATTCAATGCCTTACAAAAATATATGAATATACTGAATGATGGCGGGCAAAAGCTAGTTATTGTATAGAATATAATTATAATAAGTAGATATCGATGCATCGACAACCAATATTAAAATTACAAGTTAATTTTAGTAATTGCATAATGCAAATAGAAATAGATAGAGACTCGGCTGACTGAGCGAACATAAATTAGATACAATAAGGTTGCATTGTTTATTGAAATTATGTATAAACACATGGACGCGTTGGTACAAATGTTTGAACAAACATTGGGCATATATAATCTATTGGAGATCGGATATACCATACGAGCATAATATACTTTATTCATAATTTGTACCTATTTGCATTTAAAAAGAAAATACCCATAAACAACTTAAAAGGAAAGTTGTCATACCTCGAAACATCCAAAACATAAAATCCAACGGTTTAATAAGTAATTATTGACATTAACATCTTTTAAACTCGTTGAAAAAAAAAACTACAGGAAACACAGACACAACACAGTCACTGTTTGATGATTAAACTGTTTTATTATTAGATATTAGTATGAGTTATAATAAAATTCACTGCATGTGGTAACACAACGTTTTGGTGGAATACTTTAAATAAAGAACGTGAAACGTAACTGGCGTGTGTTCGCGCGCCTTGTCGATACCGGTCTGTGGTCTGTCTCACTCATTCAGCCAGCCAGTCTCTGTTTGGGCTGCTGTTGTTCTGAGGCCTTTATTTTATATGTAGTAACAAAACAATACACTGCTCGTTGTGTTAAAAGTTACACGTAAGAAGTTCATAATGAAGTCTTCAATGGAAATGTAAACATACAATAATATTGCATGTAAATCAATTAAAATGATATGATAAATAATTAGCGAACTCCATTCGAGATAGAGCGTCGACGTGGGCATAAAATGCAAGTAGTTCGCGCGTAAAAATGTTTTATAATTACTTACCTATGTTATTTTTAAGTGATTAGGGAGGGAAATGGGTTCCGACATTCCTCGCCATTCATTCACCAAAACAAAACATTACGTATGCTGTTATTTCACGGTGGTCTTCTGTAAGGGTGGTTACTGCCGCAATACTTTAATAAATAAATAAATAATAATAGTATTAGATTACTGGTTACTATTATAATAGCAATAAAATTTATATTTAATAAAATAAATAAATATTGTATATAACAAAAATTACTTTGGACCTTAATTCATAGTGTGTATAATATACTTAAATAACTAACGAAATACGAATTAAAAAACTAAGTGCTCGGTAGAAGTGGAGCAACCCATGAAAAAAAAAATTAAAAAGAAAAGAAATTAAAAAAAAAATATTAAAAAAAAAAAACACATTCTAGAAATAATTGGATCTTCCTAATTGGACTGTTTGTACCAAAGTATACGTACTCGTCAACAACTTCGAGAAATGAGTTCCATACTGGGTTGGGCACAATATGTAGGTACCAAAATTAGGGAAACTTTGGGAAACTCGGTTGAAGCCATCGAGCATCGCCACCGTTGATAATTTAAAAAAAATATTAAAATATTCACACAAGGTATTGTATATTTGTATAATTTTTTACCTCGGCTATTCACAGTAACTAAGGCGAGAGGTTATATAGATTATAGGTATTCTAAAAGTTTGACCTAGGGCAAAGCAATTATGTACCCAGTAGGTCATTCGGTCAGTCCGCAATACACTGTGTTACAATTTTTAATTTTCCCCATTTATAGAAAAACTTTAAACGCTAAGTGCATTTAAGTATTTAAGTAAGTAGAACTTTCTTTTTTTTCTTCATAAATATTTGTATTTTTCGCACTCGAAAGTAGTACACAACAAAGTGTAATTTGCTGTGCAATTTAATATCAATTACAGATTTTATTTCAAAATTTTCAAGGAGAGTATTTGCAAAATTTTGTATTCATTTTTACTCGTATTACCTAGACACTAAGCGACCACGGACTAGTCTCTGGCTTCGCATAAATGCAAATTTTTTTCTGCTAATAATATACACAAAGCTTCCTCGTTGTGTAGTTATAGAAGTTAACGGAGAAACAGAAAGAGGCGGTCAGCTGAGAACAGAGAGAGGTTATTACCGCAAGACGTTTTTGAATGTAAAAAAACAGATTTTTAAAACAATTTTGGTTTTTATTAGCTCTTTGTTCATTTACATACGGTATGTACCTACAAAAACTGTTTGGTTCCCAGATACTTGAAAGTTAATCTTATTTCAAACATCTGGAAACATTATTTCAAACACCTGAGAAGCTCGGTTAATAATGTCTTATTACGATCTGCCGACTATATTTCTCATGAGTTGATTAGACTAGTGTTTTCTGTATTAAAGTCTCGACTAATTCTCGAAATGATATGACAGTTTAAGGCTTATGTTGACAATGCGTCGCTACCGCGACTAAAAGGCGAACCTCATACAAATGCACATTAGTACCACCATTTATCTCAATTATTACACATACGCTTGTAATGCCTTGTTTCCGTTATTATGCTTTATAAAGCTGACAGTTATTTGACATTTTTTTAAATTATTTACTGCCTCAAGCAGTGATTCAATTTATGATAAATTATTGAACAATTATTTAGAATATGTTACTGAGTTATAGATATATGTGCGGGTTAATAAATATAATAAGAAATAATCAAATCCACAATTTGACGAGCCAATAAAATTGATTGAGTGGTTAAAAGACTTGCCTTAGCGCTCTGACTCAAAGGGCAAACTTCGGAAATTATTTTTTTCAAAGTTTGTCTCTGGCCTAGAGTGTTTTACTCGTAATAGTAGCAGGGTACACTGCATTTCCCAATTCCTTATCATTAATCCTGCTATGGTCGGCAGCGCACTTGCAGCCAAACCTTCGGCATGAGAAGAAACCGCCAAAGAACCTCAGGATACTATTCCTTTTGTCATCTTACAACAATTACACTTAAAATTAAACAAAATCAATGCATATATACCATACTAAACATAGTATGGTATATATTCACTTTATAGCCTTTCGAGAGGAGTATGGATTTAATGAAACTTTTAAATTTATTTATAGATAAGGCTTTAGTTACTCATAACGAAAGACTGTTTCAATTGAATCGATGGTTTGGTAAACAATAAATATATTTTTATATATGACCTTCGATAATTCCAAAGGGTATTGTAGTATAATGATAATGAACAATAGTTTAGTAACCGGTGTCGGCCGGCGACTGTCGCGATGTACGGTATGTAGGCCAATCATTCTGGCTTACCTCACACACTTCGCCGCCATCGTAGAATCACTTGCTTCATTCACTACTGCTTTGTATTAGACTAGAGAAAGGTATAAACGTATATCGTATATATTAATTTATCAATCCGTACTAATATTATAAATGCAAAAGTATGTTTGGGTGTATGGATGTTTGTAACTCTCACGCAAAAACTACTGAACCGATCACTATGAAATTTTGCATACACATTATCTGGGACACCAATAAGGACATAGGGTACCTTTCATCGTTCAACGCGGACGAAGTCGCAGGCACCAGCTACTAGTTCTAAAATAATTTAGCATTCCAACTGCGTGAGTCTAAACTGATAACCGTGAAATACTTACAATCAGGTGTGTTGATGTGTTTCAGTATGCAAAGAAGGGGTCTAACAGCTGTATTTATTATCTATATTTATCATATGGCTACTCTGTGGGGAAACTCTGTAGTAGTAAATAGTGTTATAGCTCAAAAGAAATATGTTCGGTCAGTCTTCTTCTTTTTGTTCCTCTCCATTACTGAAGGTCATCAGTCAATTTCTTAAATCTCTCCTATTCAGTATATAATTCATTTCAGTCAGTATATAAAGCTGTAGACTCATCAATATCTATCTAATAAAAGCGGTCAGTTTGAGGTCTGTTTTTTTATATCATCTGACGAATTTTGATACGGTCTTCACGAATGGAAAGAATTAGCGTATTACGAGTTTAAAAAAAATGTATCAGTGCGAAGCCATTATGCGCTAAGGGCGCATAATTGAAAGTTGCTCCTATTTTTCGTGTATTATACACTTTAGTAAGGTTTTTCTAAATCCTATAACACATCCCTTCCATCCCTTCAAATGAAATGGAATATAATCTCCTAAACACAAAATGGCGGAATAATTATTATTTTATTTCGACATCCATCCACCCCTAATGGAAGTTTTTGCTACAAATACACCCACCCAAGTTGTGCAGCTGTCGTTTTAATGTAACGCTACTTCCATTTACAAACAGCACTACGCTGACCGTGTTAACAATACTTCAACAATTGAACAAAGGTAATACTCAACAAAGCAGTTTGTACGTATTGCATATTTTGAGATAATAGTAGCTGGTGGCAGTGGACACTGCTTTCCGCAGTTGTAAACTGAGCAGCCTTGTCTGGCGACAGTAACCATCCTTATAGAAGACCACTGTGAAATTACAGCATGTGTATTATGATTGAGAGAACGCATCTTGTCTTAATAAAGTCGATAGGGCATTTGCAAACTTTGCTTGTGTCCATACGACACTCACTTCTAGGTACTAGTCCGAGTTCATATTTATTTTTAACTAGTGACCCTGCTCTCTCTCTGGTCTCTCACAGCAGGACTGGTCCACAAGTTTAAATTCACTCAGCGAGAAATATGGAGCTGTTAAGCAAGCTGAAGTAGCAATGGGCCGGTTACATCTGTCGCAAACCGAATAACCGATGGGGTGGACGAAAACGCAGGAATTGGAAACCGCAGCGTGGTTCAAATAAATATAAATTATATATAGTGTCACATATAATAAGTATAGTGTCTTTGTCTGTTATAGATACTCGACAAATATATATATATATATATATATATATATATATATATATATATATATATATATATATATATATATATATATATATTAAGTCGCACACTCTTCTCGGATAGGTCGTGGTTTTGCGGATGATGTACACGTAGGATGGTCGTGTTCTCCCATCCTGGTACACTTTTTCCTATTTGTGGCGTCACGAGCACACTGTACCACAGTAGATCGGGTTAAGGATTTTATTACGTCTGTCCAGCGGGTAGGCGATCTAAAAACTCGACAAATGTTTATTTAGGTCTTCCAAGGAGGTTTACGTAGCTCAGCATATTATCCAGGTTACATTACCGACCGTATAGGTTACATTAGGCACACAATTTTACCGTACCGTCATTCCTCAAAAACCTGAATTCACACATAAGTATATGTACGTAAAAACATCTTAGATTGTCTTAGAATATTCTTCAGACACATTTGAAATTTTGTAATTTAGTTGCTTCACACTCGATGGGATTCTAATGGGGTCTTATTACTATATTATAATGGACCCTCGTTGATGCGACCGAATGTTCAATGTTGCTCCATAGATGTCGACATTGTACAGCAAAAGAAATATAGGCATAGCCGTGGGCAGTACTAAACTAGCGTTACGCTTTAACTTATCATGTAATATAAGAAGTGTTGGTGTAATATTACGCGCGTTATGATAGTCAGGAAACCTGGCTAGTGACGCGGATTCACCGGATATAAGGTTTCCTTCCTTAAAACAAATTGAAAGTGTAATTTACAAATTGAAATAATTACGTCTGAGTAAAAAGCACATTTTATTTTAAAATATCTAAATTATCTAAAGTTAGATATTTTAAAAGTTTATTTTATTTGGGGACATACGACCTGATATTTTATAATTATAATTATAATAATTAATATAATATAATGAAGTAGTATTGATAACATTGAAACAATATGAATCAACCTAGATTTCAATCTGAGTCATGCATTGAATGCATGCGATGCACTATTTTTAAAATTAAAATTGAGGTCGGAAAGATCAAATTCCAAGAGTATGGTATAAAAAGCATTCAAAGCGTGGCGGCCCTCAATTTATCGTATACTAGGTTTTGCCCGCGACTTCGTCCGCGTCCATTTTTCTTATCCGATTGCTCTTAAACTTCACAGGATCAGCCGCTGGACTAATCTGAAGATTGTCTGAAAATTTCATCAAAATCGGTTCAGAGGTTTTAGAGTCCATAAGGAACATACATATATACACACATTGCCTTTTATATATATAGATAGATAGATATCAATCTACTTCAAACTTCGTAACACACTTTATGGATTTTACACAGACTTAGGTATGTAGTAATTACAAATGTAGCAACAATAGAATCAACGGGTGCGTGAATGTGCAATGGCGATTGAGAAATATTTAAAAAAAAAATAGATTAAACAACACGCCACTAATCGTGACTATATTCGTTTTAACTTTATTAAATAAATTTATAATTGTTGACGTCATTTGATTGTTATTATATATTTTTTTATGTAAAGGTCGTCAGGCAAGCTGACAGTCCACTTGATTGTAGATGGCTACCGTCGCCAATTTACAAAAAAAAAGCCATATGCGTTGCGAGTGCTCTGCTGACCTTAGCAGGATTAGGATAAGATATTAGGAGGGGGATAGGAAATGGGTTCTGGTATACCTTATTCACTTACTGAAACAGTTACTTCTTACTGAAACTGAGTTACTTACTGTTACTTACTGAACTTATTGAGTTACTGAACACTACATTCTGTTATTTCACGGCTGTTTTTTTTTTATTTTATTTTTAATTTATAAAAGATGGGTTTGCTCTTGACCAACAACCAACTGTGTAGCAAAGATGAGGCCTAAGATGGAGCGAGCTCATCCAGAAGATGCCTATTCACTCGAACTTTAAAAAGATTTGGGTTATATAAGCTCGGAAATACAATCCCCATGTCTTCCCAAATGACTGCGAAAAGCAGTGTGCCCTGCTACTACTCGTCAGATCTAAACCAGAGCCAACTTTAAGAAGTTCATTTTCACGGCAGTTATTTCAAAGTTGACTATGGTCTGTTCTTTGCATGGTTATCCCATAATACAAGCTTATAACTATTTCTTCTGGGAGCCATACAAATGCTCTGCTTAGTCATGGCGATTTATTTACATTTTCGCAATTCAAGTCAAAGGCAAAGCCAAGAAGGCGCGGGCCGGTGTCGTTAATTAAGTGTAAAAGGTTATGTTACGTAGTCAGGTTACACCCAGGAACATTTATTTAGTCGGGGAAAGTGAAATGAAGTTCAGCGAACTCGAATGCACTCAGTCAACTTGATAGGGCATAGATTTATATTTGTTTTATTGTGATAAATGTCTTGTCACATACCGAACTGCTGAATGATTTTAATGCTAAACTCAGAGTAGTGGGTATGTATTCATATATATTTTAATAATAATTTAATGTCCAACTTTATTCTACATAAATAACTTGAATACTATTTATGTGGATCCAAGTGGATGGAGCCTTCCTACTTGAATACTTGAAATGTGCAAACATCAAAATTAGTTCAATTAAATTACCTTTATCACGGTTCGAATCTATTTAAGGAGAAAGGTTTCGATTTTGACTAAAGTAATGGTTTTTTTTTTATTAAATAAAAATAAAATTGGCAGCGAAATGTAACAGCAATTAATTAGTGAACCGAGTTACGTACATAAATTCACACCTGTTATGTATTAAACAGTGTAGTGAAAGTGGAACATTATTATTACACTACATTTTGCATGTCTGAAATCAGAATATTTGTATGTAAATACAGTTTTTAAGTAAGTAGTTTTAATTTTCGATTTTCGAAGTCAACCATGTGTCATATTTTAATAAACATCCTTGTTGATTTTACTGTTAATAACACGATATTTACAGTTTAACCGCATCAGTGTTCATAAAACATTCCGAAAACGGAGAAATTCCTAGCGCAATCCTTCCTAGGGCCCTAGCCAAGAGCAAAAGTACAGTCGTAAACGCTACGCTCAGGCTACGCTACGCTAGGAGAAAGCTTTGTGATTGGTCAAAATTTTATGTGGGCGTTACAACAACCAATCACAGAACGCAACGAAACGTTTGCATTGGTTTGGTTCTTGGCTAGTGCCCCTTTCATCGTTTCTGTTTCTAGGCGATGTTAGGGATGCTATACAATTATAGTTGAGCCGGCATAGTCGGGCGGTAGAATCGAATATGTGTCGACAAAGCCGGGCGGTAATATAATGCAGATGAACGTTCGGCAGAAAAGTCTCTTGGCCCACCCGCGAAGTGTATATAATAATCAAAACCCTGGTGATTTTGTCGATCGGGTAAGCCGAATGAAAGTCGAAAATAATATGTAACATAAGAAGGTACTTCGGCTGGCTTATTATCTAACAGCAGACGACTTGCGATCGTGTGTGATGCCATACAGAAATGATACACTTTAATTAGTTATTGTCCGTAAGAGGCCTTATCGCAAACCAAACCCTTATGAGTTAACGTGATACCAAAAACACGATTTAGTGTGATATTGCACAAATTGATAGAAAAGTTTTAGCCTTTCGCAAGTTGGTCAACAAAAATTGCCGACTATTACGTATAGCCATAGCCACCCTTTGTTAAGAAATATGAAAATAAAAATAACATAATTAGGCACGACATAGTGATAAATATATAGAACAAATAATAATAATTCTTTTTAATCTGGTGCCTACACGATACGAGCTTATCATGCTAGTGTTCTACATTCCGTAAAATAATGAACAATAAAATAGGTATTTTATATAAATACAAAATGAAGTCATTGTTATAAAATACATATAATTTATTATATGCAATATCTTTATACATAGTATAAAACAAAAATGTCGCTTCCCGCCGTCTGTTCCTATGTAAATATGTGCGCTTACATTTTTAATGCGGTTTTCACTTTGTATAATATGCAGAAGAAAAATCCGTGCGAAGCCGGGGGAGGTTAACAAGAGGTCATCGAATAATTTTCCTTATTAATAACTAGCAATCCGGCCCCGGTTTCGCACGGATCAATTTTTTTTTTACGAGTACACAATCGTATTGTTTTTTTTTCTGTTGGTAAAAATCTTGTAAAAATAGTGAAAACCGTATCAAATCCGTTGGGCGATTTAAAAGAAGTTTTATCATTGTTTTATTCACTCCATAGTGAAAATAGAACTGAGTTTTAAATTTTTTTTTTCGAATCTTTGAAATTTAATACTTTTTTAAAGTAATTCAATGAATATATATATTACATGAATATAACTTTGTTCGTAATGACGTAATGACTAACAATTTTGAGTTAATTTTGGTTTTACGGAGATGTCTGACTATTATAGTTGACATATTACGCAATCAGTAATAAATGAAAAGCTGACTTCTCGAGGAAAGAATTGCCAGAGAAGTTTTCTGTATTTAACAGGAAATGTGTAAGATTAAAAATATTGAACAAGTAAAGAAACCACGTAATTAACTTTCAAAGATTGCATATAATACTAGCTACACGCTCCCGGCTTCGCTCGGGTTCAAAATAAAAACTATTCTATCTTTTAAGTTGGACTAAATTACACATAGTTACGAAGTTTTATCAAAATCGGTTCAGTAGTTTAGGAATTCATTGGGGTCAAACATGTGACACGAAATTTTTATATATATATATATATAGATTAATTTTATCGCGTATTATTGCTTACGTTTAGTTTTTTTTTGCAAAGAAACTAGCGATCTGCACCCGGTTTCGCACAAATCCAATACCGGGTTGGGTGGTTTTGAAGTAAATATCAGAGAAACAGACAGGCGGATAGTAACTTTATTTATTTATAAGTATGTAAGATATATATGTAGATATAGAAATATCAAATAATGATGATTTAAGAGATTTCTTCATACAATAAATACAATTAATTAATATTAAAGATTACTTATTGAATCTAAATAAATAAATGTGTAGTAACCATAGTTAAATATGATGTAAGTACACAACCTAGTCATGTTTTTTTTTTTGTTATATTAAAGTCGGCGCAGACAGGTTGACGGTCCACTTGACGGTAGGTGCATGGCTACCGTCGCCTGTAAGACAACCAACGCCATAGGTGCTGCAAGTGCGCTGCCGACCATAGAAAGATTAAGAAATATTAAAAGTAATTTAATTTGCATTTTTGACACTTATTGACAGGAGAATTGTGTGAACATTTCTACAATAGAGAAGATTCAAAACTAATGTATACAAATTTTAATAAAGATATTTAAAAAATAAACGGTTCTTCTTCGTATCGATTATGTTGAGTATAATCACACAACTCTAGACGAGAACTGGTGGATCCGGTTTCGCAAATTTAGACAAGACGAGTTCCAAAGATGTATTTGTTTTTAGATTATACATAATCAACTATCCTTATATGAAATAAATTTAATGTGTGAGTAATTTAACGAATTTTTTTGATTTTTTGGTGTACGCGGGATCAGTATTATGTTATGCATGTCCATTGTCCATGTGTTCATCGTTACAAAAGATGTCTCCAAAATATTCTCATAGATTTCTAAAACCTGTGCTAGGAAAGACATCAGACTTTTTAGCGATTTTTAGTTACAGTCATGTTCTTTATTTCATATAATCTATGAAAGTAATAGTTAAGAACTACACAAAAGATTCATAGTTTTCCATTGATCAAAAAGTTTGGATAAAATTCGCGTGACAGTATTCCACCGACTGTGAATTGATTAACTAAGTTATTGCATCGCATACGCATAAATTAAATTACTTACCTGATGTAGAAACGGCCGATAAAGCAATTGTATCTGAAACAAGAATAAAATACGTAAAATAGTATATTTAATACTAGCTTTTACATAGGCATGCACTTGCACATTTTGGTTCTTCTCGGTAATGTTTGGTTATAATCAGGCAGTTTATTTAAATATAAAAAAAGAGACTTTCTGGATGTACCTATTTAATTGAAGAAAATTCTCTCATTCAACGAAGGAAGTTGTACGATCAGGAAGAGCGTTCAATGATGAGCAAAACATAAATTATATCTTCACAGAGCATTAGAGCGCATAATATGAGACATGTATGTTTTGTTACGCGAAGGAAGTGAACTGTGCAGTTGTATCAATGCATTGTTTCAAACAGACCTATTCACTCACATTTCTATGTATTATTTAATATCTCTACTTCAAAGAATACCTAATTATTACGAATGTGTCATAGAACCGTACACTAATCAATGTGCTTATATAATGAATCAATAAAACTGATTACATTTTGAAGCCAAATTTATGTAGCGTTTTTATCATTTTTTATCACCGTAGGACGTCCATTGCTGGATATAGGGCTCCCTCATAATTTTCCAAAAGGATCGGTCAGCCTGTCCTTTGTATGTCCACCTTATTGGACGTCCTTTTTATTTAGGTTTATATATCTTTATTCTCATTAAAGCTTAAAGCTACTTACATGAAAAAAAAATAAGAAAAGACTTAATTAAGAAACAAAACATCAAACAGGCAGACAAAAATTATACAATATTTGTTCCGGATTGTAACAAAATCACATTAAAACATTTAAACACTTAACATAATATGTTTCAAGAGCTTGGATCTAAATTCTCCAAAAGATTTTGCCTGTTTTATATGCAATGGTAATTTGTTAAAAAGTTGTGCTCCCTCAAAAGTAACCATTTTTTTACCACATGTTGTTCGTACCTTTGGTAAGACAACATGGCTTGCTCGCCTAGTTATGCAATTGGAAATATCTTTTTGTTTAAGCAAGATAATATCAGAATGAATTGATTTATCTAATATCCTTCGAATGAGTATACATGTATTAAATTTAAATAATTGAGTTAAATTCATTAACTTTGTTTCTTTATAAATTTTATTAGTAGGTGTTAAATAGGGGTAATGAAAAAGCATTTTATTAACGTTGGGAAATCCTCTTGGATACCCGGCATTGTAGGAGACACTGTGGTGTTATGCCGGATTCGTACCGGCTAAAACCCAACGACTTTCTAAGTGAGTGATTTAAAGGCACGAGACATAAAAAAATTTGCTCTCGTGTTAAATATACAATTTTTCAACTCAACAGCGAGAAAAGCGTTACTAGGTCATCTTTAGGTAAGAAAATCAATTAAGACAATTTTAAATATTACGTTTATTATAGCTAACATTCACATAGCCAAAGTCACATAAATTATAACTAAATTAACAAAAATATTAAAAGTTGAAAATAAAATTACTGCAATTTGTAAGATTAAAGGTAACAGTTTTGTTCGGAACTGTGATGGTTGTATTATTTACTTGCGTACGAATGAAGATATTTTTCACGGGACTTTTCTGGAAGAAAGCTAAGTTCGGCATTTGAAACTTGTTCTCTTAATTCTTCTGGAGTTAGACCATCACCACTGGAATTACTCATTTTTTAAATATATTTACCAAAACAGTACAAAAAACCAAGACCTAATGCTGAACTAGTTTCTGAACGGCTGATGTGAAACTAACAGCTGGGCCAACTCTAGTCGGCTATGGTCAGCCGAATCTAGTCGGCTATGGCTGGACACACTAATAAAATCAAAATTTTATTCCTGTGAGTTAAATCGCGTGTTCGAATTTCGAATCATGCTCGCATCAAGAATCGATTTTTCTGCGAGTTTTTAGGCACCAACAGCACCCTTTTCGTGCTGGAGAGGTGAAAAAGATAAATTTGAAAACGCAAGAATTCCAAGTATAAATTTGCTTTAGCTCATACGTGAGGAAAATAAATCTACGCCACTTTACATTACAGTAGAAAATAGATAGTGCAATAAAACCTGACCGAGAAAGGAAAAAAATAGCGTATGACGTGTCGTCGTAAATAATGTCAAACAAAATTAAACCTTATGCGCTTACTGTACGGCATGAATTCTTGTAAGCCGAATTTCATTGCATTTTGAATAGGAATGCATGAATGTGCGTGACGAAACTGTATGTGGCGCAAACGCAACTATATTTACTTTAACAATTATTTTTCTCAATAGGTACAGTACAGGTGATAATATTAAAATACTCTTATAATTTATAAGCTATTTTGTAATATATATTTTTTAATTTTAAACATTTTTTCATGTTGACTTCATATCAGTCGGTTGGCTGTTGTACTTTTTATTTTATATTTTTTAAAGTAAAAATGGGAAGGAAGATTGACTTGACCACTTGATGGTAAGGTGGCTACCGTCGCATATAAAACAAGCAATACCACAGGTGCAGCAAGTGTGCTGCCAAATATACAGCAGAATTAAGGATAAGGGATTGGTAAAGGCCTATCCATTAAGGGAGGGATTAAGGATAGGGATAAGGAAGGGATGGGGTAATGGGTTCTGACATCCCTTACTAAAGCAATGCAGAAAATTCCTATTACATTGCCAATTACAGGGTTTTATTATATTATAAATAATTTTAAATGTTATGAGTTAGGGGAGTTAAATTAATTTGTGAGGTGGTTTTTAGTTTTTTTTAATATAAATATTTATATTTTATTTTAATATAAAGTTATATATTTTAATATAATATATTTTTTTTTAAATATAAAGTAGGTAAGCGAGTAGTGGAATAATACTTTCAAAAAATCCGTACTAATATTATAAATGCGAAAGTATGTTTGGATGTATGAATGTTATTAACTCTTTCACGCAAAAACTACTGAACCGATCACCATGAAATTTTGCATACACGTTGTCTGGGACACCAGAAAGGACATAGGGTACCTATCATCGTTCAACGCGGACGAAGTCGCGGGCACCAGCTAGTAAGGTATAAAAAGGCAGATTAGGAAAATAAACATGTCTCTAAATAGTACTTTGCCAGTAATAAACTTGAATGATTCATTCATCTCCCTCGGTTTCGCATGAATGAACTTTGGAATCTAATCACACGAGTTTACAGCAGCTTTCACCGATAGTTCTGCCGAGTTGATGCGTTCGCAAATGAGCATGCGAATCGTGGACATGACTCATATTTGGTTGTTGCAATGAAATCTGGAGTTCTGTAGGTCACCATTAATGACCTATCAACAAGATCCGTGATACGTGACGTTATGACACGTCGTATTTGTGATGTAATTGGACTGTAACTTATAGTGCTTATAGTATGAATCATTTAAGGCGTCCTATGGTCTCGAGAATGCCCAGGTAAATTTGGTTTTATTTTTCATATTTAAATCTGAAATCAGACCTTAACTTGAGCAGGTGTTTTGAAAGTTATATTATGTGTCAAAGATAATCTTTCACAATTAGGCGTTATTAACTGTGTAGCTAACTGATTGGGATGGTTTTCAAATTTTTTCAAGTCTAGCATCATGTATGCTTCGAAATATATCTAAAATACCTAAAATAAATAATTGTTTTTTATAATCTTCATTGACTTGCATATTTAATTTATATTTAAAGTAGGGTGTAATGTGATTTTCTTACTTATAAAATGTTATAAACTATATACTTAATAATAACTGACGTTAACTGACGTGAAGTTAGCAGACGATGAAAATTTCCCACATTATTGTATTTCAATTATGCAATTTGCGAATTATGTAAAAAAATTAACAAAGCTCGCGCGACCTTAGCTGTCATGTCAATCTAAAAACTGCACACTTGTTTTGGTAGCTATAAATTAATGTGAAGCTCAAATGCCGCTTTCTCTACTATAATACAAATAAAGCTATCCAAAATCAATTGTTAATAGATATAAACGTACGATAAATCAAACAACGTTATCTGCTCACGCCAGTTTATCAATCATAACAAACGATTTCGTAACAAGAAAGTGAACGTACTTGTAAAAAGCTCGGCAAAAAGTTTCGCTTCGCAATGTTCATAGAATATTATTAAACCTGTGGATCGTGTAAGTGTCGTTTAATAAGATTTTCCTTTGTATTTATAATCGTATACTAATATTATAATATTGTGTTATTGCTACAAGATCCTGTGACTTGTGATTTAAGTTTTTTTTTTTTAATTTTTATAGAGGATTAAATTGTGATGGCATCCTAACTAATATTATAAATGCAAAAGTGAGTTTGTTTTGTGAGTAGTTAAGGCTTTCACGCCTTCATTTCAACCGATCATCATGAAATTTCGCAAACACATTGTCCCCCCATACAGAAGAGGACATAGGGTACATTTCATCTATATATATAAAAAAAAAACTGTTTCCGCGGGATCAAATAAAAAAAAAAACAATAAAGATTGAATTTATAACATTTTATCACTTAGGTCGAACTAGTAACAATAAAATTGATTTCTTGTTTTAATGGTGAATGTGAACTACTAGAAATCTTCTCAGACATGTCCTGTCGATCTCATGATGTCTAAAATTCTGCCATGACCATAATTTTTACGCTTTCTATGCCCTTTCGTCGAGTTTGGTCTGGTACCATCATGAACTGGTTTAAACAAAAATGTAACACTGGAAATTCTTAGGGTAGATAGAATTTCTGACTTTATTGAAATAACATTTATTGTGTTTACAATGACGATGAAAGCAACGTTCGCTCGTACGTTTACGTGTTAACCCCATCTAGTTACAATAATTCATCGAGCGTCGCTCGTTGTTAAATGTGCTGATTTAACATAAGCATTTCAGATAACCACACACAAATTGAACTTGTTGAAGTTGCTGAGTTGTTACGATCCATTTTCAGAGAACCCATTCAAATGGCAAGTATAAACTGCCTATCATAGGCATTCCAAGAAAGCCATAACAGTCTTTTCAATATGCAAGCGTATTTTAGTACCTATGGACCAATAATATTTTTTTTAAGTCTTTTACACTTTCACTAGATGTTATGGGAAAAAATCTATAATGCACCTGGTGTTCGAGATAGTCTACTTTCTACGTCAGCTACCATTATCACGGCACGATATCAATTGACACACCTAAATCTACTATTAAGTATGTCTACATACCTATGAATATTATGTACCTAGGTAAAAGTTTGTATGTTTGTTAGGAGTTGGAAGCGATATTAGAAATAGTCGGCTGAAGCATAGAAAATAGGAATAACACAAAATTCAGTAGTAACAGTACCTAAATTATTCTATGGGCTGAAGTATCTGTGAGTAATATGGAGTAATATTCGTAAATTTACTCCGACTAAATACGGCTAATATTGTCAGGAGTTTCTGCTGTGCCCAAAATGTTGAATGGATCTTCATGATATAGCTCTATTTCTTTAATTTACTTGAGTGTGGAGACGCGAGTAAAACCTAGTATTGTATAAAACTCTAACAAAAACATTCGCAGTAACAGACGGTTACGAGATTTTACTTTCATATTCAGGTTTTTCCCTATCTGCTTTTTAGTTGTCTTTAATAAACCCAGTTGGAAACTTGAAGTCACCATACCTTTCTTTGAATACATGTAGTACATTATCTTTTATAACTGCTCCTAACAAGCGCACATATCATTAAAGAACATCCTGATGCTGACTTCCCGGTGTAACAAACCCTTTCTGAGCGTTCATAGCTAAGTATTAACAAAACTTTAGACATAATAGATACAGGACAAAAACAGCACGTATTCTGTTATTTCACAGAAGTGGGTTGTTATTGCCGTCATAAGACAATAAATATTATAAATAATTTGTTTGCAAACTAGCTGGTCGTCGGTCCGACTTAGTCCGCGTTGAAAAATAAAAATATATAACTGACAGTATATGAGCAGTATAACGCCCGACATATTCATTGCTGTTATATTTTTGCCATGCGTTATAGATTTCTATTTTTAGATGATCTCCTGAGAACACTACTATTTTCTGGATGAGAGGTACCCTTTGTCCTTTTCTGTATTCTTGGACAACGTGTATGCAAAATTTCATGACGATCGGTTCAGTTAGTTAAGACGTGAAAATGTAACAGACAGACAGGCAGTTACTTTTACATTTATAATATTATTATCATATGGATGCGCTATAATTCCTGGTAAGCTTTAAATTAATAATAATAAAATAATAGGAGTAATGAAAGCTATATTGCAACTGAATCATTTAAGTAGGTACTGATTTATCAGATTGCCAATATTGCTTTATGATTCAAATACATTTTATGATATTGTTATGACCAGATTGTAATCTGGTCTAAATACAAGCTTTCCCATTGCGATTTGCGACCATAATAACCAGTGCAATGTTAGTATAAATGAATTACCTCTATCTCAACACTAGGATCTGTTGGGTCGTTGATACCGTATGAAAAAGGCGCGGTGTGTTCTCAAATGCAGAGAATGTGCAAGTTCAAGCGAAGTCTGCGAGCACGCCCGTGACTGGAATCACGAGGACAATTTTTAACACCGACTTTGTAACAACTATGTACATTAAAAATACATGCTTAAGCTCCTGGATACATCCATTAAAATACCACACGTTTCAACAATTGATTATTTCTTTATTCAGCAGTCGGTTAATTGCTGAGGTTGTACGAAAACCTTCAGTTTAACTTTCAGAGATATATGAATTTTGGGGAAAATCATTTGAAATTAATTCACGAGCAACAATGTAATATACGCAATCCAGTCTAGTACAGGTCTGAAATACGCGTTTGGAACAACATATAATATAAAATTATATATACTAATATTATAAGTGTTAAAGTAACTCTGTGTCTGTTTGTCTGTTACCTCTTCACGCCTTAATTACTCAACTGATCATCATGAAATTTTTCATACACGTTGTCAGGGATACAGGGAAGGACATAGGGTAACTTTCATAAAGAAAATAAATACCTTTCCCAAAGGATCATCTAAAAATACAAAAAAAATGTGGTGGCGCCACTGTCACTGTTGACTGTTTTCCTCATATTTTTTCTCTGGTTTTATATATTTTATTTTCAATGCGTGCTCATTAAAAGGTTAGTTTATAATTTCAATTAGTTATAGCTTGTTTTTAATGCTTAAGAATAAGGGACGCATAAGAATAATATTATTATTTTTTTAATAATAAAGTATAAAAAATATTAAGATTATAAAAAAAATATTTGGTAACTGGATTTGAAAACACGTAAATTAAGAAAGCAAATAAGTTCTAGTATGACAAAGAGTATTGTTTGCTATTTGCAAACAGACATAGCAATTTGAGTCATCTTTTCTCCTTCGAAGCTAATGTTGTAAGAGAAATGTTGGTTGTGGTATGATGTTTGGGCTTTCGAACATTGGAAATTTTAAAGACCGGTTAATTGTAGTCAATTTCAAAAATAACATATACTTACGCCTTTTTATACTTTCACGGAAACTAAAAGAAAAGTAATTCAGTTAAGTAAATGTTTTGTTTAGTTTTGACTTTTGGCACGATCATTGATTGGTCACGCATTTATCGCGAACTGCATTCAAGGGGAGTGAAATTAAACGTGTTTTTTTTTATAATAAAATATATTATGAAACAACTGTTTATTTGAAATAAAGTATACTTACTTGATTCACTTATTTTTTAAATATTTTTATAGTTATACGATAAAATTCATGCACGTGATTGTTAAAATATGTTATTTTAAAATGCATTCGAAATGAAATTAGCTAATTGAAAAAAACAAATATTACAAACTCAAAACAACTAATCAAAAATGATTAAAAAACTTTGAATAAAATATTTAGATAATTTTGTTAAATTAACTTTTTTATTTTACTTAGTTTTTGAATTAATTATTTTAATATATTGTGAAAAATACTAACTATCTGTATTTATTTATATTAATTTATTTTGTTTATACGAAATTCCGAATCCAATTCAGACGAACAGCGTAGTGGAATAATTTTTTCTGTATATCTATAGGTATAATTTAAACATATATTATGTATTTGTATATATTACATATATAAAAATATTCTAAAACTATCTGGTGCCTGCGACTTCGTCCGCGTTGAACGATGAAAGGTCAAACTCTCCTATCTGGTGTCTCAGACAACGTGTATGCAAAATTTCATGGTGATCGGTTCAGTAGTTTTTGCGTGAAAGAGTTACAAACATCCAAACATTCTTTCGCATTTATAATATTAGTACGGAAGTATGGATAGAGTCGCTGTCCACATCTGTCTTGTTTCTCAGCTAATTCCTTTTAAATCACCCAACGGATTTTGATACGGATTTCTCTAGTAGAGTAAGTTGCTTCTGACTGGTCCTATTGGAAAATTATGGGGCAGACCTATGTCCAGCAGTAGACATCCTACACTTTGACAGCTGTTTTAACATTTTCTAGTTAATGTCATATTTTTTTTTACAACATATAGCAAGTTCTGAAAGATGATTAATCTTACATTGCGTAAACTAAGATGTAATATCTAATTAATCACTGTCTTAATAATAATAAGATGACGAATCATTATAACAATACCGAGTCAAATAGGCCAAAGATAAGGAGACATTTAATCTTATCTTTCACTGATAATTTTAATTAAGTACCATTTCATTTATTGCGTTAAAATTTAATTTTAATATTAGGAACTTACCGTTTATTTTAATATTACCAATGAAATTGCTGTTTTTATAGGATACATGAGGATACCGAGTTGATTTATATCTTGGGTGACTATATACAAAACGATCATGCTATACTGAATATGGCGAAAATTGTTAACTTGTTGTTAACAGAGAACAGAGAACAGAGCTTTCTTAAAGTATTATATATTTAATTTACAATTTTAATACCCATAAGCACCCTTATAAGTTTGATCCTGGAAGCGATCTCGCTTTAACTATACTATGTTACAAAGATTTTTGTATTTTTGTAATGAATAAACTCAAAAACTACTGGACCTATTTTGAAAATTCTTTCATCTATAGAAAGCTACATTATCAGCGAGTAACATAGGCTATATTTTATAGGCGAAGTCGCGGGCAGCAGCTAGTTCTTAATATTTTGATAAAATGTCTCTATAACTTTAGGTAACCTATTTGACGGTACCTATTTGTGTACTGCAGAATAATTATATGTTCTGGAGGCTATAAAAACATTTTATTTATAAATGATATAAATATAAGAACTAAGTTAAATTTCATAACAATAATAATAAGTGGTACATACTTAACAAATACGTGATATAGGTTTGGCACCCACATATATTATATATTATAAATTGATTTAGCACCCATCATCGTTAATTCAATTTTAATTGTTAATTTAAAGCTCAGATTATTAAACGTTTTAATAATCTGAGCATCTACCGAAATAGTCTAACCAACGGGAACGTATACCTGGCTTCGTGCAGAAAAAAATGGTACAGACAAAAACCATAGAATATAACCTTAAAGAATTACCTACGAGTACATAGGGAAGTGTTATGTACCATTGAATTTGTCTTTGTGTATTGTACTTTGTACAGATGCGCTTCTTTTATCTGTGCTGTATGTGTGAAATTTAAATATTCGGTACTGAATAAAGCACATATTCCTATGACTTTAAGTAATCGCCAAATGTGTATTTTTTTATGAGATTTGAATGTGTTTTTGCTACATATTTCTTTCTGCATTCTGCACGAAGCAGGTAAACGTTCCTTTTTGAAGTTTTGTTAGGCCAACGCTATGTGAACGTATTGACATTAGAATATTACTAATAATAATAATATACTTAATGCATTCACTAGTAGATCGACACTTCGTTTTAGAGATTTACGTACGTACTTTGATGAAGGTAGGTAGAGGACATATTATAAAAAAATGGTGAATGTACCACAATATTCTTACTTACAAACCTGATACAAACTATGGGGTTTACAAATCAGTGGCGTCGCTTGTTCTATACATGCTCTGTATCAGTCGAGGGCCTTTCTACCTGACTATGGAGAAGCCTAAAGATTTTTTTACAGAAGCAACAGAAAAGCTTGCATGTTTTTAGACTTTTTGACGTTACGCATGTACTCCAAACTTTTAAAACTTTATTAAAAGACTAACATATCTTATAACAGCGTTAGCTTTATGGTATTATGTCCTAACTGTCTTTTGTTCGTGGATTTTCTCTCGTGATTATTTAAAAAGTTTCATATGTTTAGTGTTTAAAAATGGGTTTCAAAAATTATCTTACACTGTGTATAATTCTATCTGTTTCAATAATAGAAGACTAAGTTCTAAATAGATAAATATCTGGAAAATTCAGTTCAAGGACTGTTTTAATTCAGTTCAAGGACTCTGTAAAGATTCAGCGGTTTACAAAGTTGTTGAGTACCCTTTGAATTTTAGTGCAAGAATTAAGTATTATGTAGCCATTAAAATTGCAACTTTCATACCTCCCATTTGTCTATAATTGTGATTGAACGCTTAAAACAATAATTTATGATTGGTAGATGATAGATAGATGATGCCAGCATGTCACCATGACAAAAAACAATTTTAAAATTACCAACGCCTACAGCTGAAAATTGAAACACCTGTTCAAACAAAATACCTACCTGAAATTGTGTTGTATATATTTAGTTTAGATAATACTGAAGACTTTACAGTGATAATTATGTTATTTAAATACTTGACACAAAAGCCACGTGAATTGCTGTTGCTTTGGAAAATTATTATAGTCTCTGTGTGAACAATGGATGAGTACTTATCTAATATTAGTACATATAGCTACTCCATTCTTTTTCATATAATAATAATATGTTCCTTTGTTATCCATTCGCATGGGACACTAGGTGACTTAGATTAAACTACTAATCTTTATGTTACCTATTTGTAGATCATATAGGTTTCAATAGAATCTGTTACGGACTCTTCAGTTAACAAACGATTTAAGTTTTTTTTAGATGTACAAAATCACGATACGTGATGAAAGGGAGATACGGAAATGTTTAGTCGTTATTGTTTTCTCTCCGCACACGTGCTTTATATCAAGGTTGTAACTGTGGAATGCAATATGTCCAGTCATAATCTTCCTTCTAAATAAAGGGTCCACTTAGCACCCTGGATGCCACTCGTGAAATTTTTGAAGTAAACTCTACTTCAATAATTATCTATACAAGTTACCGTAAAAGTTATACCGTAAAGTTAATTTAAAAAATATAATTAGTAGTGAGTATCGATATTATATTATCAAGTTTGTCACAGAGCTGAATAGTTATGCTTTAAGTTAAAACATAACGAGTTCGACTCTACGGTTAAAACTTTTAACCCACCAAAACACTATACTTAAACCAATTTTGATGAATCTTTGAAAGTGCTGGGAAAAGGACGTTTAAATCTATGGTGAAATATTGAATTGAGAGGAAGTTTCGTTATTTACCTTTTGATTATTTACAAGTGCGAAATCGTTGATGAATGCTAGTATAAATTACATAGATGATTTACAAAATTTTAAAATTTAGACAAGGAGTAAAATGAAAATCGTAAGAATATTATTCCTAAAGTCTTTTGAATGTTACATTATCCTATTGCTTAATTATTAATGCACAAATGTGTTAAGAAAAAAAAATGTGAAGGACTTTCAACCGTCAATATGTGATTCCAACTCACCATTACAAGAAGATAAATGTAATCCATAACACCTCCATACACCTCCACGAGAATCTATCCCTCTATCGTTCGAAATAAAGAGTAGATGTAGGGTATCACATTAAGGGCACAAAAACACTCCGATCCAAATTCGATTGAGAATTGAAAATGGCGACCACACCCGCGCACTTACGATTTCAAACTGGCCATCAACGAAACGAAGGCTTCGACGGCGATCGTAGGCATTCGTAGAGATGTCGACGAGACATTTTTGTGTAATCAACGCCTCAGGCTTTGCACACAATCAGTCTACAATCGACAAGCTGTGACCGTCAGTACTATTTGTCGGAATACATCACTAATCACTGATTTAACAGTAATAATGATAATATCAATAATAGAGTAAGTAACAATAAAGAGGCTTTACATTATAATGAAATGAAAGTGATTTCGGGCAATGAAACGAAGATAATCTATATAAAATTAAATAAAGTTGAAGAGTTTGTTGAAGAGTCGGATTTTTAATTTTTTTTTGCATTTAAAGTCCAATTGATTGACGAAAATTATAGACAATTTATCGTCAAGCTCTTAGCAGCCGAGGCGGGTAAAACCATGACACACACATATATATGCGAAAGTAACTATCTCTCGCGCTTAAACTTATGTTTTTTTTTTGTTTTACACCTAAACCAAAGAATAAGTTTTTATAAATTTTTGGTGGAATCATTCCACTTCGTCCCGGAGGATTTGTCCCCGCCTTATTGTCTTTCGTCCACATCACAATTTTTAAATGTCTGTCGTCCCTATTTAAAGTACGATCAGCAGACAGCAAATCAATATATATTTGTAACTAATGAAAATTTTTAATCAAATTTAAAGAATATATTATATTTATATCTATACTGATCTATACTAATATTATAAAGTGAGAAGATTTGTATGTTTGTAATGAATAAACTCAAAAACTACTGGACCAATTTTGTAAATTCCTTAGGCTATATTTTATAAAATAACACGGACGAAGTCGCGTGCTACAGCTAGTATTATATATATAAATAACGAAACAACAGACACAATATTGTCCTATTTATTCACTTTATAATTAACAGTACTTCCCTTAACACAGTTAACGCACACATAAACGCAAGCGAAACATAGAAATTGTAGTTAATAAAACTAGACTAGCTTTTTCCTTAGGTGTTAAAACATTTATCCAATCTTTATTGCTCATTTGTCAGGCGTTGAAATTTCATTTTGATTTTTAAAGGACCCCCTCGGCACTATCACTCGAAGTGGCCAGTGGGCAGGACACAATATAGTACGAAAAAAGGTCCTTGAGTAGAAACTACGAACCATAACTAGAAAAAAAAAAAAAAAAAAAAAAACCACAAAACCCATTATAGGTACTATACCTTTTGGTATAGTATCGACAGAATCGAAAGTGTAGACGCGTTGTAAATACTAACATTGAAGGCAATTATTCATTTACACAACCTCAATCGGACATGTTGACTGAATATCAATACTTCTTAATGATTTGCAGTTGTTAGTGAGAACGTTGTAAGCTAATGTCGAAATAAACAAGTGTGGATTGCGTTTTAAAACGTGAAAGTATCTATATCTTAAATACACTCGATAATATAATTCGAAACTTAAGAATGGATATTCCAATATTTTGAAACATTATAACATTTACCAATAGTTCTAGTAGTGGCTGGGAACACTGCGTTAACAGACAGACAAACAGAGAGACGCGGCGGAGGACTTTGTTTTATAATATGTATAATGATAAAGATTATTTATTTTCATGATTACGTCGATAGACAGGCTGACGTCGATAGAAACGCAGTAGACTTAAATATACTTAAGATATAGATACTCATTCACTTAGATATATCATTGGAAATTTTATTGCCAACTTCGTTAATTTTCTTGTAATTGACAAAATTGGTGTCATTTATTTCTATAAGTACCCAATAATTATAAGCTTCGGATTTTTTGACAACACAATTTCTACTAAACAATTTTTATTTTATTTTATGAAGGTTATAAAAAACCTTCAAAAAAAAAAACGATTGTATTATATGTATAGAATAGAATAATTTCAATATATATATATATATATTTTTCAAATATTTCAATTAAAATTAAAATTAAATGCTTAAGTTTGCGGTGGTTTGCGTACCTATTCATGATTTCCTCAATCTTCAAGTTCAATCCGGATCGACAGTATTTAAGCAAAAGTGGTCCAACCGCATTGCATAGTTAACCTTGGGCATGTCTCTTCGCTTGGTCATTCATTCCTTTCGTTCCTCTCTCTGAAATACGGGCGACAGACAGCCACATACCGTCAAATGGCCCGACAGTCTGTCTGCCAACCTTTTCTTTAAAATAATAATAATACATCGGTGAGAATTTCGAAAATATTATCGATTTTGTTTGAGTATAAGGAATAATTACATATAAATAATTCTTTATATTTTTTTAGACTACTAATGGAAGTATTAGGTGTGACGCTAAATATCTATAATACCACTTTCACTCAAATGAAATAAGAATTAAAGATGGAGCCCTAGTAGACGGGCCTCCGTATACGCCTCCGCCTTATTAAAATATTTGCTATATAGTGAAAATGTCGAATTGTGTAGTGAAATGTAAAAACCAGATTTCAAAAAATAAAAAGCAGGATGGAATCACATTTCACACTTAAGTAAACTTATTTGAAACCAACATTGAAAATTAAAATAAATTGAGGTTACAGCTGTTTTTAAAACCTGCTTCACTGTTGATTGCAAAATTGGGATTCTGTCTATCGAATTATTTTGTCTGAGCACTTTCAGTGCAAGTTCGCTTTCGTTCACTTTCCAATAGACAGACTGCTGCTGTATTTATCACCGCATCTTATTGACGTATCTATGAGATAATATGACCGATAACAATAAACAAGACAGTAATTATTTTTTTATAATGATTTTGTTATTTTTTTTATAATGTTTGATTTGTTTATTTGAACTCATGTTCTTTGTCTATTCTTTGTCTGCGAGCTTCAAGAATACCTACATACATAGATGTTGATTGATTTGATAATAATTAGCCGTATTACTATTACTGCTCATATAACTAACTGGTGCCGGCGACTTCGTCCGCGTTGAAAAATGAAAAATATAACACTTGAGATCCCTCGTAAATGTAAATTTTTTAACAGGATTTAAAGTATCCTATATATTAATCCAGGTAATAAACTATCTGTATGCCAAAACTCATCCAAATCCCGTTGAGCAGTTTTTGGGTGAAAGGGTAACAAACATTCATCTTCACATTTATAACATTAGTAGGATTGTACGTTTTTCTTTATCTATAGGGCTGATTATCACATAAATAAAGGATTTTCATATCTTGACACTTTATTCACTGTAACTTAATCTAAATACAATTAAAATTTATTATATTTGTGAGAGACGTGTATGCGCCGTGTTAAATGTGTAAGGAGAGAGAGTGAGACAGCTTGCGAGCAAGACAACATACTTTGTCATAGAATAGAATTTAGTTGAAAACTAAATAAGGATTAATCTAAAATTCTTTTTGCTTAAATTTGCTAATTTCTGGAAATAGCAATCGGATTTTATAGATTCTCCTTGTATTTTAAATACCCCCGATACGACCTTTTGGAGCCAAGCGAAAACGTAGTAATAGGATAGGAATGCGAACTCGAACGTGCCATTACTTATTTGCAAAAAAATTACAAGATAAACTTGTCGCGAGATTGATATTCATTCTTATTTTCTTATATACGAGTAATATACATATTATGTTCGATATTTTTGAATTGAATAAATCGAAGCCATTCGATATTGCAAACATTCCAGGTCCACCTTGTGGGTAGGACATTCCACCCACAAGGTGGACCGAGACGACCTGATAAAGGCTTCGGATCGACGCTGGAATCAGACTGCTTCTGACCGGTCCTATTTGTGTGTGTCAGCTCTAACACACAACTGGAATTTATTACGAACGATTAGAAAAATTTAAATTTTCACAATTCGAACACGCCGAAAGAACAATTCTTTTTTTAAAATAATATTGTGTTGATGGCGCAATATCTCTGAAACTTCAGATATTCTAAAATATTCAAGAAATCGAACATAATTATAACGCATAATTTAACGCATGCGTGCTCGCATTCGTGTGACAATTTTGATTTTACTCCCATAAATTTTCATACCACGGGCTTATATATATATACTAGCTGGTACTCGCGACTTCGTTTGCGTTGAAAATTAAAAAAATAAGCAATATACGCTATATAAGCAATATAAGCAATATGGCCAGGCGTTAGTTTTTTATTTTTAATTGATCCCTCAGGAATAGTCCCTTTTTTTCTCGATGAAAGGTTCCCTATGTCCTTTCTGGTGTCCCAGACAACGTGTATGCAAAATTTCATGGCGATCGGTTCAGTAGTTTTTGCGTGAAAGAGTTACAAACATCCATACATCAAAACATACTTTCGCATTTATAATATTAAAAGTAAGTATATATATATTACGTATATTATATACGTAAAAAATAAGTATATTATATACGAACAGAGGTATCCTTTCTAATTGGAATTTACTCCTTAAGAATCAATTTGCATATATATATAAAGAAATAGAAGACATACTTATTACATATTTATTTATAATAAGATTTGTTGGAAGAAATTTCTGATATATTTCTTCGACCACTAACACCACAAGCACAAGTGAATTTTGATTTTGATGAGTTCCCACAGTGTTACGCGAATGTTACGGCACTAGCACACTTTCATTGTTCTATCGTGTATCACCTCAAATGAGATAACATTTAATTTGTCACGACGATGGGAACATTCTTTTTCACTTTCATTATGTTTTGTTATTTTAAACTGCAGCGTAATGTCGCTACTGCTTACTTTATTATCTATTATGCTGTCACTAATTTAAAAAAAAAGCCTACATTTAATGTGTTAAAAAGCCCTAATAATGGCGTTCAAACGATGTTTTTTATTGTGTGAGGCGATGGAATTATTTTATTGTTATTTCTATAATAATAAATTTTTTTTCGAGTGGAAGTAAAATGTGTTTACCTGATATATAAAAATAGATAAAAAATGTTCTGTATGTTATGTAAAAAATGTTTGGTATATATTTTTTTTTTGGTATATAATATTGTATGTAATATATTTTTAAATTTGTTTTAGTTTAGTAGTCGTCTCGCACAATTTTGTTTCGTACAAATTGTGCGAAGAGCCAACTTCAAATTTATTTATGACGAGACAAGTAGAATGTTATAGGTAGGTACTATAATTGAATTGATAGGCCCTTTTTATAAATAAATTACAAAGAATAGTATTAGTATTATACTATTATAGTATTTGATTTAATGTTTTAATTTATAATAATACATTTTTTAATATTTATAACAGAAACAGACCTGGCCCAATTTATTCAAAGAAGTGACATTGACATATTTTAGAAAATAACTGTTATTTAGCATTTAGGATTTTTTTTTAAGGTAATTGTCGTTAAAATATGAGAACAACCTGTACCTAGCTATAAAATGTTAACCAAGTTAAAAAAAACATGTTTTTAAAGTTTCATAATTTTACAACCAAATAGAACAATAATTTTAGTTATTAGATTTTTTTTTAATTTGCCTGCTACCATTTATTAGGTGCCCATGTTTGTACTCGTTTTTCAAACAAATGTTGTGTATGACTTCATTGTGTGCTATGTTCATACGCAAGCTGAATGTAAATACAGATTTCCTTGAACAGATAGCTGGTTTTTCAGAAACTAATATCTACACTTTATATGCATATTCAACAAAGATTTTTTTAATTAAACTTTTTTATGTAATGAGTTAATTATGGAATGTCATAGGTAGTGTGAAATTACAGAGAAATATTTTAAATATTTTTTTTCCTCAGAAGGTTAGGCTCTTAATTGACTCTTAACGGATAACTGGCTTGAGTATCATTAAATGGATATCTTTTAATTGTATTAGATCAGATTCAGTTATTTATGTACTTGCTGAGTAAGCTTCACCACTGTTCAAATAACAATTCAAAAACCCCTTGGAATTCTTCAGATTTAATAATATACAATTTTCATTTTAAAACTTATACTTACTGTCATAGATGCTTTAAATAACATATTTTAGACATTATGTTTACATATAATCGCTAAATCCCAACATCGATTTGGATGGTTAACCAAAAAACTATGAAAATTATCAGGAGAACCTGTAGGGCACAGCTAGTACAAAATTAATCATGATCATCATCAGCATCAGAATATAAGCTTCCACTTTTTAATTCCAAACACTCGGTCCACCGCTTCCATCCATTGTCAGCCACTCTCATCGGTCCAACAAGTAGGTGGTCGAGACGCTTCGACTGTGGTCTGTCGATTGGAGTTTTATTACCAAGGAGTATGACAGACTATTATGCAATAACTTTATTATCCGCTTTCTCTACAACCCTCGTGTAAACCTCCTTTGCCTCTCACCCGTCTGTCAAAGTTGTCAGCAAAAAAAGAAAGTTCCAGTGCCACCTTGGAAGCGAACAAGTGTTTATGAAAAAAGTATACGCCGTTAATTAATACTAGCGTACGTGTTATGTGGTTATGCCATCTGTTAAGTGTCCAGTGTTTAAACAACAAAAACATCTCTCTATCTGTAGAAAGGTATAAGTGTGTAATAAATGTTATTAGCTAATGTTACGAGAGTACTTTGAACTTCTTCATACTTTTTGTTCAAAGTCTTTTTGGGTGTAAGAAGGTGTGACCGTTTCGCACGGATGCAATTTTTTCTGCAAATCATTTACACAAGCCTTCCTAAGTTTATCGCTCTTTGCCTTGGTCAAAACCGTATCAAAATCGATTGTGTTGTTTGCAAGAAGTTAACGAAGAAACATACATATATGTTAATTACTAGCGACCTGCTCTGGCTTCTCATGGAAGCAATTTTTTGTTGCAAATTTTATATCTTCCTCGTTTTATATCTTCACGATCACAAAATTTTAAATTTTTGCTAAATTGACACTCCAATCTATTACGGATAAATCTCAAAACTATGTGTTGTCTCGGTCTGTTGACCTTAAGAGAAATCTCAAGGTCTTTCCAATGCTCTGCTTGCAATATAAGACCTATTCTCGGGGTGTCCCTATGTGAGAGATTGCATAATGAGGAAAATTGTAGGAGAATTAAAATTAATGGTAAGGACTGGGAATACTTAGTCGCGAATTCATAGACTGGGCATCCCGTCATAAAGTAGGCACTGACTTTGTCTTTTTTTATTTCAAACTAGCTGGTGCCCGCGATTTCGTCCGTGTTGAACGATGAAAGTCCCTATGTCCTTTCTGTGTCCCAGACAACGTGTATGCAAAATTTTATGGTGATACAGTAGTTTTTGCGTGAAAGAGTTACAAACATCCATAAATCCAAACATACTTTCGCATTTATAATATTAGTACGGATGTTGTAAAGTGAAAATAGTGCATCATATTTTTTCATTGTTCTTGGTTTAAGAAAGATCCTTCCTTAAAGATTTCAAGAACACGATTTGGCTGCAGTCAAATATGGTTATAGTCACAGGACATCGGTCGACTATAGTTACGTATGCACTTTGATGGTCTCACTCGATTATGCTCATCGAATATTAATGGCGTTCGAAACACGTGTGTCCTTGCGGTGGCGCACACTTCGAAAGTTAATGTTGAATTTTATTTTGCAAGGCGTTTAAAGGACCTTAGTCCACTGCATATTATATTGACTTTATTTAGATTTTGTCGTTGTAATCACCGCTGTTACAAATCGACAAAAGAAACACCACGAACGGGTCACGATATGTTGCGACTCAAACTTAAAATTTTGGACTTCCATATAGTGCTACTCATCTTTTATGCAAGGTAAATTTTAGTCACTTTAAAAAAATTATAATACATAAACTAAAGAAATATTTGTAAGATTAATAAATACACGCAATACCGCTCTGATATTTTATTAGCTTAAAGGTTTTGCTTTAATTACTAATTAACTTATTTATGTAAAGTAAAATTCATTTATTAAATATGCACTTATTGGTAAAAGCGACATCTTTACCAACCAAAGAATTGTCGGATGCCTAGATTACGCCTGTAGAACCCGATTAGGATAAAGTTCTTAACTAAATCTTGACTTGACATGCTGGAGAGCTCTTAAGATTATTGCATGAAGATGTGACCTTTCGAGCATAATAGTTTTGTTGACATACTAGCGTGAACTGTTGATATAATGTGTGGGTGTATTGTTAAGAATTCTATTTTTGGAAAAAGAACGTGGTTCATGTTATAACTGATGTCAACAAACGTACGGGTGTACGACCTCGTAATGTATTTCGCGAGCACGTTTGCAATAACAAGAATGTTTACCATTTAGAGCTGAAGCCCCATAGAAAGGTTCCCATGAGAAATTATGATAGCCTCTTTGGAACACTTAAATGCAATTACAGTTTATTTTATGGGGATAAGATTAAGATAGGTCATGTTATGTAATATGGCAAATAAATGGGAAGGTTTAAGAAGTTTTTTTTTTTAAAACACAAAACACAAATCAAATCGGTTGAGCGATTTTAGAGTCCATAGAGGACAAATATACATTGATTTTTTATTTATATAGATTTATTAGTCCTAAGCAAATAAGAAAAAAAGGTACGAACTGTTTTGTCTTTAACTATTTTATATAGATTAATTAACATTATATTTTCCCAGTCGCCGCTACTGGTGGCGAAGAATCTGACAACACTAGTTGATATTATTGGCGGCAAATGAAAATACTCGAATAAATTTCGCAATCAAATAGTCAAAGTACAAGATACTAAACCAGTAATGTCAGTTTTTTTGAAGGCTCAAATATTTTATGTGTCCTGCAAAAAAAAACCGTGTTTTAAGTAATAATGTTGACGAGCAAAAAGATTTGGCAAAAACATTGAGGTCGAGACATTTGTTATTTTCAAATGTGAATTCCGTGAGCTAACTGTATTTAGTTGTGATCCGTAAGACAACCTTGTTTTGGTAGTATTTATGTTACGCAACAGAAGGAAATACGACATAATTTGGCTTGAATTTTAACTTTTTTCATAGAAATGTCCTCGGACCCGTCGATGTAATATTCTCTTCAATACACTTCAATAAAAGAGCTAAGTTAACTACAGTTAAAGATCCAACTATGACTAATTAATATCACAGTTTATAAATAAGTAATTTAATTCTCCTTTTCTTATTAAGGTTCTATTATTATTTTATTATTATTTTCTAATACTTAAGGCTTAAGGTCCTTCTTCTACGAAGGTTGGAGATCATCATGGCTATCTGCACGAAAGAGGGAGCGAGTGTTCATACCAAACTACTCTTTTAAATTTTTCTACCAGGATTGTCTCTCCCCTATCTATACTAATTAGTAATACTATCTAATTAGTATCCCAAGTAATATGCATAAAACTGTCTTAAAAGTTGAGATACTTATTGTCTTATTTTTTTTTAATGTGACCATTGTGTTATTTGATATTATTGTACTGTTCTATTTAGTTATATCGATATTATTTTTCACTTCTCTATTTAATCCTATTAAGATCGGCGGCTCACTTGCAGCACCTGCTTCGTTGCTTGTCAGCCATCAAGTGGATCGTCAGCCTGCCTGACGACAATTACATAAAAGAAAAACTTCACAATTGCCTACAATATTGGCAATGTTTCAAAAATTAACCTCTGTTCATACATATTATATGAGTTAAGTTGCATACAAACACAACTGTGGTCAATAACCCAAGGCGTTCGCAATGAATGCGGTGCTTACTGTATGTCACCCATAGAGCAAGTAATTTGATAGAATTGACTTTTATTTTGTCTTCTGATTTATTATTATTATTTGAGAAAAATATGCTTAAATTATGTCAATTGATTTTAATAATAGACTATTCCCAACTGATATGTTGATAAAATAACTTATTTTTTGTTAATGCAATTTTTTAAAGCGTAATGACAACTCTTGTAAGCAAGGCCAAATTAAAAATTATCAATTCTTTCTGAGGACATCAAATTCATGTTATACTTGGTGATACTCAAACTAATTTTGACATACAGCCTCATGCGTACTACGTATAACTGAAGTACTGATATTAGTTGATGGTTTTTTGTTAATAAATTGGTTAATAATTATTAGGGACGTAAGAATTACTTTTTGGGACTAGCCAAGAGCTGTGTTTTATGAAAATCGAGAGTGAATTAACCTATCATTTAATGTTTATACTAATTAACTACTTTATACTTAAATTTTACTGTTGACTACTATCAAGCAAATGATTTTGTAGCTATATTTATAAACCTTTCATAACTCTTTGTGGCAGTTATTCTTTTAGTCTTTTTTGGTCACTTTGCGATGACAATTATATATATATACACATTTAAAAATAGAATAAAATAAACGATCTCGTCAACTATTATACAAGGCGCAACAGTGGTGTATTAATCTTTTGTACAATGCTTCGCAGACATCCGGTCGGCGCAAGCGCAACAACCAATTTGACGCTTCATTGAAATCCGTAATGGCTTTGTAGATAACTCTCTGCATGAACTTCTTTGATGTTAAACATAGGAGTCTCTATGCAGACTTCTTTATTTCCATACCTTTTATGCCAAATTCCTTTTAAGTCATTACAGATTTGCATCTGATATATCTGATTTTATATTAGATAATATATCTGATCTGGAAAATCTATATACATATAGGTATAAGCATACATTCATACATGTATATTTGAATAAGGTTGTGTTTACCTACTCAAAATTCCCTCGACATGAGATTGGTTCCTAGTGAAACCTAGTGAAAATATTAATAAAATTGAGACAGATGCGAGTGGCGACTTTGTATTACAACAAATAAAACAGCCAAATATATTTTTGTCATTACAGTACATTTATATTTTTCTCTGTGTAAATTAGACCATCGATGACATATTAGTTTTTATCTGTGTTTAAACACTTCTTTAAAAAGAATATTAAAAATACAGCGCTGTTTGGCTGAGAAATTGTATATAGTAGTCTCAAATATATTCTTATAAACCAGTACATGTTATGCAATCAATCGTTAGTAATATGCTAATGAGGAGAGAGTGAGGTGCACTCTTCGAAATATATATTTTTTATATATTTTGTTCCTTTATCAAAATGACAGATTATTGCAAACTAAACGTAGCTTCGGTATTTAGTTAATCTGCTCTTTATTCAAAATAGCCAAGCCTGTTTTTTTTCAGCAAAGATATATTATTTCGATGTTTTTTTTTTCATATCGAGATCCCAAGTTATTTGAGGATAGAGATGTTTGTCCTCCTGGCCGTTCCAATAAAAAATCTATCTATAAGAAAAATATGGGCAACTAAATTAGGAAAAATCGTCACGTGCTGTACAGGGATCAAAGTAGTTCAATGGCGTTAGTTCTTTGATGATAAAGATCTTAAAACAAAAAGCTCTATAGCAAATACGTCACACCCTTTTTGCAAAAAGAAGTTTATAACAAGTTCATTGCCTCTGTCGCCATTCGTGCGAAAACAAAGTCGCAATTTTTACTTCGGATGTCCTGTTAATTTCATGGGTAAAATTAAAAAAGAAAAATGCTTTAGATGTCGTAGAAAATTGATCTTCGTAGACTTGACATGGTACAAACTGCTTTTGAATGAAAGAAATTAGCTCTGAAAACAGAGTACTCGTATAGAATTTATCAGATTCTTATTCTTCAAGCAGCTAAAACTATTTCATTGCGCATATTTTATAGTAGACTTATAGTTGGTATGTTATTAAGTAACTAGCTGGTGTCCGCGACTTCGTCTGCGTTGGAAAATTAAAAATAAAACACATTTTTCCAGGATAAAAAGTATCCTACATGATAACATTTCATCGAAATCCGTTGAGCCGTTTTTGCGTGATATAGAGTAACAATCATCCATACATCTATCAAAATCCTTTAGAGAAGCTTGTGTGCTGTTGTGTTTCGGTGAGTGAGTAAGGAATGTTAGAGACCATTTCCCTATTCCCTATCCTTTTCTTTTATCTTTTTTTTATCTTTTTTATTAATAATGGATTATCTTACTGAAGTTGGCAGCGTTACTTGTGTTAATATTAGGAGACGGTAGCCACTTACCATTAAGTGGTTCGTCAGCCTGCACATAAAAATACTAATTTGTCATTATGTTCAAACATTATAATTAATCTTTGACGTCATTGTTCCATATTCGTTACCTAAGGTTGTTAGTACTACTACCGCCAATTGTAACCTAAATCACTTTAGGTACAATTTCGCGATACCCATTTTCACTGGATGAATGAATTACCATTGTTTTAGGTTCACAATCAAACAAGACATTAACCCGATAATAACAATGCATAGCGGATGTTTCACATCCCGATGCGTTGGTGGTATGATGATTACTTATTAGTTACATATAACATCATTATATGTTGCATACAAACACGTAGGTAATTTTCTTTAAGATGAAATGAAATAATAATTAAAAAAACAGTGGCACTCTGGGAGTGCCAACAGAAGTGAAAACTTGAACAACGTTTTTGAATAGTCAGGAAAGTACATACTTACGAATTAATACAGAGGTGTCGGTTACGGTAACAGCGTCGCGAGTTCAATAATGCCCAATGCGCCTAAAGAAATTTTCACTTCAAAAATAAAAAAATATATTTATTAGACCAAAAAATATTTTATTTTTTTTCAAAATAGAAAATTAAAAAAATATTTAACATAAAAAAAGGTATTTTTAAGATTCTTAATTATGTATATAAGTTATAAAAGGTGTAGGTACTATGAAAGTTTACGTGAATCTCTAACTTTATCTAAATGGAATATTTTTTCACTTTTCTCCAACCATGTTTAGAGACATTTTAAAAGAAAACTGTAAAAAATATCCAGACAAATCTACCTTAACAATTTTATAGTCCAATACCTACATTATAACCGTTTCAACTCGTCTGGAAAATAAAGCTACGAGCCATGATCAATGTAAACAGTTATTTCGTGTAATCGATTAAGTATTTAGATTCAATTTGTTCTAGATGTAACGAATTAAGTCTTTGCCGATCGATAGCGGGACTCATTCTGTTTTTAATGGCTTTCTTGTTTCTTAACTATCGAATCGAACTTCTATAGAACTGTATTAACATATATTTTATGTTTTACAAATAAATTACAACCAACTGCTACGCATAGGCCTCTCATGTTCTTTGGATTGAAAGGTTTACGAAAAGGGGAATGCCGATAAAATGCCTAGAATAGACAGAAAGACTAAAATCCTAACACCTGGCAAAAATGTGATAGCAATAAACCATATAAATAAAATATATGTATGACAATAAAATCTACGACAAAATAAATAAATACCTATATAAAAGATATAATGCCTGACATTATACTTTTGCCAAGCGTTGGATCTTTATTTATATTAAGCCTAAAATAGAATTTAAAGAAAATGAAATTTCTGAAAATAGAATTTCAGGATGGACATAAAAAGATTTTTTTAAATCTGATGAGTAGTTGCGAAGATTACCTCCTATATACAAACTTTACCTCTTTATGATATTAGTATAGAATACTTACGTGAATAATAATATAACATTGAGTCAAGCATATTTGCATAAACAAAATTGTTAATCGCAATTCAAATATCTTAAAATGTAGTAGGTATACTTACTTATCAACAACAAATCCGGGCAAGGTCGAGTCAGCTCTTACACAACATGAGGAGAGTCAAATTGAGGTCGCTTTCTCATTGTCTCGCCTTGATTAGCCCCCGCGTGACCTATTATGTGACGATTATTAGATGCAGGTTGCTTTTCATGATTATTGACCACGTGATGCATATCTACTGAGTCAGTTAATACGAATGATATTTAAAGTAGACATCTTTATCCTTGCTATAGGTAGATATTATATTGAATACACGCGTGTGTGTGTTCACGATCTTTTCCTTTAAAAATAAGTTGTCTTCTATAATAATACAACTTGAGGAAATTATGCATCTTATAATAAAGCAAGTTATTGCATTTCCCACCTTTAAGGTGGTAACAACCTATCGGACGCGTCAAGTAGTTTGTTTTCAGATAAACTGATGTCACGATTTTACTTTGTGCCTAGGTGTCGCTTTATAATTGATGTTCATGATAAAAGTTGTATATTTTAGTTGGCATATAACTTTGAAGGCCAATTTAATAAAATATGTGTCTTGCAGTAAATAACGAAATGGTTTTATTATCTCAACGGCCAGTACCTATTTTTGATGTATGAAGTGAAATTATAGGCACGAGTTACTTTTAATTAGTATTTATTTGTAACACAATCGACGACATGTTTTTTCTCCGGTATTTTTATATTATTACAAATGCAATTCATTTGACATAGAACGAGTGTCGATGAATAATCGACCATAGAGGTCGTATAACAAAATAAAACCTCAACACTCCCCCTCAAGATTAACTTACTTAATTAATCTTGTAATACTAAAATTTACATAAACACATTATAAAATACTTATATTGCTATACCTTATTATATATCATCATTATATTACATTATACTAGGTAGGAGATAAAACAAAACATTAACTAACTATATATATATATATATATATCTAATCTTATTATCTTACAATAAAATCTTTAGTTTGTTAAGGAAATAATTGTGTTTAATAACACCTAAAGATTTAGTAAAAATATCTGCAATATTTTCATTGGTAGATACATATGAAATTGAAAATATATTCTTTGTAAAATAGTCTTTAATAAAATGATATTTAATGTCGATGTGTTTGGTTCTTTTACTATTTTCATTACACTCAATCATCTTGATAGCACTTTGATTATCTACAAGTAAATACGATTTTATATCACTACATCCAAAATTACAAAGTATACCTTTTAAATAGACAAGCTCTGAGGTAGCCATGGCTGCTGCCATATACTCCGCCTCTGCTGAAGATAAAGCAACGGTCTGCTGCTTCTTTGTAAACCATGATACTAAATTACCATTATGAAAAATACAACAACCACTCACGCTTTTCCTGTTCTCCTTATCGCTTGCCCAGTCTGCGTCGGTGTAGCACATTAATTGTTTTTCCGACGATTTTGTATATGTTAAACACTTATTAGAAGTAATTTTCAGATATCTTAGTACCCGTTTAGCTGATGTCCACATTGTCATTGTTGGTTTGTCTAGATATCTGCTCAAGTAAGATATCGCAAATGTTATATCTGGTCGCGATATTGTTGCAATATATATAAGACATCCAATCAACTCTCGATAAGGTACATTATCTATTATTTCTTCTTCAGTTATTGATATTCCTTGTTCCATAGGTGTCTGTGCTCCATTACAATTCTCCATACCAAATTTCTCTAATATTTTCTCTATCATTTTTGTTTGGCTAATCTTTAGTGTTTCATCTTCTCTTCTTATTTCCATACCCAAGTATTCCTTGATATCACCTAAATCTCTCACTTTAAATTCATCTTTCAGTTTAGAAATTGTTTTTGATATTTCGGTTTGTTTTCCTGTTACTATTATATCGTCAACCCAAATAAGTAACCATACATTTGCTTTGGAATACAAACAAAAATCATGCTTTGATTGTTCAAATCCTTGTGTTATGATATAGTTGTGGAATCTTTCGTTCCAACACTTCGGAGCTTCTCTCAGTCCATATAATGATCTTTGTAGTTTCAAAACTTTACCTTGTGTAACTTTCACTCCTTCAGGTGGTTTTATATATATTTCTGTTTTGAGATATCCGTTTAAAAATGCAGTTTGTACATCTAACTGTTTTATAGGAAAATTTTCGTGTACTGCTTGACTAAACATCATTCTAATCGTCGATACTCTTGCTACTGGTGAATATACATTGTATATGTTATCTGTCTGAAAACCTTTTGCTACTAATCGGGCTTTCTTTCTTCCATCTTGTTTGGTTTTAAATATCCATTTTGTATCGATCGCTCTTTTACCTGTTGGTAATTCAGCTTCCTTCCACGAATTCATTTCTTCTAATGACTCTATTTCATCATTAATGGCTTTCTTCCATTCTGGTCCTTTGCTGACCGCTTCTTTATATGTTTTGGGATCGGAGTCGCTTAATAAGCAGAAAGCTATATTTGCATCTTGAAAATCTTCATCTATAATATAGTCTTCATATCGTTTTGGCATTCTTATCGTTCTTCGTGGTCTTTCTTCTATAGTAACTCGTTGTTCGCCTTCGTCTTGTTCTCTTTCCTCTATTTGTGTGTCATTTCCGTAACTACTTTCTCGTTGCTCATTAATATTTTTATCTCTTTGTACTTGTTCTTTATCTTTTCCTTGCTTTTCATCTATTGATACTTCTTCCTCTTTATATTCGTATCTATTTGTTTGATCCTCCTCTTTCGTATTCCTAATGTTTTCTTTGTAAGTAATATCATTTTCATCAAATCGTACGTCCCGTGATATTACAATTTTCTTCGTAATAGGATCCCAAAGACGGTATCCATTGAAAGAATATCCAACCATTCGCATTTCTTTGGATCTAGGAGCTAATTTATCTCCTCTAGGTATAGTTACAACCCATGCTTTACTTCCAAATATTCGAAGTCTTGATAAATCATTTCTTCCTCGCATTATAGTTTCAGGCGTTTTAAAATTGATAGCCGCAGATGGACATCTATTTAATTGATATGTTGCACATGCTAAAGCTTCAGTCCATAAACTTCTTGGCAAATTTGTCTCTAATAACAGTGTTCTGGCTCGATCATACAAAGTTCTATTCATGCGTTCTGATACTCCGTTCTGTTGTGGTGAATACGGCTGTGTATATTGGATGCTTATGCCTCGTTCTCTGCAAAACGATTCCAATTTATAATTTTTAAATTCTCCGCCATTATCGCATCGTATCTTACTTATTTTTGTTCCATATTCGATTTCAAATCTTCTTATATAATGAATTAAATTGGCTGTCGCTTCACTTTTGTGTTTGAGAAGGTACGTATGACAAAAATGAGAGTAATCATCTATTACGACTTGATAATATAATTCACCGTTTATTCCAGGTGTACGCATAGGACCTGCTATATCTGTATGTATTAACTCACCTATATATCTTGATCGTGGTCTCTTTACAGGTAGAAATGGTAATCGGGTCGATTTACCCATCATGCAAGAACTACATGTTTTTGCGCTAAATGGTAAATGCATGTATCGCAGACTTCGGCGATTGAGATGGCCTAACCTTTTATGCCATATATCCTCTGAGTTTGAGCTAGAATTAGCACTATAAGACACATTAAGACATACATCCGCATTCAAAATAAATAATTTACCTACACATGAACCATACACATGATAATATGAATTTTGTTCACATATTTTTACGTAATCTTTGCTAAATATTACATTGTAATTGTTTTGAACCATTTTCTTGACTGACATAAGATTGAATGACAGATTTTTGATTATCAAAGCTTCTAAATTTATTTTTATTTTGCCACATGACATTTCAATGAAACCTTTTTTCTCCGTAGTAATAAAATCTCCATTCGCAATATAAATTTTTGTCGGTTCTTCTAATCGGACGATATTTGTCATATATTTTTCGTATTTTTCATTAATGAGGTGTTCGGTACATCCGGAATCAATAACCCATTGTATGTTACATTCACTTCTGTTGTTCGCATTTTCGTAAACATTTTTAGTTGTAATAAAGCCAAATCTTTTCTCTCTTTCATTTTGGTTTATAGCGATGTTACCATAATCGTTTCTTGGCCTTACTGTGTACTGTTGTCTTGGTGCTCTGTATCTTCCTGACCTTCCTCTGTATCTTCCTTTGCCGCGCCATGAGTTTGTTCGGCAGTCTTTCGAGAGATGCCCTGGTTTATTGCACTTGAAGCAAGTTATAAAAGCAGTTTCTTGAGTTTCAGATGTATTTCTAATTTTATCGTTTATTTTGAGTTCTTCGTCTAATAGTCTTGCTCTGACAAAATCTAGTTTTATAGTGGCTGACATTAAATCTGTATTGCATTCGATAGCTGTAATTACTGTATCATACTTTGATTGCAATCCTGTTAATAAGTACGCTATTTTATCACGATCTGTTAAATTATCATCTGCACATTCCAGTTCTCTTACGATATTGTCAAATTTTTCGAAATAATCTTCCAATTTTTCATTTTCTGATTGTTTTAAATTAATTAATTTTCGTCTTAGGCGTATTATGGAAATTACGCTTTTTCTCTGAAACAAATCTTTTAGAATTTTTATCATTTCTATGGCTGTTTCACACGTTTTCACTGTGTTTATATATTTGTCTGGTAAACATTGCACGATTATATTCTTAGCTTTCGCGTTGTCTTTTTTAAATTTTTCTGAATCTTTTTCTTTTTCTTCTTTTATTATTTGTAGGATTCCCTTTTCTTCAAGTATACACTCTACGCGAAAAATCCAATTGTTAAAATTATCCGCTTTTAATTGTGGAAAATTTTGCAAATTTGTCGCCATTTTTTATCTTTATTTTCGTGTTTTCACTTTTATTTTTGTGTTGAAAGAAGAATCTTATTTTATATATTTATTACATTTATTTTATTTACACTTCACTTCATTTTATTATTTGCCCATAACCTTTTGATGTATGAAGTGAAATTATAGGCACGAGTTACTTTTAATTAGTATTTATTTGTAACACAATCGACGACATGTTTTTTCTCCGGTATTTTTATATTATTACAAATGCAATTCATTTGACATAGAACGAGTGTCGATGAATAATCGACCATAGAGGTCGTATAACAAAATAAAACCTCAACACCTATCGAGGGGCACAGTTACGCTTGTTTTCAGATAAGTATAATTGTTTTTCAAATGACCACAACACACAAGACATAGATTCTTACATGAACTGGTACAGTTCCTTCTATCAAGGATTTGTGAGGGTCACCCAGTGAGGGTAACTGAATGACCGTAATGCTTTACAATTTTTGGTTATAAGGAAAATAATCCACTGCATCAAAACTGCTTTTGCGTACCTACCGACAATGAGGGCGAAATGTGGGTAGGTATCCATTCGCATAAATTCTATCATTCCTTCTACTGACCTACAACTTTACACATCTATCTGTTTATGAAGAAAAAAAATATTGGTAGATACCAATATTGATTTACCAATATTATGGATATAATATAATATTGTAAACTATTGATGAATTTTATGCACTTCCACGCTGCGCACCCACGAATAAGGACGACGAAACCTTAAGAAACTATATGTATATTTAGTATTCACTGCGCGAAAGAAACAATAATTCGATTCAAGAAGATCGACATACAAAATTGTTTTTATATAATTTTAATTATATTCGATCCTTATTATTTGGTATAAACATTACTGCAGCTCCACACTACTCGCAAAGTTGACCGAGGCGACGCGAATACTAGAGTGTGGATGGGCACTTCGCCTTACTTCGAACGAGTGTGTAGCGACGCTTTTCGTACTTCGGTCAACTTTGCGAGCATTGTGGAGGCCGCATTACAAATCCGTAATTTAAAGGCTGTCTATGTTTTATCGTTGTTAATTTTTTGGTCTATGTCAATGTCAACTTATCTGTGGAATGTCAACTGTCTACAATCAATGGGAAATGTCACTGTCAATTTTATGTTTATTTATGGTTTTATTACACTTTTTGTTTTTACTACAACAACAATAACATTCTTCAATAAAATAAATTGAATTTTAATTTACTGAATTATGTCTTTTTTACTTTAATTAATCATCGGAGAGTCCGATAGGGCCAAAATACTAAAATAAATATTGGAACTTGTCTTTATTGGGTTCAATTTAATTCAATTTTAATTCATAGCAATAGGATCAAAGTTGTTATAAATTTTTTATTATTTGTTTGAAGTGGCTTATTAAAGATTAAAAAATGGGGAATGCAACTCGTTGGTTAGATGTGGAGGTAGGCACTGATGATATAGAACTCAACACACTACCATCAAACCTGGCTTTAGTTGACTTGCACAACGATAACGAAATAAAACTTGTTATTGGCGACCTGGGACGAGACGATGAATCTAAGTTGAAGGTTTGTTTTTACATTTACTTATAATTGGGAATTAGTGCTTGTCTACTTAGTTACACCCTGGTTACACTTTTTTTTGTGTAAATAGAAGTATCATTATTTGACTTTATTAAACAAAAGTATTTTATATTTTTTTACCTTTCTAAGTCCAGTGAAAAACTGGATGGATGGGATTTTTATCTATTTTGTGAACTTTTCCATAACAAAAGAGGTCACATTAGTGGATAATGCTTTTATATTTACAATATCAGAACAAATCTTCAATATTATACTCGCATCTATACTCAAACACATATTTAAATAATTACCTATTAAAATAGACAATATGCTTTTTTTGAACATGTAATAATCCTAATCTCTATTCATAATATTATAATTAATAAAAATTACAGGTGTTTAGAGGGGCAATGCAAATATCGGACATATTATTACCGGATTTGCCACTTGGCGTTGTTGGTTTCTATACAAGCGAAACAATGCCTCGATGCATTCCAGTCATAGCTGTTGCTTTCAGCTCGAGCATATACATTTATAGAAATATGAAACTGTTCTATAAATATTACCTCCCAACTATTGAGCTCAGTACCTCTGAAATGGAAGTTTGGAAACAGGTATGATTTTAACTTTTATTTTCATCACTCATCAAGCTAATCAGATTTGGAGTTTGTTTGGAGGATAAATTTTTTATTAAACTAGGAAAAGATTTCTCTGTAGATGGTAGGAAGATATAAGGTGTAACATGGAATACTGTGTCAGTGAAAAAGCTAGAACAGTAAAATAAAAAAGTTTTGTTATTAATATTTGCATATAGTAATTATGATTCCTGGAAGTAAAGACTTCTGCGAATCATAATTAGTAATCATAAGAAAATATAATTTTTATAATTAATATTACAGTTGATTGATTCAAAAAACCAGAACTTGGAGACTATCACTGCCCTCACAGAGAGTCTGAGAATGATACCTGAAAAGATTCTCAGTCTTCAGTCAAAACATTTTGTGTCCATGCCGTCCGATCAACAAATGGAGTATTTGGAGTCTATCACCGAACTTCCCACACGTAAAGTACCGGAAGTGACTTGTATAGCGACTTTGAAGTTGAACTCGGTGGACAGATATTCAGTGAGCTGTCTTATTGTCGGAACCGAGGATGGGGATGTCATTGTATTGGACCCGCATACGTTCACACAACTGTCACAGGTAAAGAATACATTTTAGGCCTGCATTGTAGACAAGAGCTTGAATTAATCAAAAACAATAGCGTAAGAAGCTGAGAACTGCTCAGGACAGTATGTTCATCATATATTTATTATTATTGTTTTTGTACGCTCTGTAATTAGTTTTTTTAAACAAGAGCCTAACATTTTCCATAATGAAAAGTATTTTATTTATTTATTTTATTTTATTTATATTAGGGAAACATACAATATCTCACTACACATTATAAATATATATATACAAGAAAAACATAAATCAGCAAAGTTTCCACTAAATTACTAAAACATATTATAAATTACAAGTCACTACAGAATATTAGAGCTGGTAGAAAACACAAATAGTTAATCCATTTATATGTTAGTATAGTTAGTCCATTTATATGTTTTAAAGTTAGTATATGTTATATGTTAATCCAGATAATGAACTATTTGTGTACCCAATTTTACAGCCATACACCCAAACTTCTGATTACAAACTTTCGCATTTATAATATTAGGATATTAGGATACTGTTTCTGTATATGTAAATTTATGTATAGTTTGTGTTTTGAACAGGCAAAAATATGCGGAACTAAAAGGACTCCATGTCAAATTGTAACCACAGGGTTATTCAATGTCGACTACAGGCTTACTATTGCTACGAGGTGCTAAACCATTTTCAGCACTTTCAGTACACCACATTTGTGTTTATTTTTTTCCTAATTTTTTTTTATAGATCACTTGCACTGTTCTTATTAATTTTGTACTCTAGAAGACATTTTTGAGCTATTTGAGTATTCTTTATAATCCAGGACACGTTAGAAGACTAAAGAGACGGGAATTCATGGACTTGTCTATTTAAAAGAAGTCATTTTATATAGGGTATAGGGTTATACCTTATATAAAATGACTGACACTATTCACGCATATCTGCTTATAATTGACCGATTGATTGCAGAGGAATAGAAAATGTATAAAATAAATTATACTACATACATACACTTTTGTTTTTCAGAGAGAAATCAGTTTTTCTATTGAAACGTGAATGGAAGGAAGGACGCATGATGTTCAACACCGATGATCACATAGTTGCCATCGAAGTGATGACGTCAGATAACAGTGTTATCGTCATTTGTGCCGATAACACAATGATGTGTTACAATAAAAAGGTAATTTCATTTTTCTCTCATTGTAATCCTTCGAAAACATTAATTTTATACATAGCTTTTTTTTTTGTCACTGCATGTTTTCCTCAATCGTCTCAATTTACTTTCTCCATGGTTGAATATTATATTGTTATATTGAAGGGTAAGAAACAGTGGTGTTTGAGCCTCGAGCACAGGCCCGTGTCCATGACCCTGGTGCCCATCATCCACCTTGGAGTCACTTTGACTGCCGTTGGTCTGGCTTCGGGACATGTCCACATGTATGATGGGAAGGTGAAACGAGATACAATGTTTATTAGAGGTATTTGTCTTTTCATCATATATCTAAAATATTTCATTACATAAATAGTTTTAAAAGCAATTTGTATTCGCTAGATGGCGTTATGTAGATTGTCAATATATTGCATTCAAGTTATAACAATTCTATGTATCTTTACATATATTAAGCTGTTGATTGCACAGCACATTTTAGTATAATCAATAATTTCTCACAAAAAAATTACATAGATTTAGATTGGCTAATACACAAATTAGCATAATCTTAATGTGTCTTTGCATTAAAATTTAAAAATTTCAGTTGTTAAATTACAATTTTATATAACTTTAAAGATATCAAGTCTCTTAGACCTCCTACTACAGGCCTTTTATATTGTTCTTTTTTTTTTTTTCATTTTTTTCTTTTATTAGATGTAAGTATTTCACAAAACATTTATCTTCGTCAACATTATTTTACAATTACAAACTACCACCGGTTCGGAAAGCTGTAACTGATTTATCAGTATACCTACCTAATATAGCGGTCATTACGATGCAATACTGTTTTTCAATTAAAAAAAAAAAAATCATTTTATTTTATTAAAAATATTTATGAGAAATAGTGTGTCTTTAACAAGAAATCGTTTTTGTTTTGCGTACTAAAAGCTCATATTATGATAAAAGAAATATACCTACAATGTATGCCTGTCTTATTTTTGTTTATTTTGACGATTGCAAAATTATTTAATCCGGAATAAAAATAGTGATTTCTCTCAAATGAACCACTTGTCGTATTTCAGACGTGGCATCGATAATGAAATTCGGCCAACTCGGTCAAGAGGAGCATGTTCTAGTTATTATAACTGGCGGTAAGTAGTTTCGAGATTTTAAGTTTAAGTTCTCTTGGCAAAAGTAGAAGTAGAATTCGTAGGTCTGTTTGACGTGCGGAGGAGGGGAGAGGAGAGGGGGGGGGGAGTATTTGCATACAGATTGTTTTAGTAATCGTATTAGTAATACGTCATTGTGAAAAAAAAAAAAAAAAAAAAAAAAAAACCACTGCCTGTCATGATTATTTTTTTTCCATTTTATCGAATATATATTAACTAAAATTTAAGTACTTTTGTTTTTTTTTTTTTATTTTTCTGAAAACACTAACCAACATAAGTCACATGGAAAAAAACTAATGTTATATATATATATTAAATGTTAAGTTGGTAAGGTGCTAAATACGAAATAAGAAAAAATAATAATAATAATAATATCATTTCCCTTAGCAATTGTACACATGCGTCGATGGCACCCATGAAGTAGTTTTTGAAAATTGTTTACGTCCAGAATGAAAAGTGAATGTGAATAATGGTTTTCAGGTGGTAACCTGATGTTGAAGATATTGAAACGCACAGCCGAGTTCGGCGAGTCGGCGGCAGGATTGGAACCCACGTATACAGGAACCGGCGCACACAACTCCGCTCGGCCGTGGCTTATTCCAAAAAAGTCTAAATTGTTTATAGAGCAATCGATCAGGGAACGTGAGAATGCTGTGCGTGAGTAATATTCACTCTGACTATTGCCATTGAAAATAAATAGAAAGAGAAAAAAATGTTTTGAATTTCATATTCGTCCGCGTCATGTTTTTCAAGTAAATTATAAATCTAGGATGTGAACTAGATTTATAGTGCTTGCGTGAAATGCAAATTTTGAAAATAGAAATAGGCTTTTTTTGACGACACGTTTGGTCTAATGACTAAGTAACCCTAGCTGTTAATTAAACGATCGCGGGTTCGAATCCCGCTAGGGGCAAATGTTTGTGTCATAAGATTTACCTTTGTACTGAGTCATCTATGTTTTGTATTTATAATATGTATATGTATTTACAAAAAAAAAAAGTTATCTATGAAGTATATCAACTGTCTGGAATCTATAATACAAGCATTAGTTGCTTACTGTGGAACTAGATGGTGCTGTGTGGAATGTGTGAAGATATTTATTTATTTATTTATTGTTTAACTAACTAATAATTTAAATAACAAAAAAAAAAAAAACCAATTCTGTAAATTATTTTTACTACTATTCGCCAAATTCCATAATGATTTCGGTCCACGTGATTTGTCTATAGGTGAAAACTAATAGACTGACAGCCTGTTCATGTTGTATAAAAACTTTGTTTGTGTTGTAATGAATGTTGCTTTACAGAAATGCACTCTGCGTTTCAAGTGGAGTTGTCGCGCGTGCGATTATTATGCGCACGCGCTTTGCTAGAAGCGCACCACAGCGCCGACCACAACGTGGCCGCCGGTGTCTTGCGACCTATCGCGCTCACAGCTGAGGTATCTCTCTCTTCCCCTCTCTCCTCTCTCTCTCTCTCTCTCTCTCTCTCTCTTCCTCCCTCCCGCTCCCCCCCTCTCTCTCTCCTCCCCCTCCCCCTCTCTCGATGTGTTAAGATTCTATTAGCCATTTAGTGTCACTCATCAAATCTAGTAAGTTTCATAACACTTCCGACAGTCGTGTATCGGGTTATTGTCTCAAAATATAGAATAGTCAGAGCTACCCGCTGCCGGCTTCGCGCGGGTGCAATTTTTTTTTAACTCAATCCAGCCGTTGAATTACCTTACACCGCCATCTGTTAGAATCTTACAGAACTCACAGATAATTTTAACTCTTTGCAACAATAATTTGAAATAAAAAAAATATTGCGACTATAAATTGAGATATATAAACTATCCTATCTCTCAAGTTGAATCAAACTACACACAGTGTGCAAAATTTTATTAAAATCGGTTCAGTAGTTTAGGTGTTCATCGGCGATAAACAATACTTGAACGAAATTTTTATATACATATTCCTACTAAGGTCGGCAGAACACTTGCAAGCACCTATATGGCGTTGCTTGTGTTATACGTTACGGTAGCCATATACCATCAAGTGGACCGTCAGCCTGTCTGTCGACTTTAAAAAAATTAAAAAAATTAAAAAAAAAAAAAAAAAAAAAACATGTCAGTCGTAGGACTGCACGTCAGAAGTGAAAACGTAGCTTCACAAAAACATTACGTTACATTACATTACCTAACAGGTCGCGAGTTCAATGGTTTTGGCCCATATCAAAAATTATTCTTTTTTTTTTAATTATTTTAAATTAATATCTGCTACATCAATGGTTACATTACATTACATTACATTACATGACAGTGTTGCGAGTTCAATGATTTTATCCCATCTCAAAAATGCCCAACGCTCTTAAAGAAGTTTTTAATTGAAAAAAAAAAAAAAAAAAATATATATATATATACACTCAGCGGCACGAAAACTTGGCCAACACAGAAATTTGCGATAGTTTGCATTTTAATACTTTTTCATTCATAAATACAAAGCAGGTGTGTTCAATAAGTGTCTCTTTTAGGTTTTTAATCCTTTTTTAATGACAATTAACCGTTTACCTTCCTAATAATTAAGATTAAATAAAACCAAACGTTTTCACAGAAAATCTTAACTTTCAGCGCTCAACTTTAAAACACTAGGAAATGCGGGATTGCTAATTTTTCATTATTTTTTACACATCTTAATATCGGGTAATTCCTCCTCTAGCCATGATAACTGCCTGCATTCGATCTGGCATGCTTTGGATAATGCTTTTGACCTCAACTTGCGGTATGTCATCCCATGCGGACCAAGCAGCATTTCGGAGCTCAGCAAGTGTCCGTGGTGGATTGAATTTGTTTTTTATCTTTTTTTAAGCATGTCCCAGACATGCTCTATGGGATTTAGATCAGGACTACGAGCTGGCCACTCCAATTTTTGAATTCTGGCCTCTTGAAGGTATTCATTGACGCAATGTGCGACATGTGGGCGTGCATTATCGTGCATTAGCAGAAATTGGTCTTCGCCAATGAACCCCGAAAACGGTAAAACATGATCTTGAAGGATCTCTTCAATGTATCGAGCAGCAGTTAGCCGGTTGTCGACGATAGCCAACTCGGTACGAGCGTCGGAACTTATTCCTCCCCACACCATTATGGAGCCACCATGAAAACTCACAGTTTGTGAAGTGGTGATGGGTAAAAATCGTTCTCCTCTTTTCCTCCACACTCTTTGTCGACCATCTGGTGCACGTACAGTCGTACAGCTATCCTACACTCGTCAGTGAACAAAACCTTAGCCCACTGCTCGTGGGTCCAGTTGGCATGTTCTTGAGCGAAACGAAGTCTTGCTATTCGATGTTGTCTGAGAAGCTCTGGGCCGCGTGCTGGTCTACGGGCTTTCAAATTAACTTCCTCCATACGTCTTCTCACCGTACGCTCGCTAACATTAACACCTCTCGTGATTTGGAGTCGCGAGCGGATTTCAACTGCAGTGAGGAAGCGATTTCGCAGAATTTCAAGATTAATAAAGCGGTCATCTCTGGCCGATGTGCATCTTACACCTCCACTACCTGGTCTGCTGGTCTGCGGGTGTAGCCGCCAGTCTCCTGGTATCGTTTCAATGCATATTGCATTGAAGAACGTGGTACGTTTAGCGTTGTAGCCACTTCGCGTTGTGTCATCCCTTGGTTGACTAATGCCACGGCTTGTGCAACCTGAGCTGGTGTTAAGGGCATTTTTTTTCGTTTTTTAGCACCTTCGTTTATTGGATTAAAAGCACAAAATGACCGATGTTTGGTAACTGAATAGTACACAATATTAAAATACGGAGTTTAAAAATTCAACTTAGTCGCTCAAATGACTCGATTCATCTAAAGCTTAAAACAAATGTCAAATTGCACTCAAATATAATAAATTACCCTCTTGAACTAATCGGAAGTATTTTTTCGTCTCACCCTCATACCAAAAAAATTATTATAAACACTAACAACTTTGTTATCGCAAGATAAGCGCTTGGCCAAGATTCCGTGCCGCTGAGTGTATTTAGTGAAAACAACATTTACGATGACTTTTTTCAGGTGGAAGGCCTCGGACCTGTGTTTCGTGTGAGCCTTTTAGTGGAGAACACGTCCAACGAGAAGGCGGTCATTGGACTGTCCATATTGTTTCATGCGCACACAGCCAACTATAAGGTTTCCAATCCTCACATCAAAGTGAGTTCAATGAGTTCCAAAACCATCCTTTGGCCACTGTTAAAGCCCGTCACACACGTAGCTATAATATATATATCTGTGGCCTGGTGCTAAAAGGGCGAAAGTCCTTTTTTGTGAAAAATGGGATTTAACAGCGAAGTTGTTGAAAAATAAATGATATTTATTTGTCCTAACAATAACAAAAAGATATTTTAGTAATACTACAATATAACATGTAAATTATAACTATCAATTCTTGTTCATTGTTCTAATGCTTATTACCGAAAGATAGGAATATAGATATTGGCCCTTTTAGCTCCAGGCCACAGATATATATATATATATATTAAGGTTTTGTTTGTTGCTAATCATTTTGATGGTGCTGTTGCCTCGATTCTAAAAAAAAAAAGGTATTTCACAAAATGAAACCTTTTTAAGACCGCAAAGTGATATGAAATGAAAAACTTATGAATTATCTATAATCGGTTTTATTTTTATTTATTTTATAATAATAATATATATTTATTTTATTTTTAAGATTCCGCTGTTGGCACCGGGAAGCAAATTGAAATTTCCAACGAAAATCGAGGAGGTGTTCAATGAGGACACAAGTCCAGATATATTCTTTCGTTCTGTGACCGGACAGGGCGGGGAGCGTTCATTAGTGAAGATATTGCTGTTGAAGGAAGGCAGACAAAGTCCGGTGTTGGCGGCTGTTGTGCAAATGCCTCCGACGGACCCAATGATGTTGCCATATGACAAAATGCAAGCGACAGCGGGATTTCTCACGAGTGGAAATTAATTTTGTTGGAATTGTATAAATATATATATAATATGACACGAGAGTATAATTTGTTGTTTCTATTTAGATACTTTATATACAAAAAAAAATAATAATATGATTATTCTTCACACTAAGTTTTCTTATAATTTTATTTTATTTTATTTTACATATATACAAAGCTTAAAAACTAACTAATTATTTTCAAAAAATAATGCTGGCCAATTTTTTTGTCGTTTTTGTTTTATTTTGTTTAATTCAATTTATTTTAGAATTTTAGATTTTATTTTTAATAAATAAATAAATAAATAAATAATGTCACACATTCCACACAGCGCCATCTAGTTCCACACTAAGCAATTAATGCTCGTATACTAAGTGTAAGTTGATATACTACATATATTACATTTTTTTTGTAAATACATACATATCATAAATACATACATATCCATGACTCAGGTACAAAAATAAAATGTTAACACATAAACATTCGCCCCTAGCGGGATTCGAACCCGCGACCTTTTGGTTAACAGCCAGGGTTACTAGCCACTAGACCAAACGTGTCGTCAATTAATAGTAAATTTTCCGAATGAAAGATGCAAATTTTTTATTCTAATTAAAATTTTTTTTTTTGTTGTCTACGTGGTCAATTTATCGATCGATCAATTATACATCTGTCGATGTATGCACGTGATTATTTGGTTTAATATAATTTAATAGTTTTTAATTTTTAGTGCAAAATAAACAATATATTTAAAGCAATAATGTGTATTATTTTTTAAGTATTACTTACGTAGTCAAGTATATTATGGAAGATAAATAGATTGATAAATCTTACAAATGCAATAAATTACAATAAATTAATCAAGCCATTTAACATGATTTCGTCCATAGAGCAGAGCTGAGGCTAGGTTGAAGTATCACAGTAATTTTTACCATTGATGGGTAGTTTAAAAGAAAATATAACAATTGTTATATAATTTTATGGATTCATAATAATTTTATAGAATTAAAACAGTTTCATTGAAGATTTTTTAATTTAAAAATTATGTTTTTAAGGGATTATGTGTACTAAAAATTACCGATGTAAAACATTTATATGAATTCCCCCCCTAATGTCTAAAGTCCTAATGTCTTAAATATTTATTTCTTTCAAACATTTAATTGGTTAGTTACAAAATTTTATAATTTGAAATTTGTCTCATTTTGACTTTTAAAATTACTCATATGAATCATTTTATTTTAGCTATATATCAAATTGTCAATAAAAGTGTTCGATAAGATAGTGTTACATGTTTTATCAAAACGATATGAGGTCTATATATATATAATATATTATACACCGACCAATCATCATTGTCAATCCGGACACGTCAGTTAATCGTAGTACTTACTCGGATTATGATTATTAACTAGCGACCCGCTCGCGGCTTCGCCCGGGATCATCGTTTATCACTCTTTCCATAAGTAAAAACTGGTTTAAAGTTAAATCCGTTGGGTGGTTTAGAAGTAAAATAGTTGTATACAGGATTATTTATATTTTTTTTTGAGCGAATCTGGAAATATTAGCTTAATAAATATAAAAGACAAAGTACATAGGTTTTATGATTCTATTTTAGCTGGGTAATATTTAACACTTATAAGCTTATTAGAAGCTTTGTTCGATTTTCCAATTTATTTACTTTCACTAGGGCTGTAAATCGAACATAGGTACATCGATCATTTAGAATTAAAAGGACTAGTCACTATGCACACTTTAATAAGATTAAATTTTCAATTGAATGAGGATAATTTAGTCTTGGTAGGAGATAGGTTTTCCGTAAATTTATGGTCCAAAATTTAACGACAAGTGACTCATTTTTTATTATCTTTGAATGAATGTCACCAAAAACAAGATGGCCATGTCGTTTGTGGATTACCTTGTTTAAACTTGAAAATTATTTAACGCTATTATCTCTCTGTAATAGGTGTCTTTGAACATACAAAAGTCACTTGTGTTACGGTTGATCTCTAGATCAAAGTATATGATTAGTAAAGTATATTATGTACTTATATATAAAGTAGGTATATGACTCAAGTCCCCTAGTCACGTGACGACGTGACGCTTCACGACTCGAGTTTTTATTTTTGCTTATTTACAGGGAAAACTATAGTTGTAACTTGTATTTTTTTCTTTTATAAAAAAGTAAACGAACGCCTAAGCACTCGTGCAAAACAACACGAACTAAGTAATCTATTTAGTCGAAAAAATTATCGCCTGTTTGTCATACATACTTGATTTTCTCAATCAAAACTTAATCTTTGACTACTTGACCGATTGACTAGTCTCGGGATCTGCTACTTTTGCCTTACATTGCTATTTTTACAAATGATAGGTACTCGCAAAATCATCTGAGAAGATCTTAATGGAGCCAAGACATTAAAATAGAATAAGAAGAATACAACTTAATCTTCATTAATTTGAGATTATTCACCGTCTTACGTTGATTTTGGGAGAATTCCGACGGAACCAACTTTATTAAAGGAGCGTTATTCTTATTCTTATCATCTGGAGCGGAATCCTCTATGAAAGACCTACTTAGGTACTAGATTTCTACAAAGTACGAGTATACTTAATTTGTTCTTCAATAATTCGATTAAAATATTTAACGATTACATCATTTGTGCTATTATCACTATTAATGTTGACATTTGTAACTTTTTTCCATTAACATATAGATACTCATGAATTGTATGTCAACTCAAGGTGATCCATGCGATTCTCTATTGAATCATATAATTATGAAATGCATGTTATTAACAATGTATAGGTATAATACTTATTTGATAGTAAGTTTGTGGCTGCATCAGAGCAATATCTGACCCATTATTAAATATATTAATTTAATTATTTTTCTAAATATTGACAGATTTTTTAAAATTACAAATTGATAATACATAAGTATTAACTTTTTAATTTATTTGAAAACTAACCTTATTTCTTTATGTTAAAGCTCGGCAGACAGGTTGACGGTCCACTTGATGATAGGTGGTTACCGTCGCCATAACTTAAACAACACGACAGGCACTGCAGGTGCGCTGTCCGACTATATTAAGATAAGGGATAGGGAAATGGATAGTAGGGACGCTACTTTTACTCACTCACCGAAACAAGCTTGTCTTAACGCTCTGTTCCAGGGATCCCCGCTTCGATTCCCGGCAGGGTCCCTTTTGGATATGAACTTTTTGAAGTTGGTTCTGGTCCAGATTTGGAAAGAAGGGACAGGCATTTCGCAGTAATTTGAGCAGCCCGTCTGGCGGCAGTAACCACCCCCTTACAGAAGACCACCGTGAAACAACAGCATGTGTGCTGTTGTGTTTCGGTGAGTGAGTGAGTAAAGAATGCCAGAGCCCATTTTCCTATGCATTCTTAAATCCTGTCCTTAATTCTAATATGGTCGGCAGAGCACTTGCAGCACCAGTGACTTGTATTATAGGCGACGGACGCCACATACCATCAGGTAGATCATCAGCCTGTCTGTTGAGTTTAACATAAAAAATAAAATAAATAGAATGATCAAGACATTTAAAAGATCAAAGTGACCTGCCCTTTCTAAATAGTTATATAAATATTAAAGTTATAAATTTAGTTATTATATAGTTTACTAGCTGTTGCACGCGACTTCGTCCGCTCTACTTTATAAAATATGTTATATGTTACTATATGTTACTAGCTGATAATATAGCTCATACTATATGTGAATGATATAGCTCCTATCATCAATATATAATAGTTATTATATATTTAAATTTTATATCGTTTACATAATCAGGTTATTTTAACCGGTTCAGTAATTAACTAATTATGGTAAATTGAATTCTAAATTCCAAAATTCTAAAGTAATTATTGAAGAATCGAAAGTATGCGTGAGCGTCAACAAAAGATTTAATCAAACGTAATCGGAATAATTAAGTACTTACCTGTATATATTTATATAATTATATATGTCTGTATCTATATATTCTTAATAATTCTGTAATATGAACATGGCATGCGGTAAAACTCTAATGAGTTTATGTTTAAATGTTTAAATGTAACATTATGTTGTATTAATAAATATATAAATAATATTATAGTTATTTTTTTTAACATATAGGAGTACCTAAGTAGTTCGACCTAAGTGGGAATAGACGAGTTTATCATATTCTCAATTTATTCTGCGAACTAACATACTCGTACGTAGGTATAATATATAACTGTTTTACGCCATATAAAACCGTTATTATTGTTATTACAGCTTATCAAACACTTTACTTGGGGGCAGGTGTGGCAAAGGCGTGTAAAAATTTCCCGTACGAATCCAGATAATCACAAGTGTGGTAACCACTTGACAACCTAACCTAGTTTTTAGGATAAGACTTAATAAAAACATCTAGGTACATAGGTAACTTGTTAGGTTTATCCAGATATAAAATGACGCTATTATAAATTAAGTAATATAAGAAGATTTAATTAATATCATTAAAATTATGCCGGATATGATAATTTTTTGATAAACAATACCAGTAGTAACTATGTAATTATAGGTATATTATGTAATCTCAGTGTAGGTGCTATTAGGTAAATATGCATCTAAGGAATCTTAATTAGGCTAAAAACTCATCCAACATAACATAACCGCATTGGGTCGGTTGTACTATTGCGAATACTTAGGTTCTTAAGCCACATCTCTAGGAACAATAACTGCTTGTGTTTCTAGGTCAGATGGAAGGCAGACGCCCAAGAGATAGATCATTTACCCTGTGACCAGAGTTGATAAGATCTACAACTCGAAACTACTGGGGCTGTGGTACCTACAGTGTGCTCGTGGCGCTACCAATAATCAGAAGTGGAGAAGCATAGCAAATCCCTGGTGCGCGAGGATGGACACGTTCACCCTCTTAGACATCCGCACGACCACAATCATTCTGACACTAGCCTGCGATTCTATAGAATGAACCATGTGTAACAGTTTATATTTATAAAATACTAGCGGCCCGCCCCCGGCTTCGCAGGATTTTTTTCTGCAAATTATATACAAAACAAACGCTTAACGCTCTTTCCTTTATGGTAGGGGAGCCCATGATGCTAAATGTGGAGTCACTCGAGCGTCGTGGGGACCGATTAGATTTTGAAGATTAGATGGTAGGTACTTAAGAAGAAAAAAATTAATTAATTTAAATTTTTACCCCAACCCCCACCAACCCCACCATACTATGTGCCGGTTTTGAGTATTTATCTGTCGACGGCGTATACCTACATAATTATTATACTACAAATTAAAAGCGTGGCGTGAACCTTGAACGCGTGGCGCCGGTTTTTTTTAATATCCTTACATACTTATTATAAAAAAAAGTCCTCCGCCGCGTCTGTCTGTCTGTTCGCGATAAATTCAAAAACTACTGCACCGATTTTCATACTGTTTTCACCAACTGATAGAGTGGTTCTCGAGGAAGGTTTTAGTATATAATTTTCAACGCGGGCGAAGTCGCGAGCACCAGCTAGTTTAATAGTAAAAAGATGTAATAGCTTTTCAAACAAGCTCGGTAGCTGTAATTCAAATTTTCAAGTTTCTAACTTCAAAGAACTGATACTTTCATATAAAGTCTTATACGAGGACGATATAAAATTTATTACTGTTTTTGGATACATACACTAATTGTATAGATACTTTATAACTGTTTTTGTAACGTTACAGTTATGTAACCAAAAGATCAGAAGATCAGCTTCCCTCAAAAATATTACAACTGGCATTTGTACCAAATATTAAGGTTTGAAAAAAATAGGAAGATTCCGACGAGTTTACAATAACTTTCCTACAACTGTCAAGTTTTCATGTAGTAAGTCGCATAACAGCAGTTTTTTTTAATAATATTAAGCGTGTAAAAAGCAAGGAAATACTAAATTTACCAAATATGAAAAATACCATATTTGTTAGTACAGTTGTAAGAAAAGCTCGAGAAAAGAATGTGTTAAAAATAATTAAATGTACGGTCGAAACTTTATGTTTGAACTATCCTTATAATATTTTATTATATGGAATCTTAATAAACAAAAGAGATATATTATTATTATAAACACTATTAATACATTAATATTTTTTTTTTGATTAGAGATGGGTTTGCTCTTGGTCAACAACCAGCTGTGTAGCGAAGATGAGGTCTATGATGGAGCAAACCTCATTCTCAACCCAGAAGATGCCTATGCACTCGAACTTTGAAAAGATTTGGGTTATATGAGCTCGGAAATACAGACGCCGGCAGGGAGTTACAAACCTTGGCAGTGCGCATTATAATGGACTAGCTGGTGCCCGCGACTTCATCCGCGTTGAACAATGAAAGGTACCCTATGTCCTTTCTGGTGTCCCAGACAACGTGTATGCAAAATTTCATGGTGATCCGTTCAGTAGTTTTTGCGTGAGAGTTACAAACATCCATACATCCAAATATACTTTCGCATTTATAATATTAGTACGGATGTTTTAAAGCGCTTGGTCCGAAAAAGAGGGATTTCTACAATTAATAACTTTTATTATCTATATAAATAAAAAACATTATAATAACTAAATTAACAATTAAACTTTAAATACTAAACAATTATTAAAAGAATACCCCGTCTAACAATAGTAATAAGACGAAGACTGCCTTATCTTCAAAAATACTATTCATAGATAAATAGATAAAAACGACAAGTAACATTTAAATAAAAGATATTATTATTTAATTTATATCCGGTAACGGACGTTTCTTGCCTATATTTTACACATAATACGTGTGAAAATTTTATAATATAGAGAAAACATTTACTATTTTAAATATAGACAATAAGGTCTATAGTGGCCTAATTTTACTAAGGACAAATAGGTTAATAAAAAAGGCGTTTTGAGATATATACCCAAGAGCGTTTTATCAGTAGAGGTATAAAAAAATGTGGATTATGTCCGTGATAAATATTTGCAATGTTTATTGACTGATATCGTTTTTAAATTTTATGACAAACACATTTAGGGTTGGCACTAAAGCAATATATATAACTAATATTATTAACGTTTCAGAGAAAAACTTAAATCTATATCTATAACTATTTAAAAGCCTTTAATTTAATACGTGTGTGCGAATGTGTACTGTGCACTTAACATACTACATAAAAAACATTAAACCTATACTGAGCCTATACCTAATATAAAATTAAATACCTAAATAGGTGTTCGCTTCTGTCCGTTTCTCCGGTAATCTGTTCTCCTAAATCTAAAACATCCAACGGATTTTAATACGATAGACTAGCCGAACCCGGTTTCGGGTAGTGACATTACATATACTTTTAAATAAAATTAGTCTAAGTTACTTCTTATAACATCAGCTATCTGCCAGTGAAAATCCTATCAAAATCGGTCCAGCCATTTCGAAGATTAGCCGGAACAGACAGACAGACGGACAGACAAAAAAAGTTTTTGTTATGAGTACCGTGTATACATTTAGTACCGTGTTTGCATTTAGTATTTACTTAGATATTACAAACATGTACTTCAATTTTATTTATCAGTATAGACATTTTGACAACCCTACGAGTTTCAGGTGAAAAGAGGCAACGAAGCGGCAAATTTAAAGTTGGAGCGTGTTGAAGATTATTCAGTATTCGATTCGACATCGAACTAGCTCATTTAGGACTCTTCCTGGTAAGTCCTAAATATATATTTTATTATAACTTAGCAACGTTGTACCACTTTTATTTTGTAGGTACTATTTCAAACCTAATTTTGTTTAAAAGACTTGAGTAGGCTGAAGCAATAAGATATTCAAACACCGTCATTACTTAATATAAAATTTTTGAGTCACAGTGCTTGTAATCAAACTCCTCCGAAATGGTGACCGATTTTTATTAAATTTTTTGTGTATATTCGGTAGGTCTGAGAATAGGTCGTAAACTATTTTTTATATCCCTAAGTGGTAAGGGTGGCCCACCTCAATTTTTTTTTTGGCAAAACGACGTTTGCTGGGTCAGCTAGTAATTTTATAATATTTACAGTGCAAATTGTTTTTTCCGGTGTGTTTTTTTTTTACATAAAACATTGCAAATGCTTATTGGCTTATAATAACGTAGGTGCAACAAAAATCGCTATGAATTTTTGATTAAATATTGTACAATATAATATTTATTAAATTAAATTATAGTATTTTGATCTATTCTATGTTTCCTTATTGTGTTCCTATTTATGTACCTAACTAATCTTCATAGACGAATTGAAATTTAGACATTCTGATCGTAATTGCTTCTAACTGCTATGGCAAAAAATATACTTATAGTTTTGTCACAAAACAGCTATGAACACCATTACAGTAATACGTCACAAGATTCCATCCATTGTTTATCTTTATGAAATCACAACAGCCTGATGAAAAAAATATGTTAATTTATTATTAGCATTAAACATATTTTATATATCTGACGACTAAAATTTTTCTTACTAGGTACAGTCAAGTGAACAAATATGTATTATATCTTTTAATCCATTAGATTTAACTACGAGTATATAATATAATATTTTTCTCATCATTAATTTGTCTTCGCAAATGTTCCAAAATTTTATAAATTGCCACACGCACAAAAATAAACAATAAATTTTGAATAGCAAGGTTTTGAACAAAAGGAAAATTTTCCTTTCAATCGAATAGGTACTGATTGACTAACAGTAACCATTTGTTTCATTAAGGGCCTCTTTCACCAACTACAAGTAAAGTGTTGACTATTTACTTTTAGAAATAATTTTATGTTTTATTAAATTATGCACACGGTTTAGTGCATCCTTCGAAAGGCGACTTTTTTTATTATTTTCTTTTTAATGTTGGGGACTTTTACCGTACAAACAAAGGTATAACATCTCCATCATTCCCGGTTACCGGTGACTTTAAATGGCGGTTAGCCTATACTTGACACATGGTGAAATAGGCCCTAAAACTTTAATCTCTATGATTATAAATTCGTCATGTCTCTATTAATAGTATCTATATAAAGGAGCGATCGGGTCGCTAGTTAATAGTATCTACATAAAGGAGATTTTCTTTTATGCCTTTAATAATAAGATTCAATCTTACAATGTGTTATTCGTGTGCGAAGACTTAAATTATTGCGATTACACTTGACGTGACAGAAACGTTTTTGAGTCTAGATACACATCGTATCCTACTACGAGTTTCACAAAGGCTAACCTCGCGCTTTGGGTCAATGACTAAGGCCGTAATTCATAGTTGTAACCAAGTTTATCTATTGTTATTATTACCTACATCAAATAATATATGATCGTTAATTAAGATGGATATATCTTACTAATATTATAAATGCAAAAGTTTGTAAGGATAAATGTGTGGATGTATCGATGGATGTTTATTACTCTTTAAAAATAGCTCAACGGATTTGGATGAAATTTGACACACAGTTTATTACCTGGATTAACATAAAGTAAATACTAGTTATCTTGAAAAAAATGTTAAGTTCCCGAGGGATCGTTTGGATATATAAATAATTCAGCGCCACTGTCATCAACACAGACGGCGCCACCGTCGTTACAACGATAAAGATGTCAATGTTAGATAGATAATAACGACAATAACTCAAGATAGGTAAGCCAAATTAACAGGCAGAAAAAACTGCCTAGGTTACCATGTCATATTAGCCAATAATAAAGGAATCACTATGTCGGACAGAATTTTAAATATTTGTAATAGTTAACTTAAATATTAGAATAAATTCATTGTTTCAATGTTAACATAAATTAATAAAATAATATTTTTTGCGACACTATGAATATGGGTCATCGATTATATTTTGACGGATAAATTGACACGAAGCTATGTGAATTTTGATTTTGCATAATTTTGCATACAATTGCATACAGTAATGTAATTTTTACTTATTATATGAGTAACTGTTCATTATACCTACCTTTGTTAAATGGACTATCTACCATAAAATAGGTATTTTGGAGGGAAATTAAAGAGCTCAGGCAGAACGGCCTTCTTGTTTATAAAGACAATAATAAAATAAAAACGAAACATACAAGTTGCTATCTCTCCCTCTCGATGCCTCTTCAGTCTTGAATGTCGGCCTTTAACTCTTTGAACCTGTCTTTTATGTTAAGCTCGACAGACAGGCTTACAGTCCATGGTGTATATAAAACGCCATAGGTGCTGCAAGTGCATTGTGCATTGTGCATAGTGGGATTGAGGCAAAGGGATTGGGATAGGGTATTGGGCTCTGATATCCAATATTCACACACTGAAACACAACAGCATACATTCTGTTATTTCACGGTGATCTTATGTAAGAGGTGGTTACTGCCTCCAACAAGCTCCAAACAAGGATTTGGAAAGTAGTGCTAAATAGGCACTACTTTCCAAATCCAGACCAGTGCCATTTTTGAAAAGTTTTTTAAACGAAAGTAAACGCATCTTGACATGAGTTTAATAAACGTTGATCGCTGACAACGGAACGGTTGGAAAGTTTAGCACCAGTTTCCGTTGCGGCCATTGCCTGCGGTCAGCGAACCCAAGGAATGTGGCAACACCGGCATCGCATCTTTCTGTTATCCAAAAACGGATCATGCGCTAAATATTTCATTAAATTCGTGATTTTATAATACACTTTTGATAATACACCACTATGTGCACAGAATTCGAATAGATGAACTATTCGAATTCAAACCATTTACTATACAAATTGAACTGAAAACATTTTATTAATAATTTATTGAGAAACTTTTTCATTTTTATTTTTGATTATTATTTAAATAATTGTTGAATTTTTTTTTTCTTAAATGTTTTTTCTTGTTTCAGATTTCATTCAACTTAAAAAAAATGTCTTTGGAAGCTGTGAGTATTTTAAATTTTTATTAAGATTTGTACTGGATTTCTTTTTGGATTTTATATATTTGACTGACAATATATTTTATATAAACTGACAATATTGTTATTATTGTGTATATGAAATTAGAAAAGTTCTTTTTTTATTTAGGCTTATTCAGTACTAAAAAATAAGGTTATACGACAAGTCAAAATTTTCCTTAAATATATCTAGTTCACAAACAATTGATAATGCGTTTCATTTTTTGTTAAAATGAATGACAATTTTTTACTTTTTATAAGGTCTTTTAGATTTTCTTCAATTATTTTCTTCTTTGGGCACACTACAAAGTAGATCTGTGACCAGGATTTAACAATTGGCAGTTATACAAAATTATGACAAGAATACTCTCGGTATTATCTATTCCGTAGGTTCTGTACTTGCGTATAAGTAAATAAAGATAACGAACTTCATAAATGCAATTAGCGAAAAATAAATGAGAATTGCGATATCAACTAGTACTTAATCATATAACATTATCGTAGTCATACCTAATTTATTATTGATAAAATGATAACAAGTGTTAAATTTTTATTAGGTGATAAATTAATAAATCCGTACTAATATTATATATGTTTGGATATATGATGTTTGTAACTCTTTCATGCAAAAACTACTGAACCGATCACCATGAAATTTTGCATACATGTTGTCTGGGCACCAGAAAGGACATAGGGTACCTTTCATCGTTCAACGCGGACGAAGTCGCGGGCACCAGCTAGTTAGGTAATAAATTAAGAAATTATTAAGTAGACAATACCTACCTATTACTTATATAGGCAAATAAGCAAGATGAATCAATACACAGCAATCAATTGATTAAATTATTTATTGTGTTTCAGGAATTCAAGCAAGTCTCCGACTCCGTGAGGAATTGGAAGACCAAACCAGCCGATTCTGAAAACCTTGCTCTGTACTCCTTGTACAAGCAGGCCATTGCTGGCGATGTCAACATTTGTGAGTACTTTATATCTTACATTATTCATATATTTTTTTGCACAAATTACACACACACACACTTACATATTACACACAAATTTTTTGGTAATAAAAAAAAAATCTTCATTTGGGCTTCGCCACAGTCAAGTCGACAAAATTTGCCATTGCTAGATACTTTGATGAATGTTCTATCAACTTCTGGTTTATACATACGAGTATAACCGATCCTCAATTGCAGCTCAATGCATCCTTGCTCTGTTGTTTTTGAATTCAAGCACTTTCTCGGATTTCTCAAACATACTTCCCTTAGAAGTTGATAACAATGTTAAAAAAATCTTTTAAAAGGGCTGGCATAAATAGCTTTAAATCAAGCCAAAGTAAACAAAAATAAAATGGCGTCAATAATACCGAAAAGGTCATACAATGACACACAAAGAATGATTTGCGTATGTTTTATTCAAACAATCCAACAAAATAACTCGACACATTAATGCTAACCCAAATGGCTTGTCGTACGAAGGATAATATGTAATTTGCCTAAATATGATTGTACTACCTTTTGCCTGTGACTTCGTCCTCTTATCTTCATAAATTAAAGCCTATGAATTTTAACAATTATTTTAGACAATAATAGAAATTAAAAACTTAATTAGAGTTCTTGGAAAATGTCATTTACTTATTTTAATATACCTACTTAACACTGATCAAATAAAATTACTAATTATCCATGAATTGTCACTTTAAGGATATCATTCTAAAAACACAATAGAAATAAAAAAAAATAGTAGGTAAATAGATATTAATGAATTAATATTAATAGATATTAATGAATAAATGAAATGAAATGAAATGAAATGAATTTCAATTTTTATTATTAAATATATATATATATATAATTATATATATATATATATATATATATATATATATAATTATATATATATATATAATTATATATATATATATAATTATATTTGTTCAAATGTAGGTAAGAATATTGAAAAATAACATTTTAAATAGGTATATTATAAGCGACTGTACCTACAGAAAAGTCTGTGTAAATTAAAATAAATAATTAACACATGGAGTGAGCTAACACGAGGGAACCTCTTCTTGTCTAGCTACGTCAAGAATCAATCAAGGCCGCACTGTGTTACTTTACTAGACAGACTTGCCCCGGCTTCGCTTGGGAGCAATTGCGGGGATTAGTATAATAATATGTAATAATAATATATACCCTATGTCCATCTGGAATAAAGTACCTTTCAAATAGTGAAAAAATTTTTCAATTAGGTGCAGTAGTTCTGGAGATTATCCTGCACATATAAACAAACATACAAAATCTGCACCCTCTTTGTTATCCTACTTAGAGCGAAAGCTTACGAGGACGGATGGATGTTTGTTACTCATTCACGCAAAAACGGCATAACGGATTTGGATAAAATTTGGCACACAGGTAGTTTATTACCTGAATTAACATAAAGAATACTTTTTATCCTGGAAAAATGTAAGGTTCCCGAGGAATCGTGTAAAAATAAAATAAAAAATTGGGCGCCACTGTCGCCGTTGCGGCGTGGCGGCACCGTCATCACAGCGATAAACATGTTAGATATTTTCTTAGGTGTTATATTTTTTATTTTTTAACGCTAATGAAGTCGCGGGCAGCAACTAGTATTAGAATAAATTACAATGTATTATGTATTTTTTTTTAGCCGAACCCAGCGGTCTTGTTGAGAACGCAAAGTGGAAGGCGTGGTCTGGTCGCAAGGGCATTTCCCAGGACGATGCCAAGAAACAGTACATCGATCTCGCTAAACAACTTCAATCAAAATATGCTTAAGGTTAATCATTTAGTTTTTAAGTTAGGTATTTATTAATTACGTCCATTTTCATAATTATGTATCAATAAATAATAACTAAAAAAGTTTTTTGTTTATCATTTTTATATTACCTATATACTTTAAAAAATGGGATATGTCCAATACCCATGTAGGTGTTGATATGTCTGTCGTGAAAACGGCTGTGTGCGTTACGAGTGGTAATATTTTCTTTGAGTGAATTATAATATATAGGTAGGTAAGTATATAGTTCCCCGGCGGCAGAGTTGCGGAAGAGTGTTCGTCCGACCTCGCAACTTTGCTTATAGCGGATGCGGAGGACGCCAAGAGGTTAGTCGGTAGGTCTACCCAAGTCTACCCCACTACTATCTCGGGGCCGGAGTCCGACATAACACACCGGAATGTCCCCAGGACGGTGGGTATCCATGATGATTCCTCTTGTAAAAAAAAAGGTAAGTATATATAGTTATCCAACGAATTCGAATATACCATATCTACCTAAAAAATCTTTGATCATTTAGCTATCGAGTGTTGTAATTTTTTGGATGTAGATGATAGATATGTCTCTTGCACCCCCGGCTCGCAGACGCAGATTTTTTATTAAACCTGTGCAGGTACTGTAGCTCTACAGCATGAAACTTTATCATCAGAGATTTAAATCGAGAGATGCGCCCTTACTAGCGAAACTGTGTTACAAAATACATATACATTCACAGTTGTATATTTTTATACTCGTAACAATGCGAGTCTTTTGTCTAAACACACTTTTAAACACAGACAACATTTCGAACGAGTTTTTTGATAGTAAAAGTAACAGAAACAATCTCTTCAAGCGACCGTCACTCACTGTAGCTGGCGTGTAACTGTAGTTGGTTGAGCGCTTGCGCTCAACCCATTGTTAAAAATTTTCGGTGTGTTTTAAGTATGGCGCGGGGAGATTAGGGCGCATCTTTCGATTTAAATCTTTGATCAGTTTACTGAATGTGGATGTGGATGCGAATATCCGCAACATTCCTGGTAGGTACTACTTTAACAACGGAAATAAGTTTAATTCGACTCACATCACGTAATTCTTTTATTTTTAAAATAGAAACTATTTTCAACTTATTAAAATTAATATATCTAGGTATAGGTACAAATTTCAATCCAGACGAGCAAGTAATAAATAAAAACGAGCCCAAACGAATTGATTGACGTTGGCAAATATGACATCTCATCTTTGACATATGTCAAAATTTGACAGTCAAATTGTCATTTACTTATATTCTTTTTTCGTATATTTTTAACATGTCTTAATTGTTAATTAATTTCCATTATCAAACGGGACTATATGCGTTGTGACGAAGCGATAACCCACTGCTCACTACATACATAATACATAGCGACCGGCGGGCGGCCCATTCAACATTCAACGATCAAGAAAATCAAGCAACTGCAAAGCAAGTTTCATTTATTCATTTGAACTTGAAGTTCAGTTCCTAACGAGAAGTCGTGTTGGGTGGTTGTTGCCTTTTATAATTACTTACAGTTAGTGATATATATTTTTTTTAAATATACGTATTAGTTGATAATTTCATCCAGTGATTGCAATTGTTTTAAAGTTACCTTTGAAAAGAAATTTAAAAAAAAAGAAGTTCTTAAATTAATTTGTTTAACCTCCACGCACGTCATTGATCATTTTTAGTTTGTGGTTTCACCGGTTGCTACTTGCTTATTAATTTATATTTAATTATTTTTAGGTCCTTTGCTGAATCATCATGTCTCTGCAGGAGGTAAGTTTTTTTTTTAATCCTTATTAGAATTGAGTCCTTGACAACCTATTTTCAGTCAAACTAAAGTGTTCTGTTTTTAAATAATAGTAATAAATACGTGAATAGGAATCTTATTTATTAATTTATGGCAATAATCGGAACAATGTGGTGTGTTAAATCAATTATTGCCAATAAACAGTGTTAAGAGAAAGTTCAGCTAATAGCATACATGCTTCGTTACTCATTCAGGGGCTATAATTATTGTGAGAATATGTAGGGTAATTAACTCGTTTGCACTGCTTATATGTATTCTCTGAAATTGTTACACCAATAATATATTTTTTTTTTTATGAAACTATATGTAAATTTTTATGAATTTCTTTGGGTTAAGTTGGGATGGATATGAACTTATCGAAGTTGGCTCTGGTCTGGATCTGTAAAGTAATGCCAGGGTACACTGGGCAGCTCATCTGGTGGCAGTAACCATTAGTGAAATAATAGTGAAGACCATAGTGAAATAACAGCATGTGTGCTGTTGTGTTTCAGTGAGCGAGTAAGGGATGGCAGAGCCCATTTCCCTGACCCTTCTCAAACACTTAATCTCAATCCCATTAAGGTTGGCAGAGCACTTGCAGCACCTGTTGGGTTGCATGTGTTATAAGCGATGGTAGCCACCTACCATTAAGTGAAACAAATAAATAAACATCATCATCTCAACTGTAGGACATCCACTGCTCGACATAGGCCTCCCCCATGATTTTCAGCCAGAAGCAGCCTGGTTCCATTGTCAATAAAAAAACTACATAAAAATTAAAAAATAATTTCACAGATGTTATCTTACTTATTTTAGAATTTCGATAAAGCTGCCGCTGATGTCAAGAAGCTGAAGTCATTGCCCAGCGATAATGACCTTCTGGAGCTCTATGGTCTCTTCAAACAAGCCACAGTTGGTGATGCTGATCCAGCAAGTAAGCAATCTGTTAACCTGTATTTTTTTTTCCTGAAAGTTCTAACATAAGAAATATTGCATCACTTATGAGGTGTTTAATGACAACATATTTCATGAGAAATATGATAACCTTCAAGTGACTAATATGTACACTTACATGCCTCTATCTTTTAGAATAGGTATTAGTTTTGTGTCAAAACCCAATCTGAATCTGATTGTGTCATAATCTGTCCAAAGCTACTTTGCTTGAACTTTGCGATTTTACCTGAGTTATAGTATATTTTTGTTTAAGCATGCCAATCTAAGGAACTGCCAGTCCACCGTGATTTTGAAAAAATCTTTTTTAATCCATTGTTAAAATATGATAAATATATTGACAGCTTTTTAATCATGTATCAACTGAAAGAAAGCTTATCACTTGCTATGGAAAATGTTAACAATTCACATTTTTGTCAATTCATTAAATTCATTAAATAAATATTTAAAAAAACTTATTATTTACCTAATTATTTTTATAGAAAAAAAAAAGAAAATTTTGTTGATATCAATTAATTATTTTATTATCTTTTTTTGTATAATCCAGTCTGACATAATTACATTTTTATCCATAAGCAGTGTAAAATTAGTTTATGTATCAAACACTTCAATGATAAAATCTAGTTAATTCCGTGAACATTCTACATTTAAACATAATTCTTGTGTTATCTTCATTAATTAACAAGTCCTCTATCATTAAAAAAAAAAATTGATAAGCAGGTGGCAAATATATGATTGTATACAAAATTGTTTGATGTAATAAAGGTCAGTCATGTCAATTTAAAATAAATAAATTCGAAAATAGTACATAATGCAAGACATACTGCATTACACTCTCAAAAAATGTTCTTCCTATCTAGATGTAGTAATGACACATTTTCAAAAGACCGCCATTTAAAAACAGCATGGTAGCCACATACCATTAAGTAGTCTGTCAGCCTGCCTGTCACAACTATTACATAATTTTTTTTATCAAAACTAACTTTTGATATATTTTATTTGTTAATTTTGCTTTGACCATAATTTATCCCTACATGGTGAAAACTTCTCGTCAATATATGGAGCTTAGGTTACATAAAATAATTTGTTTATTTCTTAACAGACACAGTCGATATTATAATGGACGTAATTGTTAATAAATGATTCTTATTTGCTCTGTCTGCTGTGTTACCTTTTCATGCCTTAACTACTCAACCGATCATCATGATTTTGCACACACATTCATCCAGAAAAAAAAAAAAAAAAACACTGTACCTGAGGTATAATTTAAAAATATAAATACAACACCTTGCAAAAGTATAACAACATAAAGATGTCACGCTCATATATTTTGTTATATATTTTATTTTTCAACGCAGACGAAGTCGCGGGCACCAACAAGTATATCTCATAATTGATAAATATGAAATAATGCTTTCTTTTTACAGATAAACCTGGCATGTTCGATTTAAAGGGAAAAGCGAAATTCGAAGCCTGGTCGGGCAGGAAGGGCATGTCAAAGGAAGACGCCCAGAAGGCTTATATCGCTAAGGTCGAAAGTCTCATCGCATCCATCGGCTTACAATAAATCCTATACTTATATTTACATTTGGTACTGGTATAATATTAAGCTTTTGCAAGGTGTTTGACATCACAATAATTTAAGCCTACTTTAAAGTCTGTTTACACCACAAATCAATGGTGTCTATTTATTAAGTTAAAATGCATTTTATTGTTATCTATGTTTTTATACAATAAAAAAAAAAAACAGTGTGGAACTGATTTGTCGTTTTTTATTGTTTGTTTATATAGTTATATGTTTCTATATGGTGCCCTCGACTTCGTCCGCATTAAAAATATGTATAGGTAATATGAGTAAAGTAATATAACGCCTGACAACTTTTTCTCTGTGACGACGGTGGCGCCGCCACGGCGACAGTTGCGCCCAATTTTTTTATATTTTTAGACTATTTTTACCTTCAAATCCCGCCTCAATTTTACCCCCATAGGTTGACAGTCGAAAGGGAAAATTGCATGCGTATCTGTTTCAAAAGCGCCCTCTGTTATTAAACTATTGAAACGTTTACTACCATAGCTCATTCTCTTGTCACCTTATCTACTTATCTAGTGAAATGCTATCCTATTAGTAAAAAGTACTAAGATACTATTTATGTTCTAGTTCGGGACACCTAGTATTAATTTCTCAGTGCCTCTAACAAACATTCTTTTGTGTTGTCAGTGACAGCGCTCAAGATCGCACAAGAATCTATGGAGAACTTTTAATAGATCGAATCGGGAATGAGCAGTTCCGACAGATAATTATGTAAGTTTATGTGGCAATAGGTAGGATTCAATACAAGATGGACAGACGATCCGTTTAGGACTCCGGTTGACGTATGAATATGACTATGCAATAATTATTTTATTATAAAATATATGAAGTGTAATGGGGTTTAAAAAACTTAAAAAGCTTACTTTTAAGGCCTATTTGTGCTTACGAGGTTGGTCCCGCGTGACCACTTCCCGACAGGGCCAACTTTAGAAATGAATTTTTCAAGATGTATTAATGTTTATTACTCTTTTACGCAAAATCAGCTGAACGGATTTGGATGAAATTTGGCACATAAGTATATATAGTATATTACCTGGATTAACATATACCTATGATACTTTTTATCCTGGAAATATGTTAAGTTTCCGATGGGTTTCGTCTAAAAACATAAAAAATTCGTTTGGCCGCGCCACCGTTGTCACACCGATAAAGATTACCATAGAGTAAATAGTACTAAGTACATATTTACTTTAAATTACTCAGATATTTTTCATTTTCCAACGCGGACGAATTCACGGGCACCAGCTAGTTAAAAATAAAAAGCCTAGTAAGTAAATACAAGTTTATTAATATACAATATATATACACGAATGAAACTAATTTAAGTAGCCAATAACACCGCACGCAACAGCCGGCCCGGAAGTGCCGGTCAAGGCGCTGTCTTCGGTTCCGGCTCGCCCGTAATCGTCTTCGCCTTTCGTTATCGCTAGAGATCTGCCTACAATGGACCGCGGCCCAGCCAACGAGATTAGATGATCGACAATTTTGACGGCAACAGTTTCGCCGTCTTCCGCCTTGACATTGCCAAGGTCGCCGACATGTCGGACGTGGTCGCGTGGTCCGCCGTGACGACCCTGCAATGTCATTTAATGCGATACATCCGAAACAATTTGAAATTTATTAATAAGTCCCAAAGCGTTATTGTCTATGCGCTATAATTTGTCCTGACATATTATAAATATGTATATATATATATGTCTGGTCGCGATAAACTCAAAAACTACTGCACCGATTTTCATGCGGTTTTCACCAATGTATAGAGGCATAATCAGGGAAGGTTTTTACGGAAAAAAAATGCACCCCGGGCGAAGCCGGGAGCAGGACGGCTAGTAAAGAATAAAGCAGAAGAAGCGTTCAATCAAAATTAGGTACATGCTGTTACTTGAGTCTAAAAACAAGATGTCCATGGTTGTTTCTGACAAAGAAAGTAAGGAAAAGAAATGCTTAGATGAAATATAATATAAATAGTATATGAATATATATATTATATATGTACTCTTATGCTATTTATACTTAGATATTATTCGTATAGCTACGAAAATGTTTTAAGGCATGTGTGAATTTATTTTATTAATTATTTTACCTGAAATAATTACAATTATTAAGCTGAATCAACCTTTTTCAGAAATTAAAAAGGATTTTTCCTAGAATCGAAAGGACACAATTTTTCCTCCCATAGCACTTATCACCACGTGTACTATGTGATTAGATGCTTTTCCAAGAGATTTTTTAATCCAAATTTAAGGAATTTCCTCATCCACAGCAATATGACAAGAGAAGGTTATTAATATGATATTTTGGTATACAGTCTGATGGAATACTTTATGGCATGGCGATTAGGAACAAAGAAACTACAGGAAGGGTCGTCCAATTAGATGATTTAGGATGGCATGAGGATCCCTGTCCTAGGACTGAGCTATACACCGAAAAAACTTTTCAATGATTTTGCAGTGGTTTCTGCACCACCCAATTAATAATTTCTATCAAATTTTAGACAAAAAAACGCAGTATAAATGTACTTACATAATATGCAATGAAGTGTGGACCAATGTCTTGACAGTTGTCCTTAATGGCGCCCATCTGGTGAACATGGACACCGTGTAATCCACCTGGAAGTCCCGTGATGTTGCCCTCTATAGTGACTGGACCATTGGGAACTATCTGTGTAAATACCAGCTCACCAGTAACCCCTGAATCTTCGTCGGGAATCAGATTGACCACAGCTTGGAGTCCTGGCAGCGATCTTGGAGCCTATGGCGTAATAATACAATATGATAACTTGGAAACATCACTAGCTGGTGCTCGCGAATTCGTCCGCGTTGAAAAAAAAAGCAATATAACGCTTGACCTCGTGTTGCTATAACACTTTGGCCAGGCGTTAGTTTATTTTTTTATTGATCCCTTGGGAATAGTCTTTTTTTTTCTGGATGAAAGGTACCCTATGTCCTTTCTGGTTCAGTAGTTTTTGCGTGAAAGAGTTACAAACATCCATACATTCAAACATACTGGTAAGATTGGTTATAATGCTTATTGTTATGGCCTAGCTAGTGCACGCGACTTCATCTGTGTTGAAAAAGAATATTTCATTTCAAATCTTTATATATAAAATATACATAATGTATATGTATAATGTGTAGCGAGATATTGCTTGTTTCCCTAATATAAATAAAATAAAAGAAAGTCGTTAGTTACACCATTTATAACTCAAGAACGGCTGAACAGATTTTTATGAACTTTGTTTTATTGAATTTGTCTTCATCCCGAATAGCAGAATAACTATTAAAACTTCGGAAAAATATTCACGAAAAAATATATGAAGAAAATTCATTTTCTCATACATTTTGTATGAAGTTCGCGGGTCAGCTCGTTTATGATTATTATAAACTTATTTTATTGAATTAGCGTTTTAAATGCAAAAATGTTAAGCTCATATCATGAACTACAAGTGTAAGACGACATATTATATGTATAATATAAGAAATGAAACAATCTAAAAACTTTCATCATTTTAGACATAATCTAGACATCCCCATTACTATTCAATCTGAAAGGTATTTATCACTCATAATAAATAAAATTATTTATGAATTATCTTGTAACATATAATTTGGATAACACGTCTGTAATTACCTAAAATATTTACAAGGAGGAACTATGGTTAGATTTTTTTGTGTTTTTTACTCATTCTGTTTATAAAGTAGTTATAACATTTATCTATAAATAAGTAGCGTGTAGTCTATATTTATATAACGTTAAATACTTCCTGTAATAAATACTGAACCTTTATAAGAATTTATAAACGAATCCATAACATATAAGTAATAATGTTTTTTTGTCACAATACTTAAGTAACTTAACCAGTTGTGATTTTAGAATTAAGTAAGCTACAAATTTGCAATAATGTAAATGGGAAAGTGAGTTTGTTTGTTTGTTACGCTTTCGGTCCTTAACGTATAGTTAAGAACTGAAAGCGTAATATATGAATAAAAACCGATCATCATGAAATTTTGCATACAAAATCATGAATTTTATAACTAAGTATATATTTATATACTTAGTTATAAAATTAAGTATAAAATACTTACAACATGATTATATACCGTGACTATTATACAACTTAATGTATCCTACACCAACTTCCCATATAGCTTTGTCATTGAAGATCACGATCTAACCATTCCTTATGACATCATGGAACGATAGTGATCGCATGTAGTACAAAGTATACAATTCATTTAAACTTATTCAAGTTAAAATTAATCAGCAAAGTAATTTCAAAAAGTTATGTACATATTAAGTGTAAGTAGGTATTACTATTCGTATGTTCGGTGCCTTTCATCATTGTGTTATATTATTTAACTTTTTTATGCATTTTTTTTTATATTTCAAAATATGAATGAATATTTTTATTTAATATTTTATATGTAAATATGCCAATCGTAATTTAAATAAAACTGATTACGTCTTGCGCTTCATTTTATTTTAAAATACATTTTCTTAGTATAAATAAAAACATTTCAAATACACTATAAATTATCCTCATTTTATTATATATCAAGACCTACCAAGACTAAATTATCCTCATTCAATTGCAAATTTAATCTAATTAAAAAGTGTATATAGTGACTTTTGCCGTAGCGCAGGTCCTTGGTAGTAATAATCGACAAAATATGAAAAAAAAACGTAAATTTTTATGAATTTAACGATGATCCGTAAGGCTTTCGAGGTAAAAAATTTGGTTTTTTCATTACCATTTCATCAGTACCAACCTATAAAAAAATCAGACTACCTTATTTGATGTAAGGTAAATAATATCAATTCCATGTAGGTATTAATAATTTTCTTAGCGTAAATAAAAACGATTTAACTAGTCTGTAACTTCGTAGCTTTGCTGGCGAGTTAGTGTTGATAATAGGCAATTAAGCTATTGCTTATTATGGTAAAGGAAAAATAAAAAATTGTCCCGATGACAGGATGTCGCGAGGTGTTGCGTGTAAATAATTAGTGTACTCTGTATGAGCCAATATGCAAGGTGTCAAGGATCAATATTTTGCTGTTTGAGTGTCTGCCGGTTAAATGGTTTTTTTTAGCCGGCAGACAAGCTGACGGTCCACAAAACTTGATTTTAGGTGGATTTATTTAAGCGCATAAAAATATTAGTCAATTCAATAAAAAATGTAATGTACACAATATCAATACTAGGTTTAAAAATGATCTAGATTTACATAAGACGCGACTCCACAAAATAAGTAATTCCTTTATGGGTGAATGTATACGGTTTTATAATAAACTACCTGAGACAATCAGAGCCTTATCTATAAATAAATTTAAAAGTGTAATTAAAACCAAACACCTCTCGAAAGGCTATTATAAAATCACTGATTATTTAAGCGACAATGAAGCCTGGATTTAAGCGATTCGGAGCTCATACTATGTTTAGTATGAGGTTATCATATATGTTTGTATATATACTTTGATGTTTTTTTTTAAAAAAAAAATTAAGTGTAATTGTTGTTATTTTATATTTTAAAGATAACAAATAGAATAGTATCCTGAGTTTCCTTCGGGGTTTCTTCTCAGGATCGTCGTCTTGGCTTTTTTTTCCCGAAACCCTGGTAAATTTAAATTTATAATGACGATCATAAAAGTTTCTTGTAGAAACTTAATTGATAAATAAATATTTTGATTTGATTTGCTGATACTTCACAGTAGTCTTTTGTAAGGGGGTAAACACATTCATAGATATCAGAGTAAACGTAGATGTAAAGTTACACCGATTTTGGGCCAGACCATCGAATATTAATCTAAGTATTAGGTAACATATAAAATAACTAAGTATTGTTTTTTTTTTATGTATAAATTTTAATTAAAAATTAACTTACCGATGCCAAGTCTATTTGTTTTTGTGTTCGGTCTCCAGAGACACTAAACAGTGGTCTGTTGAAATCCTGAAACAAAAAAATTATGACAAATAGCAAAATGATAATATTCAGATAGTTAACTATGTTACATTGCATCACTAGCCTTGTAATATATAAATATATATTCGGAATATTCGGATGTTCAAAATACCAATTAATTTTATGAATTGTGAATAATCTCATGTGATGAAAGCTCGATAATATATTTAACAAATATTTTTTGAAACAAATTTTTTTATTTAATATTTATAATAAATCATTCGTACTTTAGTTCATATGACAATATGAAATTGATAATTATGTCTGAGCATTACGAATGCGTGGGCTTCGTTGGACACGGTTGAAAACACTATAGTTCAACAAACTGAATGCAACAAGAAAACGTGGCAAAAACTGTACCTAACTGTCTACTTAAAGCAAACAACTCCAGATTATCTCTCTGTTTTAATAAATAATGTGAATAACTGAATCTTTAGAAACCTAAATTAAGGTCAACTTTAAGCTATTTATTACATCTTTATTAGCTATTTATTACACGCAACGGATTTTGATGCGGATTTCACTATCAATCAGGTAATTCTTCATGGAATTTTATAATTAATAAAACCTAACTAAGTTTTTTCCTGGACGATGCCAGGAGCGGGTCGCTACTTTTATTTTATTTAATTAGGGAAAACAAACAATTACACCATATATAATAAATTAGAAAAAAGAGAAACATACATAAATAAAGATAATACTTAGTGTAATCAATAACATTTTTCACGAATTAGTAAAAAAATTATACAGAGATAAACTTTATACATATTTATATACAAAAATACACAAAAAAAAAAACAAAAAAAAAGAAATAATAAAACAATCACATAAAACTAAAACATTAATTAAATAATATTACTTATATTCGTGTGAGCCAGTTGAAAATAGATCGATATGTGCAAATAAACAATTGTACTAGTTTAGAAATAAATTAAAGTTTTAGTAAATAGAATATAAATAATATCTATAAACACAAGACAAACCAAAAGGAACAAGGCAGTGAAAATTGCTCTAACATCTCTAACTAACTCACTGAAACACCGCTACTAAGGAAGGTTACTGTCGCCAAACGAAATTCCAAGCTTAAATTTAGTAACGTTCTAGGTAATTTTTCACGACTCTTAAATGCATAAAATTTAGCCATAAAACGTGTCTATAACACCAAATATTGTTAATTTTGCGATGTCCTTCTGGTAAACGAAATTTAACCATTAAGTATCCCATTGTCTACTGTATTTCCAAAATATATCAAAAATTTCTTCCAACAAATCTTATTATAAATAAATATGTAATATGTATGTCTTCTATAGAAAAATATATTTCTTTATATATATATCCATACGTATTATAAAACAAAGTTACTGTCCGCCCCTTAGTCTAATTTTCTCTGTCTGTATTTTGATACGGTGTTCACCAATGCGCTCTTCTCCTATTTGTTTTCTCCGAGTTAATAAAGTGTCTTGGATTAAGTAAGGATTTTCATAACATAATATTTAAATAAATAAATTAAATAAATAAACATATAATATGAAAACATCACAACTTACATACAAATACGGTTCCATGAACACTTCGTACACATTGCTTTGATAATCCTCTATAGCTGGCAAAGTTTTAATGATCAAATTCCTCCCGTATCCCGGTGTACCTTGAATAGTTTTACCATTTAGGGCGGCCACGAGCCAAATGAATTGCCCAAAAAATATATGCAGCCTTAGATTCATTTTTGTAAAATTTTTAAAAAAAGTATACGGTCACAAACTAAAAGACAGATGCGTCCTGACTTCCCAAGTGTTTTGCTATCAATGATTTCGTTGAGGACTTGAAACTTGTGGGTTGTACAACTTTTTGCTGGTGTAATGAATACGTTAAGAGGTAAGCCTACGAGTATGCACGGTGGGTTGTCATTACTTCTTCGTGAGATTCAACAACGCCAAGGCTCCGTAATTGAGAGGCATGACGTAATGATAACTTAGACACGGCATTGTTTTGTATATTAAGTGGAAGTTGACTTCGTTGGCGCTTTAAAGTAGGAAATATGCGAAACATCTACCGAGCACAAAGCGTTTATTAATTAAAAAATATTTATATATATATAAAATTTCATGACAATCGGGCAATCATAAAATATCAGAGTCATCACATGAACAATACTTGTCTTCATCAAATGAATATGAATCACATCATATGATATGATTGAATATGGTGGGGAAATTTGCTTTGACATTTTTCACTCATGGACCAAAAAAAAAATCCAAGGCACATGGTTAAGAAATAATAGAGATATATTTGAATGTTGGGAAAATCGGTGCCCTGGACGATATTTTTGGGTACTGTGATCACAATTTTTCCAATTCTGCACTTATTTTTTTTTGTGTAATCCTAAATAACTGTGTTATTCTTTGCTTCTGTTAATAACTTGCTTCTCTTTGCGTGTTCTAGCTATTCATGGTGAGTGTACCGATGAATTATTTCAAGTAATGCCTACTAACCCCAAATTTTTACGTTCCTACTGTGCCCCATAGATGCGGAGTTCACAACTTTGGTAAACATTTCCCTTCTAAGGTGTTTCTACCTAGCTACAATATGGGTTTCTTCAAGCGAGACGTAAATAAATTCCTGCAATGTTGGCAGCGCACCAACACCTCACCTAGTATTGTTTGTCTTTAGGTGATTGTAATCACCTATCATAAAGTGGACCATCAGCTTACCTGCCACCCTTTATAATATAAAGAAAAATAAAAAACATATTTCCAGTCTGGTATTCGTCAGCTAAAGCCTCAGGCTAAATTTGGTCAATAACAAATGAATGTCGATTGTTTATATAATATTTTGTAAGATTACGCAGAGGAGGTAATAATTCATACATGTAATTATTTTTTATATTCTCACGAACTATTTAATTTGATGCAAAGTGTAAATACATGTAAGTTTTATAATAATAATTTATTTATTTCAATCAACAAGGATCACTTTATGTTAGTAAAAACTTAAATCTATGTTAGTATATTTACACAACTTTATTAGTCAGTACATGAAGCATACAACAGTGGTTTTTAATTTTTATTTGAATTTTTGTTCTTCTTAAAATGTCTCTCCATTATTGGAGGTTGGATTTAAATTATATGGGTACTAGCTTTTGCTCGCGACTTTTTCTGCGTCTCTTTAAATTAGGTGTTAAAATTTTTATTCAATCTTTCTTGCTCATATATTTTTGTCAGGCGTTGAATCTTTTATTTTTAGATATCATCAAGGGGAATACATATAATATTTTTTTTTTTTTTGTTTGTCTGTTTGTTTCGGCTAATCTCCAAAACGGCTGGAAAGAAGCTGGGCCGGGTTCAGGTAGTTATCGAAATTAATTCAATATAGGATTGATCCCATTCTATATAGTTTTAAGTGCGACATTTGCTACAAACCTAGTTTTTTTTTAATATGACATGTGTCAGCGTACTTCTACTAACTGACATAAACATCTTAATCTAAAAAGTATTCCAAGAATAAATTATAATTTTTTATCGTCATAATAAATACATTTATTTATTAGTTATTATTAATTGATCATGTGTAGCCGACCACAGAAGTCCACCAATAAAACATTGATTGATCCTAAAGTATAAGAAGCTTTGTTTTTGTGAATAATTTTTTGTTTCCTATGTAGATATATTTAAAATCAATTAGTAGTCGAAGTCGGCTTGTAACAAATGTATCGACATTTGAAGGTGAGAGATATATCCCACCTTCAGTTATTATATACATAATGCAATAAAATAAAATAAATTATTAATAATACTAAATGTCGTCAAAACAATTAACCAAAACAAACGAATATAAATATTTATGTACATTGTTGTTGTTTGAAAACTACAACAATGAACATACTATTGTTGGTATTGAACTATTACCTGAACCTATTTATATAGGTATAGTAAATATTAAATTTATCTGTAAAAACTGCCAAAAAATAATTTGTCAGCTGACAACGTCTTTAAAGTCATTAAAATGTTGTCAATTAAATAGTAGAGAAAATACCTATTTGTATTTCCAAACAAACATATAAATAAATAATCTATTCGGAAAATAGCTTATTAAATTAACTGTTTCTTTGTATTGTGTATACATTTAAGTTTTAATAATTTTTTTATTTATTCATTTTTTATATAGTAAATGATCATGGTTCTTTTAAGTTTGTGATGAGAAAGACAATAAGTAAACATTAAAATGAATCGCAATTTTGTGTACAATTTTCAAGATGATAGGCCCAGCGTTTGGTCCAGAGCTGGGAGTACTTTGAACAGGTGGATTTGGGGCGCCTTCTGCTGTGGTCTTCCAGGAGTCCCCTGCTACTTCTGCACATGTTGTCAGAAATTTGACAATGGCGAATGTGAGAGGCAAAGAGTAAATCGTAAGAATCAGTTCTTTTTTTTAAATTGAAACAGTATGAATTGCTGTAAATAAATAATTCTACCGTATTTTCGCCCAAGTCGTTACCGACCACAATTACACTGCCAGACATATTAAATGTAAATATATATATAGCGTTTGCTCTCGCCTTCATCGTAACCTATGTAGGTATCCCTATGTGCGTATTTTAACTATAACTCTTAGGGGCCTCTTTCACCATGTGTCAAGTAGGCTAACCGCCATTTAAAGTCACCGGTAACCGGAAATGAAGGAGATGATATACCTTTGTTTGTACAGTAAAAGTCCCCAAACATTAAAAAGAAAATTATAAAAAAAATTCGCCTATCGAATGATGCAGTAAACCGAGTGCATAATTTAATAAAACATAAAATTATTTTTAAAAGTAACTAATCAACACTTTACTTTTAGTTGGTAAAAGAGGCCCTTAGTTAAAGTAAATATACCTAGTTCAGATTAGTTAAAGGCAGCGACTTTATTTTATATAATGTATACATTTAATATATCTACTAAGTATATCCTGTATATCCTGTAGGAGACTGTAGTCAGGACATATTCCTTTCGACTGTTCGCTACATTTGTTTACGTACATTATTTCTCAATACTTAGACTGCGTGTAAATTTGTAAAAAAAAACTAAACTAGACACTTTACTATAAAAGTTTTAAAATATATTTAAATCATTTGGTGAACAGTAAAATAATTTAAAAGCAACATGGATTAATATAGTATCCGTCATATCCATGTAACTTTTCAATATCTTATTGTAACGTGGAGCAATAATATTGAAGCCCCTGAACGAATTTTAAAGCAAAGAACCTTATTTAGGAGAATGTTTACATTATAAAATTTCTACATGTGTTTTTACGCGTCGAAACAACAAGTTAAATGTCATATTTCCTATATACTGATTGCTACCTATTCTCTCATCAAAATTAACAAGTAAAATTATCAAAATTATGCAAAATTGTAATAGATAATGTCACTTGCCTTATAGTTTGTTCAGGCGCTTATAATTTGTTTGGTCTAGTCCCTAGCTGTTAACCAAACGGTCACGGGTTCGTATCCCGACGGGTTTTGTATTTATAATATGTATGTATTTACAAAAAAAAGTAATCTATGTATTATATCAACTTTCTGGTATGCACAATACAAGCATTAGTTGCTTACTGAGGAACTAGATGGTGCTGTGTGAAATGTGTGAAGATATTTATTTATTATCCTACGCCATTGTGATAATAAATTATCTAACCGACAGAGAACTAAAATATCAAGATATCATATTTTCAAAATATTTGTAATCTATACTATTATAATATTATAAAGAGAATAGATTTATATTTTTATATATTTGTTTGCTACTATCTACTACTTTACTTAATATGAAAAAACTACTTTACTGATTTTAAAAATTCTTTCACTAGAAAGTGTATATTATCAGCGAGTAACATAGACTATATTTTATAAAGTTAGGCGGACGATGTCGCGTGCAACAGCTAGTTTATATTATATAAATTTCTTCTGTCCGTGTATATGTGACTTCCCCTAAACGGTTTTATCGATTTTGATAAATATTTTGGCGTGTGTTTGAGTGGGCCCGAGTATGGTTTAGATTTAAAATTGGACCCGCTAGGTGACGCTGCACAAGTCTGCTGGGACCGCTAGTATCATATACAAATCTAATATCCTTACCTATATTGTTTATTTTATTATTTTTTTAAAAGTGACCGACATTTAACTATGTGAATTGTTGCTCAGAATCGACTGGCACATCAGAACGCGTTGATCGGCCGCACCGTCCCAACGCGCCACGCGGAAGGAAGCCTACACCAGAAGTTCTATCAGCCGTCCGTTGCGCGCTTTCTCAGCTGCAAGGCGAGCCTGCGCCCACTCTGCCCGTTGAAGTACAAGACATAAGGCAAATCCAAGAACCAGGATGACGACCATATCATACATAGTCTTAATTCTTTTCTTCAAGAAAACAAGTGTAGCAGTAGGTTCCATTTGATTCCCATTATGAAGTATTTTCGGATTTGATTCGAACAATTATAATTCAAGTTTTTGTCTTTACCTTAAAACGGATTCACTAAAGATGAGTAGGCAAAATTATATTGATAGAAATATATAATTCGTTGAAAGGCTCTTTAATAAAATTTTTTTTACAAAGGTCGGCAGGCAGGTTGATCCTCTTGATGGTTGGTGGCTTGATGGCTGGTTGGAAAATCCATGGAGGTTGCAATGGCGCTGAATAAAGTATAATGATGGATCCCTTACCAGCATTCCTTACTCAATCACCGAAATATAACAGCACACATGCTGCTATTTCGCGGTGGTCTTCAATGAATTAAGTTCATGGATGGACCACCTGGTGGACCGTCACCCTGCCTGAACTTGCTAACCTTGGCGTTTTGGTAACTTTTTTGAGGTTATTTGTCATTAAAAGAGCTTTTGAACAAGAAATATCTAGTTGTTGTGGGAATATTCTGTAGCATATTTTTTCTTTATAAACTTATATACCTACTGTTTGATTATCCCATGGTAAATAGATCCCTAAAGGCGTAACTTTTATTAAATGTTTTAATTACCTATTAACTTTATTATTCGATAAATTATAATAATTTTGTCAGCTATAATCAATGAAGTGAAAATGTTAGATATATTTTTAGTTTTATTGTATAATTTTATTTTAATAAATAATACTTACTTTAATACCTTGATCTCTTTGAATGCTACAACTTTTTGGACCTATTTTGGTTTTGGATCTATGCGAGTGGATTTTTTAAAATTTGTCTACGGAAAAGCGTTTGACCTCAATCTCACCTGATGGCAAGTGAAGATGAGGTCGAAGATGAAGTTCGCTTGACCGTTAACAGCCTATTCACTCCGTTCTAAAAGAGTTCCAAGTTGTATATTTTGAACACTGAAGAAGGGAGAGAATTTCAGTCACTCGATGTGCGCATGATAAAAAAAGACGCAAAGAAAGAGCTTCGTACGATAGGTGGTATATCCACAAAGTATACGTTTTCACCTTTATAACGCTTAAAAGAAATAGTACATCAACAAATTTATTTGTTCTGTCAATTGCTGTGAGATTCCAAATTGTATTAAGTTTCTGTGCAGGAACTTCATGACTTAGTTCCTCCAATAAATTTTATTTTCGTCATCGGAAGTCGGACTAACAACAGACTCGGCGCAGTCTTTAAAGGGGATACCAAACAATAGCAAATACGAGAAAGAGAAAGAAATAGCGCGCTCTTTTGACTTGGCTTTATAATCAAAACATGGCCTTGCCTCGATGCTGATTTAGCATTACTGAGTTTAATGCTAAATTTGCGGGATTATTCTGAATGAAATTAAATATTTATAAAATATTACTTTATTTAAATTAATAATTTGTATTTATAAAATAAATAAATTCAGTTTAATTCAGTTTAGGTTTTGAATAAAAAGTCATTGCGTATTTTTTTTATGTTTTTCAAAGTTTATTTATATGAAGAAAAATAATTGATTTTTTTTTAATTATTAACAAATATTAACATTTTTAACTTAAAATTAAGTCTCATTTTTTTTTTTATTATCTTTTTGTATTTTGGGGCCTTATTTTATTCACCTTAGAAAGGTATATCATCCCCTAAACTAATTAATCATAAACATAATTAACATAACATAACCTATTAAAAGCTTCATTGATGCATAAACATAAGTCTCATTTGTTTCCCATAATACAATAAAAGTGTGGGCACTAGCAAAATAAGTTTTAATTAATAAAACTGTTACCATTTTGACCGTTTGAAATTGAAACGTTTACACATACTTACATTAATGAATAGACGCCAAGATACAATACGAGTACATATATCGTAAATACGCTCGAGAATCAGGTTTGTTGAGCGTTAGCATATTGCGTAAAATAACGTTCAGTCTCATTTGAAATTCGAACGCGGTTGCTTACTTTGAAGCACATTTTACGCGCCAATTTTTTTAAAAGTTCTTGTTTTGTGCCAGTATCAGTGTTAGTGTGTGATAAAAATATTTTAACGGTAAGATTTTTTGTTATTTTCTTTCAATAGATATTATTAGAATCGTGTGAAATAATTTCTTTTCATATATATACTTAAATGAACGGCAGAATTAAATGAACTGTAGTTTACATGTTAACGCAATGATTATAATTGATTGTATCACACTCAAGGAACTAAGAAATGCTGTCGTTAATAAAGATGACATAATTGCCAAGTTTGTCGCCGACACATGTTTCGGTCTTAATAATTAAACTATAATAGTTTAAAGTTTAAAGGCTCTTATATACACACTGTTTGAAACTGCGCTTACCGATGTATGACACCGTAAGGTTAATTTTAAATAAGAGTTTATTATGCACATTATTTTTATTTTACACTATCAATATCAACATTTAAGGTTGTATTTATGTACCTACTTAAGCATTTTTTTTATTACTTCTCACGGGATACTAAAAGTATTCAGATAAACTATATTATTAGTAAAATATAGCGCCTAATAGGTGGCTACCATCGCTTTAGGTCACAAGACAAATATAAATATTGAATTGGTCAACTGACGCAAAATATAAATTATTGTTAAAACAATGGGATCACTGATATTGAAAACAATACAATATATCGGTGCATATTGTTTTTGTTCTTTGTTAAATTATTACATAATACGATTCCGTCATACAAGAGTGACTTCATTTTAAAATTAGTAGCACGATTTATGCATAGCTGTAGCGAACGCAATAAAAATGCATACCTCACGTTCTCTTGGTGCGTTATCGTCTCTGTGAGGAATTTTTTACAGTTGTTAACAGTAAACTATAGGGTTTTTGTTATTAGAATAAGTTTAGGTACATTTTGATATTTAATATTTATATTAAAAATTGATATGATTCGGAAAGCTGTTTTTTTTTTTAAATATATACTTATTTTGGTTATTACTAAAAAGACTTGAATGAGAATTGTCTCATTGGAACTTGGAACGAAAAACGGTTTGCCAAAATGACTTTCGTCCGAACACATTTACATAACAAAAGACTGTCTGCGCATACGCAGGATATGCGCACGAGTGGCCGAGCGTATAGGGGTGTCATCGAACCTGCAATAATTGCAACTGTCGTTTATGACCGGTTTTGTTGCAACTATCAATTCAATGTAGACTCCTTTTCTGCGCATTTTAATAGAGAAAACCTTGAGCCAATATCGTAAGGGTATCAGAATAAAGGTACCTATAAAATTTGCAGAAAAGGAGTCTACATTGAATACAAAATCTGCCACCAGACAAAATATAAAACATTTATCTCATTTGTTTGTGAACCGATGTTCACAAACAAAATGTTAGTAGCATGAACCTAGAAAAAACAACCTACATTTTTCTAGGTTCTTATTTCGATGGGTTTTTTTTTATAATTGAAAAAAACTATGTCAAGTTTAGCAACATTACCACAATGTCAAATTAGACATTAGATTAAATTCTCTACTAACTCGACTAAGGAAAGAATTGAAACATTCAAACCTAACATAAGGTCAGTCATACACGTGGTTCCCCTTGATCTACACATTATACCTACTAATGCCAAGTTCGTAACCATGATTACATTCGATATATGTTTCCGTTTGTAATCAGATCAATAACGGAGTAATAAAATTTATTCATCCGGTTAATTTGAATGAAATTAATTTGAGTTAGTATGACTGTTGACATTACACAAGAAAAGTAATGGTAGACCTATTACTTTATTGTTCCAAATAGAGGCTTTGTATTTTTTTTATTTTACCATTAGCAAACTGGATCACGATTAAAACAAAATATAAAATGTGTATTTTTCAAAAACTTCTAAAATTGCTATTATTGTGGCATAATTAATTATAAAAAAGAGGCAAAATATATTGAATTATGAAAATCGGTATAGCTAGATTAAAAAAAGATCTAACTAAATCGATAGAATTATAGATTTAATTTTACGAATATAATAATTTATTGACATTTTGACTGAGCAAATACTCGATTTAGTACTCAAAAACTTAATAAAAATTTGAATTATTGCTCATTGAAAAATTATACTTCAGACATGTGCGAATATAAGTATAAAATTATTATTTCTTATATATGTCTTAATTATGTGATATAAGTTGCCCCAACAATAGTTTTTACCTTTATATAAGCCTTGTCGACTACGATTTCGACATAATGCGTTTGCGCACTGTGGTAGATATTAATTTTCCATTGAGTCACTCAGAGTAGGTAAAGTTTATTGACACAGTTCTGTTAACATCACTATTATGATGTACCAGTGATAACAAAATATTAGCGTACCTCTAATAACAACGTTGAATGTAAAACAGAATACCTTTGCAGGCCTCAATTACAAGTTTATTTTTTTTTCGTGGCGTGGTTCGAATACCTGAGTACATAGAGGCCACATAGTAGAGGCCCTTGATGGGTTTTGTTTAGACACTGTGGAACAAAAAACTATTGTTCTGGAGCTTAAAGCATAATGGGATTAATCTTTTTCCCACTGGGAATAAAAACACAATCTCTTACTAAATTTATTTAAATTTTTATATAACTTAACAAAATGAAATGTTGAAAACTTTTCACATCATTATACCATTTAATTTTAATTGTAATAAAAATAATCCACTTATTACATTTTTTAAATATTAAGGTCGACAGACAGACATACTAAGGCTGACGGTTCGCTAGATGGTAGATGGCTACTGTCGCCTATTACATAACCAATGTCAATGCTGCAAATGCTCTGATAAGGGAGGAAAAGATAGGGCAATGGACTTTCGCATCATTTACTCACTCACCGAAACACTTGCTGTTTCGGTGGTCTTCTGTAAGGGAGTGGTTACTGCCACAAGACGGGCTGTCCAAATGCCTAGACACAACTTTCAGATCCAGAACAGAGCCGCCATCTTTGGAAAGTCTATTTCAAAAGTGGCCAGGAATCGAACTTCGCATATAATTTTATTTTCCTGTGTCCGCTTAACCTCTTGTTAACGCTTGACCTCTTGTTGCTATAACATATTTAGGCCTGGAGTTAGTTTTTTATTTTATTTTAGACGATCCTGTGGGAAGTGTACTTTTCCTAGATGAAAGCTACCCAATGTCTTTTATTGTATTTCTGAAAATGTGTATGCAAAATTTCATGATGTTCAGTTGAGTAGTTAAGTCGTAAAAATTTAAAAGACAGAGGTAATTTAAGCGTTGAAGGTCTAATCGTCAATGTCATTTGCCCAAGTAAATCCCTTAAAAGAGACACAAATAAAAAGTAATGCCTGATAGTAATCATATAGCAATGTATTACAGTCTGAATAATTTGCATTTGATTAAAGTTCGCGTGTTCATTTGGTATCACTAATTTAATTCGCAACACACCTAGAAACACACTTATGGTTAATTGTCGCGTGATTACATTCCTGTTTCATGACATGTTTTATATTTATTAACGCCCGTTACACCTATCCCTACTAAGTCCCTCCCTGAGTAGGGACAAGTGGATTTTTTTCCGCTTATCACCAGCGTTTCGATTGTTAAAAATTGCGAAATACTTTAATTTTATTTTATTTCTTAATGCAACATAATGTTACATTTAGTTTAACGATGGTGTCAACACAAACTCATTAGAGTTTTACCGCACACTAAGTTCATATTACAGAATTATTAATAATATATACAGACAGATAATATAAACTGATACTTAATTATTCCGATAACGTTCGATTAAACCTTTTGTTGACGCTCACGCATACATTCGATTCTCCAATAATTAATTTAGAATTTTATATAGATAATAAACACTTATCAAAATACTCTTCACCTTTCTTTGCGAAAAATTGATTTTTTTTCTAGAAATTGATTTTCATTTTTTGATTAACTGCCAACCTTGAGAAAAATCATGGTCATTATCATGAGATCTGACGAATACCTATATATGAATAAGTATAATGTAATAATATTTATTTAGCATGACGATGACGAGTTTGCGTGTAAACACTGAACATTTAAACTTGTTGGAGTATTATAAAAGGGGTCGAATTTCTGTATAATTAATATAGGTTTAATCGACAGGGCTTCTGTGCCTAACTCCCCTTCGACCGTCTGGTAATTTAAGAACATCTGTCAAATTTCAAGTCATTTGAGTTTTAGTACTCACTTACTTTTTAACCCCTTACGTCCAACCTGCGTTATAAGTTTGACGTGTGGGTCTGTATAAGTTAAGGGTGTTACACTTAAAATGTAGTGGACTGTCAGCTTGTCTGGTGACCTTCACATATAAAAATTAATTATATTATATTACTTTTTTTTTTCATTCAATAGTTAATCCAAAAATGATGTGTTCATAAGATGGTCACTGTTCAATCTCGACCAGTTTTGAACTGCGGCGCTAAAACTTAAACATAAACAATGACGAATTTCTCATAAGCTCAGGGAACTATGGAGGGCAATACTTGATATTTCTCTGAGGGAGGTGATACAAAGTGATATAGATCCGTTAAAATAAATTGACTATATGTCAATACAAAATATATACATATACATAGATCAGCTGCAATGGGAAAAGGAGGATATTATTTGCGTTGCGGTAGACCAGTCTTGGAGTAGAGACTAACATTAGAAATTGGTCACTTGGAATCGTAACCATAAAGAAATAAAGAAAGCAAATAAAGAAGCTCTTTATAATAATTCTGTTTGGAACTAAAATAATATGCAAAATGTTAAGTATTCACTCGCGAATACTAATTAGGTGTAACTCAAATTTGGTATCCATTAAAATTCAGTGCATTGTCTTCCTTATATAATTTTAATTATGGAATGCAACGATGCACTTGCGTATATGTGTCACGTATATTATATGATTTTATTAGCAATCCGCTCCTGGCTTTGCACGTGTGCATTTATTTTCTGCAAATTATAAAGGTATAAAAACCTTTTCTTTTAACGCTCTTTCCATTAGTGAAAACCTTGGTATAAGTTCGCATAAGCGAAATTTTCTTTTTTTTAAATCTTAAAAAATTTTCTAAAATTTTTTAAGATTTAAAAATTTATACCAAGGTTAATAATTTGGTTTATACCAAGGTTTAAAAGAAGATTTAAAAAAGAAGAAAATTGTAAAGCTTGGACTCTGAGCTTCTTCTGATTTTCTCATGAATGTCAATTCACTTAGTACCATCATTTCGAAAGCAGTCAACAGGTTCAAATGTAACTTCTAAAGTAAAAAAGTGAGAAATTTCCATAAAGGTACATGTGTTTAGGTATTTCACTGCTGGACCTTCCCCATAAAAATTTGAATTTGGCTTTTTGAACATTTCGTACGAAATAAAATCGTGCGAGATGACAACTAAACTAAATTTTCAATAGAAATCGACCAGAAATTAGGTCGTTAGTCCATCGCAGTGAATCCCTCATTTTAACATGTGTAATGTTTCATTATATTATACGATATATATGCTTTTACATACTTAAATTTAAAAACATCTTTTTTAACTTTTTAACATATTTAACTCATGTATAAACAAAGCATCCAAACGTAATACGAGTATAAACAAAATGTTATCCGTCTGCTTCGTAAGTAATATATAATGTACCAGTCATTGGCAATTTACGTTCAACAACAGAACCGGTCTTTTAAACCAGCAAAACATGGTCTTCCCACCTCTCTCTGTGCTATCCATATTATGGAGACGTAGGGGACATAGATGTGTCCATTCAGAGATCACAATAAATTGTCATTGGGCAATATGTAACGTAAGTTGTTGCCTTACTATGACCATTCGCTATCCGAGGTCGTTAAGGTAAGTCGTGCGTTTATTTATATCGTCTTGTTTTTCTTTCGATCTATCTGTATGATAAAAAAAAAAAAACAAAAGCTTATCTTAATTTCACAGTTTATTTTAACTGGAAGTATGATGTGAATTGTGTTGTTAAATTTTAAATATGAAATAATCAGAGTGGGAATCAAGCATTGGTGGGATAGGCAAAAAGCGGATATCAAAACTTGTGTTTAACTTTATACATTTTTTTACAAATAAAAATATTAAAATATATAGTTTGTGAAATGAAGAAAAAAAAAATCGTATTTTCCCACAGTTTTCGCGCACAAAATTGATCAACTGAAAAGAAAAGCGATATTATGTTATTTCTTTTCACAAATTATTCAAAAGCCAACAAATTTAGAAGCAAGCTAAAAAAATATTTATGCCTACATCAAAATAACAATTTCGAACATATTGATTTTTGAACCTCAAAATAAAGTCGTGGTTTCGATACAAGTTTTATTCTTTAATGTAAAGACTAGCTGTCGCACGCGACTTCGTACGCGTACCTTTATAAAATATATCATATATGTTACTCGCTGATAATATAGCTTAACAACAGTGTAAGAATTTTTAAAATCGGTCCAGTAGTTTCGGAGCCTACTCAATGCAAACAAACAAACAAATCTTTCCTCTTTATATTATTAGTATAGATCGATAGAGAGCTGACGGTCCACTTGATTGTAGATGACTACCGTCCCTATTAAGGGATTAATTGAGGCAAATGACATTGACATTTCACCTTTAACTTTTATATGTAATGGTATCATACAAGCGTTGGCTTTAATAAAAGTCAATAATAGTTTTCAATAAGAGTCAAATACTTCTTGTGTTCTAATTTTTTTTGTCGAGTTTCTATTACAACATAGTCATACATTTAAAATTCGTGACAACATTTTCTTACATCTTTTCAGATCTTTCTTCAAGCATGTACAAGTCTTTTATTCTGTTGGCTACTGCGGTCGTCCTAGTGACCGCCCAGGAAGTAAGTATATCTCTGTACTATCTACCGGTCAGTCCACTTTCGGTAAGCATTGTTCAATGTTCATATCGTTGGTTGAATTAATTTAACGCTTACTAAATCGCTACGCTACGCGCTTGTGTCACTGTGAACTCACTATTAGGGCAGTCCCCTGTGACGACTTCACAAGCGGTAGCGTTATGTGCAGTAAACGCTTTAAATGCAATAAAAACTCATTTATATAGAAACCCTAAGGCTCGAGTCCACCAACAGACGGTTAGTTTTTAAACAGCCGTTTAATAATATTTTGTTGTTCACCATCGCTAAAATGCGGGTTAAACGCCCTAAACATCAGATTAATCATTAAGTTAATCAGATGTTTAAATTTTAAACAGCTGTTAAAAACTAACCGTCTGTTGGTGAACTCTAGCCTAAGTATTGCTTATTACTTAGTTAAAACAGAATTATTTTGGAAATTTAATAAACTAAAGTAACTTGGTTTATTGAGTTTTATTAATAAGTTTTCTTTATCGTTTTCTCGACATGTGTTCTGATTTTATATGTTATATATAATTTTTTTTGAAACTCAAAGCAGAGTATCTCAAAACAAGTAGTTGATATACAATCCCTATAATATACGCTTATATAATACTCTAGTTAATACATCACTAGATTTCTCATTGAAAACATTGCGTTTTTTGTTGACAATGATACTGGATTTATATTGTTTCTTTTTTACTCAACCGCAAAAACATTTTGTGTTTTCATTACAAAGCTTTAAACCTTTTTTCACATCACGAACAGTTATGTGCAAGAATGATGTAGCAAAAATATCTTGTAATTTTAATGTAACCTATAAATTAGTGAGGATGTATTTGTGGATTACTCTTTCACTTAAAAACTATTGAACGCATTTTTGATGAAATTTTATAGTTGTAAAATTTATATGTAAGCATGTCAGAACAACGCATAGGCAATAATTCACTTATAAATATATATTGACGAAGTCGAGGGCAAAAGCGAGCCTTAAAATGTTCTAATCATATAATTATTAATTTATCTTAAAATTTTAATAAACTAAACAAAATTGCTATTAAAAGTAGTTTGTTTAAATTTTATTTGTATTTATTTGATTATAATTATTTATTTAAATAAACTTTTATTTGGGAAATATTATAAAAGTAATATTTTATCGAAAAATAGATAAAACAATCGAAAAGTGTTTTAATAATATTTCAGACGGGACTACGTGCTGTTGCCAAAATCGCCGAACCTAGAGGCGAAAATGTTCAGGGAAATGTGACGTTCACGCAATTATCTGATGGCAAAGTCCACGTTGAGGGTACCATTCTTGGAATGATTCACGGAAAATACGGATTTCACGTTCACGAGAAAGGAGACATCACCGGTGGATGCGGCTCGACTGGAAGTCATTTTAATCCGGAAAATGTAAGAACATATTAATTAGTAAGCCGTGAACTATCTTTTGTTCACAGGCGGTAAGTCATTTTTTTAATGTTAAACTTGACAGACACGATGACGGTCCACTTACTCTCGTAATGGTATGCGGCTACCGTCGCCTATAACACAAGTAAAGCCACATATGTGATGCAAGTGTGGCGTAACTTCAGGATTAATTCATAAGGTTATTTTTAAAATACAAGGATAATAATTTATATAAAGTTAGAATTATTTCTCCATCATTAAATTGGGTGGAAGATTGTTCTGGGAAAGCTTGAATGAATTCATTCATAAATAAATGTCGAAATATTTATTATAGTGACGATTATAGTGTAAATTGTTTATGTTGAACATTTATAAATAAAAAAACACACATAAGTAAATAAATAATATAAATTCGAAGCAATCTATAAGGAAATTGCTTACAAATTTTCCTTCCTTGTTTTTGTGTAATGTAAAAATGCAGGAGATAGTTGATCACCTACAAGGATACTTGTAGGTATCCACTTTGTTCAAAATAATAACTCTATTTGCGTTATTTGATACAATATTAATTTTTTTGTAAATTTATCTATAGGTATAATATATACGTATATAAAAACTTTTAATTAATAATCTGCATCTTAAGTTTTTTTGTTTATTTGCTATTGACGAGTTTAAAAAATATATTATTAAAAAATGGAGATACTTTTTGGCCCCCCTTAAAATAATTACAACAGAAATATACTCGTGCATAGGACTTATAAGACTGCTTGGGACTGATGGCTGATAATCGGTTTATTGTAAACTTGTATAGCAAATGTCGAAAAGAGCAAGTTTTAGGTTACTTACCAGGCCTTTCTTATAATATAGAATGTGCATTTCGAACTGGTGGTAAATAAATCCAAATCCTATTAATATTATAAATGCGAAAGTTAGTAAATTTTTAGTATTTTTGTGCACACAAAAGCAGCTTATTTATTTTTTTATTTCTTATAACCAAAAGATGACTAAAGCAAGGTCAACGAGACGACGCAAAAAATGTAAACAAACTTTCAAGGGTTATCAACATGGCTTCCTATACCATGAAATAGTTATCGCCGGCCGCTTCTTTTGAGGGAAAAGGGAGAGGGCGGATTTGTTTACATTATTTGCTTTGTTTCCTTGGCCTTAATATAGTGGGGCGAACACATGTTTTATTAACATGCAAGTATTATGTTTATAGAAGCAACACGGCCATCCCAATGACGAAAATCGTCACGTCGGTGATATGGGCAACATTGAGTTCGACGAGAATCGCATCGGCAGAATAGACTACGTTGATTCTAAACTGTCTCTCACCGGACCTCACAGCATCGTTGGGAGAGCTGTAGTTCTTCACGAAAAGGCCGATGACTTCGGACGCTCTGAACATCCCGACTCAAGGAAAACTGGCAACGCCGGTGGACGAGTGGCTTGCGGAGTCATCGGGATCCTGTAGGCACTTTGATGATTTTTTTAACCTAGTTTTCTTGTTACAAACTACATAATATATCAGAAACTAAACATGACATGTCCGTGATTTTTTTTTCTTAAATGTCTCAATTCAATTTTTCTAAAAATCAAATAATCACTTGTTAATTCTAAATCTATATATATAACCTCCTTATTAGGATTTAAAATAAAAAAAATGTATTTTATTTTTTATGCAAGTCTGTTGTTCTTTTGCATTGGTTTTTGTAAAATATAAATTTAGATAGAGACTTAGAATAAAATAAAAATTAAGAACCATTTCGTAATAGACATTTAATATTATTTATAGAAATATCCCATTTTTATTAAATATACTAAACTAAGAATTAAAAAAAAAAGCAAGGTGCAAATGATTTTATTTTTTTCTCAATACGATTTGAATCTTCAAACATACAGTAACATGTAATAAATGTATTAGAAATTTTTTAAAGAAATTTTGTAGTTTTTCTTTTTGATTGAATTAAATCTTGTAAACATCTGTCTTATCTTAACTAATCATTTTCTATTATTCCCTAATTTAGATTAGGGATATTAAGTTCTCGAGTTATTGAGAATTTACTTTCTAAAACATCTTAAAGAAGGTTGTTTTGAATAATATAATCATAATTTCAAACGTCCTTGCGCAAATAGACTTACCTACCTATTAATCTTTTCTGATTAATCTCTTTTCATGGCCGGTTTAAGATTACGCAATACTGGGAGGGTCTTTAAAGAGAACGCATTCAGTTTTTGACCTCTATTATAATATTAATGTACGAAATGTACTTTAATAAAAATATGAAAACATATAATTATTCATGTCTTCTTTAATTATAAAACGTGGCTGAGCAATTATGGGTAAACAAATATAATATTTCAATACAATATTCTTCGAGGTAATTTTCTGATGGAAGATTTCCGTAACAAATGTTAAGGAAAAATAAATATTAATCTTAACATGTTCAAGGATAAAATATTTCTCAAAACTTATTTATTAATATACTAGCGATTCGCTCTGACTTCGCACGGAAGAGGTATTATACGTATACATAAACCTTACCACTTATCACTTATCATTTATCACTTTTTCCATTAGTGAAAACCGTATCAAAATCCGTTAATTTGGTTGTATGGGGAGATATAATAAGCACACATGTATATAAATAACTAGTAACTATTTAAAGTATTCACTTACCTACTAATAAAATATTAATATCTTACGTTTATTCAGTTGACAAAACTACTTAATGCTATATTTATATATATTGCATTTATATGAAATATCAAATATAAAATCCTTACTTAAAGATTTTAAAGACGCCTGTGACTATTTATTTATTAACAATATTCTATTTCGTACAAAATAATATTTGCAATAATTTAGGTACCTAAGTACTCGCATTTTTAAAAGAATTGTTCATAATAAATACTACAGAATTTAGATGCAGATTTAGCTGATATTCTTACTAAAAAGTGATTTCACATAATGTTAGATGTAGACCAATAATGTTAGATTTGCTATTATTAGTTTTTGAAATTTTGTGCATTTATATCAATAAAATATGAAAACAGATGTGGTGCTAAAGTTGAAGCAGTTTTATTACCACAGTAGGTATAATATTCTGGCGCTTCGATTACATTTCAAAGACTAAATAACTTGAAAGAAAAGTAATTTATTTTAACTGATACCTAACTCTTATTTCACACCCACGCCCTCAACTATTATGTCATTAGAGTGCCTAACGATCCTTGTAGAACTATACATAATACAGTCTAAAAAACTTATTTAAAAACTAATAAAGACATGTGTTATTTTTTAAGACCAATAGGCAACAACTTTTTAAAAAATATTGAAAGTATTATATGTAAACTAATTCTATATTTCATTTTCAAATGGACGTCCTGTTATATTAACTTTTTTAAAACAGATAACTCGTTACATGTAGAGTTAGTTACTTATAAGCCATTGCAAACTTAGGTGAGTCAACTTAACCACAACGTTATGGTTAGAAAGGTATGGGAAGAAATATGAGGCACAAGTCGAGGATTTATCCTATGAGCTCTGTTATTAGGTGCTCTTATAAGCATAGTTATGTTCTCTAAGTGAGTGATGGTTCCTGTCGCCAGACTGGTTGTCTAGTATATCCTTATCCCTTATCCCTCTCCCTTACATAGCATACATTGAAGTCGCTGCCCGCATCTGTCTGAATATTCGCTAACTCCTCCTAAACCATGCAACATGCGGTTTTCACCAGCAGTTAGATAATTTTTTACTGAAGGTTTATATACTTGTTGTTTAGAGTGTAATGTTAGACCTAATAATGTTTTTATGTAAGTAGAAAAAAATATATATTTTGAAACTAAGTCGCTGAAAAATAGATTTACATGGTTTACGATACATAAATCCGTGATGGTATATATCTATCTATTACGGTTGACAGTAACCATTTTCTTTTATTAAATTGAAGTTCTTTAAAAGAAGTTAGCGTTTCTCCGCTAACTTAAAGTAAACCACCGGTTTACAATAATGGAAAAAGCGATCAATATATTATAATGCAAAGGTATGTGTATACAATTTGCAGAAAAAAAATTGAATTATTGCGAAGCCTCAGGCGGGCTGCTAGTTACTTATATTACCAAGCCTTTAATGATTATTGAGACATTAAAACTCTTTATGTAACATCCCTATACAAATAGATATAAATTATCTCGTCTTTTCTCTATTTCCAGGAATCCAGTGAACGGCTGGAACGTTAACGGAGCTCCTAAATCTTCTATAGCAAGTGCAATTCTCTTCCCAATCGCCACATTCTTCTTCCTCATCCATTAGCGCCATATTTTATTGATTTGAGGTTAAGTTTACATGCATTTTAATATATTATTATATCTCCGATAAATACGTTTAATCTATTCAGATAAGTGATGATAAAAAAACGAGGCATACAAGTTTGATTTTTTTTTATCTTAACATATTCCATACAGCACCATCTAGTTCCACAGTAAGCAACTAATGCTTGTATTATGGATACCAGACAGTTGATATACTACATAGATTACTTCTTTTTTTTGTTATAAATACATACATACTATAAATACAAAACATCCATGACTCAGGTACAAAGGTAAAATGTTAACACATAAACATTTGCCCCTAGCGGGATTCGAACCCGCGACCGTTGGGAGCCATCAGACCAAACGTGTCGTCTTTATGTATACATACATACATTGCTGGGAATGTAATTATAAAACAAATAACTTCTTGAAATGGCGTCAGTTGAATTTCTCGATTAAACGTGTTTAGCTGACATCTAATAAATTTGAAATCAATGTTCTAATTTTAAAATTCAATTGAAATTTTATTTTATGGTTTTCTGTACCAGTCTCCTTCTAACACTTATACGTAGTACTTAGTATCTTTTAGTTAAGTATTCTATTTTTTTTTTTAAGAACTGCTTTTTAATATATAAGTATTTGTAGCTATTTGTAAGTTATAAATTTTTAATAACTCCATTGCATATTGAAATTTGCACATTTTTATTATAAATTATATACCTACCTAGTTTTACTGAAACTGTGTTAGTACATTAAATAAGTATTTATTTACTAACAATTTGTATTGTTAATAAAATGGTTATATTGCTTATGAGACTTGAATATTTTTGGATACAACATTTGGGTGTCACTCAGTTATTAATTCACTTAGGAAGGCAAACTCCATGAAGAACTCTACAAGGAACTACTGCAAGTAATACAATTAACATTAGTTCAGCCAACAATTTCAAGCAGTTCCACCTTTACATGAGTAATAAGTAATAATATAGCCTTTTTAATCAAAAGTTTGCCAAAGTAAATAAATATCTTTTTTATATAACTGTGACTTGATAATATTGTCTAATGAGTGTAACAAATGAAATAAAATCTTTCTTCTTCACTTTCATATCACAAGTATACCATTTTTTCAAGTAACGATCGTTAAGTAAGTATTTTAGTTTTTAATTTATTTGTAAATGTTTATGATTAAGATTTCAACGTATTTTATTAATAAGCATGTGTCGTTAAAATATATGTATTCAAAAAAAGTTATACAATTATTTGGAAAAGTAATTTTATTAACATTAAAGTTAAATATTGTGAACACAAAATAAGCACATGTATGGATATGTACATAATGATATTTTTTCAAATTCATTAAATATTTTGAATTAAATGTTCTAGCTTCCATTTTACACAAGTCACTTCCCTACCACTCAATATCATGAAAATAGGATTCTACTTACATATATCTCTGAAATATACATAAAAAGTTATATGTAACAAAAAGTAAAATATATTTTGTAAATCTTGCTTTTTGTATCTAATATGCCTTTCATTGGACATTTAATTGTAATTCAAATTTTAACATTTAAGTGTCTTGATTTTCATTTTATTTTTCTATTAATGTGATCGAATATCTATAAGTAGATATTAATTGCCCAATACAAAAAATATTCTTTGCAAGAGTAGATCCAAAGATTTTTAGTACACTTCTTGTATTAATGTTTGTCAAAAATATAAATAAACAATTTTAAAAATAGAAAAACTGTTTCATTTTTTTGACGCAGTTTATTTTATTTGTCTTCATTTTCAGGCGGAGAACTTTCAGTTTTCCCCCACCAGAAGTATATCCATTACTTAACTTAATACCTTATGTTATGTCAGGCGTTATATAAATAAATTATTTCAATTTTTCAACATGGACGAAGTCGCGGCGGGCCACCAATCAACGAATCAACCACCAGCTAGTAACGAATAAAGATTACATACATAATACATAAATTCTCTATTTTATTTTGCCTTTTTTCTGCTTGAATTTTTGAGGGACAGCGCGTACGCAGTCCCTACTACCAAAAATTACGCACCCGAGTTACCCACATTAGGGGTAATCGCAAGGGTCAACCCAACCGCAGTGCAATGGAAGGGCCTCGCCCTGGGGGAACCGCCTTCTTGATCACGGTGTCCCCTGTGCCAGGTAAGTATGATTTCATTCTGTGAAAAATCGGCCCTCATAAACGGAGGGTACAAGTCGATAGCGCGATATAAGCTCGAGAAACCGCGACATCTAGTAATAACTTTGAGAACTACTACATATGACATCTGCTGTCAGATTTTGGTACAGATGTCAGGTTTCACTGCATATTATAAAACAAAGTCCTCCGCCGCGTTTGTTTGTCTGTCTGTTCGCGATAAAATCAAAAACGATTTTAATGCTGTTTTCACCAATGGATAGAGTGTTTCTCGAGGAAGGTTTTAGTATATAATTTTCAACGCGGACGAAGTCGCGGGCACCAGCTATCTAGTACTAAATTGGACTCTTCAAGTAATTAATTTTTTTCTAAAGAAAAATAAATAATTATACTTACATGGCTACAAATGGGATTTTTTATGATAATGATATTTCTTTTGTTATTAAGCGAATAAAGAAAACTTTTTATTTCCAATTCCGCCACCAGAATTGGGCTATCAAAAATACAGCAGAATTATTTAGCTACGTATATAGGTCATAGGTATATGAAATATAACTATAACTATGTGTTCATAATTCGAATATTCTACTGCAGCGTTGTGGAATAAATCAATAAAAAATAAAGCAGTAAATACAATTTCTTTAAAATTTTATTGTATTCTTTAGAAATAAAGTCCAATTTAAAGTGTAAAATATAAAAGTGTAAACCGATCGAATTAATTATTTAGAGCAACATCTGTTTCTTCCCAGAAACGTGTATTTAATATTTGTCGAATAGAACCTTAGTCAATGTCAATTTGCTAACCTTTCTGGTCTTGGTTATGGTGATGTTAAAATTCTAAAAAAGAATTCGAACAATTTTTGTAACTTAACCCAGGACAGACTGGTCTGGGTCTTGGAAATAAATTAATTACCACCTATTATTAAATTTGTAAGTATAATATCATTTATAAAATTATGAGAAACTTGAAATAATTATATTTAAAAAACTGTAAGTATTACATGTTTTCTATATGTATATTCTATATGTAAATTTTTCTAATATAAAATATCATAAAATATTACAATATGAAATAAGCTGTATTTCCTTACATTGTTTTTATGATTATTAATGTGGTTTTACATTAACATAATACCAATATGTAATTTTGTAGTTGCTGCACTGATATTTCGAAAAATTTGGAAGTATGATGTTTAATTGGTTAGAATGTAGTAAGGGATGTGCGAAGGGATTATTAATGGGCTTGAATTCGCTATGTATAGTAAGTATCTAACCTCACTAACCTTACTTATATTTCGTTGTTTTGTATTTGGCAAATGTAGTATTTGTATTTGGAAAATTTAGCCATATTGATTGATTAATTGAGTGGTTATGGTGTAAGTCCTCTAACTGAAGAAATTCGGATTCGAAAATGAAAACACTCTTTTCAAAGTTGATCTTGTTTTAGATAAAAATTTCACTAAATATTCTATATACAATATCATACGACATACGAGGTAATATATTTTCAAATTGTGTAAAGTGGAAAGTGGAGATCGAAAAATTTCTATTTATAAGCCTAAATACACGTTTCAAGAAAAGCTTGAACTATAAAGCTCACGGAGGGAAGTATCTCCTTCCCTTTAATTTGATTATTTTGTCTTTAATTTTTTATTAGTTCGTGGCAATAAGCTGCTTCGGTTTGGCGGTTGTAGACATTAGAGTTCTCCATCAGTACGGCAGCGACAAAGCGTCTGGCACCCTCGCTGGTGACATAATAATTATTGGCGCAAGTTTATTATTGGTTGCTGTAGCCGTGTTTGGAAGCGTCGCTGTAGCTAAGAACAATGCCAAATATCTTTACTTGGCAAGTATAATTAAATATCTTTTCGTACTAACTTCTTTATATATTATAAAATAAAGTCTATCGCAGAGTCTGTCAGTCTGTATGCATGTTCGCGATTATCTTAAAAACTACTGAACGGATTTTGATCCTGTTTTCACTAATGGATAGAGTGTTAAACGAGGAAGGTTTTTATATATATTTTGCAGATAAAATTGAAACTTAAGTATATTATAAATGCGAAATTGAGTTTATTTGTTTTTTACAATTTCACATCTTAACTTTCAACCACTCATAAACTTCGATTTTATGTTTGACTAATATTATAAATGAGAAAGTTTATGAGAATGGATGTATGGATGAATGTTTGTTACTCTTTCATGCAAATTTGGCACACAGATAGTTTATTACCTGGATGTTAATATAGGATACATTTTATCCTGCAAAATGTTAGATTCCCGAGGGATCGTCTAAAAATATAAAAAAATTGGGCGCCACTGAACCCGTGGCGGCGCCACCATCGTCACAGCGATGTCAGATATTTTCTCGGGTGAAGTCGCAGGCACCAGCTAGATATAAATAAGATATTCTTGTAAATTTATCAATCACTTGAACTATCAATATTACACTTAAGACCAGATTTCATTTGGTTATTTCTAATTAAGACACTACATAAAAGTGCTAGCGATTTTGATAAAAAATGACGTTTTATTAATATTTCAACAGTATGTCGGTTTCCTGATGATTATAATGATACTGGAACTGATGATAGCGATCTATGTCTCGATACAGCGATATGGACTCGAGTTCAGGGTAACAGACCGCCTACGAGAAGATTTTTTTGGAAATTACACCGGAGACGCTTTAGAGGAACACAACAAATTGTGGGATAATCTGCAGAATACTGTTAGTATCTGTAGAAATATAAATCCGTAGTAATATATCATTTACATTATCTTATCGGATTAATTTTGGTTGTTCAAAATTAATCTGATAAAGATAGGTTTCGTAAGTATAACAAAATGGATATTCTCTAAAAACTTAGATTTATGTAATCAATTTTCTTTTAACTCAATGTAGTTCGAAAGCAGTTGGACCATTTTCACACAGTAGAAATATTGATTGTATAATTTGGGAAGTAAAATAAGGAAAATTGCATATCAGATAAGATACTGGTGTTGCTTACACATGTAACTAGTGTAGTGACCACAAACTCTCTTGTTTTGAACAGAGTCCCATGAAAACCTCTTTACTTGTTAATGTCAATACATTTAAAATTTTAATATCAATTTTGTAACATGTCACTGTTTTTAGATTTCGGGAATATATTTCCGACATGAACACGGAATAAGCTAAATAATTTATCAATTGAAAAGTTCGTTTATTGATGTTTTTTTACGATGAGATATCCCAAAAACAAATTTAAAAAATCAGTTGCTATTTGCGCCATCTGATGGGATGAAAATAAGACTTTTTATCACTTCTGTCTGCCAGTATTATATTTAATATCACTATTCACTGACAGATGGCGCTAGTTGACGCAAATTGAAATTAACTAATATTATAGATATACGAGTGTATAAGCGTGATGTTATATAGCCTAAAGCCTTCCTCGATAAATGGACTATCCAACACAAAAAGAATTTTTCAATTCAAACCAGCAGTTCCTGAGATTAATTAATTCAATCAAACAAACAAACAAACTCTTCAGCTTTATATAATAGTATAAAGTATAATCTTTTCTATGCCCACTTCTATCAGAAGTTGACTTAATTTAATACTTACTCTTTTATAAAAAACTACTAATCCGATTTTAATTAAACTTTGCAGTAATGTAGTTTATACATCAGATTTTTTTTTAATATATAATAAGAGGCGGCATTCAGGCTGATACAATCTACATCAATCTATGTACTTGATGTTATGTGGTTAACGCAACATATACTCGTACTTGATCACAAGCCACTCTAGGGGGCTACTGTCCATTGAAACAGTATGAATGATTTTATCTTACAGTTTTATGGAATTAAGATTTATTTTTTAATTATATAAATTATTCTTATTAATTAATTTATACTATTATTCTTATTAATTATTTTCTAAGTACGAATGCTGCGGTTTAAACGGACCAGAAGATTATCCAGCTGTTCAACAACTAATCAGCATGTCATGTTGCCCAAGAGCATATCGTGCCCGAACTGATTTCGCCCAGAAACAATTATACAAAAATTGCATTGAGTAAGTACATAAAGCCTGTTCATCAAATTGGTCTAATTTTTAACAAAATTCGTCGAATTTGGTCGTATAGTTATGGAATAGTTATTGTGATATCACCTAGCAATAAACCTGGTTTTCGGCTAAGGTTTGATATAAAGCTACTTGTACTATTATATTTTCTTTGATAAAGCTAAAAAATAGGATAGGCAGTGTATTTTAACTATTTGATGCAAGATTAATGTGCTTAGAATGAAAAAGTTATTTAAATGTGGGGCCGAAATCAAATATATCCGATTTAATTAAAATTTGATTATGAATGAAATAAATAATGGTTGTACATTTGCTATCATCGCAAGTCTAAAATAACAAAAATTATCTTTTCATATGGTCTCAGAGTTTAAGATGTCTGTCTATCTGGATGTGTATATATATGTTCGCGATAATTTCAAAAACTAATGAACGGATTTTCATGCGGTTTTCATCTTTCAACAGTGATTCCTGAGAAAGGTTTTCATTAAGGTTTTATCCTGAAATGTTAGGTTCCCGAAGTATTGCAAATTGGAGTATACTATGTACAGGTTTATCACCAAGTCTACGCCCGCGCCTGCGCCCAGCAGTGGGCTAAATTGGGCTATTAATGATGATGAAAACATAATCAATTATACACATAGTACCTATATGACTGATTTTCACTGTCTAATCAACTAGCATACTGATTATTTTTTGTCCGATACAGTTCTAAGAGTTACAATACTTATGGTTGTGAAGACGAAGTACTCTATGCTCTCAGGGAGTCAGCTGAGTGTTTACTTAGCGTTGCTGTGGTCTCTTTTTGGTTTGAGGTTTGTTTTAATTCTGGGCTATTAATTTTCAAATATTTAATTAATATCCTAAATTAGTTACTAAATAACATTTGCGAAATAAATATAGGAAACATATCTAGTCAGACAGGGATCTTGTTTAACAGACTCACTGTTAGGTTTTCAAGAATGCTTGGCTGCATTATCACTTTTTTTTACTAAAGGAATTAATTAGTGGTTTCTATTCTTATTTTTTTTATGTATTAGTCGTCAGATAGGCTGATGGTCTACTTGAAGGTGGCTTAATAGCACAAGCAAAACCATAGGTGCTGCAAGTGACCTGCTAACCATAGTAGGATTAAATATAAGAGATTAGGAAGGGAACGTGACAAGAGCTCCTGCTCACTCAGCGAAACACAACTGCATGCTGATCTTCTGCAAAAGGGTGGTTACTTCCGCCAAACAAACTACTCAAAAGACTGCGAAACGCAGTTTGAACTCCCACTACTTTCAGATCCGGATCAGAAACAATTTTGTAAAGTGAAAATAGGAAAGTCAAGCCATCTCTTAGTTTATTTCCATGAACATAATCATTTATATGATTATGACATGATAATTGCATAAATATTGTAACTTCACATGAAATTCAAAAGTGCTGGCATTTGATAAATATTTTTCAATTTATTATTTATAGGCACATTCGGCCTTGGAAATTCGTATTAACAATTCAATATACAAGTACCTATACAACGGAACGTTACTTATAAGTATTACAATGGGGAACCATAACTGATTTATTAATTAGATTACTATACTTTTTTTTTACAGGCTTCAGGAATGTTACTGGCAATGTATGTTGCGAATACTATAAGGTATGATAGACAAAAATATTTGAACAGCCTTAAAATATTAGTAAAGTGAATTTGAGAAACAAATAAAATTGTGATTCATTGCAATAAAAAAAATGCTTTTATAATTCTATATGTGAAATGGTATATACTCCTATATCGATTATTTTTTGGTATCAATGTGTCGGATATCATAATTACGAAACTGTGTTTGTGTATCTGAATATAATAAAAGTTTACAATAATAAAGTATTTTTATTTTTTTAATCTAAGTAAATTAAAATTTAACTCGTTAAATATCGCATTATTTCCACTGTTACATATTAATTTGTTATAAATAAAAAAATAAATAGCTAATTGGTAACTAAGTGCAAGAAGGTTAAACATTATATATTTTAGATTTATTCTTGGGTGATTTACTATTTAAATAGTCTCGATAAAAAAAATTAATAGACATTAAAATTAAACTGTTCTTTTCTAAATGAACAGTAATAAATACTATCAAAATCGAAATTGTATCAAAATAAAAATAAAAAAGAAATAAATTATCAACAGAGAAATTATTAAGAGTTAGACGGTTAATTAACTTAATTATCTGCAGCCTATTTAATTGTGATTATTATCATAAAATTAATTGAATTTGTCACATTCTATTTTAAGGACATTCTAGATTGAAACAAGCTATTAGAATTCAACTTTAAAAATTATTTCCAAAGCTAACCTAGATACAAATACGAACAATGCCTTATTTAATATTTAAAACATCGCACTAATTTGCAAACCACGATCGATACAAGTCGAAATAATTGCAGGACTAAAAGCCAATACAGAAAAGTTAAAGAGTAATGTGAACTATACTTTATGTTACACAAAATAAGGTAGTATGCCTCTGAATAGATAAATATGCATTGATATAAAGTTATAGGGCTTAATATAAAGTGGACAGTGACTGACCGAGTTTAATTTGCGTTTTGAACATGACGATTTAGATCTTGTGTTAGGTTGTAATAAGAGCGGTATTGGTAGCAATATAATAAAACAAAGGAAATTGTGGTTTGAAGACGAACCCTGGCGTGTGGGGAAGTTTACATCTGCGTTCCCACGCTCCATATATTGCGATACAGTAACAAGCGGAAGCGTATTATTAGGCTAAAGGAAGACCTTTATCTTTATTTTTGTAAAAACATAAAGATATTTTTTTTGTTGAAGACATGCTATATAACTTGATGGGATAACATTATAGTAAAACTAGCTTTTCCTGCGAGTCTTCTTGTTTCAGGGTCGACCAAAGTGCGCGACTCACTGGAGGCACGGTGATGAGGCGAAACTCTTTCGCGGGGCATTTTCTCCAAAAAAGACAATAGTCCCACTGCCCTTTCAATACTCCAAAAAGACAATACAGAGACTTTTGTTATCTCTGTTTTTCTTATGCTCAAAGGAAAGGCTTTTTTGTAAATAAGATTAATAACTGATTCTCAAACTTCTAGACAACTACTATTAAGTAATATTATAACTAATATTACTTTTAACACTATTCCTGAGGAATAACCGCTATCATGGGTCTAACTAAATTTAAAAAATATATATATTTCTATTACAGAGAACGAAGTTCACAAATAGATGCAATGGTTATCTAGTTGGATATATCTAGTTTGGACATTAAAAGTCAAATTAATTGTCAAATTATTACTTTGATTATAACATTTCTAGTGACAAAGTTTGTTAAATCTGTAAAGTCAACCTTTAACTGTAATTTTGTGTGGATACATCGGCCTGACTTTATCGCTATATCTACTCCACTGTGATCACTACTTTATAAAACCACACCAACAATAAAGTCAATAATGATCGATACAAAACCATAGCCTATTTTCATTTCCTCTGTCCACGTAGCAAGCATCGGACTACGTTTTCCTTTGTTATTGAAATATTAATCAAAATGAAGCCACGCAGTATACGATGCATGAAGTTTTTTCTTACGTTATTTAATATTGTCTGCATTGTAAGCAATTTTCGTAATTGATATTAATTATTATAAAATTCTTATGTTAATATCTTCTTCTGGTGTGTGTGTGCGTTTAAAATCTTTTGCAAGTTAATATACGAATAGCGTTTACATTTTTAAAGTGACGTCACTAGCTTAGTTTAAGTTAAATTTATTGAAAACTAGCTAACCACCAACGGTTTCGCACGGAGCTAATTTTTGAAAAAAAATACAAAATTTCTCTTCATTCCTCGGACTTCAACTGATATGGAAAAAAATAATAGCTGATAATTGCTCCAGTCGTTCTCGTATTTCGGTAAGAACAAAATACGAGAACGACTGGATTAACAGCAAAACATTTGGCTATTTATGTTTATGTTTATAATGAAAAACAAATATATATATATATATATATATATATTCGAAGATGTTTAATATTTAATTGTTTAAAAAAATTCCTAATAAGAATATAGTCAAAATAAGGAAAGGTGCTATCAAATTTAAGACGTGCTCACATCGCAAGATTCATGATAAAAAAAAATCAATTTTCCAGTTGTTCGGATTAATCTTGATGGCAGTATGCGTAATGAACATGAAGGACCGAAAATCCCATCCTGAATCTCAGTCAGCTTTGTCCAGAGGAGTTCTATCCTTTCTTTTAACGCTGGGCTTGGGATTGGTGGTGACTGCTATCCTTGGATGTATTGGAGCTCTTCGAGAAAACGTTAAAATTCTTTATGTGGTGAGTGTTAATCATCAAACTCAACAGAAGACAGAACAAAGTTGTTCTAAGGTTCATTAATTTCTAAATGGAGAATCTTTATGTACTTAAAGAAAGTAACATCATATTTGGTCGAATAAGGCTGTCATGTGTTATCGACGTTGTCCATTGTTGTCCATTAGACGTAGCCAGTAGACATAGCTGTCTAATGGCTACCTCTACTGGATGTTGAAACGTTGAAAATTCTATTATTATTTGCCTACTTTATGGCGGACTGGATATATAATACCTATCTTTATTTACACTGCTTTTATCGAGTGCTGTTTCCGCAGGACTGTATATATAATACCTATATTTATTTACACTGCTTTTATCGAGTGCTGTTTCCGCCTTTTGGTACAGACCTGTTTCCGTTGACAACACGTGGGTATAAATTAACATGACACTTACAATTCCAGCATGCTTGCTTCTTCATTTTCCTCGTGTCAATAGAAGTGGTAGTTGGAGTAGGTGGAGCGGTCCTCACTGCATGGGTTGGGAGTGGAAGCGAATTGAGGGTCCAGTTCTATAGGAACACTACTGTCGAAGACGATGTGGCTAGACATTATACATTCTGGGATAATCTGCAAGCCGAGGTTCGTATTACAATTCACAAATGGATTTCAGTCATTCTCATCAGATTACCTAATCTTCTACTCAATTATATCTTTTTAATAAAATAGTGAAGAATCGATTTTATCATCTATGTATTTTTTTTCAATATTCATATATTTTTTTCACATCTACAAATATTAGCGTTTCTTAAAAATATATGATCTTGTATGCGAATTTTAAGGGGAGCCGCCTCAACTATAATAATATAATATGTTTTATATATTATGTTAACAGTGTTAACACAGTATTATTTTAATTAAAATATACTGTAACTATAAAAGTTCACACTGCCATTTTATAGAACCAATGCTGCGGTGTAGACGGACCTCAAGATTACGCCATCATTCACCGGGACATCCCCGCCTCGTGTTGTTCTCGAGCGCATCCATTGCGCGAAGGAGGTGCCCGTAGACACCTTCATGCTACCTGCCTGGCAGACAGAACGTACTATACCAGAGGCTGTGAAGAATCAATGCGGCAGAAGAAAGCCCTGAAGGGGAACATTTTCATATCTACTGGAGTTCTCTTCACTTTTCTTGAGGTAACTCTTATGTTATTCTATTAAATTACCCTGGCTACGTAACATCAGGTAGGTAATAGACGGGATATGCAATGCTGAACATTATGTTCCGTCCAGCCCAGGACAGGCACAAGTTTTCAGAGCTGCAGTCATATCTCTAAGAATTTATCCCTATTAGAAATACATCTTATAGAACTCCTATATAACTTTCAGATTATATGTATCATCTTGGCATTCTGGATGGCAAGAACATTGAGGGCTGAGCGTCGAAAACTTCAGCAAAATCTACAAGCACACTTCGAAAGTTAATCTCATGAAGCACAGCTCAATTTATACTAGCAATTAATAATAACATTTCACGATGCACAATTTATATAACTTATACAGTATAACAGTAACAACGATTTTTTACCCAATGACTTATAAATGTTAATGTTTAGTATTATAGATTATTAGTGCTCATCATTTAGATTTTCTATGCATTCCAAAATCAATGTAAACTTACTGCCCAGTAATAAATATTTTCATTTAGTAAATTCATCCGTACTATGCAGTAATATATATTGGATCTACAGCACGCATCATAACGAATTTTCTGTGTGTTTTCCCAATATTTTTAAGTAGGTAACAAAACTTTTCATGAATTTATACTTTTCAACAATAGCTGTATTCTGTGATAATAAGTAGAATAAAACAGCTGTGGTCAATTTAACCGTTTGGGACCAATTTTATATGATTCTTTTAATGTAAAGGTCGTCAGACAAGCTTCATAGTGATAGGTAGCGTCTCCTAAATACTAGTAAAGCCACATGTGCTGCAAGTGCGCTGCCTATCTTGGTGGAATTGAGGATATCATATTAGGAAAGCATAGGCCAATAGGCTCTGACTTCTCTTACGCACTCTTAACGAAATACATTACACATGCTGTTATTCTTCTATAAGGGAGTGGTTACTGCCGCCAGAAGAGCTGCCTGACTTACGACTGTGAAACGCAGTTAGTTTGTCCGGCATCTACATACACATATAACATGATTTCTTTTCGTACATACATTCAAATAAACACTACATTGTAACTTTCATTAAGACTTACCATCCGGTTGTATGATGTAAGAGCATATGAATATTATTTTTGGTATATGAATTTTCCTAATTAATAATTCACTTATAATTACAAAAAAATATTTATTTGTGTCACCTTCGTGTCTTCTACTGAATGTACAAGAGCGATTATTCGGTGGTATGGAATCGATTGAGAAGTTCTTTATCGCTACTGTAGCGCTAACTTATGAGGGTTAAGCATCGATGGGGTAAGCCGTTAAAAATACCTGTTTATCAGCTCTTATAGCTCCTTATACTGCTTGTGTGTTAGGTGTGGGAGATGTTATTCAACACACTGCTGCACATTGTACTATTGCATTCATAGGCAATATAAAAGTTGTAAAATGTCTGGGGAAACTAAAAATCACTAATATAGCACAAGAGCGAAAGAAATTAAAAAGTTTTTTTTTTTTATTATTTTTTAGTTTATTAAATTCAATATGGAATTGTACTTGCAAATTTGGAATCACAACTAATTAAGGTTAAAAAAAAGTCTATTTGTGTAGCTATGTAGTGCGTAACTATAATCACATTTAGCTTGTAACAATAAATGTTAAAAATAAGTTCGACGTTAAAAATATCTGTATGTTTTTGTAATTGTATGTAATGCAAATGTTTAATAAACAATTCGAACCCATTAATATTATTTTTACTTACGAATCCATTTTAATTGGCTTTATTTGCAAAAACAAAGTTAGTAAGTACTTATTGTTTTTTTTTCCTATGTTAATATCTGCAGATAGGTTGACGGTCCATTCGATGGTAGGTGGTGTGCTGCAAGTGGGCTGCCAACTACAGTAGAATTAAGGATTGGGAAGAGATATAGAAATTAAAAATGCAATAATCGAACAACATACATTTTATTAGGAAAATCTATCACAACATCCATTTTAAACATTTAAAAATTCAAGGGAGGCTTAATAAGTTTTTTAACTTATGTCTAATGCAGAACGAACAACAAAAACGTAATATGTGGTGGGGCAAAGTTTCAATAGATATGTCTTATCAGTTATCACACGTATTTTATTAAATTATTGACTAGCAAATGCTTAATACATTAAATGTAAATTGATAAGGGCGAAATAATAAAAAAAAAATTTATTTAATTATATTTTAAGCATCTCATCGAAAAACGTTCACATGTAATACTAATTCGAGTAGAAGGAAAGGTGAATTTCGGAGAAAATATTATCTAAGAATATTAAAAACACTGCTCATAAGTTCCAATGATGAACTTGGTCGAAAACTACTCAAAAGAAAATTTAATTTCTCACCTCAATAGATAAAGGTTTCAATGGCAAAAGATGCAAATAAAAATTTATGTATATAAATAAATGAGCTATACATTAAAGGACGAATTTTAGAAATCTATTTCAAACCTCTATACCAATATCAAAAACATATTTAAGTTGTAGGGTACTAAGGCTTGAGTTCACCGACAGCAGGTTATTTTTAAACAGCTGTTTAAAATTTAAACAGCCATTTAATAATATTTTGTTGATCAAAATCGCTAAAATACGGTTTAAACACCCTAAACATCTGATTAACTTAATGATTAATCTGATGTTTAGGGCGTTTAACCCGCAGTTTAGCGATGGTGAACAACAAAATATTATTAAACGGCTGTTTAAATTTTAAACAGCTGTTTAAAAATAATCGGCTGTCGGTGAATTCGAGCCTTAAACTTGTTAAGGTTATGTTATATTGTTTCTATCTTGAAACTATATCTAAAAGGACATGTAGAGTGCAAATTAATGTATGTATCATAAATATTATTTTATCTCAATTGTTAATATTTAATATATTAAAATTTACCATAAAATATGAAACATTACAAACACTATACTACCACAGTATACTACTATAGCGTCCTCGCAAATTAATTAATATTTAATTAATTATTCATACAAACGTAGAAAGAAGTAAGAGTCCTATTAATAAGCACACTAGCCACATTGTAGCCATTTTCGGTTAATTTCGGTTTATAATGTTACCTTCGACTCTTGAAGTAAGTGTATTAATTTTATTAAAAATACATTTCGTGTGTTTAAATCAGGTATACGATTATCATTTTAAAAATAACCCCTTGATGTCAACGTATAAAATACAAAATGTAAAAATATATTAATACATAAAAATATAAATTTGTTTCAAAGCTTAAATTTTACAAAAAAAAAAAAAATGAATTGAAAAAATTAAAATAAATTAAATAATCAAACGTAACTGCAGATGAATAGATTTTAGTTTTCTTTCTGTTATGTTTATGGACCAAAAGAAATATAATTTAAAACTCACATTAATTATTCTGATTTTTTTTTTTCACAATTTGACATATATCATATTCGTACATAATTAAGCATACTTATTACACATATTATATTACGACTAGCGCGAGATACTAATCTCATTTAAAAACTGATTGAAAAACTTATTTGTAGAGTAAGGAAAACTGTTGAGTTTAAATACAAAAAAAAAAAAATTATCTATAACAAAATAGTGTAAATTATATTCGTCAATAGAGAGATTTACTAATCTAGAATAATCTAGATATATTTTTTATAATCTGCAATGTCTTATATATATTAATTAATACTTAATGAGAAACGTGAATAAATATAATTAAATTATTAGTATTAGAGCAATGGTGCTCAAACATCACAACTCTTTGAGTCGATCTAGCTGGGGTAATATTGACCGATATTTTCGATTCACATTTTTTTTTTATGACGACATGTTTCATATTTATGCCAGAATAATACTCTTATTATTATTTTGAATTAACTGTCTGCTGACGCCGAAGGGGCAGCTTTATCAAAGGAATGCTCGGTATTTCTCACAGGAAAACCACTTATGTACTTTGATTCCTGCCAATTCTTTTGGAAACTTCCGGAAAAACCTATACCTATGACTTACCTATCTAAACCACGATACACTCTACCTACCTACTTAACTATGCATCACACATAATTGAGGAATCTACCAATTAGTGTATTCTAACAATTTTGAGGTCGGTCTAAAGCAGTTCAAGTTTGAGCACCACTGCATTAGAGTATTATCGTAAGAATGTTGTAAACTGATAAATTCAATTTCAAATTGTGGAATCTATATAAAATATTTAATTTAAAGATAGACATATGCAACCAAATTAAATATAATAAGCGCATTAATCTTAATTTAAATATGTGTAACTTTTGTGCTAACTTATCAGTTAGCTCCATCTGTTGACAAAAACTTAAAATATCTTCGTAAGAGTAGTATTTACAAATTAGAAGCACCAGTATTAAATTCAGTGCGTTTTAGGACCTCTTTCACCAATTACAAGTAAAGTGTTGATTAGTTATTTTTAGAAATAATTTTATGTTTTATTAAATTATGCACTCGGTTTATTGCATCCTTCGATTGGCGATTTTTTTTTTATTATTTTCTTTTTAATGTTTGGGACTTTAACCGTACAAATAAAGATATATCATCTCCTTCATTCCCTGGTTACCGGTGACTTTAAATGGCGGTTAGCCTACTTGACACACTGTGAAAGAGGCACTCAGTGAACAAATATTTGATTCTCTAAATTAAATAATTACTTACGTAAACTAAAATGAATCGGAAGGAATAAATACCTATGTATTATTAAAATGTGTCATTTTCATACTTAACTTTCACGGACCTGTAGGTATTAGAAATTATAATAAATAAATACTAATTCTAAGTTTAATGTGAAAACACGAGACTTGCGTGACTTAATTAAAATTAAGCTGAGTTAAATCTAAGCTGTCTCCCGGCTTTTCCCTTGAGTTTTGATGGAGTGCGCGAGCCATAGAGCAAGAACTATGCCAATGACCTGAAAATGAAAATAAGAGAATATTTAGCAAATTCTATAATACTCAAAATTTGCTTAATTACAGGCAATGTTCATAGGCATATTCAAGAGTCTAGGTAATAAGACTTTTGAGTGTACCAAATAAGAGTTAAGAGTGTGGCAAGGCACATTGCTTTTCGTGTTGTTTATTCAGGCCGACTGGCGTCAGTAACCACCCCCTTACAGAAGACCACCGTGAAATAACAGCACGTTTGCTGTTGCTTTCGGTGAGTAAGGGATAAGGGATGTTCCTCATCCCCTATCAAACAAATTTTTGATACGGTTTTTACTCATAGATTGAGCGATAGATGAGAAAGGTTTTATAGAAAAAAATTGCATCAGTCAGAAGCCGGATTCGGTTCGCTATAAAAGAAGCTAAAGCAAATATCTATATGTAAACGCTTAATAGTTTTTGATATAAATAGAACAAATCCATAAAACTATAACCCTCTAGCCGATTTAAATCTAGCCTAGGCTTACAGTTTAGCATAACACGATAACATGAAATAACCTTGTAACATGCCATTGTGTGCCCAGTTGAATACTTAAATAATGAGAATATAATTTGTAAAAACACATACACCAATATATATATGTAATAAACTAGCTGGTGCCCGCGATTTCGTCCGCGTTGAAAAATAAAATATATAACGTTTGACAAGCAACATACTCGTAAAGCCTGGCACACACTGAAGCCTGTCATTATACTTTTGCCAAGCGTTAGATGTTTTTTTTTAAGATAGCTGGTGCCCGCGGCTTCATCCGCATGAAATATTTAGTCTATGTTATAAAAAAGGTAAAAAAAGAGATATTCATATCATGTTTTGAAGTAATCTAAAAATCTTGGCTAGCCTTACATATCTACAAATTAAAAAATCTACGCCTAATAAAGATTTGTTAACGACCCAAAGAATAGGAAAACTGAAGGAGACCAAAAAAAAAAATAAAATAAATATCAAAGTGACTAAAAAGTTCGCTGATGCCTACAATTATAGTAGGTACTATTAGTAGCGACTTACATTTTGTAAAAACAACACAAAAATGTGCCAGGTTCTGTTAAAAAAATCAATAAGACGTACTACTATTTCCATGCCGCCCAAATTGAGCTGTGATATGAAACAGGTAATTTATGACGTTTTTGTCCAAAATATTAGAGACGAGGTCGCTACTAGTGGACTTATGTATATTTCTACTCTACGACATGACCCAGTTGTAAAGATTACGTCATTCAACAAAATATGGAAGAGTAGTATGGAATTTTTAAAATTTGTTATGCACATAGAAGTAAATATATTATAATTACAATTGACTGTAACCAATTTTATAATATGCGTCTGTCGGGTATTTCCAAACTCATATAATCCAAATCTTTTCAAAGTTCGAGTGAATATGCATCTTCTGGGTTCCTACACAGTTGGTTGTTGGCTAAGAGTAAACCCATCTTTAATAAAAAAAAGTGGACAGCATCGTCAGCCTGTCTGTAGACATTTATATAAATCAAAACACGAAGCATAATCACCTCCAAGAAGCAGAAAAGAATTCCGCAGACGATAACCGACATGCCAGCGGTGTGAATTGTGTTCAAGACCTTTTCCTCGCATCCCTCTTTATAATATTTCTCTAAAGAGAGGCAGTCAGATCGTTTGATGTCGACGGTACGATCAGAGCTGTCTGGAGGGCAACAGCTGAAGGAAGGATTCAGTCGAGGCTCAGAGGCCACGTAGTTTTCGGGACCGCTTACGCCACAGCATTCCAACTGAAATGTAATCAGTAATAAGTATAACAATTATAAGATTCTTATCAAAAATATATCACATAATTATCAAATATAATTATCACTAAACATAACAAAGTTCCTGAAAAAATATACGAATAAAAAAAAAATAACTACGAGTAGCTATTTTTTTTCTGTATCAATTTTCATCTCTTATTTCACTCCATTTATGTATTTGTTTCACGATAAAAAATAACTTATACGCTTCACTGAGGTTCTATCTGTCTCTACACAAAAAATATAAAATAGGCGTGAAAACATGAAATTTATTAATGAAATCCATTCAGTTAGTTTTTGTGTGAAGGAGTAACAAAGCGCCCTCACAAAATTTCACATTTATAACATTATTATTTGCTCTTGGTTCGCGCCATCTATTATTACTCAGCAGAACTAAATGTGTATTATCATTTGTAAATTCTCTATTACATTTTATACAATTGGTAGACAAATAGATACGCGGTTGTCACCTGGCAACGAGTGTTCACTCCTAGTCACGCGTTGCTTTTTGCTGGTAGATTATCATTCTTTTTAAAGTAAAATTATAAATATACAAAAAAGATTGCCTTTTATAGTGAAAACGACTAGTATTAACTTAAATAAGTTAAAACTTTTATTAGCTTTTTTAAAGTAGAAAAAAAAATTAACTCACATTGGTCTGAATGCGATCCCAAAAGTCCCTGTAGTATGAATCCTCTTCCTTGGTAGATTTGTTCTTGATGAAAGAAGCCCGAAGTTGATTCTTCATTGTTCCTTCAATTTGGGGACGAAGTGCAGCTGCCGCTATACCGACAGACAGTTCCAGGATAATGATGATGATGAGACATCCTGCAAACTGTAAAAAAAATAGTTTTTTTTTTATATTCTATATTTGGAGTAATTTATCAACATACAATTACCATAAATATGCATGTACTGTACATACCCTATTTTTTAAACGATTTATGTATTGTGTATTAGTTAAAAATTTAGAAGAAACATCATGCAAAATATAGATTTATATAATTCGACAACTTGTGGCTTCAACAAATGTGTTGCCATAAGTATTAGGTGTAGTGACATATTAGGCTATTCATAAAGTAGGTTAAGCAAGGTGCATTGCGAACCTCATCTAAAGAACCGGACATCCCTTATATGGCACAAATAATAACCCTTTTTCAAGATAACCATAAGAACGTGGTTTTTTTTTTGAAATTAATATTTTTTCGATATAAAAATTCAACGCCTGACAAATATATATGAACAGTGAGAAAAGAAACGCGAAAAGCTATTATCCTATAAAAACTTTCATTTCTTACATTTCTGAGTAAGTATCTTTATATATATATAATTTAAGCTAATAATTAGTTACTAACTATGTGTAATTTGGTCCAACTTAAAAGATAGGATAGTTTTTATTTTGAACCCTGGCGAAGCCGGGATCGTATAGTTAGTTAGGCATATCGTAAATAAGCCTAGTTAGTTTCTATGTTGTTATTCAATAATTTTTCAATTGTATTTATCAAAACATGACACTTGAAATCATTCTGTTTAATAAAGTTAACAAGCTTCTATAATGGTGTTATTCTAATGGCTAACGCCTCACTAAAACATCGACCTAGTTACACTTTCAGGTCAGCGAAGGTACATTAGTAAAAGTCACGATTTGACTAAAACTTTTACAAATAAGGGATGTAGTTAATCATTTTGACTATTTATTTAATTCTAAACACCTACAATACAATTTAAAAACACAAGCTAAAATTGCCACAAGCCAAATTACACATAGTTACGAAATTTCATCAAAATCGTTCAGTAGTTTAGGAGCTCATCGCGGAGGAACACGTGACACGTAATTTATATGTATATATAGAGGAGAAAGAGAGAAAGAGAGAGAGAGAGAGAGAGAGAGAGAGAGATTATAAAGACAGAAGATTTGTATATGTTATTAATGAATAAACTCACCTATGAATAACTTTCACCTATAGAAAGCTACATTACCAGCGAGTAACATAGACTATATGTTATAAAGTTACGCGGGAAAAGTCGCGTGCAACAGCTAGTTTTATGATTTTGTTTTAGTTTTAGCTAGTAGTATGGAATTTTTAAATATCTATTACTTGTTAGTCACATAGAAGTGAATTTTATACATATTATAAAAGCATATTAGCTTTCTCCAGATCTTCTACATATATATGAACTTTAAGTGCACATTTCACACTCCTCCGGCTGCTAATAATATTTGTCTAATGATGATTAAAATCGAGTCTCTGGTCTCTTTCAGCTGTGGTACGATGATGTCATTGGTACGAAGAAAAATATACCCACACATACGCATTTCTATTTTTACCCAACCCTTCGTTCGTGTGCGTTACTGTCCTCATTTAACGGTTGTATGTGACCCAATTCTTTGTAATACTTCGATCCGGAAACGTGATATAGAAATGTTATTTAGCTGTCTACCATGCAATGGATAACTAACACTATAGAATAACTAATGTCCCTACATAAGCTATGCTAGCATCGCATTACTTTCAGTCATAACATAAATCTCTTTAAATATGTGGTTTTTTTTTTATCATTTTTTCAAAAACTCTTTTCAAAATCTGTTATCATTTAATTTTATTTTGATTTAAAATCATGTCTTTTTTGTATATCTATTGTAAAAACACTTACAATATATAGGAGTTTGGGACTCTCTTTCCAAGCTCCGAAGCATCCGAAGGCAGCAATGATGATTATTAAAACACCAATTGCGATCAGAGCGGCGTCGGTTTCGTGGCCGGATGGCTCCATGCCGGCGAAACCTTTGATCAGGCCCATGTCCACACATGCTGTCGCTATTATCACGATGCCAAACACCTGAGGAAGAAAGCGAACTGTAATTAATAATTCTTCTATTCTAGATATTCGAACCTTCAAATGACAATGATTAGAGCAGAGCAAAATGCTTTTGCCATAGCAATAATTTATCCTACTAACTAGCAGACCGCCTCCGGCTTCGCACAGATTTCAAATTATATACCGCTTGGAGAGTTCAAGTTGTCGAGGTTTGTCACTTTAAATTCCTAATGCCATATTTTGATAGCAATCATGAACATTATGTTAACTTAACTTAGTCTTCACTTTAAGATTTAAGTTCTTTAATGAGAGTAAATAAATAAACACAAATGTAACTTAAGTAAGTACGCAAAAGTTTGTCGAATAAAAGTAAAATGTCGTGGGACATGTTTTTTAAGAAGTATCTACAATCTTATAGTGTGACTTTGGCAGGTGTTAATTCTTGAGATATTGACGGTGTTTGTTCAATCACAGATTTCGAAAGCCAGTAAATGGCTATTGAAAGAAGCAATCGGTTCGCCCACATTGAGTTAAAGTTGACGTGTATCAATTACTATCAATACGTCTTCGTGAAACTAACGCCTACGTTTATATAGTAGATGTGGAGGGCCGCCTTTTACTGAATTAACTTTGCTATAAAGTGCTAAACTGGTACTAAGCTTTGGATAAGCTATGACGAGCCTTTTAATCAAGTGGTTATGAAGGTTATTTATACAATATTGTAAAAATATTTAGAGAACATGCGTAAAATACTAAAAAAAATTGAAGTGAAATAAGTCGGTTATTCATCGGAAACTTAACTTCTACACTCTATTGGGTAGATAAATGACTTTGCGAGTCCCTGATGCCAATTTAACAAATTCAAATCACCATCTTCAATTAGGTACAATTTTCGATGTATATCAATCAATCAAAGGCATTCATTTCTGAATGTCGTGCCCGCTTTGAAATTCTTTGGTGATATCGACCACCAAAGAAAAGTTTCCACTCTATCCTGTCCTCAGCTTTCCTCATAATCATCATAATTGTGACGCCGGTAAGCCCAGTCCCGAGAGAGCTTACCATCCACTTTCCCAACCACCACAAGCTTCTTCGGTTATCCAGGTTATCCAATACCCAAATTAATTGAGAACTCTCTAATAGCAGGTGGCTGATGTATATAAAAGTTCTATATAGATTTTATAATATCTATACAATAGTATACCTTAGTAGTGGCAAGGCAGCCTTATATTAGGCTGCTCATCTATACAGTAACTACTCTCTTACAGAAGACTGGTCTTCTTATATCCCTATCTCGTTCCTTATCCTTTATCTTATCAAGGCAATGTCTTTGTAAAATGAGCACCTAAGTCACTTTTTAAGAACTTTTAAATTATTTTTAACATAAATAAGTACCTAATGTTAAAAAATAATAATCGTTATGTCACAAATAACCATTATTTATTGTTTAGAACCGGATATCATAAATAGAAACATGGTAATAAATAACACGTATCCTGTTAATTGTGGTGTTTAACTGAAGCACAATAAATAAACGATATTATTCACTGTACAAACAGTGGAAAGCTAGATTATATAGTAATTGTTACTGATGACCTACTGATGGTTGCTATTTGGAATGAGGTAGGAACATTGTAAAGAATCTCTAAAGAATCTGCAATTGAACTTCCTCACTTTAAAAATAGGCTTGTGCTTGGAACAGGCCGTAGAGTTAATAAATTCACGGTCAACTCTTGTGTAATTGAAGGATGAAGTTAAGTGTGGTTGCATTACGAAAGTTGCGATTACTCGTCGTGGGCGATGGCAAAAGATTTGAGTCAACAGTAACGTATACACATAATATACTTACTCGTATAACACTTTGAATAATATTTAGACTTTGGTAAGTGATATTTGATATTACAATCACCAATTTCAAGTTTTTCTTTTTAATATCAAGACAGCTATTTCGAGACAAAAAATTATATGGAAAAGAGAAAATAAAAGACATTATTATATTAATTAAATATTTATTGCATTAAAATATTCAACTCGTATACGTTGAATATTTATTATGTTGAAATAAAAATAAAATTATTTGTAGAAATGTAAATGTGGTCAGATAGGCTGACTATCTAATTGATGGTGGGCAGCTGACGTTGCCTATTAACACAAGCTATGCCTCAGGTCATAATTTAAACCTATTTCCCTATTCCTCTCTAAATGGAAATAGGCTCTAGCATCCCTTACTCATTCACCGAAATACAACAACCAGACTAGGGCCAATTTAAAAAAAAAAACCATTTAAATTTATGTTAATTTATCTTAAGTTATATACCGATAACTTAAATTAAAGTTACATTTCTTTATTTGAAATATTTTAGTTTTTGTAAAGTAGATTAATATGTGAGTTGCAATGTTTTTGTTTTATGAATAACAAAAGCTTACAACTTTTTTCTAATTCCAAGTAAATTTATTGTTTTTCCAAGTATTATTATTTTATATTTCAAATATTTTTTATATTAGTTTTAACCTTTTTTATTTATTATTTTATTTTAATTTCTTAACTTTTCGAAAAAGTATAATTAACCCTAATTTGCACCTAATGCGTAATCCTAATAAAGCTTTGAGTTTTTCGTACAGCACTTGTGCAGTTATCTATTTGCTGGAAACGTTTAATAAATTATGTAAGTATTTTAAGTAAATTTAACTTATATAATTATAATTAACAAAGAAATCTTGTTCAGTTTTAGCACAACCTTGACAGACATCCTGAGTTAAATCGTATTGCAACTGTGGTCATGCAGGCGTTACTTCCTGTTACGGTCAATGATAAAACAAATTTAGCTTTTAACTGATATGTGTGCTCATATATTCACGGCAGGTAGTACCTAACAACTATTCCTTACAGAATACCTACCACCGTGAGATAACAGCACATTTGCTGTTATATTTCGGTGAATGCCAGAGCCCAATCCTTTATCTTTAATACTACTGTAGTCAATAGCGCACTTGTAGCACCTTGTGACGTTGCTTGCGTTATATGCGACAGTAGCCGTCTACCATCAAGTGGAACGTCAGCCTGTCTGCCGATCTTAACATAAAAAACAAGATATTGTATACTAGCCTTTTCCCGCGTCTACATTCTGTGTATATTTATATAAAAAAAAGTTTTCTAAAGCGTAGCTCATTTATTTTTGTTTCGCTTTTTCAATATTATTATAAGTAGGATTTGCTATTATGTGCTATATAATAGGTGCGTATAAACTATATTTTTTAATGTAATTCCATTAATGAAAACCTTATCAAAATCATGATGTTTTACAAGAAGTTAGCGAAGAAACAGACTCAGGTGGAAAGTCACTTTATAATTTGTATAGATATACAATTATATTTACATAGATATGAAAAGTATAGATGCTAATTAAACTTATTCATTTATTAAATTGAAAGATAGTTTCAGATGTGATTTTTTTCTTAATTTTGGCTGACACTTTTATTGAAAAATGTCTTCAATGCTTAATTGAAATTACATGATTGCTGGTAGCACTTAGTCTAGATAGGTGTAATTGTTACAATTCAAGATCTAAATTGGTCCGAATGATATCACTGCGTTCACGAAAACAACTAATTTCTTGATGCATTTTTAATTGAAAGAATTACTACTATAGATTGATGAAAAACAAGAGTCTGAACGTTATATGATAATGTACAGGTATTAGAAAAAATGAAAAATTTTATTGCGTTTTTTAAAAAATATATTTTTAATAATATTATTTAAATATATATTTAATAACAATATCACTACCGGTCGAACCGAATGGAACGTCCATCTTCGAATCAAAATCAAGCGTTTGAAACCATTTTAAATAAATAAATATTGTACAATGTTTTCACATGGCATATAATGTTGCCAGATTAAGTGGTTAACATTATACCATCACAATATGAATGACACGAGTGTCATTATATCTTTTTTGAATTATAATGAGACATACTTAGGCGCCTCTGTGAAGGTTGCGCTTGAATGAACGCGGAAATAATATGTTTGCGAGTTCAGAAAATGTCATGAATTCAAAAATAATAAAGAGGCAGTGTTACTATGACTAAGTATGGCAAGTAATTATAATAATTTATTAATAACATTATTATGTTCAATCACATTGTTGCTAATGGAGAACAACACTTGGCACCTACATTAGGTAAACTATCTAGAATTAGTCTATATTAGGTGCCTGCTTACTATTGCTATAAATGCGACAAAAGAACCTAAACTTTGGGAACTTATATATGTGATTATAAAATATAAATATCATGTACACATATATAGTTCGCTACGGACTTGTGATCTGATTCGTAGGGTTACCACAAATGTAATTAATTAAAATTCTAATGACATACTTACGCAGACGGATACAATAAAAAACGTTTTTTATAAATCACATTGTGACTGGAATATTAATTACTTGGAGTGTTCAGAATTAAATTAAATTTAGACTTCAAAGACTTCTGCCTCTGTGATTTTAATCAATTTAATCTTTACAATTACATTAGAGATTGTGTGTGTGTGTGCGTGTGTGTGTGTGTGTGTGTGTGTGTGTGTGTGTGTGTGTGTGTGTGTGTGTGTGTGTGAGAGAGAGAGAGAGAGAGAGAGAATATGATAAAGAGTAGGGAGAGAAACGAAATGACGAAACCACTGTACCGACTTTAAAAATTCTTTCACTCTGAAAGGTATTAGTCCAGACATACTATACTTGTGCTATGTATACCAACTCACAATAAATTTGTTATACTGCATTCAATTAAATCAAATTAAATGCAATCAAATTAAATGATGATGTCACATTTCTATAAAATAACACATTTTTCATAGCAAACTAAGTAATTTTTCGTGCATTGTGATAAGTTAAACATATTGTTATTGCTATATCTCTTACAGTATTGCCAAAAATTGTATGCAACATGCCAAAGAAATAGCGCCTATGTTTCACACACAGGCCAAAACCAAGGTGTGGCTTGAAATCGCAGCTGGATTATCTATTTTATTATTGTGGCAACCCTATCTTTCTTTATTATAATAGCTTTTGTCAGTCTGTGTAAAAATGTAATGACCTTCACATCCTAATCGTTAACAAGAATGATCGCATTAAATACGAATCACATTTTTATTTACTTTATGAGGGTATTATTATAATCTAACGCTATGTAATAATATACATAGGGTCATCATTAATACATAATGGTACAAGTAAGGAGATTTTACGATCTAATGAAACTTTGTCGTCGCCCCTACGGCCCTTGCCCCTCTTCCCTCTTCCCTGAAGGTAACCTCTTGTTTTATAATTGAGCCTTATAATTTCAAACAAACAAACAATAAAATCTTTATAATATTATAATATAAAATAGTATAGATAAAAAATTCGCGGCGCCGCTTGCATTAAAACACAGTAGGTGTTAAGTTAAAATTAAACTTTTTAATAATGAAAACTCCAAAATACTTTAGTATCAAAACTGTATATTATACCTTCTCAGTATTTTGTCTAATTTATATAGAAATGCTAAATTATTTCTCAAGTAATCAAGTTCAAAGAAACCGAAATGGCGTATTGTCTGAGTCACGCGACGTAACAATCAAGTGGTAGCTCAGAATATATACACCTAATAATACCTAGCACAGTAAGTGGCAGCTACATTAACTGTAAGAGTTGATCGGTTCGTGACCTTAGAATTAATTTAGAGTAGCACTTGCCCTCTTTAATACACATACTTACAATAGCACCCACATATTGTAAACATCTATGTAACATTGCAAATCTTGAAGTTGCAACATTTTTTATCTGTTCAAATTTTTTTTATACGGTAATCTTGTCAGACATGGTGACGGTAAATATGATTGTAGGTAGCCACGTCACCTATATCACAAGCAACGCCTCAATGATCTGGATTAAGGATTAGGATAAAATGATTAGAAATGCCCAGGGCTTTTACTCACTCATCGAAACACAACAGCATATAAGCTGTTATTTCATGGTGGTCTTCTGTAAGGGGGTGGTTACTGCCGCCAAAAGGCGCCCTTTTTTTGCGGAGACTCCTACCGGCTAAAACCCAACTGTTTTCTAGCGTGGCCATAGATAGGCGGGGTCGCTGGAACGTTATGACACGACATCCGCCTACCACTGGGTACTAAAATAATTAAGTTAATTAATTAAATAATTTGTAATGACTTACAACTTGAACATAGTAAATGTAATTCATTTTCCACAGGACACAATAATATAAATTTACCTATACACTAATGCGTAATGCTGAAGTGCGTAACGTGGAATCCTTTCTTATGGCGACCATTAAATCAGCGTGAATAATACTCACGTTTGACTCATTATTACGTCAACTTCCTTTAACAGGTATTTCTATTCTATTTACAACATATTAATGCTAATAGTTTTAAAGCTCCTACACACATGGGTAATAAAATAGAACATTAATTGGATAACCAAAATAACAGCTGTGTCTTGTGTTATTACATTTAATGTAAAATTAGAGTTGCTTTAATAAATATATCTTTTATAGAGGAATATACTATAAAAATGGATGTTTGTGTGATAAAATATACCTACAATGTGCAGATTATTGTTAAATTATATCAGAGCAGAGAATTGGTAAGAAATAGCAGAGAAGGTTTTAATCAAATATTGAATCTTTTTTTATGCTGTTACATTTGAGGCCCAATTTAACTAAACTCTTAACAAAAACTAATAGTTTGTTTTTTGTGATTAAAATGTGCAGGCAGGCTGACATTTCATTTGAAACATCGTAAAGGAGGCCCTAGACGATCATGTGGCATGCCATGCGTTACGTGCTGTCATGCATGCATGATCGTTTAATTGTATTGATTGATGTGAATGACATGTAACTACGTGGTGGCAGTTGATTGATAGTTCCTTGTAATTTTTTATCCTGCAAGCTATGACTGACATGGTATTGATCGCGGCATATCATGCAACAGCTCAGTTTGTTTCACGACGGCGTCAACGTGAGCCCAGATGGGAAGGAATTCACCCTATTATTAATATCCATGTATAAAAAATGATATAAGATAAGATTATTCATGTATAAGATGTATAAAAATGAATGATTTGATTCATGCAGCATTATAATTCACGTAAATGCATGTCATGCCGCATGATCGTCTAGGGCCTCCTTTACACAAACTGAGAACGACAGTGTAATAATTTATAGACAAATCCCATAAAAATCCCATTTATTTGTGGGAGTAAAACACTTGTATAGGAAATTCTACTCATAACAAGTGAATAACAGAAAGGTATCTACTTATCATGAATCAAATGAGGGTAAAGGAAGAAGTTCTGGTTTTTTTTTGCATATAATAAAGCAATTTTTTTTTTCATTTGACTATATGTGGCTACGGTTGCCAATAAATTGATACAAGTCACATCAACGTAGTTAAGAGTTAAGAGCTCAGCCATCCGTAACTCACACACTAGAACAAAACAGCAGACGAGCATGACATAAACATGGTCCAGCAGTTTTGAAGATTAGCTGGAATAAACATACGGATGGACAGATAAAAAACTTAAAAATTGTATTTTTTTATATAAGTACTGTATACACTTTGATATACACTAAGTAAAAAGCAATTATTTTGAAATTACAAACAGACACTTCAATTTTATTTATTAAGTAATAGATTAAATAGGACACCAGCAGTGTTATTGACGTAATTCTGATAATAATTTCAGTATTCATTCAATTCATTAATATACTTGTAGGTACGTTACAAATAATATTTTCTTTGAATGTATTATATTATATGTATGTATGCATATATCCAACGAATTCGAATATACCATATGTGCCAAAAATATTTTATCCTTTAGCTATGGAGTTGTGTGATTAAATTTTGTATGTAGATATAATATATATTATAGCTATATATATATAGGCTACAGCATCAAACTGTATCCCTCGATTTGTTTCATCTGTTTTTCGAATTGCCTCCCACTATAGATGCAAATTCAAAGACGTATTCCATCACGTATTCATGGTAATTTTTTTTTAAATGAAAAATAAAAATAAACCTAAATATCATCCAATGAAAAATCCCCGTCGTTGAAAAACTTCCACAAAGAGTATCACGATTGACAACTTGTAACAGTTTTTCCCTTTGGACACGGAAAAATATTTGGCAAACAAGAATACCTTTTTAATAGGACTATTTTAGCGTAGTTCAAGTTATGAATTCACCACAAAATGTTGTTTAAGAATTGTGTTTAAATAATAATTGTGTTTAGTTAATAATTTATAATTATATAAAATGTGATTAAGTGTAAAAAAAATATTTTGTGTTCTCAAAAATTTTAATTGAATATAAATAAAATAAAATAAAGATATTGAAGGTGATTAACACCTAGACGTATACTTTTAAGAAGTGATCTCCATATAAATTAGTGAAAACATAATTTAGGTAAGTATTCATTGAATATTCAATTACTTAATAAATATATATTACTTTAGTAAGGGATTTTATTAATAATGACATGGTAAACTTCTTCTGATGCTGCAGTATCAAATAGTCTGCGGGATAGATACCGATCCTTAGCAACTTACAGCAGATATAGCGTGTTTGAGCTCAAAACAAAGTTGGGGATTTGTTTATAATTTTTAATGATATCTCTTTATATATAAAGGCTGATTTACATTGATACAGTAGCTGGATCCAGCGTCACTGGATTCCAGCGCTAGATTGACACTGGCACTGGATCGCGTCGTTTACACGCTCCTCATCAGACCACTTTTTAGATGACATTTTCGTTGTACTATTGGCTCTAGCGACTGGCGTTCACTGGCGCGTAGTGTTTATACGGATCCAGTGCCAGTAGCACTGTCCACTGCCAGTGGCACTGCCAGTGGCATTGCCAGTGGCACTGTCCGGTGCGGCGTGCGGGGTGAGGTCACTGGATCGAAAAATAGACGGCCAGTCTATTTCAATCCAGTGCTGGATGCTGGACTGGATTGAAACATGTTTACATTGATACAGTGCTGATCCAGCGCCGGAATCCAGTGATGCTGGCGTCAGCTACTGTATCAATGTAAATCAGCCTTAATATGTCTTTGTGTTAAGATCGACAGACAGGCTGATGGTCCACTTGACGGCAGTTGCAGGATTATAGATAAGGGATTGGGACCTGTGGGGTCTGGCATCCCTTACTTACACACCGAAACACAACAGCACATGTGCTGTTATTTCACAGTGTTCTTCTGTAAGGATTCAACCACACATATCTTCTGTGTGTGTTCTGTAAGAGGTGGCCTAACCTAACACAATTATAGAGTAAATTAAATTAAATATTTGTCCATGACATAATGGAGTTTCAATATTAGTTCAATGAGTTCAATTAATACAATTCAATAGTTATGAGTTCGAATTAAATTGATTATATAAGTACTAGCTGGTGCCCTCGACTTCGTCCTCATTGAACGATGAAAGGTACCCTATGTCCTTTCTGGTGTCTCAGACAACGTGTATGCAAAATTTCATGGTGATCGGTTCAGTAGTTTTTGCGTGAAAGAGTCACAAACATCCATACATCCAAATATACTTTCGCATTTATAATATTACAATGGATTTCCTAATATATATAATCAATTTAATTGAACAATTTAGGATTGAATTATCTATAAGTTTGTTGAATATTAATTCTTAAAATGTATGTTTTAATCTATAAATTATGCGTATTACTATAATCCATTTTGTGTTCATATACGAGTATGTGTTAATAAGTAAAAATCAGTTTATTTCATACTTTCATCATCAAAATCAATTCAGTAGTTAGATGTGTAAACGCATCAGACATACAGAATTACTTTCGTTTATATGAATAGATGCTTATACCATATAAAGCATATGAGATAACTCTTAAACTAGTATGAAGGTGTAAACCTTGAATTCCATACATAGATGCACTAGCCCTCACGCATTACGTAATGGCATTTTAACTTTACGAATATGAGTTTTATATTACTTTATGCTATCATTAGCATAAATTAATATAAAACTTACTTTAGTAAGTTATTGCTTTAGTAAGAAATATAATCCCCAGATTTGAGAAGAATTATTCAATTAGTTGAAACAGTACAAATTATTTCAAAATTAGATTGATGTGTCAAAAAGAATATTATGTATACTTCAATGGTTTAGAAGAAATTAGATAAGAAACAGACAGTAAATAGCTGCAACATTATTTTATAATATGTCTAGATTAAGTATAGAAGGATTGAAATAATATTTTTATTAAATCTCTTCTTTGTGATCGCAAATATATTTCCGTGAAGAAAATGTGCCAATTACTTAAATTCTTAATCACTAATGTAACGTAACAAGATCAGATGAAAGTAATAAAAATGATTCAAAACGAGAAGAATTTATATCACGCGACAACTCTAATAAACATGAAATTACGAAAATAACTTCTTCATAAGTATTACGAGTATAGCGAAGTCTACTTTTTTTTTTCGTGAAAATTAAACAAATTAAAGCATCCTTTAATTGTGCCTTTAAAAATAGTATTTTTTTAAAATTGTTTATAATTAAAATAAAATAAAACTTTTAATAAATCTCACCATAAACAACCCATTGAAGACTACCAAAAGGTACTTTATACAGTTCATTCCACAGCCTTCCATTTTTGAAAAAGGTTCACCGAAAGTCACAAACAATAAGGTTACACGGAAAATGTAGTTAATAAAATACGGTAACTAATAAAATTTACGCACAGGCCGTAACGTAAAATTACAATCGCTTCCGACGCGAAACGAAATCGAATTTGGAACTTTTTTATAGACACGTTCGTGCGGCGTCAGAGCGCGTAAGTTTATGGTTTATGGCGGCAACGTTTCGGCCAGTGCTGTTCCTATTTAAATACAGAAAATAAATTATTTCGCTAGCTATTAGTACTCTATGCTAGTGTTGTGCTCATCGCCTTGCAGACTTCTATGAAATGAGGAATCCTTTTATATTTATCATAATATGGCAAATGTTTAAGGTCTGTTTGGTTATTCGTTAATGTATTCGAATTTTGCATAAACTAGATACACTGTGTACTGCAGTAACAAGCTGGGCATCCCGTTCAGCGGCAGTAACCACCATTTATCTCAATGTAACTAACATATTGTAATTTTTTGTTTAAAAATCATTCAATACCATTATATAGAAAGTACGTTTCCTTTAGTAACTATTAATATAATTTTGTAATTTTACTAATATTTGTGTGATTATCTCTTGTAGAGTTAACAAAAAACATTTGAGGAATAAATGATTCATTTGAAGAGTTGACTCACAGATTTATTGACTGCCGACTCTTCGATCACTGTGATGTTAAGCGGCATGCATGGGTTGGAAGAGTCACGCACGACCAAACTCCAAATAATATTGACCCCCAATTACAAAGTCGTTAATACGAAGATATAAATCGCATACATTGGTAGCAAGTTATCGGTTATTGGTCTCCGTTTTAGGGCTTATTGAGCGGTTATATAAATTTGCCTATTAGGTTTTAAGTATGGGTATTTAGTATGACAGTATATTTTATATTTGAATCTTGAAAAATAATTATGATCTATCTTTAATCTTGATATAAACTAATTTATTATCAAATATTGTTAACAGTAATAAATGCTTTTATTATTATTACTGTATTTTAAATTTAGTAGTAGCAGGGATCACTGCGTTTCCCAGTCATAAATCTGGCGACAGTAACCACCCCCTTACAGAAGACCACCTTTAAATAACAATATGTGGTCTTTCAATTCTGTGGCGTTGCTTGTATTAATAGGAGGTGGTGGCTGTCTACCATCAAGTGGACCGTCGGCCTGTTTGACGACCTTTAAATAAAAAAGGTTCTGTAGTTGTTTAAAAATAATTTGATATCACGTTAGAAAATATGGTTTGTTTTGAATTAAATGTCAAATGTTGGCTTGACTTGCGTTGGACACATTAAATCCTGTACTTATCCAAATTAGTGCCAAGAATTAATATTCCTTTCTTCCTATTATGCCCCTCTCAATTTATTGGCCTTTATCTAACGTTATGGCTGAGTTAAAATCAAAATACAATGATAATATTATTGCAGACTTTGTTAGAACCAGCCTCATGAATTATTTACATTGTTCAAACCCGTTTATTGTTTAGATAAGGCAAAACATATTTTATTTTAAGTAGTGGCGGGGCACACTGCATTTCGCAGTTATTTGGGCAGCCCGTCTGGCGTCAGTAACCACCCCCTTACAGAACACCTTGAAATACCAGCATAATGTTCTGTGTGTGAGTAAGGGATGCTAGAGCCCAGTATCCCATCCCTTCTTTCCTTATCCCTTATCCTTAATCCTTCTATGGTAGGCAGCGCATTTGCAGCACCTATAGCGTTGCTTGTGTTATAGGGCGAAAAGTAATTAAAAAGAAATGGGCTTATTTTGTTATTATTTCCCTCGAAGGCATGTATTCTAACTAAAATATGAAAGTAACTCAATGTGTCGGTCTTAGTTAGGTCTCAGTTTAGTTAGTACCTGCTATGTACCACACGAATGTAAGCGAGATTCCTATTTGAGTGCACTAGGCTAAAGCCACTTTTACACCCTTCATAGTAATCGGTAAATTTATAATAAAAAAAAAACAATAATAAAAATCGAAAGGTATTGAAAATAATAATTGTATTTCGAGCATGGTGTTTGATTTGTATGGCGTTGTTACCATGGTTACAGATTTGAAAACTTCTGCAATAGGTACTTTGAACCCAGGTCAACAACTCTCTCACCCCATGTCTTTAACTTCGTAGTGTTCGTAGTTGTAGAAAATCTCAGTTCAGTGACTTGGACTTTTGCCGCATTCGAAAACCTACTTCGATGGTTCGGTACTGTTAATTATGTGTTTTTATCTGCCATCATAAACATTTTCTTTTGCTAGCGATTGCCTGTGACTTCGTCGATTACTCTTTTTCAAGTGTCAATATGTAAAAGTTGTATTTAAGTAAGCAGTTTTTTTAGTTTAAGCAGTTTTCTTTAATACGGACAAACAAACAGACAAATAGATAGTCAATTTTACATAGTTAATTCGTATGGAATTAACTATGTACAATTTAATGCAATAATGGGAAACTAAGGTTTAAATATTTACACAAAGCAGCATCTAGTTCAGACACTGAGTATGAAATATTGTCTCATAGAAATTAATTATTTGGATAAAAAATCCTTTTGCAAATACTTTTGAGTTGAGTAATTGCAATAAATTACAATAAATGATCATTTAAATGTTTTAAGCAAATAAATATTGGTATTAAATATTGAATTGGTATTAATATTTAAATAAATATTGACCCTGAGTGAATAAATCAGAAATGTTTCACTCCCAACATTTCCTCACGTTTATTGTTCGTTTTTACATAAATAATGTCAAGTTTGTGCTAAAATCTAGGTAAAGTTTTAATATATTACCTAGGTCTTGATAGCATTGAACCTGACACGAAAAGTAAGTATAATTTTCTATTTCTTTTCAGCTTATCGCACGAAAATCTTTGAATTTTAGTAACTAACTAATTATATACTAACATTGTATGGTCAGAAAGGTAATAATATTTCTAATAAATTTTAGAAATATTTTTGCATTATTCATGTTATAGTCTTACGAATTGGTTACCAAATATAGTTTCACAATCGACAAATTAAGTATTTGTTTCTATTGTTTAATTTAAAAATTATTATAAAACATTAAATTATTTAATAAATAAATAAAAATGGCTTAAATATTGCAGAATACAAAGTGTCATTGTCACATAAAATAACTAATAATATTTATAATTACCGCTTATTCTAATTCGGCCCTCAATTCCTAGCAGGTACGAGAAGTAATTCATCATTATATGAGCTTTTTATAAAATTTTGTTTATAAAAAACTAATTGTAGGTTCGTCAATAGTAATTATGCTCAAAATTCAATCTTGCGCCGTCTTCAGAAGTCTGTTCTGTTCGTCGTTACTTTCATTCAGGAATAGCATTGGCAACATTCTTGCAGGCTAGCGATTACATTGGTTATGTTTATGTTATTATTTTTAAGACAGTGAGCACTTTGGCAGTTCTATGTGAGTGGTATGTGATAAACTTATGTGTATATGTGTATATATATATTTATTGTATGTGACTTGTATAGTTTATGTAGTTTGTAGATAATTGTATAATTTTGTTCCTTTTTTAAAATTTTATTTTATTTTTCTTCTTATTGTATAAATTTAAAATCCGCAATTGGCTGTAAGGTATGTTTTTAAGAGTTGTGGATTTTCTGATAAATAAATAAATAAAATAAATAAATAATTAACAGCCCGTCAGCTGTCTGACTTGATGGTAGGCTTTCGTCTGCTACGAGTATATTACACAAGTAACGCCACAGGTGTTGCAAGTGCACCTTAGTAAATAAATAAATAAGAGGCTAGGAAAAAATACGGAAATGTGCTCTGGCATCCCTTACTCACTTACCATAACACAACAGCACACGTGCTGAAAATATTTTTAAATGCGAGGTTTCTTATAGATAATAAGAACAGTAACCTTTTTTGGATGAAAGGTCCTCTGTCCTTTCCTGTATCCCTGACAATGATCGATTGAATAATTAAGTCGTGAAAAGGTAACAGACCGACAGACAGAGTTACTTTCACATTTTAGTTAGTATATAGTATGGATTCAATAGACACAATTTAATTGGTTGGTCACAATTTAATGACCTTGACACTTTTCATGGTAGAATAAGTTTTCCAGGTAATACTTAAACTGCTATGTTTTTCTGTATTATTTATTTAACCGAATGTTGTAACCACGTTTACTCAAGACAAAGGTAGACAAATAATCAATATATGAAATACATCAAATAAAAATTCAAGTAAAGGTCATAGACCGCCACTAAGGAAATAATTTTCATTTTTAAGTATAACCTCTACACTTCGTGTTCCAGATACAATAACTATTCAATAATGACACATATTACACTCTAAGCTTTCGTAATAAGGTTACGTTCTGGTCGTAAAGGACTTAAATGTTTTACATTGACGCATTGAATTTTAGAGCTACTAGAGCACGTATTTTTAGCTTATCTATTTTGATCAGATAGTACTAGAACTGAAACTATAAAATGAACTGTCTCTGTATATATAAAAATTTCGTGTCACATTGTTTGTCGCCGATAAACTCCTAAACTACTGAACCGATTTTAATAAAACTTGCACACTGTGTGCATTTGGATCCAACTTAAGAGATAGGATATATTTTAATAAAGTTATGCGGACGAAGTCGCGTGCAACAGCTACGAGTAGTTATATATATTTTTAATCCTTTACCAACCTATTCAAAACTAAAGATATTGATTAAAGTAAGGTTTTAATATTTTTATTTAGATAAGTAATTAATAATACTTAGTGGAATTTGAAAATTAATGCTTTCAAAATATAAAACTTATTGAATACCTATTTAGTTTAATATTTAAATTTAAAATTTTATTAAACTATCTTTAACAAGCCGTTTTAGATATCATATATCATATAAAGCATAGGTGGTGTGTATTTTTTTATGATAAATCTGTAAAAAGACAAGACAGACTGTCTGCCTACTACTACTGATTAAGTAGTATTTTATCGATGCTACTACATAACAGATTAGTCTATTAGACATAGATATAAAGTTATCTATAGTCCTATGCTAGCTCAAGAAGGCAGAAAATAGGATACAGGACAGAGACAAGATAACCATGGGTGTGTGTGTGCGTGCGTGCGTGCGTGCGTGCATGCGTGTATGTGTGTGTGGGTGGGTGTGTGAGTCTATGGTATACAGAAGGTCGTAATTAGTTCGAGAGAGATACGCAAACAATTTTCTAGATTAAAAATCGGCAGGCTGTCTAGGCGTTGTCACCTACTAAGCCTCTCTACTACTAGGTCTAGGTCCTGCTGCCTAGACAGTAGGTACTGTGTTATCTATTTACACCAATAATGCAACTACAAGAGCACAGCCGACCGTAGTACTAGTATGATTAAGGATAAAGGATCCTTATCCTTGGTAGACTTTACTAGAATCCCTTGATTAGGAGGGGATGGAAAAGTGGGTTTTGCACTACCCTTAGTCACTTACCGAAATACAACAACATGAGTGCTTTTATTTAATGGTGGTTTTATTTAATGCTTCATGTCTTATGACCTTTACTATAAAAATTGTATAAAAAGTATTAAAACTAATTTTCAAGGACACCCATAATGTAAATTTTCTACTACCATATAATGTGATTGTAAAGTAAAGTGTACTAAAGCAAAAAAAATAACACAAACGAAAGTCATTAAGGTATTGAAAGCGTTCAATACAGGTTGCTAGTGGATGGCGGTTGATGCCCACAATAGAAACCATTAATCACGTGGACCTATATGTTTGTTTTCTCCTTAACAAAACTAGTCAATTTCAAAGGATATTGTCATGATTTTAACTCTTTTAAAAATTTTATGGTTGAGTTCCATTATATTGTATATACATTGAGTTGTCCAATGACGTAGAAAAATTTTGTCGTATCGGAGGTGATGTTAGAGATTGCAAATTGTCCCTCTATTTGCGCAAACCAAATTTCTGGTTCGTCGGGCCAGAAATTTGGTAATTAAATTGGTAATTTGGTAAAATTAGTTGGTTAATTTCTCCCTGCAATTACAACTACCATCAAACTAGCACCTCAACCAACTAAACTGGTGACCCCTCAACTGAGTACGCATTAACATGGAGCAACAGGGAGCTAGCACTGCAGAGCAAAACACAGCACAGAATAGCGCACCACCAGAAGTTTTCAGAGTCGGCGTACGAGTACCTCCGTTCTGGCCCGACGAACCAGAAATTTGGTTTGCGCAAATAGAGGGACAATTTGCAATCTCTAACATCACCTCCGATACGACAAAATTTTTCTACGTCATTGGACAACTCGATCAACGGTTCTCAATCGAAGTCAAAGACGTCATCGTATCACCACCAAGCGAAGGTAAATACGAAAAACTTAAATCGGAGCTGATCAAACGATTGTCCGCTACGAAGCAGCAAAAGATCAAACAGCTAGTTATGCATGAAGAGTTGGGTGACAGGAAACCATCGCAATTTCTACGACACCTCAAGGGTCTAGCCGGCGACAAATTTCCCGAAGACATCCTGCTCACTCTGTGGACTAGCCGCTTGCCGCAGAACATTCAAACGGTAATAGCTGGACAACCAAGCGCAACATGGGAGATACTCGCTGACTTAGCAGACAGAGTGATGGAGATCGCACCTACGACACCACAAGTCACTGTCGTTTCTGCGTCTTCCAATTCCGCACCACACGCCGCTTCTTATGACGCCTTAGCTTCAGAAGTTGCCGAATTAAGGAAAGGCCTGCGCAACCTTACAGCAAGACTTAGTCAACGCTCGCAGCCAAGTCAACCTGAAAGGCGACAACAACGTAGCCGGTCACATTCAGCACAGCCTTCTACAGCAGTCCGACGCTATTCGACATGCTGGTATCACCACAAATTCGGCGACAGAGCAAAGAAATGCTTCCAGCCGTGCAACTTCAAGTCGGAAAACTCTCCGGGCCGTCGGTAACTGCGACCGCCGATTGCCCACATTCATCTGGTCGCTTATTCGTAGGTGACGCTAAAACGAAGACACAATTTCTCGTGGACACCGGAAGCGAACTTTGTGTTTTCCCTTACACAGCGGTCAAACAACGCCGCCAACTGTCAACGTATCGACTATATGCCGCCAACGGTACACCGATACGCACTTACGGATACATCCACTTGAATTTAAATTTAAATTTAAGAAGAGATTTTTCATGGCGATTCATAGTGGCGGATGTCCCCAAAGCTATTATAGGAGCTGATTTCTTATCATTCTTCAACTTGGCAGTAGATTGTCGGAATAAAAGACTCGTCGATAACAACACATCTTTGGCGACACACGCAACTCCCCATTCAATGAAGAACACAATAGCATCTGTGAAAACTCTCACCGGATCTTCAAGATACTTGGATATATTACGTCGTTTTCCAGAGATTACAAGGCCATCTGGGACTCATAGTGTACCGAAACATAACACTGTACACCACATACGTACTATTCCCGGACCACCTATCGCCTGCACTCCTCGACGTTTAGCTCCAGACAAACTACAGATTGCCCGTCAAGAGTTCGAGTCGATGATGAAATGTGGAACAACTCGCCCATCAGATAGCCCTTGGGCATCCCCTCTTCATCTTGCTGCCAAGAAAGACAACGGGTGGCGTCCATGTGGTGATTATCGCATGCTAAATTCCCGAACCATTCCAGACAAATATCCCGTTCGTCACATTCATGATTTCGCTCACAATATATCTGGTTGCAAAATATTCTCTAAAATTGATCTCGTAAAAGCTTACAACCAAATTCCTGTCAGTCCAGAGGACATTCCTAAAACTGCCATTACCACTCCATTTGGTCTTTTTGAATTTCCGTACATGACATTCGGCCTACGTAATGCAGGTCAAACTTTTCAACGTTTCGTAGACGAAGTGACTCGAGGACTAGATTTCGTTTACCCTTATATCGACGATTTCCTAGTCTATTCCCCTGATGAAACGTCTCACGAAGACCATTTAAGTCAACTTTTCACCAGACTCAAAAAGTACGGCATCGTCATTAATGTAGCAAAATGTGAATTTGGTGCTTCTGAGATAGAATTTCTGGGTTACCATATATCAAAAGATGGAACCAAACCTATTCAATCCAAGGTTACAGCCATTGATTCCTTTCCGATCCCTAAAACTGTCAAAGAGTTGAGAAGATTCTTAGGCATGCTCAATTTTTACCGGAGGTTCATGCCCGGTGCTGCCAATTTTCAAGCTCCTCTCAACAATTTGCTAACAGGTCCTGTCAAAGGATCACACCCAGTCAACTGGGATGACATCAGCCTAAAAGCTTTCGAGAACTGCAAAATAAGCTTATCTCAAGCAGCAATGTTAGCTCATCCAGATTGCAATGCAAAACTAGGAGTCGTGTGCGACGCTTCTGACAACGCTATAGGCGCAGTTCTGCAGCAGTGGAAGAACGATGCATGGCAACCGCTAGCTTTCTTCTCTCGCAAGCTCAGTCCGACACAGAAGAAGTACTCGCCATATGACAGAGAACTACTAGCAATCTACGAGGCGATAAAATATTTCAGACATATGGTTGAAGCAAGACATTTCACAGTGTATACTGATCACAAACCACTTTCTTTCGCATTTACTTCACGAAAGGAAAATTGCTCACCCAGACAGTTCAGAAACCTAGACTTCATCTCACAGTTCACAACAGACATACGTCATATTTCAGGAAAAGAGAACGTCGTGGCTGACACATTATCTCGCATTGAAGAACTCGAAAAGCAAGTGGACTTCGATACCCTAGCGAAAGCTCAGTCACAAGATCCCGAACTGAGACAACTTCTTACAAGCGAAACATCACTTAATTTGAAGCAAATCAACATGCCTGGCAGCCATCAAAAGTTGTATTGCGACGTCAGTACAGCAGCACCACGACCATACGTCGTACAACATTTGAGAAGGCAAGTCTTCAACGCAATCCACTCACTAAGTCATCCCGGCGCTAGAACAACTTTAAAATTAGTGGCTCAGCGTTTCGTATGGCCTAGCATGCGCAAAGATTGCAAAGAATGGTCCCGAGCTTGCATACCATGTCAACGGTCGAAAATAACTCGTCATGTGTCTGCACCGTTAGGTACATTTCGATTACCGCAATCCAGATTCAGACATGTGCACATCGATCTCATTGGACCATTGCCACCTTCCCAAGGCTTTCGTTACTGCCTGACAGCAGTGGACCGTTTCACCCGATGGCCGGAAGTCATTCCAATCCAGGACATAACAGCTGAAACTGTTGCAAAGGCATTGCTAAGTGGCTGGATTTCACGATTTGGTTGCCCATCAACCATCGTCACTGATCGCGGACGCCAGTTCGAGTCAGCTTTATTCAAGCATTTATCAATCATCGCGGGATTCGAGCACAAGAAAACGACAGCTTACCATCCTTCTTGCAACGGACTCGTGGAAAGATTCCATCGACAGCTGAAAGCAGCAATAACCTGTCACAGCAATAAAAACTGGGTAGAGACGTTACCGTTAGTGTTACTGGGTATTCGAAGCGCATATAAAGAAGACATTGGAGCTTCATCGGCAGAACTTGTCTACGGTGAAAATCTTCGATTGCCGGGCGAATTCTTTGATTCGACTACGCCCACAACAACCGACATCACCGATTTCGCAGCGCGTCTGTCTGAATACATAAAGGAAATAAAACCAACGCCTACGTCGAGACACGGCCGGAAACCTACCTTTATCTTTAAAGATCTTGAGAACGCGAGCCATGTATTCCTGCGAGAAGACGCAGTCAAGAGCCAATTTCAGCCTGCCTACACAGGACCACATCCAGTACTATGGCGAACCGACAAAGTTTTTAAGATTGCAGTAAAAGGTAAACCAGTGAGCGTTTCAATAGACAGACTCAGACCTGCCTACTTACTCTCGGACGACACTCTTCAAAAAAGAAGTGCAGAGCAAGCAGTGGTCACGAGAACTGGTCGTCTCGTCCACCAGCCGGACTACTATCGCCCGTAGGGACGGTCTCTGGAGGGGAGTGATGTAGCGGTACCCGTTACCGTAGACAATGGAAACGCGCTGATTTAGAAAATATCCAATGGACACGCGTTCTAACAACTCCGGTTGCCGGGTAACGGGTATGCGCAGAGAAGAGACGGACGGAATGTGACAAGAGAAAAAAGCTAAAATATTTTGCTAAAAACGAAAAATATAAATTGTAAATATAATATATAGTACAGCAAAGAAGTGTAGTGTGGGTAGTGTGTGTGATAGTGTTTGTCGTGTGTAATTAAGATAAATTGTATAGTGCAGTGTTGTAAATATAAAAATTGTGAATAAACTGTAAATAGAAAATTAGTTGGTTAATTTCTCCCTGCAATTACAACTACCATCAAACTAGCACCTCAACCAACTAAAATATCATTGGCAAGCATCTTTCTTTATATATATTTTTCTGTACATTATGTTACTGCTCGTAAAAGGCAGGACCGATTTTAGCACCCCTTAAGCACCTAAATACACACCACACCAACACGTGCGCTTTTTCTGCACGATATCCACTGCAAGTTGATACTGGTTAGTACAGCCATTTATTATTAGATTTAGATATTGATACAATTTTGAATATACTTTTTGAATTATGATGATGTTACTATTTTTTTTACAACAGTAATAATTAGTTGCACTGGTTAATTTTTTTTAAATAAAATATCATATTTTACGAACAAACGTACTAATAATTATATATAATGTTACAAATCGATCAATCACCACAATATCGCCATCGCTTTCGGTACAAGAATGAGTACAATGTACATAATAATATACAAATTACAAAATTCCGTGAAATACTTTTAAACTGCAAAAAATAGTTTTGATCATTTTAGGTTCATTTCTCATTCATTAAATCAAATAAATAAATTAAATTGCAATGCAGTTTAAGAATCAAAGGGATTCTTTAGTAATTAAGGAAGAAAAATTTTAAGGAAGAAAAAGCTTTCTTTAAATTTTTTTATACACAACTTGGTGCGATCAACAGCTAGTGAGCTCATGTGGTAGAAACTACACCCTTACTGAAGGGCACTGTTAATCAACACGTGTTTTGTGTTTCAGTATACGAATAAGGAAATATGGGAAGTAGTTTGTACCTTCATTTTGTACCTTACCCAATACCGTCTACTAGCTTTTTTCTCGCGACTTCGTCCGCTTCTGTTTTTCTTAGGTTTTAAAACATTACTAACAATACTAGCTGTGCCTGCGACTTCGTTCGAGCTGTAGTTTGTTGTTTGAAAATCGCTCAGGATCCTAAATTTTTCCAGGATAAAAAGTATCCTATATGATAATCCAGCTAATAAACTATCTGTGTGCTAAAAATGTCCCATAAAGTTAATAAATACCTCTCATAAACTTATAGGCGACCCACAATTTAAATTTTTTAAAAATCTCCCTAGAAATAGAATTATAATACATGAAATTACTTTTTATGGAGTTAGACAATAAAAAGCCTTGTTAACAAGGGAAATAATATACCAATTCAATTTGAATTCGACTGTTATTGTTCAAAATCCAATTGCGAAATTGTAGGTCGCCCTTGACTAGTACTTATGGTGGTCAACACCCACTGTCAGTCATTTTATTGTGCGTGGTGTTGTGACTGCGTTACCATAGCGATGACCAATGAGTGGCAACCAGTGCCATGCTTGATAACTATGACCTATGGAAGTACAGTCACGTGTACAAGTGTTCGAATAATTTGGTCAATTTCTTATTTCACTTTAAGTTACTAGCAGTATTACTTATAACTTTGTACAGCTTTCCGTTAAATCGAAATCGATCTTTTGCCCTTCTCATCCAGCCGCTTCTTGTGAGATGCCCTTCAGGTTCTCTGTCCATGTCCAGCTGGTAGAATACCTGTCCTTGCACCTATACTTGCATCAATTTTTGGTTCTATTATGTTTCTACGCTATGAAGCCATCTACCATCACATCAAGTATATTTAAATAAATAAATAATTTGTGATAATAAGATTTTATTATTATTGTCTATACAATGGGAGTGTGTCGCTCTGGTAATGTATAAATTTAAAATTACCTATATTTAGTGTAGATATTTTCTTATTAATTATGGTTGAAATTCGCAAACATATTCAATCGTGTTTTTTTTTTACACTTATTTAACAAAAATTATTTACTATTTGAAATTGCTCTACATAACAATATTACCTAAGTGATATTATAAGATAGATTAATTCAATAAAGGTAACTTATTTTGTACACACCTGTACTCTTGGAATGAAGTGAATTGTATTTTACTGGCGGAATCATAAATTTTTGTTAATGGTGTAAAGAAAATAGATAGGTTTTCATTCCGCCTTTCAGAAGAATTAGCAATATTTAAACCTACTTCACTTTTCTTTGGTCATCAGTTGCTTTAGCTACCCATGAGAAAAGCCTATATTAATTCATATAGGTATAGAAATAAGTATTTATATTAGTTATTGCAAGTAGCTAACATATAAACAAGCAAAACTTATAACTTTAGCAGAGGGTCACAAGACCCTCTGCTAAACCAACTCCAGGCTCGATATTGTTGCGCGCTCATACTAATCCCTTGTTTGGCTACAACTGATTCTATTTCTTCTTTTTAACATAGTCTATTTTGAACCCGCTTTCCGCCGTATAAATTATAATAAAAATACATAAACTACCTAAACTACTTTAAACGAGAAATTCTTGTATATACGAGTATATTTCACGCAGTATACTCGAAAAAGGTTTTAACGATATTAATGAAAATTTGTATTTAGATAAGGTTTTTCTTTTTAAGTCTATATTCTTCTTCTTAAAAATGCAGTTTTACATAAAAAGCTGTTTTTTTTTTAATTATTTAAGAAAGTCCCATTTCATAAAGTAAAGTGGTACATACATTTATGTATTGTTGCCGATAGATGATAACCAAAAAACTCAAAATTTTGTTAGATGGCACCTTCGTTCGTTTGGTCGCTCAGGTACTAAATATTTATTTACACAAACATGTCATGTCTATAGGATCTTAATTCATATAATATACCCAATATAAAGTATGTTTTATCAGACAAGGACATGCAATATATAGGTTCTAATTATATGTAATTATTATTATTATAACACTAAAAATCCTATCTAGGCATTTGAGTACATTACACAGCGAGTAAGAAGTCACGAGTTGACTTCACACTTGTAACCGACATTTATAATTTTATTGTTTTATTGCAAAACAAAATCTTGTGATTGCTGTGTTATTGTCAATAATACAATTAACACTTCCAGGCACACCTTCAAGTGTTAACAGAACAAATTGAATTCACTTCACATTCCCTCAGTCAATTTTATGTGAGTTGGACACTGTAAGAAGGCGTTTTTTGCTTTAAAGTGTTTTACAATGTGAATTAATATAGTTTAATGCAGAAGGGCGAAAGAGAGGAGTATATTTTATATAAAATAAGGACAAGAAATTAGTCATATCATAAGTGGTGAGTTAACGTAATCTTGTAAATATGGTATAGTCATATCAAACACATACTTTATTGATTTGTGAAGAAATCTGTAGATAGACATAAAAAATGGTTTATAATCCTGAAATAAGACAATTTTATTAGGAATTAATTTCAGAAAATCGATTATATTAGTATAATCGCTAGCTGCCCGCTTCTGGTTTCGCACAAGTGCATTTTTTTTTTGCAAATTTCTATATAAAAACCTTTCTTCTTTAACTCTTTTCATTAGATTTAATATCCAAATTCAGATGTGATTTTGTTGAACAAGTATTTAAAATTGGCACGATTTTTTCATACAACAATTAACTCAATGGCTCTTTTATTGTTTATTTCAATAAGAAAAATAATGTACAGAGATGTGTTCAAAAGATTAAATAAAATTATTAAAAATTCTAAGTAACAATTAAATTTAAACATAAAAATATGTCTGAATAAAATATTTATAATAATTCACATAAGTACAATATAATAAAATTATGTGGAGCATTAGTATTGAAATTAAATATTATTTGTGGTTAAAACAATTGTAGCAATAAATGCTATATACCACTAAATAACTTTATTGTCCATTATCCGAAGTTAACCGCGCGGTGGAGCGTTCGGCCGTGGATGTATTGTGTTTTTTTGTATATATTCAGGTGAATTGACTTCGCATTTATTGATGACCTGACCTGAGGCCGACGCAAAGACATGAAGAATATATAAAACATTTCGTGTGAGTATTTCTTTTTCTATTTCAAATTAAAATTGTTAACTGAACAAATATTTTTTTAATTTATATAAAAGTATAAATACTTTTTTATAAAACTAGCTGTTGCACGTGACTTCGTCCACGTAAATTTATAAAATATAGCCTATGTTACTCGCTGATAAGATAGCTTTGTATAGGTGAAAGAATTTTCAAAATCGGTCTAGTAGTTTTTGAGTTTATTCATTATAAACATACACAAATACAAAGCTTCACTCTTTATAATATTAGTATAGAAATATGTATCATTTGATTGTCTGCGCAAAAGAGTTTTACGTGGTTTTATTAATTATGTTTGTCCTCTATGGACTACAAAATCGCTCAACCCGTTAAAATTCGGTTTTCATTGAAAAAGGAATAAACGATGAAGGTTTGTGTAAATAAAAAATTGCATTCTGTGCGAAGCCGGGAGCGGGTCACTAGTATATTATAAAATAAAGTTTCTGTCCAATACTGTGGTATTTTTCGCTAACCTCTTCTAAACCATATATTTTAAATGAAATTATACCAAATCGGGATGCGCTTTTCCCAAAAATTTGGAAGAGATTTTATTTCACTTTGACCCCGAAATATCATCAACTTTGTTAGATAGAACCTGTCACAAGTACCTACATATTACTTTACCTATATGTTTATGGGTTTTGGTGTAAATAGGTTTTGGTGTTTTTCTTTTTGTGTTCTTTTTTGTGTTTTCAGGTGTTTACATATTTTTAATTTATTTTTCCAGCAATACTAACTCGACACCGCTGACGTGGAATGACTAAGTTCCTAGATTCGTTTGCAATATTGGCCAAAATGGCGAAAGGCAACAATGACAGTAAGGGGGACTCTGAAAAAGGTACATAATTTTCTTCAACTATGATTATTTGAAACAATGTATAAATAAAATTTTATTTCAGACATGTACATTTCTATATCCATATCATGTCTATAAAATGTCATAATTTATCTTAAAAAACAAACTTGTTGAGTTAAAATTTATATCATCCTTCCAATAATTATTTGATTGTAAAATTTTATTGTAAATTTAATTTACAATTGTTAAGTAAGCCTCAACTCAAACTACTTGTACGACAGATTTATTTTGATAAATTCCAACAAAATAGTGACTGTGACTGTGACATCCCTTGGTCATTAGTCACTTACCGAAACAGCAAATGCGGTGGTCTTCTGCATATGATACGGCCTATAATTGATTTCAGTACTTAGGTATATTGAATAATTATACGAGTAGAATGTGTGCCAGAAGGCGTGCTATCAGAACCTCTTCCTGGTCTTTTAATTTGTTTGTATGAACTTCAGCTCAAGACGACAATGAGGTGGAAGGGCAGACATCTACTGAAGAAATGAAATCTAAACGTAAAGTTGGAATTCTAGAGAAACTGAATTTATCTTGTCACAAATCGGACTCAAAGAAGAAATGTCTTACAGTTTGTCAGAAGACCTATTATGTTGTTCTGTCTATTGTTACTGTGGTAAGGATTTTTTATATATTTGAAAACTTGAAAAACTAAACAGCAAAATAAGTTAATGATCCATAAAAAAAATCGCAACTAGAGCCACAGAGTATATCTGAAAGTATGCATCTCTTCTATTAAAGGTCGGCAGGCAGACTAACGGTCCACTTGATGGTAGGTTGCTTCTTAACACAAGCTAAGCGATAAGTGCTGAAAGTGTACTGCCTACCTCAGTAGAATAAAGGAAAAGAGATTAGCAAGGAATATGGAAATAGGTTAAAGCCAACATTGAACTTAATGTGAAACAGTCTCAACACGTAACATCTATGAGTGAAAAACTTGAATATCGATCAAACCCTGAAGAGATTTGGTTCGACCACCATAATAATCTCAGTCTTAAGGTGGATATAAAAGTGGATCTTACAATAGTGGATGCATTAAGGTAAGTAAACACCTTCGTATAAAAATCAAAATGATGTAACATCACATGTATCTACTGTTTTGTTGCGTGAGTAAGAGCTGCCAGAGAGCCCTTATTCGCTTTTGGTATCCTCTGGTGTAGCATGTGTTTCTAGGCGAATGTATCCACATTCCATAAAGTATTGCAGGAAAGTCTAATGATTTCAATTGAAAGTCTAATAATTGAAGTTTCTAGCTATGAAAGTAACGAAGCTCTCATTTAAGATTGTCTCTAAAAGCTCTTGAGTTTCCACAGTTTTCGTGCATAGCAGTTATTGCGGTATCAGTGTCGGGTGCGATAGCGTCAAAAGTTTACAACTCGGAGCAGTCAGGACGATTAGTGGCCATGATAGTGGTTGCCTTTACGGCTGCTATAACACTAGTGGTGACAATTTATACGACTGTAGCTGCCTTCAAGAGGCACAAAAAGCCTTTACATACGGTATGTTTTACCTCTAAGTTGGATTAAATGTTAATTACATCTCATCAAATTTTCACCTTTAAGCAATTTTGGTCTTGTGTTTTAAACTATTATATTACACATTAAAAAAAAATAACTGACCGATATCTAAAGAGACAGTCATCGCCATCATCATCATTATCATCATCTCAGCCGTAGAACGTCCCCCGCTGAATATAGGTCTTCGCTACAATTTTTTTTTAAATAGAACCAGTCAAAAGCCGCCTGAAACTAGCGTCAAATCGCGGCCCTTATTAGGTCTTCAGACCATCTTGTGGGTGGATGTCGATGGACGAGAAACTTCCGGCAATAGCTACCGTCGGTTCTTTGAACTGTGTGTCCTGCCCACCCCCAGTTCAACTTATTAATTCCGGTTTATGTCGGTGACAGTAGTCTGTCTACTGACCTTCTCCTTCCTGTGAGTCGATCTCGCAGATTCCTTTTTATATCTCATTGAGTGACATAGAGCTTTCTTAAGAAACTACGTAAAGAGAGACATAAATATGTTGCAATTAATGAGCCATATTCATAATTTTGATATACATTATCAGGAATATAGAAATGTACACAGGATACCTTCCATCCAGTAAAAAAATTCTGTTCCCGAGGGATCAACGTTATATTTTTCGCCGACGTAAGTCGGCGAGTACCAGTTAGTAAGCTTGTAAAAATAGTTATTAGTGATGTTTAACTATAATTACTAATTTTAATATTAAAATATTGTAGCTGTTAATGTAAGCTGAAGGTCGTTCGCACTAAGGGTTTTAACCTTGGGGTGGTTTAAAGAAATAATTCAAGTTCGGTAAAACGAGAAGTGCTTATTGGCATATCACGCGAACTTTAAAGGCGTTGTCGTCTTTATTTTTAGGAAGTATATGTTTCGACTGTCTGTAAATTTTAAATGTACACGATTTAGTGTCACAAGAAATTTCACAATTGTCACAATTGGAAATTGTGACAGGAAAACTTAAGCTATATTTAGGGATAACATTATGGTTTTTTTTTAAATTAATTTTTTTTCTGGTACATGTTCATTTTAGGCCGCTATAATCCTAGTGTTACTTACAATGATTCAAGGCGTTATAATAATGGTATCACTACGAGTTACGCAAGCCGATGAAGTTCTTCTTGGACAGTCGCTCGCTAAATCTTTCAAATTGGCCCTCGAACACGATCCGAGACATTTGAAGTTATGGGCTATGACTCAGTACGATGTAAGTTTTTTTTTTATTTTTATTTTACTTAGTATTAAGATTGTTTGTTACGCGAGAAATCGTAACAAACAAACTCACTTTCGTATTTTTAACAATATTTAACTATTCAACCGATTATCACGAAATTTTGTATACACGTTGTCAGGGATACAAAAAAAAAATACATAAGGGTATGGTATCTTTTATCCAAAAAAATGTACTCGCATTAATTAAATCGCACTCAAAAGATAGTTAGACTATTTTAAAAGGCATGTCGATTAGAAATGAAACACATTGTGTTTCGCACTTCAATTAATTATGGTATTCCGTTGTAATTACCAGTCTTAATAATCTACTAAAAACTTGATTATACTTTATTAATGTTAAATTTATTTAAATTATAAATTTCAATCATTTATTTATGCATTAAAAATTAAACCTGTTTAAATATTTAAAATCCGTATCCGCGTTCGCGGATGTTGAAAATTCTGCATTCACCCTAGTAATTACTGCGAGCCTATTCTCTATCTGTGGTTTGGATGTGGTTATCGACTCGATACGGTTATAGACTCGACAATTGTCTACTTTGGTATTCACTAAGCACCTGTTAAAATGTCTAAGACGTTTATACATGTCAATGAAGTTATTGGCGCGTTATTGTGTGGTTTTTACTTTTGACAAAGTATTATTTTCAATTTAATGTCGACACTGGTGTCGATAGGTTTTAAAAACCACTAATAGAGAATAGGACAGCTCATGTGACATGTTTAAAATGTGTCAAAACCATATAACAGCTCTCCTGTTGCGGTATTTACGGCCCAGACGACTACAGAACACCTAATCTGCATCCGTACTTCGCGCCAGACGTGCCCATCTCATGCTGCCGCTCCTACGACCCGGACAGGTCCGAGTTGGTGCAAGAGAGGGACAGACAGATATGCAGAGCGAGAAAGACTTACCATGACGTAGGATGTGATAAATTAGTGTTGGAATTATTTAATGAAACTTCTTTTATGGTACTCGGCGTCACAATAAGCCTTATGGCTTTACAGGTATTTTTTGCAGAGCTATTAGATTAATATATAAATTTTTACAAGTATTTATTTATATGTAGATCGTAAAAAAAAATTTCATTTTCACATTTGCCAACAAGGCCAACGTACACAACTTTGTTACATACCATTATTTACGTAAACTCGTACATATTTATTGTTATAAATTTACCTTTATTTCTCAAAAGCTCACTTAATTCTATGATTACTCATTAATCATTGGTCGTAGTAGGTATTAGATAAAAAATATGACATTTCTGACATATAATATGGAAACAAAAAACTGAAATTAATTTGATGATATCTAGTAATTACTTGTCATTTTAAATGTATAATGTACAATAGCTACTTACTATATATAAAGGTTTTTCTAAAATACTGGTATTGTTGGCGTATGTTGGAAGTGCCCCGAATGTCTTGCGTCGCATTCTGTCTTCGGTTATTTTAAAAATTACTAATTTTATTACATTACAGATTCTACTTGCTATTTCGGCGGGGTGTACTTATCGGCGATTGAACAGAAATGTTAGACTTCAAAGAGAAAACGAAAATGAAAAACAAGAAATATAATAACACTTGAATAAAAGAAACACATAGAAGATTGGTCGTTATATTGGTATCTGATGATTGTAGAAATAGAATAAAGTTACAATTGCAAAAAAAAAAAAATAAGTTTTTAATGTCTAATAACCAAAATTATTCAATAACTTTGATTAATTGCAATACAAAATATATTTTTATTTTACAATGCAAGGAGCGACACCTGTGGCCTATATTTGAAAATACGATATCTCACAGAAATTTTCTATAGAAAATAATCTAAATATCATTTTTATATAACAATTTCTGAGTCATTACGGGTCACGTCTTTTATTAAACTCATATTATTGTTTGTTATATAGTATTTTTTACAATATTATAATCTCAGTAGATAATTTATCTACCATTTCCCAGCATAGGTATTTGTAGAAATCGCAATTTATTAAATGATCGTAATGAAACGAAACCTGTGCGTTTTATTTGTATATTTTTGATTGATTAATTCAAGAAAATTTATCTAAATGTTTTAAATTTTTAATATAATCTAAATAAAATAATTTAATAAAAAAAGATAATAGCGCCATCTTTGGTTTCAAAGAAGGACTAAGCTATAAAACTAATCACTTCAAAATACGTACTAACATACGTGCCGTACAGACGGCGCGGCGAAAATTCTAGTGTTCCAAGAAAAATTATGAGTGACAGTTTATTACATAAATATTATTATTTTCATAATAAATACAACATTTATTATTCAATTATCAGCCTAGTAGGTATATGTTTTATTGGCATAAGCTTGTACAAGCATCGGTGGTTCAGTGGTAGAATGCTCGCTTGACACATTTCTAATGGCACGTATTTACAATGTAATGTTGCAAGAATTATCCAAAAAAAAAAGTTTGAGATGTACAAATTAAATTTGATATTTATTTGTTGGGCTCCAAAAGAAATTTATGAGCATTAAATATAATATTATTATTTTTTTACAATTTGAAAGGCAATTTTTTTTTTATTATTTTCTTTTTAATGTTTGGGATTTTTACCATACAAACAAAGCTATATTCTCATTGTATCACTGCGTTCCGTAGCGCCATCTTCAGTTTAAAAGAAGGACGAACTTGCTTATCTAAACATTCTAAATTACTCATGAAACGTACAGATGGCGCAGAAAGTAATCAGAAGAAAATTCTATTCTAAATGTTCATAAGAAAAGTTATGAGTAATTATAGTGGCACATTATTGCATAAATAAAAGTTATATTGAGCGGTTTATTATTAATAACAAATGAAAATAATAAATACTTCATATAAATTTGTATGTTGTCCGCCTAATGTACAGATTATTGAACAAGGTTGACACAAGCATCGGTGGTTCAGTGGTAGAATGCTCGCCTGCCACGCGGGCGGCCCGGGTTCGATTCCCGGCCGATGCAAGGGATAGCACCAGTGTTATTATTTTAATAAAATACAATAAATAAAAAATCTAAAATATTTATGAACCTTTTTTGTTTATAATAAACGAGCTGACCCGCCAACTTCGTACCGCCTCAGGGAGAATAAAAACCCGTTTTATACAAAATGTATGAGAAAATGAATTTCCTTCATATATTTTTAGTGAATATTTTTCCGAAGTTTTAATAGTTATTCTGCTATTTGGGATGGAGACAAAATCAATAAAACAAAGATCATAAAAATCGGTTCAGCCGTTCTCGAGTTATAAATTGGGTAACTAACACGACTACAGAATGTTTTAATAGCAGAATAATTAATAAAACACCGGAAAATTATTCACGAAAAATATATGAAGAAAATTCATTTTTTCATACTTTTGTATGGAACTGCTTTTTTGTTGATATCTCGAGAACGAATTGTATGACTCATTATGGTCGTCTCTAAGGAGGTGGCCCGGGGTATGAAAATTTATGGGAGTAAAATCAAAATTGTCACATGTTACACGTTACGCGTTCGTTTTAATTTTAGCGCCATCTACATAATATCTCTGAAACTAGAATATGTTACGTAATAGTACATACTTGCGAAAACTAGATGGTACCTGTAATCATGTATCATAATTCGAACAGAGATGGCGCTTATATTAATAAATGTTTTTATAATTTTTAATATGTATTTTATAATCGTTTGTAAGGCAGTCGTTCGTCGGAGCTGACACACACACTTTTTTATGTTAAGCTTGACAGACATGATAACGATCTACTGGATGGTAGGCGGCTACCGTCACATATGACACAAGCACCAACACAGTACGCTGCTTATTTTAATAGGATTAAGGAACAGCACACACAGCACTGTTATTTCAACATCGTCTTCTGTAAGGCTTCCCAAATTACGGCGAAACAACTACTTATGTAGCATAGCATTGCTTATGCTACGCGAATCAGTATGATACGCTTTAATAAAGAATTAGATTCGTTTAAATGTAATAAATATTGAAGATTTGATTTTGATGATCTTACTGATGTACATTTACTGTACTTAATTCATTTTGAGTATTCATTTATTATAATAAAAATTACAACTTTTATTGTTTCTGTTGCGGAGGCAGTGTGAAGTTTTCTTCAAATATAACTTCATTGGGAAATTGGAAGGGACGTTTTGAAGTTAATGTTGACATTATAGTCGTTAATTGAGTCGGTGTTGTTGTTGAATCTTGATTATTCACTTTAGAATACATTTTGTCAGTAGATGTACTCGCGTCTGAAGAAGTGGATGTAATGTATGTAGTTGAGGCCAAGTCTTTACCGGTATTAGATGTTGTACATGTAGTTGAGGCCAAATCTTTACCGGCATTAGATGTAGTATATGTGGTTGAGGACAAGTCGTCACCGGAGTTCGATGCAAAATAATTAGTGTTTCCTGCTGTTATTTGAATAAGTTTTTGTGATTCTATATTTTTGTCCTTATTTGAAGTGGGAACAATAGTTGATTCGGTGTTATCAGAATTATCTGAAATTTCCTCATTATTTTTGTCCTTTTTTGCGTTTGACCTTTCTGATTCCGATAGTTCTGTATCGGTGTTGACATTTAAATTTGATATAAGAGCTGCTAGTTTTTCTATTTCAGACACATTAAGATTCTTGAGTTCATTTTTCTCGCTACACGTTTCTTTGCAAGTTTCCATACTATCGAATATATTATTTCCTCCGCAACCATAATATCTGGTACTCATACACGTCTCGTTCACTAGATTGTAAGTAAATACAGTAGTTTCAACATTACTACATTTACTAGTGTTTAGACTTTCAATGCATAAATTAACTGGAAAAGAAAGGAGATCAATCAGTTTTGTACGGAGATCGGGATATCAGTTTATTTTCGTTTTAACGGTTGAAATTTGTACCAATAAGGTAAAAAGAAATTATAGATTTTACTGATTTTACTGGGAAAATATCGTGTAATTTGGTAATGGCGTTTCACAGATATTTAAGTTTAAATGTATTAAAATACTTATGATTTGCACTTCCCAATTACAAATCATAATTTTCATATTTATTTTATGAAATCTGTATTTAATAAGTGTAAAATATTCGCAGGATATTACTGAAATGAAAAAAAATACTTTTAACACCAAATTCTCCAAAATATAAGTTAAATTCCCATTTCATTATTTAACAAAAAAGAAACCTTGTGAAAGACTTTTTATCTACCTAGGATATGTGTAAAACCATAATTACCATAATCATCGATATCATCTTCAGATTCATCTTTTATTGATTGTAGCACAGCATTATCCGATAATCTACCGATACACATATTCGAACATTCGTATTCGTCTTTGAATTTATTCAGGGTTGGACATCCTTTCCATGATTTAATTTCGCACCTTGATCCGGGCTTGTAATATGAGAATACTAAGGTCGGTTTCAAATTGCAATCACTCATGTTTAAAGGTCTTAAGCAATATTCTGGTAAAACTGAAAAATAAGTATAAAAGAAAAGTATTAATCCACTGTAAATAATTAAATATGTCTAAGCACTGAGTACCTATATTTCTTAAAATTTAGTAATGTGTAAAATTTTTTATAACATAATTATTAATAATTAAATCTAAATTAAATACGATGACATTGTATGTATATATGTATTCGAACATTTTAAAGACTTATTCTAAATTAAACATTTCTCCAATTCTCAGGATTTTTTAGGTTGAATGTGCCTTTTTCTGCTTTTTGCTCAAATCGCCAATATCTGTACGAATAACAGTTCTGATTGTTTATTACAAAAGTTTCTACATAAAATTGTCTATAAATTTAGATATATTAATTTTTACTCTACGATCAATACTTTAGGAGATACAGGCTGTGTAAGTTAAGTTAAGTTGTATAAGATGCTGTTGTTGGGGATGATGTTGATTTAGTAGTTCTTCTAATGGCTCCATCACCACCAGCAAATATTCCTTGTCAAGCTGTCAAGGTTTTCCTTTTGGGAAAGTGGAAATCAAGATATTTTTGTCAATTATTTCCCCTGATTTTATTAATTTGACAGGGCTAATATACTTTTTTTATGTGAATTTTCGAATTTATTGAAAAAAAAAAAAAAAAAAAAAATCCACTTATTCCCACAAACTGTAGGTGGAACGGACGAGATTTATGATATTTTTATCAGGTCCTTTATCCCCTTAAACTTTACCTAAAGCCACGTCAATATCAACATCATGAATAACTATTAACTCGTGTTTGACAAGACACGGTATAATGATATGAATAAACAAACATAAAATTTACCTGCATTTGTAATTTTGGCAGAAACGATTAAATAAACAAACATTTTGAAGTAAAATAACACAGACAATTTTCTTTTTAACAAACTCTCTGCTAATGGCCACATTATGAATTGAAAATTACAAATACGTTTATTGCAAATGAGTAATTATGTTTTTACGATACGAAGTAATGAACTGTTCAAATATGAAATGATAAGAAATTAATTTGATAATTTCTTTCGTTCGATTAGTATTTTTTCTCAATCATTATATTGATTTTGTAAAAAAAAAATGGCTATGGCGGTATTCTAAGATGGAAGTCTATAATATATATTATTAGTAAGGGTGCTTGCTATCTCTTTGGAAGGAAGGTTTATACGATTATGTCTATTATATTTTGTTAAGATAGAGAGAGAGAGAGATATGCAGGCTGATGGCGACGGTCAAATCAATCCTTTTTTTTATTAATATTTTTTTTTTTTAGAAGGGAAATAATCCTAGGTCTCTAAAAGCAACTTTAGGGGAGATAAAAGTGCTCTGTCCGCCCTTTAGGGTAGAGAGTAACGTCATTAACTTTAAAGGATAAAGGCAATTCCCTAGAATTCTGGTATACTATGGCCTAAAATGACGAAAATAGGAAATACTCACTGTTTTTTCAACGTTTTTTTCAGCGTTACTGTTATTTCAGCCAATACTTTGCAGATTTCTGCGACTAGTTCGTCTCAAACGCCTTCTATATACACTTCCATTCCTACGCCTAAGGAATCCAAGGCTTTTTATTTTGTCCTACCGGCTAAGCTTCCTCTGACACATGTCAGAGATCTTGTATAGCTGGCAGTGTAACAGCATAGTAGTGTTTTTTAATCTACGTTTGGAAGCACGTCTATACATACGGTACAGAGTACTGTTCCAAGGTTCAGGCATGTATGCATCAATATTTCCAGTCTATAATTATTGTTTTGTTTCTTAAAAGGTCTAACTACAGTATAAAAAGTAGTGTTGCTTTTGTGTGATAATGTTTTTACATTTATTTACTTTTCGCTTTCTGTTAGTTGTATTTAAGCTTTAACAGCTAAAAGAATTCAAAGAAATTAAATATTTTGTCGGGCTTGCTTGCTCATATATTTTTATCGGGCGTTAAATTTTTTATTTTTCAACTTTCATAAAATTTCAAGAAAATAGGAGTGCGGACGAATTCGCAGGCAAAAGCTCTACCTACGCTATCTATAAAGGCACAAACGCAACACAAATATAATTCGTGGCCGCTTATCTTTTTAATGTTTTGCAGAAAAATATGCTATTTATATAAAGTAATTAAAAAGTATGTAAATAAAAAATTATTTTTTCCTTAAAAATTCATGTTTTTCTTTGAGAACGTATTGATATACGTTCTCAAAGAAAAACTATTCCTCTTATAGTACAACTATTTGAAACGAAAATTGTGTGCCGAAAATATTAAAATCCGTTTGCATAACTTTACTGTCCCTGTTAAATTTCACTTAAACATATCTTTGGTAATACTTACTTCTGTTGACACAGTTGTGCTTTGGAATTTAGTTCGTGTAAACCTAATGTGTAAACAAAGAGTTTACTGACATTACAAACAGGATAATAAACTTCCATTATCTATAATTTCATATAATATAATTCACAATTACTTGTATTATAAATGCGAAAGTTTGTGAGGATATGTCCTTGATGTTTGTTACTCAATCACGCATAAACGGCTCAACGGATTTAGATGTTTAGCACACATAATTATAGTCTATTACCTGGTTTAACATATAGGATACTTTTTATCCTGAAAATATGTAAGGTTCCCGAGGGATCGTCTAAGAACATAAAAAAATTGGACGCCACTCTCGCCGTGTTGGCGACACAGTTTTCTCAGAGACAAAGATGTCAGATATTTGTTCAGGACAGATATTGTTATTAGTATATTTCATTTTTCAACGCGGACGAAGGCGCGTGCACCAGCTAGTATAGTGTAATATAAATATAATATAATAGGAATTTTATTATTAATTATTTTGAGTCAAATATTGAGCAAAATCTTTTAATACTGTGAAATTTAGTCGTCGCCAATTGCATTAAGTTAGACTAAATATTTTTTACTACTGTTCGTCCCAACTTATCTAATTTTGAATTTTTTACCTTTTATTTTACGTTCAATGCTAATTTTGTAATAATAAAAAAAAATACAAATTTTCATAATAGCCTATCCTTACGTGAAATTTTATAAGAAACAATTTCGATTAGTATAGGTACATCATGTATTCCAAAATATTAACAAAAAACTGAGGCATTGTATTATTCACATTTTGTACTAACTTTTAAGCCAAAAAAAAACTGCAATTATAATGTTTTCGGGGAACAAATGTTATTCGTAATAAAAAAAAATCATAAATTATAAATTATGTTAAACTAGCTGGTGCCCGCGACTTCGTCCGCGTTGAACGATGAAAGGTACCCTATGTCCTTTCTGGTGTACCAGACAACGTGTATGCAAAATTTCATGGTGATCGGTTCAGTAGTTTTTGCGTGAAAGAGTCAAACATCCATACATTCCAAACATACTTTCGCATTTATAATATTAGTACGGACGGATAATACGAGTAATTAAAATACCCAATGAAAATTTGGATACACAGCAACCTGTGTGGCTCCAATGCTTGTAACACAGGTCGTGCCATAATCAAACTGTTTTGTCAGCAATAATGCTCAGAATGCAATAATACTTGGTGAATATATGTGTAGACGTGTTTTGAAATGATCGGTGGGCCACCTCGGTATTCTTATCTTTTATCTTACCTGTACTAATATTATAAAGACAGATGATTTTTTATTTTTGTATTTTTCTGTCTGTCTTTCTTTATGTCTACCTATCGGCTAACTCTTCCTAAAAGACGTAAAGGGTTTTGATACGGTTTTCACCATCAATTAGCTATTTTCACTGAAGGTTTATACATAAAATATATATGAAACCTAATTAAGTTAAGTAAGTAGTTAAATTAATTAAATTAAGTAATTATATACTTAGAACAAAAAACAATATTTTGCAATCAAGTCGATGAAATGTCCGCGTATGTCTGTTTCTCCGCTAACTTCGTCTAAATCACCCAAATCAAAAGGAATTTTGATACGGTTTTCACTAATGAAAAAAGCGACCAACGAGGAAGGTTTGTGTATTACGTACAGTATAATTTGCAGAAAAAATTGCATCCCAGCGCAGTGAAGCCGGGGGCGGGCCGCTTGTACACTTTATATAACGTATTAAGAGAAGGAAATGTATGATGCGGAGCAATGAAAGTTTGTTATTAAGGTCACCGGCAGATGGCGTTGAAATGTACACAACAAATACCGCGCAAAGCGAGCAGCTGATCGACCGCACCTGACAGGGAAATGCCGATCGGTCGTACAACTAGTCGCTAGACGTTGAGGACAAACACTCAACGAGTCTCTGAGACACTCGATTTGTCGAGCAGAGCGTAGCTACTAGCACTACCGCTGACGGACGAGTCGAGACTCGAGCGAGCAGTCGAGTCAGACAGTCCAGTCAGTTAGTATCTTTCAAACAACACACTGTTTGCACGTCGCGCTGATATTTCGTGTACGTGTTTATTATTTATTAAATCGATGATGTGATGTGCTAGCGAATGAAAAACCATACAATGTAATTTAAAACTAATTCAGTTTTAACTAAGTACATTATCGAGTGTTACGTAAGAACTATACAGAGAGCTCAGCTGTAGATATGGAGTATTATTGATTTCGATGCTACCAGAAACTAGATTTAAGAGTCAGTGTGTCTAGGTCAATAGTATGTCGCATTTTCGGAATGGCATAACGTAACTTTGTTTATCTTATCAACAACAAACGGTGCAATTATTTAAGTGATTTATTGTCAATGAACGGAAACAGAAGTCAATGATAAATTAATTATAAATTAGGTTTTAAGTGAGTTGTAAAAAAATCATTAGAGTTACATTACCAGTGTCTCGAAGCTGTAGATTATTAGTTATTAGATTATGTACTAGTGTTGTTTGTGTTTATGTGTATAGTGCGCGGACTAAATAATTTGAAATTAAAGGTGTACACCAATTAAAATAAATAAGTTATCTAGTGTTTCGCAATAATGTTTGGAGTCTTCATGAAACGTTGGAAGCCCAAGAGGTATTTAATATCATTTTTAATACTTAATAGTTTTAATATTATTTTTTAACGTCCGACACAAGAGGTATACAGTTTAAACTTGACAGAGGTGTATGTCTGTGGCCTCATAGCTCCCAAACGGATGACCGATTTTGATATGGTTTATTTTGTTTGAAAGCTGATGTGATCGAGATGGTTGTTAGCTATAATTTATGAAAATCTGTTCAGGCGTTTGAAGAGCATCAGTTCAATACATAGTTTGACACTAATCTCCACTAAAGGTTCGATAGATTTGAAATTTTATGTGAGTACTGTTACTTCTTATGTACTTATGTAATTTTGACAAATTATTTGAAGAATTAATGTGTGAAATTCAGTTTTAAATAATATATTTTTGGCTTATATTTTTACAGAATTAACAAAAATAAATGAATACAGATTGTTTAAATTAGACCCCATATTGGTACCTACTCGTATATGAAGTGGGGTTATGAAGTATGAAGTAGTAGGGGTTGAAACTTAGTATGTAGAAGGTACTTAATTGCTGAAAATACTCATCCAACTTAAAAAAATCTTTCCCCAATATTTACACTATTTTAACCTTTTAACTTTTGTTCCATGGAAAGCTGCGAGCGAAAGCTAGTTTACCTACCTAATATATAAAAATTGAATTAAAGAGAATATCAGTAACTAGGAATTTTTTCTATTAGTGAGTCCTTTCTGTTGTCCATTATCTGACATTTTATCAATTGTTATCTTGTCACTTATCGTAGATCAAAAACACGAAAATATACTTCTAACATTGTAATAGGAATTTGGATAAAAATATGATGTTTTATGGCAATGGTATTGATATTTATATGTCTATGGAACTAATTTTAGGACGTTTTGAAGTAACCATTTTAAATTTGCATTCATAAAAGTTGTCAGTGATTTGTGAAGGCAGGTTTTTATTGCAAAACGGTGTGTCGAAATTTAAAATTAATAATTCTTTTGTTTTTGTATGATAAGCTTAATTTAAAACACAATCATAATTTGAACGACCGCAACAATTATCAAGAATGCGTATCGCCGCTCATTTCCGTCCGACTAAAAACGCTGACAAGTTAATGTAAACGAATATTACATTTATTATATAAAATAACTATAAAGCTACCAATTAAAATTAATATATTTTACATAATAAGAGGAGGTTATTAATTAATGTTTTTTTTTTCCAAAAAACGTCATTTTATCTCACGTTTTCGTCGAAGTTAACGCTTTCAAGTGTCGATATTTGATTTATCGATAAATAAATTCTATTGCGGTCTCACCTGTTCTCAAGGTCTGTTGCGGAATTTTTCTCTATACCTATTATTTTTGCAATGCCAGTTGACCATGAAGAAAGCTGTATACAAACTTTCTGTATATAAATTTTGTTAGGGGATAAGAATATCTACTTCTGAGTTCATGAGTGTCTTGAGTCACAAACACTCATCGTCTGTCAACAAGACGAACGGTTGCACTTCATAGCGATGATTTATGATTTATATAATTAACATTTAAGTAGTGATAGCTTGATATTTATTTATTTATTTATATCTTTCAATTTTCTGACCCAAAAAAGGTTGAGGTTTCAAACCGGATCCTCTCAGTCAGGTTCTATTTTTGATTCCTGTACCTATCGACCTAAACTTTAATATATTATGAATATGTCTCCTTATTATGTCCTCCAGAGGGGGAAATGAGTACAGTAGAAAATCTTCTATCCTCTATCCTCATTTTGTGTCCAGCAGTTTATGCTATTAAGGTCGACAGTCCCTTGTGTGGTTTATGTCTATAGGGCATGGTTGCTACAAACTCTGTCGGTTTACAGAGTAGTATTGACACATTTTTGGCAATTGTTTTTGGCGTGTCCAAATTGAAAAATATGATTGAAAAATTTATAAATAAGTGCCCTTAATTACCCCCACATTGGAATTCTTTTATTACCCATTAAAGAAACTCTTTTTTTATTAATGATCAAATATATTTTTGGTGTTCACATATACTTACATGAAATCGTCTTAAAATAAGATTTGTGTTATTACTCTTGCAACTAAGCATTGGTAGTATCTGAAGATAAAATACGTACTTATAGGATCCATCTGTTGCTCTCTAAAGTAATAAATAACTGGTCCACTAATATAATATTATAACGATATTAAAACTATATTGTTATCATTATCCATTAAGTGAACCGTCAGCGTGTCTGTCCACTTTAACATTTAAAAATAATTGATAATAATCGTGGATACGTCGATGCTAAAGGATAGCAGAGTGAATCGTAATTTATCGATAACATTAAATTAGCTCATTCCTGCAACTATTCCGAAATAGCGTTCAATTTTTGTGGTGCTGCCCTCTTCGACCACCTGCCGTGATTTTAATTGAGAATTGGCCCTCTCTATTTGTAATGCTCACAACCTCGCAGGGCTTCACGCTGTGTGGTCACCCCAGCTAGCTTGAAAAGTTTTATTTTAAATTTTATCATGCGTGCAGTCATGTTGCTAGAATAATGTGGCCGTCACAAGGTCGTCTAATTTTTTTTTTTTACATATCTTCAAAGCTCATATTATAATAGAATAACTTTCGATGTTTTCTATATTATCCAAAGTTTAAGTATTTATAAAATGTTTAATGTTACTGAAACTAGAATATACTAGAAATTACTAGAAATAAGATGACAACTGTTTCAATGATAAATTATAAAAAAGAGAAACTCTATTTTCCATATATTTACTAATTTTTTTTAAATAATCATTGTCTTTACATTCCATAGGAAACATTTTATTTAATTTATCCAATATTTAACAGCTTAGAATGTTTTATGTTACCCAAAAATTATTCATTATAAATGCGAAAGTAACTCTGCCTCTGTCTGTTTGTCTGTCTGTCTGCTACCTTTTCACGCCTTAACTACTCAACCGATCATGAAATTTTGAATACACGTTGTCAGGAATACAAAAAAGGACATAGGGTACCTTTCATCGAGAAAAAAAAAGTAGGTACTGTTCCCGAGTGATCGTCTAAAAATATAAAGAATTGAGCGGCACTGTCGCGTGGCGGCGCCACCGTCGTCACAGCGATAACGATGTCAGGTGTTATTACTCATAATATTTTCTTTTTCAATGCGGACGAAGTCGCGGGCACCAGCTAGTAGTTTTTATAATATAAACATTATGGTAGCTGCTGTCGACAGTGGCGCCGAATTTTTTATGTTTATTGTTTTATATTTAGACATTTATAAAATTTAGTCCAGAAGTAATTAACATAGAACAGAATATACATAAGTAAGTATGAACATAAAATAATATTATAGATATAATATACGTTTCCAAGAAACTCTTTCAATTGTCATTTTAAATTTAAATTTTACCAGGGTTGCGAAAAAAAAAACCAAGATGATGACAACCCTGAGCGGAATCTCCGAAAGAAACTTAGGATACCATTCTTTTTGTCATCTTTAAAATAATAAATATAACAATTACAATTAATTATACACAAAATCAAAGTAAACATAATACTAAACATATACAAATATATATTACAGTCATATATCAACTGCTACTTAGTGAAATGCAAATTATCGTGTAAGTAACGAATGCGTATTCAAATCATTCGTACTAATTCAATAGTAAATAAATATTATTATTTATTGATTTAATGGTTGACCTGTCGACCCTGTCTACTTGTCAGCCACAAGTCAATACATAAAAATCCATTTGCGCAACAGTCGCCAGGCACTTGTTAAAATCAATTTTGTTACACAAGTAAACGATGACACTACGTGGTCCTATCAATATTTAATTGATTGTGAAAACTACAAAAAAAAAACTAGGTTCAAGGTAAACCGCAATACACTATAATGTGTAATTCTGTATAAAGCTTGTTTTACACTGATATTTAACTTTAAAAAAAAAAAAAAAAATGAAATAACAAAATATTTCGGTTTTTTTATCGTGACCTTTACACATGAGTTGTGCAAATACTATACAATTTTAATCAGACTTAAAGTAGCATTGTAAATATTAAAGTCATTTTTTATGTAAAGCCTGTCAGACAAGATGATGGTGAACTTGATCGTTTGTGGCTACCGTCGCCTATAACACAAGCAACGCCACAGGTGTTGTAAGTAAGCTACCGATTATAGTAGCATTAAGGTAAAGGGACTAGGAAGGGATAATAATGGCACAAAATAATATAAAAATAAAATGAAAGTAACCAATACAATTTTAAACAATAAATGAATTGGGTCCTGATGGAAAAGTTTATAGAAAGTTGGCGATAATACTTGTAAACATACAATCCCTTTACATTTTAACTCGATGATGGTGATTTAACTGGTTAAAGTCGTTTAAAATATGAGCTTGATTATTTTATCTTTATTTATATTATTAAAAAAGTAATGCAAATGAAGCATATGAACACTTATAAAAAACAGATATTTACTTCACTTACCAGCCTGTCTGTCGACCTTAACCTAAAAAAATTAGTCGTACTTGTGTGGATAACTAAAAAAATACCAATGTAAAAGTCCCTTTAGATTGAGCATTACGTCAGTTTTAATTTTAATCCGTCGTCAGGCAAGGAACTGATTAGTTATTTCATAGTGATCACTATTCAAGCGAGACTAAGGTAAGTTGCCACTGTCATTGTTATGAGTCAAATGCTCAAAAATATCTACGACATAGATACCAATTTATCTAGATACTCTTTTATTGGAACATTTGGTTTAAGTCGGAAATGGGCCGAGGTTCAAACGCCTGAACAGACCTTCATAAACTATAGCTAAGAAGAACCATCTCGATCACATCAGATTTCAAACGAAGAAACTGGATCAAAATCGTTTCATCCTTTTAGGAGGTACGATTCCATAGACAGACACACAGATACACACCATATACATAAGTTTGAAGTGTGTGTGTGTCATAAAGTGGAAAGCCAGTTTTCCACTTTATGTTAAATATCGTCTAAGAACCATTCACCTATTCGCCAACAACGGTGTTAGTAACAAATCAACCACATCCTCTATAAATTGACACAATAATACTCGAGTAATGTGCGTTTTATTCATCGAACTATAACCGCGTGGCATCAATGTCGCATTTTATCGATTGTGAGATAAACGGTAAATATTTATCTTGTATAGTACAGTTAGCAAGTAAATAAATAAAATTCTAGAATCAAAAAAGTGATGAAGGATTAGGAAGGCATATGGAAAAGGGGCTTATACTTACATAAGCCTCTTGCACACTCAGTGAATCAGAACAGCACACATGCTGTTATTTCACGGTGGTCTTCTTTAATTCTATAGTTATGCTGGTGCTAGACGCAATCCCCAATTTATGATTACAAAACGCAATATACCTTGCCACTTCTAAGCAATGGTGACTACCACATCAAAAAATCAATAGGAAGTCTATGCGATTTATTATCTAAAAAACAGTTATTGTTAATACTTATGCAAACTCTAATAGACATTATATACCTATCTGTACTACTTCATACGTCAACTCGTACGACCGATAAGGACAACGTCATAGGTGGTAGATAATAGTAATGTTCTTTTATAGGAAGAACAGCGCAGCGATCGGAATACTTTTGGAAGGTTGAATTTTGTTTAAGTATTTGTCTCTTAATATTTTGAAACAATATTTTTATTTAAAAAGTAACTTAGTCTGGAAATCTGTTCTATACAGAAACATGACCAGCTCTCGGCTACGGCTACGACTTAAAAATTGTTATTTATTTCTATCTACGAGTATATTTATATATAACCAATTTAATTTAGGTAAATTAAAATCTATTACCTACTAAGATTTAATAAAAAAATCGGTTTTTTTAATGTTAAGTAGTAAGAAAGTCTGGAATATTCCACCGCTTCAGCACTTTAAAAACTCTCAAACCGTCGACTCTCCGCCTGCTTGCCTCGACGAGGTCGAGTGGTAGACAGGAGAGAAAATGCGATAAAAATATTGCTACCTTCATCCATCGGATAAAACTGTTTTTTTTTTTTAATTTAGAATATTGCATGAAATCCCATATGGTAAAAGTAGGGAAAATTTTCATAAAAAAAATTATCATCAGTCAGAACTATTAGTTCGTATGTATGTAAACCACCACATATACGTTCAATCTAACCGCGAAAGGGTTATTGAAATTGGTGTAGTCACCGCTTAGATCAAATCGAAAATAATCTGTACTACAATCATGTCTAACCAAGTTTCGAACCTATGTCTCTCGTATCGCCAAATGAGTGTTCATTCTCTCGCTGTATTGCAACCATGAAAATAAGATTGGAAGAATCCATCCTCATTTGTATTTTTTTATTTATTTATTACCTAATTCAAATTATTGTTTTCATCTTTAGCAGCATCTATGAAATCTCTTATGTAAATATTAGCCTTAGTACGAATGCCTACAAAATGTATTGTCTTTAGTTCAACTCTCAAATTAAGCTAAATGTACCCATTTTCATAATAATAAAACACGTTTCTGTCATTTATTTACAATAGACGTTGTTTATAAGTAATGTGGCAAGCAATTTCAAATCTTATTGCGAAGGAATAAAGTTGTATTGATCAGTATAATTTGCGAATGTCATGTACAATCGGCAATAGCAATGTTTGGATTTCAAGATAATTAAAATAATTATTTATTTTATTTACTGTCTTCAATTAATATTGAGATAATTAACATATATAAACAAGTAGCTTTGCCCGCAACTTCGTACGCGCGGTTTTCGTACACTTGGTAATTCGGTATTCAGTATAACTTTTTTGTTTATAAACTGAATGGAACAAAACAAATGTAACGTTAAACTTGCTACGATACATCAGTGAAAACCGCATTGAAATCGGTTAAGCTGTTTCTGAGATTAGCGCGCACAAACGTACAGACAAATAGACAACAATTCTCAAACTATTTTTTGACCTCGATAACATAAGGACAATGTGTAAAAAAAATTTTTGAAAAAATATTTATTTTGGGTACAGATACGGCTCGTTTACGATTGATTGACGACTCAATTTATAAATAAACAATTTATTTTCGGTCACTTTAATAACAGAGTTATCATGATTGAGTTTTACCTATTATTTCAATAGACAACTCGCTCACAATAGCTGTACAGTTGAACATAAAAACTTAATAAAATATTAAAGTTTAAACTAGATATAGCTTTAAAATAAAACAAGTTCTTAGTATAAATTACTGTATTAAAAATCAATAACATTTACAATAATTAATTAACAAAAATGAATACATGAAGCGGAAATATTTTGTTACACAATAACTGTGTTTTATTTCAGTAGTGCAAATTAAAATATTTAAAATTTAGTCTGCGAATATACAAAACCATCTCGTTAGCATACGAACGAGTGTATATTCAAACTAACAAGAATCGTTGTACCGACTACCGAAGCCAAGGTTTGTTTGCCATGTTCAAGTTAGGTTTAATGACACTCTATCTATGTTGTCATTGTTCAGTACCTGAACACAACTTAGAACAAACTTGTGTCAAGTTAAATTCACATTGTCAAGTGCTTAATGGCTGCGTACGTACAAAACATTCGAGGTAAAATCAATTTTTCTTCCCGTTATAATATATCTAAATCCATACTAATATTATAAATGCGAAAGTATGTTTGGATATATGGATGTTTGTGACTCTTTCACGCAAAAACTACTGAACCGATCACCATGAAATTTTCCATACACGTTGTCTGGTACACCAGAAAGGACATAGGGTACCTTTCATCGTTCAACGCGGACGAAGTCGCGGGCACCAGCTAGTAGTTTATACATAAAAAAAATATTGAAATAAAATTAATTTATTATTGTAATTAGTTTTATTATAATAATAGTAAATGTTTATTTCAGACTATTATTTTTGTAGTAACGTGGCCTGTCAGGACCGATTCACAAGTTTAGGGTCGCTCAGTTTGCTATGAAAGCGAGATATGAAGGCATAATATGGCCAGAGAGATGGTAGACTGTCCTATACTTGTCCTATACTGGTCCTATACTTCTTCTATAATACCCTAACAAAGACTAAACCAGAACTACAGTCCTGGCTGGGGAGTAGTGGGACTAAATCTACCCTTATATTTTCAGTTGCAAGTTTTTTATTTGCGAAAAATGTCCTTGAGGAAATCTAAAATTTTTGTACTTTGAAATTGAATATTTAAAGAGTAAAAAAAATAATAAGCAAGATTATTTACTTAGTCGGGTCTTTAACTTTGCCAGGCGCTTAAAAAATGTTTTATATAACTAGTAGCTGTGTTTTCATTTATTAAATACTGCAAAAGGGTTTTATTTTAATATTTTTAAGTATTGTTTGAAATAAATGTTACGTAAATTTTTTTTTATCGATTCAAGCGAAATGGGAACATAAGGAGAGTTTTTTTAATGGTGAGTAAATGTCAGTGAGAAATAATTTACGAGTCGTTGTATACAAACAGAAAGCATACCTTTGCATAGCGTGTCGAAATTATGCAAATAGACGACTGCACAGAACATATTTCTTATGCATAGGTATACGATAGGTATGTATACTATAGCCTACATCACCTACATGCGAGTTTCGCATTTGAGCAATAGTAATTAATTTACACGCGAAAAACATCACAATACCGTTACTGAAACGAAGTTATTTACACAAAACCATCGATGTACAAAACATTTTTAATTTTAGATAAGAATACAGAACAATTAGTTACAAGGCAATTACTGCTATTATAATAACTTTGTTAGTTAATACAAGAATGTATAAAAATACATAATATTCTTCACGTGACCAATGTAGTTTTCTGTTGACTCCTCGGAATATAGAAAAAATCAGGAGACGCGTTCGTTCTATCACTGTCTAAAAATAATAATAACGATTTGACCCATCGTATATTTTAATAATACTAGAAATAATTTTAGATACTTACTGTAACCAAGCAAGAATAAAATATGCTTCACTGTCTCTTTTCTGTCTGGTCTGGTGATTTAATTGTAAGTAACCTCCGTTGCCTATTATAAGTGTTGTAAATACTAAGTCTAAAAAGCTAATTTTTATAACATAAGCAACCTCTAAGAAATGATTTTTGAAAAAATTCTACTCCGTGCCAAGCCGTGGGCGGATAGCTAGTTATATTATAAGCTATATTTATTTTATAATATTGGGTAGAAAGAAGCATGTATTGAAAATAAATTACTTAAATAGGTTTTATTTTAGATTAAGAGAGCTGAATATTTAACACATTATTGACACTACGAATTTTGCAACTATTACAATTCTTTAAGACGTCTCATTATAAAACAAAACGGACAGCAGGATGAACAAAAAGAGCCACCGGAAAACGCATATCAATCAGACAGCAGCGACAGAACGAGTCTTTTGAAAAAAGAAAGAAAAATTTTGTCACAAGTCACAACGCAACGTGTGATGGTGACAAAAAATAGGCACAGTGCCAGACACTATACGGCACAACGTCTTTGCCAACACGAACTAAAAAATGCATATTAATCAATTTTTAAAAGTTATTATTTTGGTGCACTTTTTTAAAAGATATTTTAACCTGTACAGATTATAATTAATGTGAGTACCATTAATGTTATAAATAGTTAAATTAAGGACTTGCATCTTTAAATTGAATTTGGCAATGATGGTAGGTTGAACTTTTGGTAACAACGTAAATTACTTAGAAACTTTTGACAAGTACATGACTTCTCTATCCCCATATTATTTCTTATTTTGTTAAGGTCGTCAGCGCATTTATGACCCTAATATAGCGTTACTTATTGTTGGAAGATGATTAAAAACGTCTTAGTTTTATGTAAAAATTAATTATTAAAAAGAAAAACAGATGTTGCTACGTATATATTTTTTATTGATATTCCTCTTAGTTGCCATACATCAAATTTCATATTATTACTTTAATATTTTAAAATAAGAAAAATAAAAAGAATATATTTACAAAAAAGGTTAACTATTATATTTTAGAAATAACTTTTATACTTCAGAAACCACCTTTATAAACTACATGGGGCGGATTGATTTTAAAGAGTCAACATTGCTAAAAGATTTTTTTAAATGTTAAAATGTAAGTGGCCATGGCGGCCATGTTTGATATTACCCAATAAAGGTTACCATCACAAGCGACATTCAGGTTACTAGTGTGCTGACTATCTTTGTTTAACATGATAAGGTATCATGACAGGGTTACAGGCTCTGTGTACCTATTGCCAAATTACCGATTAAAACTATCCGATTACTTTCCCCAGAAAGCTATTCAGCTTATGAATACAAATATAGCAACGCTCATTTTTTCTTTATAAACGCGTAAAGAAATGTAAGACAACCCATCTAATCACTAGATCGTCATGCATCAGTTCCATCGATGCTTCGATACCCATCAGTGAACTCCACACCAGGAACTGACGACGCAATGATAGGGTAATTGTGGTCAGTAAATAAGAGCACAAACATAGCATTAGAACAGGGTCAATAGTAAGAATTGGTTTAATAATTGATAATAGTTTAATAATTGGTTTCCAGAAAGCAGGTGCTCCATTTTGGACTTGTTGTACGCTGTGATAGAAGTATGTTTCGTAAATATTTAATTTTAAAAGCTCACTTGCTAACGGGAGCTAGAGCTGCTTACCCATTCAATACTACGCAATTCCATGATTACTCGTTAGTTATTGACAGAAATGTCATAAAAATATGAACAACAGGAAACAAAAAATTGAAACAAATTTTATATCTAGTAAAATTAATTTCTAAAAATTCTTGTAATTACTGCTAGCTAGCTATAATGAACTACATTTAAAATTTGGTTGTATAAAGGTTTTTCTAAAATATTGGAATTTTTGACGTAAAACAGTTCTATCGTAGAACTAATAGTAGAACTGTTTGGACTAACCCGTATGTTTTATTATTTTCGCGAGTACCTACATGTAAGTGCCTTTAATGTGTGTTGCATCGCATTCTGTCTTCGGTTATTCGTATTATAGTATAATAAGTTGAGACAACTGCTGCAGTCGAATTGTTCTTTAGAAATAAAAGTAAAAATGATCTTAATCACAATAGGCCGCCCTATTTAATTTCACAATACCTAGTACCTACAATTATAACTGAAGAAAACCATTAACCGGTCAAGTTGATAATTGGGATTGTTCTGTGACGTCTCATCCCATAGGTATAAAATTATTTGTTCATCCTAAACTGTAATCCTAACACAAGCTATTACAATATTATAAATTGATTTTCTCCACTACATATTAACCGAAATGTGTAACATACTCATTCTAGTATTTAATATTAATTAATAGCTGGTACACAAAAATACAATATTCTAATGAATGTACTTCTGTCGACCATAATTTTGAAAATAAAATGTTTTAGCACAAATTTTGTCGTAAAATGACACAAGACTTTTTAAAAACTAATTAAAAGATTTCCCGAGAAAAATATAATTAAAAACTCACAATATAATTACTAAATGGTGAATCTAATACCGTAACTCACTCGGGAAAGTACTTTTTAGATATTTGACGATTAATCAGCTGGAGCGTGTCTGCACCATCGCCTCGTAATTCATTTCCCAAGGTCATTCATGATCTATCTATCCGACTACACAAGCATGCGCAGACGCAATTGAATGTAATCATTAAATTTGATATTCTACTCATGAGCATCGGTGGTTCAGTGGTAGAATGCTCGCCTGCCACGCGGGCGGCCCGGGTTCGATTCCCGGCCGATGCAAATGCAATTTTGTAGAAGTTTGACTTTTTGCTCTCTTTTAAAAACACAATTCAACAATAAGAAAGGACCTTTCATTCAGAAAAAAGTCCTGTTCTCAAGGGATCATCTAAAATAAAATAAAAATTAACGGCTGGCCAAAGTGTTATAGCAACATTATATATTTTTTATTTTACGACGCGGACGAAGTCGCGTGCACCAGCTAGTAATTATTACATTACTAATTCAATACCAAGACCATGCATGAGCATCAGTTTCATTTTGCTTTCCTAACAGTATAATTCTATTGAAAACAACTATATCACTAATTCAACACTAGGCTTGTGCAGCATCGGTGGTTCAGTGGTAGAATGCTCGCCTGCCACGCGGGCGGCCCGGGTTCGATTCCCGGCCGATGCAATTATTCTGTTTATATTTTTGAAATCTTTAATTTTGTATTCCCTATGTGTATATAATATTAATAATTATTTAGGATTAGGATTTAATTTTTATTAAAGAAAAAAAAAAATGTGCGATTCTCAATCTCAATTCATTTAGAATACAATATGAGGAGACTTATTCCTTGCCATAGAGAATTATTATATGTTTTATACTGACGTGATATACAGGCGCAGTGAGGTTCGATGCTCGGACCGGTCACGGAACTCGTTAATGCCAATTGCCCACAATCACGACTTATTCTCGTTTAACTTGATGTTTGCTTAGATACAGATGGGAGTATACATGCACTGTAGTCGATAATAAAAAGCTGGTTACAGACTACTGCAGCGATGTCACGGTCTGAAGACACATTGTTGGTTGGATTATTATGAATTACACACACGTCAGGGGTACAAAAAAGACACAGTACCCTATGTCTTCATCGAGAAAAAAGTATTAATTACTTCCGAGGGATCAGTAAGAAAATATATAGATGTAAAAAAGTCTTAAAAATAAATCTATATCTATATATATATATATAAAAGGCGATGTGTGTATGTATTTCTCCTACAGACTCCAAAACCGCTGAACCGATTTTGATAAAACTTTCAGACAATCTTCAGATTAGTTCAGCGGGTGTTCCTGTAAAGTTTGGTTGCGATCGAACGCGGACGAAGTCGCGGGCAAATATAAAAGGCGATATGTGTATGTATTCTCATATAGACTCCAAAACCGCTGAAACGATTTTGATGAAACTTTCAGACAATTTTCAGATTAGTTCAGCGGGTGTTCCTATAAAGTTTGGTTGCGATCGAACGCGGACGAAATCGCGGGCAAATATAAAAGGCGATGTGTGTATGTATTCTCCTATAGACTCCAAAACCGCTGAACCGATTTTGATGAAACTTTCAGTTAATCTTCAGATTAGTTCAGCGGGTGTTCCTGTGAAGTTTGGTAGCGATCGGACGCGGACAAAGTCGTGGGCATATCTATAGTCTATAGATAAAAAAAATAGTTTTTAGATGTTTTTGTCTGTTAGTCTGCGCACGCTAAACTCAGAGACGGCTTAACCGATTTAAATGCGGTTTTCACTGATGTATTGTAGCAAGAATACCGTAACATTTAGTGTGTGTGTGAAATAATCATTTCAATCTGTTTATAAACAAAAAAGTTATACCTAATACCAAAATATCAAGCGTATGAAAACCGCGCGTACGAAGTTGCGAGCACAGCTAGTGAGCACTAAACTTTGAATATACGTTAGTGCTAATATTTTTTTCTAACAGAAACATTTAGAATTTAACACATCCAGAAAAAAGTCCTGATTCAAAGGAGCGCGGATGAAGTCGCGGGCATAAGCTAGTCATAATGTATTGCCCATAAAATTTTATATAATATTATTCCGGCTCATGCCATAATTTTATAATCATGAATTACTTTCAAACTTATAAATCGTATTAATTTTCTATAAGTTGGCATCACTGAGACACTGATTAGTACCTACTAAATTTTTAATTTCAACCAGTTTATAGCTGCTTTTGAATATGGGCAAGCCATGAATACTTGGATGAGTTTTCAAGCTAAAGTAGTTGAAATTTTTAAAGTAGGTTTTACGTTAGCCTAGCTGAGTTTTCTTTCGCTTGGAACCAAGCCAAAGGAAAACTTGAACGTTAAGCGAATTATATAATTCACGTTGCTAGAGGTAAATGCATTTTCCTTCAAAGTACTTGAATTACTTATATTAAGTGACATCTAGTCGTATGTGAAGCCCAACAATGATCCAGGGCTGCCGCTTGACTTAATGTGACGGTTTACATTTTAAACTGATTTTGAATATTACGAGTAATTAGAGAAATAATCATTTTGAATGCGAGAGATTTCCGTTTTTTTTTTATGTAAAGCTCGGCGGATTTTTTTTATATAAGCTATTCGAGGCAGGTAGCTATCGTTGCAAGCAATGCCATAGGTGTTTCAAGTTAGCAGCTAATCTTTCTAGGTTAAAGGATAATGAATGAGGAGGGGTTAGATGGCTCTGGCATTTTTGCTCACTCAAAGAAACATAATAAATAGCCCTTACTATACAAGAACTTCTATACAAAAGTATTACTGTTACCGGACTGACGGGCCGCCCAATTTCTCACTATGAAACGCAGTTTTCCTTGCCATTCCTTGCCAAGTCCGATAGGACGTGTTTCTGTTGAACTTTTTAAGCCTACTAACCTAATTAAAATGTTGGTACGCTCAAAGACTAATTGCGGACGTAAAATAATATAATTAATATAATTTTAATTTTAATGTTAACCATAATTTACTTTTAAACTAGGTATTAAATCTGTGAATTTCTGATTCGAGCGTAACCCTATGGTTCATACTTAAAAGACCGCGTTTCAGCACCAAATATTGATGACATTGGAAACACACATTGGTAGAAATCTTTTCTTTAAAAGCACTGTTACAATAACAAAGTTCTACGAGTATATGTGATATAATATGAAGTACAAATATATTATGAAAAGTCTGAAATACTGCTAATAACCAAGTCGAAAACAAGACTGAAATGTGGGCCCACAATAAACCATCCCTATGAATATAATCCTCTCTTGATGTCGGCCTTAGCTTTCAGTGCGACCTAGTTTCAAGTATAAAGCATTTTTCAGGCCTTGGGGCTTTGTGGTTTCAATACCTAGAATAGATAAACTTTACTCAAGAGAATATTATAATCCCTCTCATATTTCTCTTTTCCAAACCTAAAACTATTTTATAAAAATTGATATATATATAACATATTTAGTGATAATTTTATAAAAATCAACATATTTTTTTGTATATTTTTGGTGATATGTTGTGTCTAGTTTTTATCTAAAAATAAAGATGCATCACAATTTTTTATCTTTAAAATGCACATTGCTATCTTGTTTGTACACGTTTATACATGATATATCATTCGCGGCTGACAATAAAGATAACACGATATAAGCAACATTTGTGCATAATATTATTTTATAAACAGTCAACATTGTTTAACTAAATATACAAACAATGCAATTCATATTTCAAGCAAGCTTTGATCTTGTGTTAGGTCTAGCTAGATACTAGACCTAGGATGAGAAAACGTCTTGTTTGTAATAGTTATTATTAGCTAAAAATTGATCAGCAATCAACGTTTAATTTCCTCTGACTGTAGCCAAAATCGACCGTGTATGTATTAGTCGCAAGTAATACTTCAAGTAATTCTTTAATGATAACTTGTCATTTTTAATACGAATAAGCAATACGATTGCTTTGTGTGGTCGACATTTTTTTTTTGCAAAATGTAACGTTTTTTATATTGAAAAATAGGTTTTATAAAGTTACATGCGATTTTTATCGATCTATATAAATGAGAGGGCGATTCGATTTTTACTGTTTTACAAATATGCGACTAGTTGCTAGGCGCACGATGAAGAGAATCAAATTACAAGTAAGTACAGTACCTTAAACAATTCAAAGGTAGACCCAAGAGGACTAACTCGCCAATTGGGTTATCGAAGTTTATTCATGATCGGAATACGTTACAAAATGTTAATTGGAAACGTACGCGCATAGAAATAAGGTCAGTATTTCTTTGTAAATAACTCCTATTTTTAATTAGGCCTCGTGAAAATTAAGCTGTTTGTACCACAAATCAGTCCAGTTTTTCTTGGTTTTATAAAGTATCAGAATTCTTCGCAATAAAGATGACCAAAATTCCCAAAATTTTTCCTATTCCTTTCTACTCCCTTATCCTTAATCCTACTATGGTCGGCATCCCTTATCCCACTTGCAACACATGTGACGTTTCTAGTATTAGCGACGTTAGCCACCTAACATCAAGTAGACTGTCTGCCTGTCTGAAGCTCTGAACATTTAAAGAAATACAAAATAGATTTCCCTTATAGAATTACTTAACCAAAAGGCACTATCACAGAAAATACTGTTTAATAAATTCGCGAAGGGAACCTTCAACTACTTAACGCATAGCAAATTCTAAATAAGACCTAATTAGTTTCACACTGGTACATTGTGAACACCTGTGTTCATTTACCATGGGCTTGCAACTCGATACTTTGTATATCTTACTCATTATGCGAACACACTAAATAGATAAGCGATTCTAGTAGTAGTGCTGTCTGTATTTAAGTTTCGGAGAAAAAGTCAATGCATTTCGCGAAGGCTAACAAAAACGTTAACACATTCTAAACGAAATCTAAGAACTGCAAGTGTCTATATAATCTAAAATTGAAAAATTCTATATATTCATATATTATAATATAGCATCTGTTTAACAGCAATTTGAATTAAAAAAAAAACAGTAGTCGATTGTTATTATTTATTTTTATTTTTGCCCTTTATTTTTTTTTACAAATTATACTATTTTTTTTCTGCAAATGATATACAATCCGTTGGAAACAATCTATAATAATAAGCAAAACTCTTTATAATATAAAAAAATATCATTACGCCTTATAAAATTTTAGACATTTTATACGCCTCATTTTTGTTTATTTTATCACATGACACTCATGAGTTGCAGCGATTTCGTGACCAGCCTAGGCACATCGTGGTATGCCTGATTGTACGTTCGGCCGCCGACGTACACTTTATGAGTGCCAGCCACAATACCGAACACAATACACTATAACAATTTTAAAATTTAAAGACAAAATTACACACAACAGACATGTTACTTTACACGGCGTCGGATCTTCATTATATGCGCACGCGCCGCCTGAAGCGTCACTCGTCTCGCCTCGCCCGTTATTACGCAAAATGTCAGGTGTTGCTTCGTCGAACGTTTCCGGGAACCAGCGAGCCCCTTTACAACTAACTGTACAGTTTTATTTACAATTCTTCAACTGACCCACAAAAAAAATTAACCTTATGTTATGCTACACTTCTTTACAAGTATACTTATACTTACTAAAATATAGTGTTCCCTTTACTGTAATGTTAAAAAAATACATTTTTAATAATTATGTAAATTAATTCAACAGTTGTATATGAATATTAAAGTCAACAAATAACTTTTTTTAAAAAAATAATAAGTTTAAACATTTTTTTTATAAATAAAATCTTATTTATTTTATTTTTATATATAAAACAATGAAAACTTTTTTATATAAATTTTTGAGTAAATGTGGATTTTATTCCGAAACATCTTCGTGCATGTGCGCTACACTCATGCAGAGGGTTCATTTGCCTTTGCAGATTTACATTCCCATAGAAAATCGATGGAAAACTATATAAGTAGGGGTTAGGTATGCCGCATCGATTTGAGCTTCTTCGGTGAAGTATTTTGCCTTCGAGCTATCCTCATTTTTCTATAGATTTTTTATTTTATAATTTTATTTAAAATTTAGCAGCAACAACATAACACAGAGTTAATTTATATGTAGGTAAACCATTTTGTGATTTACTGCCTTATTTTTTAACTAATCACCTGGGTGAATTTGCTGGTAAAGAATTTACTTCGTCCTTTACGATTTTACGGTTGACCAATTTTGTTTAAATTTTGTGAAGCCTGATAAAAAAAACAACCAAAGCTAAAGCATTTTTCTGCATACATTTTTATACATCTACAGCTGTGTTTATAAAATCTTATACCTTCTTTCACAGGTAAGTCGTGACATGACCTCTGAATATAGAATATTTGATAACAAGAACCCTTGAAACGCCTGTATTCGCTGGGTGAGTGAAATCTTCAATTTCGTTGAGGATATCCACATTTTGCTGAGAATTCCATTTGGAATCCTTTTACGTTTACCTATTCTAGTTCAATAAAGAAATTTGTACAGATCTTATTGGTTTTGATAGACACTGTTATAAAGGTAACAGGCTTAGGTTGGTTTTAGGAAATATTTATTTAAAATTCCACTTTGTTTTTTTTTTATTTTTTTATATATAAACTTTTAAGGCTGTTCAAAAAATTTAAGCCGATTTTTTAAGTTACATAGTACATAGTGGGAACCACCGTATCTTTTTATAAATGTTCATTATTTCAAAGGTACATTATTCCAACTATACTACAATTATACTAAATTATTTATCTTGAGCCAAGTAGTTTATTTTGTTGTATCAGCACTGACTAAAAGCAGTTGGGTCAAAAGTGGTGTACATGTTATTATAAGAATAATTAAGAAATGTCTACTATTAGTTAAACCTATGACTTTAAAGTTTTCCCTTGACAAGGTATTGTATGGTAAGGTTTTAATGTTTTGTGATAATGTAAAGAATAACTTGCACAATTCATACCTATATACTAATAGCCATGTTAGTGCTGGACTTAAATTAATAGTCCTTTTAATTCGTGAGCTTTTTAGTGAATGCTAAAAAAATTAACCCTTAGAGGCAAATCGAGCACAAGAGACCCATTCAACCGTCGAGACCAGCACTACGCGAAGCGGTTGACATCTAAAATTTATTAATACAAAGCGGGATATACACCAAACACCAGCTGCATATTGCAACCGGGAGCCAGCCAGTCGCCGTGCATTGCTCGCACGAACCGCTCGTGTCGAGTCGCATAAAAAACCTAGTGTATCTTTCTTGTCTATGCTTTGTGATTCATTTTGACTTTGAATTCGAATTCCCCGATCACAAACCTTCGACGATAGATCGTCTTGTGTACATCATCGACGATAAATCTATGTGTATCGAACAAGTTTGTTAGTAAACAGTGGGAGTAAAATTTATATTTAGAATTAGCTATTTCTAAACGGATTGATTATCGTGTGTTGATCAAAACAAGTATACCTACAGCGATAAAACAGCAGCTGAGTAGTATTTAAATGGTATAAAAATTTGCATTTTTATACCTATGTGTAGAGAAGTGTTTTAAATTGTGATAGTGACCAGTGATGTGAGTGATATTAGATACAGATCAATATGTTTGGAGTTTTCATCAGGAGGTGGAAGCCTAAAAGGTATAATGTTCATGAAGTGTGATCAACAACCTGATTTACTGAAAATTCAAATAATATTAAGTATACATAAATACGAAAGCTTTTATGTTTGGATGTTACTCAATTAGGTACGCAAAAAAAGGCTGAACGATTTGGATAAAATTCGGCACACAGATAGCTTATTATTTGGATTAACATATAGGATACTTTTCATCCCGGAAAAATGTTAGGTACCTGTTGGATTTTCAAAAAAAGAACTACAGCTCATATGAAGTGGCGAGCACAGCTAGGTATAGTAATTTAATATTTGTATGATAGAAGTGTCAAGCGTGCTCTTACAGAAGACCACTGTGAAATAACAGTACGTAGGTATGCTATGCTTTCACGGTTATGATGAATGAATAATTAAAGAACGCCAGAACCATTTTCCTATCGCCTTATCATTATCACATCATTAATAATAAGGGATTCTCCTAATCCCTCATCATTTATCCCATCAAATTGGTAGCGCATTTTCTACCAAATGCTAGCTTGTTTTAATAGACATTAAACGAAGGCTATGGTAGTCATACTATGATAAAAAAAGAGTAATAATATGGGGAGGGTTCAGTCTTTTTCGTAATTAATATTTCGTCATTAGTTTAAATTAAGACTAATGACGAATGACGTCCAGAGAGTATAATAGGTAACATTATTTTAATATAGATTCGACAATTTTACAGTTTCACGATCAGTAGAACTGATCATATTGTTACCCTTTTCTTTGATTTTTTTATAAGTACTGTTTATACTTTGACATACATGTAGTAAAAAGCAGTTATATTGACGTTACAAACCAACACTTCAATTTTATTTATTATTAGGTCCTATAGATACATAATTTATTTAGATTAGACTGGCATCCTATATTATAGGATGTCTTTGTTCTAATATCTGAAACTAATTTTCTTATAGACCCTATAAGAAAAATAATTTAAAACATTGAAATAAATAAAGAAGTCAAGAAGACATAAATAAATATCCTAATAGCCTTTTTTGTGTAAAAATTATAAGTACGTACCTAATTAAGTAAAACAAACGAAACATGCCATGTTTTTTTTAATGCAACTGACTCGTAATCTGATATTTCACTGTTAGCTAATATTATTATTCCAGTTAAATTTGCTCATATCAGTTCGGTACAACATTTAATGTAACCATGTTATGTACACAATAAGCTTATACACAATTTTGCATAATAATCGAGTTACTTAATTCGTTTGCAATATTATTTTAATAATAATGATTTGAGCAATTTTATTTCAAACGTTGATTAAAAAAAAATGAAACGTTTTTCTTCATACGTTCCTGTGCACACTGCACACCATTAAAAGTAATTTCCACAGTCATTTCATTCCACTGCAATTTTACAGTAACGCTTTTATGAGGTACGCTTACACAGTATATTGCAAGAACAGTAGTGGGATTAGGTACTGTATAGGATCTAAACACTAAAAACTAAATTTTGTTCAGTAGCGCATATTATGTCAAAGGGCTGTTACAGAATAACTTTATTAAAACTAGCTGATGCCCGCGACTTCGTCCGCATTCAAAAATAAGCAATATAACACCTGACATCCTTATTGCAAACACTTTTGCCAGACGTTAGTTTTTTAAATTTTAGATGATCTTCATGAATAGTACTTCTTTTCTGGATAAAAGGTATGTACCCTATGTCCTTTTCCGTATCCCTTATAACGTGTATGCAAAATTTCACGATGATCGGTTGAGTAGTTAAGGCGTGAACAGACAGACAGACAGAGTCACTTTCACATTTTCACAATATTAATTATGGATGTTACTCGCAAATAATGTTGCTTTATATATACGTGAATGTATTATTATTACTGTACGACCTTAATGGTTTGTTGTTAACAAGATTTTCAGGACATATCTAATACTTTTTATTAAAATTTTCTATATTTGTTTTTTTTTTTTTTTTTTTTTTAATTTATTTTTTAAATATTATGTGTGGTAGGTATTAAATATTTTGTAATATTAATAATATTGTAATATTATAGAGACTATATGAAAAAAAAAACCTAAATCTGTGGAATTTCCTTATGCTTCTGAATAATACCTTATCTGAAAGGTATCCATTACGACACTATTTAGATACTATTGCATATAATATAGCAACAAATTGACATTTAAACAATGCTAAAGAATCCACACTGTTATTTATTTGCCTGTGACGTGCACAATGCACATCGGTGCATTAAAATTGTCCTTTTCTTCCACGTGCTATATGTTTTTGCAGACTAATGCACTCTCGCATTCTGTTCATTCGTTGCGGTCGGAGGAATTTCTGCTGAACTGGTGTAACGTGACTTATAATAATTATGCTTTCTAAATTTCATTATTATTAATTATACTATTACTGCAGTTACATTACGTACATTTTGGTTGCCTTGCTAAGTGACTACTTAGTATAAATATCAAAAGAATATACAATTTTCAACAAGTTGAAATTTGAATAAGAATAAACAAATTTTTAAAAATCTACCATAGACTATTTAAGTTACACAAAGCCTTAAGCGCTGCAAGTGCGTTACCCACTTTAGTATAAGTAAGTAAGTATGTTATAAGTAACTTAGTTACTTAGTAAGTTACTTAGTAGTAACTTATAATGGTAGAAGGGGATAGTCTACCCTTCAATAACAATTCAACAGTAGATTAATCCTTTAAAACATTCCCAACACATTGGCAATAAATGGTACTTGTCAGACAAAATAAAAAAAAATACATTTTAAAAGTTTTTTGAATAAGCTTTTCGAGATCTTCTTTTTGTTATAGTCACATTTACAGTTAGTTTTTTTAAAACATGACCTACTCAGTTGTTATTTGTTTTGGAAGATATACATTTTTAATACACGACCATGTTGTGTTATCTGGACGTGTTCATGTCTAAAGCACAGTGTACAGTCGGCAATAAAATTAAAAACTATTCGTCTAACACTAACTTTCGTTTAAAAAGTTACTATCGGTAGCACACTTGCAGTACATGTTGCGTTGCTTGTGTTATAGGCGACGGTAGTGGAGCGTCAGCCTGTATGACGACCTTTAATGTAAAAAAAAAAATTAAATATAATGAGTTTGGGGCTTAAATGTGATATATGTATTTATGTTATTTTTTTAATTGTTTATGAATATTTTTTTTGTTCATGAGTGTACTTTTTAATATAAACACAGCATCCCTTACTGCCGGGTCTCTTAAAGTTTCATTGCTAGTAATATCAGCATTCAACCAACCGCTGTATCGCCTTAATGATCCATAAGTAGGGCAATAAAAGGTTTATGGAAATGAGACTAAATGCAGTTTAATTGGCAAAATAATTGTATGGGCAGGTGATGGAATTACCTTCAGTCAGAGTGACTCATCTAGAAAGGAACTGCATAAATACAAAAAGTATTGATTAGTACTTTTCTTTTTAATTTTTAAAAAAAAGAGCCAACGATTCTAACGCACGATTTATAAGTACGTTACTTAAAAAGTTACAATATGATTGCCCTTTCTGTTATATTGAATAGACCATGTTCACAGTGTGGATCATAGTAAAAATGTAGGTTAACTTCAATTGAACATTGATTTCTTTATCACGATTCAATGAAAAAAAAAAAGATAGCCTTATGTTTTTTAAATTGATTTTCTTCTCGATGAGTCACGACAGTAACAATTTTAAAATGAGCCGCATTCGAGTAGATTTTAGTGATACACGAGAGTTCTAAAAGATGTGGTGTTGGGGTTGCCCGCGCGAAAAAAAATCGCAGGTTAATTATGCGTTAAAAATAACTGTTGTGCGGAACAGTTATTTGTTCATTTCGCGATACGCCTGTTAAAACGGTAGTTAGTGGTTTAGAATTGTGTCTCGGCTCCTCATCCATCACTCAAACGAGAGTAGGTCGTTATAAAGTTACTCGTTTATGATGCAAACATTTATAATTATGGATAACATACTTAGTTATATAAGAAACTAGCTGACCCGAGACCTCCCGAGACGTCCTTCTGTGAAAAGCGTTTTTTGGTTTTTGTGATTAACACGTCATTTAGCGATTCGTTTTTTTTTTAATTTTTTTTTATTTATATAGATAGAATAAAACAATTGACGATGCGTATAAGGCATCAGTATATTAATAAGGCATCAGTATACGACTAATGTTGTAGGCAAGCTGACGGTCATATATATAGAGGAATATTATTTTTCCAATAAGTGCGAACCGGGGCGGTTCGCTAGTTTAATAATATAATAATATTCTTTTACTTTCTTTATAAATTACATAGTCACATTGGCTTCTAAACTGAAGATGCTCTTATTTTAGAAATCGTAGGAATACTGTATGTACCTACCTACTTATACTGTTCTTGCTTTAATATAAATTTTATTTAATACCCCTTTTGTTTATAATACTCAAGGGTCAGTAATCCATTGTTTAATTAATAAATTAACTGTTTGCAATAATTTAACTGTAGTGTTTCCTTACGCATGAGAATGTACATGACAAATTAAATTTACTCATTTGACATTGCCTCATTTGTCTCTTTATCCTCACACAAAGCACATCACTAAACCGATGTACATTTCTAAAAGTGAACAATTTCCTTTGCAGATTTTTTGTATACATTTGTGATTGTTTTCAGAATAGTTCTGGTGACCTAGTTCAATCTACTTTACTGTTTGTAGGTAGCGTAACAACTTTTTGTGTTAACTTTCGTTTTTCAAATTCCGTTTCCTACGAAAGTGTTCATGAATTATTCAAAATACTAATCAACGCCAAGTTAACAACTGGTTAATTAATAATATTTCAAACGTAGAATTATAAATGGGAGGCTGAAGTGGTGTAACTTCATTTTGAAAGGAATGACAAATTACCTTTTAATATCAAATTAAATAGGATCGCTTATTTACATAAAGAGAAGCAGATTATTCATTCGTGTTACATGTAATAGTTGTTTTGGTCAGTACGTCTCGACTGTTGTTAACAATAGTTTATGTTAACAACAATCAAGAAGTCTAGTTCTTACTTTACGTTGGTCTTCTGTAAGAGCGTGGATGGAGCGTGGTTACTGTCGTCAAACAGGCTGCCCAGATATTACAAATTAAAAGAACTGATTATTACATTGCCTTTTCAAATACCACTTCCTATAATATATCGGCTGCTATGTAAAACAAAATAAAATTTTAACTAATTATTTTCTCATCGCATCGCAAAATTGTTATACAGCTGCTATCTAAGAATATAACCAGTCTATCTAGATCTGTGAAATAATATTTTGACTCTTAAAGCTTAGATTTTAAAGTCTAAACTCATGCATCAAGCGTTCGCGTCAGACGAAGCGTTCAAAATTTAAGATTCAAATTGCACACGTTCGTTTACAAGAGATCCCGTTTTAGTGTAACAACTATGTGCGAGTATAGATCGTGTTCGTGACAATGTAAAATATTTTAATGACAATCAATTATTTCGTATGATCGTTTATAAAATCCTTAATGACTTGTTATGTTGCTATGTTTTCGCCTTAATAGGCAGGCGTTTTACAAATTAAGGACTGTGTTGTCAAGTGTTAAAAATCGGTTTAAATTATAAATTTTCAGAGTAATTTGATTTATAAACTGCAATAATAGTGTTATTGCAAGAGATGAAAAAATAAGCTTATTTATTTTTATCATTATATGGTATAATTATAAGTCGCTTGTATGGCCACTAACTCCTCCTTAACCCGCAAGGGATTTTAATGCGGTTAGTTTAAGTGGTAGTGGCCAGAGTAACTAGAGCCGACGACCGCTGAGGCCACGGACCGGCAAGCGCAACTCAGGACGTCCACCCACAAGGTGGACAGACGACCTGGTAAGGGCAACGAGTCGACAGTGGATCTAGGCTGCTTCTGACCGGTCCTATTGGAATATTATGGGAGAGATCTATGTCCAGCCAGCAGTGAACGTCCTGCGACTGAGATGACATGGCGCTACAGATACACCGCTGGTTTTAACGCTTTTGTATTGCAACGTCAATAAAATCAAAATGCAGACGTGTCATTTGTAATATTCCGCTGCTTCAAGCTAACGGAATTGAAGGCCATGGTCCGACTCGACAATTTTACTTCCCCGATGTCGTCTACGTCAAAAGGCGATATAAGTAATCGCTCGTTGGCATCGACGTATTCGCGATGTTAAATCGATCAATGTTACATTCTCATTTAATATTCTCTTACACATATACCTTTTACATAAATTCATAACGAAGTGCTGTGAAAGTTGCAATATTTTCTTGAAAATCATAAAAGGTTCGCATAAAACCATGAAAAAAATATTTAAAAAATCCTGATAATTGTCCTAGCACGTATCGATTTTTGTTATTATAAAAATGTGTTTTAAATTACACTATCATATAATATTTTTTGAAAAACCAATCAAATCTATAAAATGTTTAAAATGGAGATTATATTTTTTTTTATGAGAAAGAACGAAAGAGAGTGGTTACCGTGGAAGCAACATCAGTAAATTATTTTTTCAAAAATTCTGATTGCTTTTCGAATACTGACTAAATTGATGGAAACTACATTTTTATTGTAAATCCGTCACCTGTTTCTCAAAGATGTAGTTTCCCTGGCAATTTTTCCAATTTTTCTTTTCATAATAACCTTGCACGGTCATAATGGTCCAACCTTGCACTTAGCGACATATTATATAGCGCTTCATTTTTATTTATACTAATTTAGCGTAATATATAATATCTATCCGAGGTACGGTATAGTTCTAAAAATCAAGCATCGCTAAATTTTTTTAAGTTTAAATTTATCTTACACAAAAACTAATTTAATTAAATTCGCAACCAATCAATAATTGGTCGTGGTCGCGTGTCATTGTACATAAGGTCAGTTACTCGTTTATGAACGAGCCTAATCGAGTTGCCTAACTAACGAACTGGTATGACGCAATTCTAGAATCCAGCCTAGATAATATACTTAACCTGTTTTCAATACCGCTTTTAACTACAATAAAGTATGTGTTAAGATAAAGAGTAACTGACAGGCGGAAAACTGTCACAATTTAGACCCTTATTTGTCGTCATATAATATCACGCTATGTCAAAAATACTAAAGCAATCAGATTACAATAAATCCATACAAATAAATTGTGCATGGGACATTTTGGGAATAGTAAACTAAATATTTTTGAAGTCCACAAAGATAAAATTAAAGTGGGACATTTTGAAAACAATTTTTTTTTTAAATTCCTAAAATATCCCAAATGGGACTATTTTTGTGGGACATTTTGATAATAGATCTCATTTGCATATATTTGTTGACCTTGCTACATTCAGATATTGCTCGTATAACACTTTTCTAATGTTGTAATGATGCGATCTGTTTTTAGTAGTTTTACTACAAAAATAGTCGTAAACATAACTCCTTTCGTATGGAAATTGTCTGAGATGTCTCATCTGTTATATAAAAACATTTCTATTGTAATTTATGTTCTGTCCCACACTTATAGGGCATTTTATATATCGTCTGTTCCACTCATGACATCTGTCGTATTATTCGTAGACTACAGATTGACATATGCATATTATCTAACTCGTTTAGCATTTTTTATTACTATTTAGGGATTCTGTGTAAGCGTTTAATAAATTACATTTTATAAAGAGAAAAAGAAAATCATATTTTCGCAGAATTCTATAAAAAACAGTATAAGCCATACTGTTTTTGTAATTAAAATCAGTATTTGTAATTTTTCGGTCACATCCCACTTATTATTTTACAACACATTCCTACACTATTGAAACATTAATCAGTATAGGATATAAACTCTTATAAAAGTTTAATATGATATGGTTAAAAATTCTTTACATGTAATATACTTTTGTAAGCCTGTGTGTTGAAGTACCTACAATTTTTTTTCCCTATAAAATTGTGTATCATCATAGCGTTGTATCGTGTTTCTCTTTATTGATCCATTCCATTCACCTTGGCATTGTTACCCGCATTCGAACTTGAACCGTTGCGACCGCTTGCCAAATCTGTTCATGTATGCGATGAGAAAGTATATGAACAATGCCAATCGTGCCAGACTGTGACGTAATCGCTACGTATATTTATAAACTCCAAATAAGATCCCATGCATTTACGTCAAGCGTTGTTCGTTTCTTACATATTGATATGGACACGATTATAAGTTCGTCCATTGGTAGAATTTCTTATTGTGTTAAAGCGAAATAGCACCTAAGAAAAATTTAAAAAAAATAAAATCCTGCAGGTATGTATGAAAATATATAAGTCATTTTCATCTTAATGTTTTTTAAAATTGAGATCTCAAAAAATTTATTTTTCTTTCAAAGAATGGATATTCCATTCACTTGTCAAATTTTCCAAACATTATGTAACTTTTTGTAGCTATCCATATTATAAGGATGCTTCAATAATATTAAAGTACAACGTACTAGATTTCATATTCGGAACGCTCACTGTGTTCCATACTTTTCTGTACTTTTCTGTACACCTTATTTAGTACTTACGGCTTTGAAAAAAAAACGCGTAAACGCCACAGAAAACACAGTGCTTACAACCTTTTCATCGCTAGGTAATTATATCCTAAAAGCGATCAGGCGTAGCATTTTGTATCGTTTGAGACTTCATAATTTTTGTTTGAACGTTGCAGCGTATTTATCTAAAACTATTATCAAAATAGAGCAACAAATAATACTATCTTCATTTCATTTATAACAATGATAGTTAATTTTAATAAATAGAAAAATCAGCTCGATTCCTTTTTCTTATTATATACATACACATACTTGCTATATAATATTTTTACAATTTAGGTACATATATTTTTACTTATTATATAATGTGTCACATTTATTATTTATTTTGTTACATTATTATCAACAAGTGCAGCGCCATGAATATGGTAATAATAAGTTTTATTCCTGTAACGATTCATAAAAACACACTTAACCTTTTGTAATGTTACGGTCGGTAAACTTAGCTATTAGACATGGCTATATTTTGTAAAACTTCATCGTGTTTAGTCGGTTGCCGAGACCTCCATTAAGCCGTTGAGTGCCCCCTTAGATCAAATAATAAATATAACGCCAAGCACCCGAAACTGGCATAAATTAAAAAGCAATAAAAAGGAACCGCACGTGGAGAAGGCTAGTAGGCCATGTTTCCAAAACTTATAACGTCACGTCAAAATACTTGACGTCATGATAATACGAGTATGTTTTTCCAAATATTTTAAAGATAAGGGTTGCCGAAACTCACTTATCTAAACACAACAGCACTTTTGCTATTATTTCACGGTGGTCTTCTTTAAGGGAGTAAAGATAGGTAGCCCAGTTTATTAACCAACGAATGCAGTGTGCGCTGCCATTACTATATTACTAAATTGTACTGGTCGATTTTTAAACACATAAAATAAAGCAATAGCCCACGGAAATTGGGTTGGGAGGACTTCTACGCAATACATATTTTTATAACTTAAATAAAAAGTCAAGAATATAGCGTCTCTACTCAAGAAGCCTGTATCCATACTAATATGCTTACTATCCATACTTATATTCCATACTATAAATGTGAAAGTTACTCTGTCTGTTTGTCTGTCTATCTGTTACCTTTTCACGCCTTTACTACTTAACTGATCATCATGAAATTTTGCATAAACATTGTCAGGGATATAGGAAAGCACATAATACCTTCACCCAGAAAAAAGTACAGTTCCCAAGTAATCATCTTAAATAAAATAAAAAACAAATTAACACCTGGCTAAACTTTTATAGCAACAAGAGGTCAAGTGTTATATTGCTTGTAAATATTTTTTATTTTTCCATGCAGACGAAGTCGCGAGCACCAGCTAGTATACAATAAAAAAAAACTAATTAGTTAAGTAAACTAAGTAATAATGTTTAAACGTGACTTTTCTCCGTGTTATGGAAACGTGCACCCATCATCCTAAAATACTGTGAGCATTTCACAAGGTGATTTACAGTCGATAAACAACGACTTCACAAAGTTTGTGTATATGCAGACATTATATTTTGTACATCCGTATATTGCACAATTTTAACATACGATTCTAGAGCAATAAATGTATTATTAGATAATCTAGTAACAATTTTACCTAATATTATTATTCTAATGAAATTGACATATATAAAAAAAACAGTAAGTACTGTTATTTCAGGGTGATCTTTGGTAAAAGAATGGACTGAGTATGCAGTATTATGAAAATTTAATAAAAATGTTGTGCCAAACACGTTGTACATATAAAATCTAATTTTGTACTAATTTGTAGGGAAACACTGTCATTACAAAAAAATGATTTCGAAATATAGTAAGTCAATGGGTTCATCAAAATCCATTGAGTTGTAGGGGACATTATAAAATCCATATTTATATATTTTGTAACGATTTATCTTATTGTCATCTTCTTCTTTATCTGTAGTTTTTAATAATCTAAAAAAATGTTTTCAATTAACATGAATTAAATTCTTTAAATCATATCAGATCGAATATTCATACGATAAAGAAAAATGAACCAATAAAATACGAGTATATGAAGCCGCGTCTACAGTAGAACAAAAGTGTTTACTGCAAGAATAGACCAAAGGTGAACATAATGCTTTCACCAGATCTTGAACACAATTAATTCTGTGTGACCACACATCTTTAAACTGTAATTTACAAAGGCCTGTTATTGTCTATGCAGTTATAAATCAAAACTAATGTACAATTTGACCGCAGTACAAAAGAGCGGCCATTAATAAATCAGAGAAGACATTTCTATAAATACCGATCAATGGGTCTTGTTGAGGACATTGCCAACATTGCTGTACAGATGGCGCACTAATTTATTGTTTCAATATACTTAATCACGTGTAGGTACTTATACCTATGCATTTTTTCACATATATATACTTATGCTTTTTTGAATCGACATCAAACTTCTATAATATATATACCTATATCTTATTCTTCGACTAAATATAGATAGATATACTTACATAGACATTCTTTGATATCTGGATTACAAAACTCATCAGAGACTACCGAAATATATTGTTCATATATACTCAAATGCTACCATTTCCTTCTTCGTGAGTATGTGTAGCGATATTTATTACTTGATGAAAATTGCAAAGGGTTGATTCACCTGAATTGTTATCTAAATTATATTTAAATATTCCTCATATTAATTTAAGGACCGCCATTTGCTGCATGAAGCTTTTAGAAAAACTAATTATGAAAAAAATTATCCATCACTTACCTCGTTCGTGAAATTTTCATATGAAATGTTATCGGATGATAAAGAAACCTATTGGTTCCACTGTTTTTTTTATGTAAATATAACCAACGAAGTAGATACTCCTTATTCCTAATCCCTTTTAATGTTGTTTGAGATTAAGGACTACTGTAGCTACCTATAAACAAGTAAAAGGTACCTACAGAATCGTCAGCCTGCCTTACGATTTGTATCTTATCAAAGTCAATATGTCAAGTTTAATATTAATATAATCGAAATCATATCAAAAGTAGATATGAATCAAGTGTAATATACATATTTTTATAATATTGTTCTCTGATATCAATATAATTGTTTTTGCGATAAACTCTTAGTTCAAGATTAAACTATAAAATAGGGTAATGAATAATTTTAAGAGCTACATTAAACTAGCCCACACTAGACGGGCAAGTTAATATAAGCATCTTGCTATTTTCAAAACTATAAGTGTTTTTGTAGAGTGTATGTCTACCTCGATTTCAAATAACTTTTTTATCTGCACTAATTATTATAAAATGTGTAATAAAAATTAGTTTTTGTGGTAGTAAGAAATTGTTACACTCATATACAGGCAAACAAATAAATGGTTCGAATATAAATTTGAACATGATAACGATGTTAGTACGAGCCAGAATAAACTGTAAGACAATATTTTAATATAAATAATGAATATAGTTAATTATTATATTTGTGCATAGGTCACGGGACTAGGAGCTTCTGTTTATATTTCAATACGATTTCGGTCAGAAATATTTTTTTTAATTTTGTCAGCACATACATACATATGTACTCGTAGTTACAAAATATATATATATATGTCAAATTATTCAGTAGATATATTGTTACAATTGAGATTTGCATGCACTAAAATTCATGAATATATTCACGAACCATAAGACCGACACGGGGTAGACATGACAAGAACACACCAATCAACAAACGCATTATGAAGCACCATTATGGCAACAATCACTTCCCCTAGACTTGCTGGCGCGGATTATAATACTATGACACGCACGTTTGATACTTCGCTATAATCCACTTTTCATATTTTGTCTATACCTATATATATGAAAAAATATTGTGAATTTGATTTGAAAATAAATCAATAATCAGTAATTTAAATTAAATGACATATTAAGATCATATATATATATAAGTATATGATATGATAAAAATTATTATGATAATAAGTACTTGCATATCTTGTTTAAGTTATAAGTAGTTTTTTTTTTCTTTGATAATCTAATTAATAGTTGGATTAAAAGCGGAATATAATTCCTTGTTAGATTTTAATAGTTTATTAGAGTGGAATAGAGCGATATACTTTTTTATAGTATAAATGTGTAACTTGAGCACTAAAAGTTTGATAAGGTTTCCACTAAGAAAAGAGGATGAGGAAAGTTTGTGTAAATAAGTAGCAGAATAAAATTGTATCCGTGCGAAACCGGGAAGGCTTGCTAGTTATTTAATAAAAAAGTAATTGCTACATACTTTTAATAACTTAGAAAACATGAAAACAAGTGACAATGTTTTAAATTTATTAAAACAACCTGTACACAGTGAAATATTCTATAGTCATTAAGTGGAATGTTTATTGAGCACTAGCTCGTGCCCGCGACTACGTCCGCGTTAAAAAATAAAAAATATAACGCCTGACATACATTGACGCCGGAAATTATACTTTTGCTAAGCGTTGGATCTTTATTTTTACATAGGTAGTGCCTGCGGCTGAATCCGCATGGAATATTTAGCCTATGTCCATCCTGAATTTCTATTCTAACTATTGCTGAAAGAGTAGTTTCACAGATCCTACTTATAAACAAACATACAAACTTAACAAACATACTACTTATAACAAACAACAACTTTATCTTTATAATATTAGTATTAGATATGGATTAGTAGCGTTATCTATTGAAACACTGTCGCTATTGAAAGTATCTAATATTGCTGGTCACCGTACAACCGAGCACACATCGCGATTGCGACAGTCGGCTCCATTGAGAGCATGCGTGGGCGCACAGGTCCGTGTTGTGATAGTAAATATTGCGGTTAACTGTACATTCCCTACCCAGTAATCGTGTTAGTACAATTTCTTGTTTAGCAATTGCGCTTTGAAGATTTGTGGCTAAATGTTTTCGAATTTCAACTTGTAATTATATCTCCAACTTGTAATTGCATAATAAACTTCAATACCATAAAACATAAGGTCGACTGTTATGACATGCTTATATATTTGGTTCTTAATGTTTATATGAAATCTAAATAATAATGACTTTTAAAGCATGTTCAGTGAATTTTATCAAATTAAACGTGGCATACATAATTTGGTATTTATATACAAATGACACTTTAAAATTTTATGTCCCTATTAATTTTTACCACCCTGCTTTATATCTACAGGAAACCGAGTCAAGGTTACTACACATTATTGGGCTAAAAATCTGACCAACCGTTACAATGTTGAAAGTGGTGTCAATTGTAGTCAAGGAAAGCGGATGTGACACCGACGGCTATGGTTTCGACAGTCAAGAGATAAAGCTAACTTAATTTTGTTTATTTTATTTTTGAAATGAAAACTTTTTTGGGCGCGTTGGGCATTTTTGAGATGGGATAAAATCATTGAACTCGCGACACTGTCATGTGATGTAATGTAATGTAATGTACCTTTGATGTAGCCGATATTAATTTAAAATAATTTAAAAAAGAACAATTTTTGATATGGGAAAAAAACCATTGAACTCGCGACCTGTTAGGTAATGTAATGTAACGTAATGTTTTTGTGAAGCTACGTTTTCACTTCTGACTTGCAGTCCTACAACTAACATGTTTTTTTTTTTATGACATAAATACAATTAAGATTTGTGTTTATTTTATTTTTCTATACTAATATTATACAGAGAAAATATTTATATTTTTCTTTGTAATGAATAAATTCACTACTGAACCGATTTTAAAAATTCTTTTACTTATATTTTATAGTTACGTGGACGAAGTCACGTGCAACAGTATTATATACTATATTAAAATATAGGAAAATCTTAAAAGAAAAGTGAAGCTGTTTTGGTCAGTCTTAAAAAGTTACAATTTAAATTTTTTTATTAATAAAATTATTTATATATTCCAACATTTGGATATATTAGATTTTTGAACTTTATAACAGTTAGACGTATGTATATTACCTGAAAATGTACATTTTATATTCGAATGTACTGTACATTATAGGTGAAGTTTAATAATCTGCAAAATATTAACCACAATAAGGAAACGATTTTATCGACAGCATCGATACAAAACGGCATTGGAAGCAATTAAAAGACTTTATCGTAATGCGAAATGAGATCGGATTCAACAATGTCGAGTGAAAATTAACATTTTTATCGACATTTTACAGTTTCACTTACAAAATAACTGGCAATTTCAATTTGTGTAGGTATGTGTGTCATTGCATCAAAAGTAGGCTAATATATCAGGTTTTTTTTTATTAAATTCTGTTCTTTTTTTAATCTTTAATAAGCGTTTCTTACATAATAACGTTAAATTAAATTAAATGTATTTCTAATAATATTTATTTGAACTGATACAAAGTAACATTAAATATTAGATTTTGAATTAAAACTTGGACTCCATTTGATTAAATTTCAAATTCTAAATTTTAATAAATAGCCAGGAGCCTAAATCGTATTGTTCGCCTACTGTTTGAAATTCTATCATGGTTGGGGATTTCAAGTTATTGATAACACCGAAATTATTAAATATATAGATAAAAACAAAAAAAAAAAATTAAATGAAATTATCGAAATCGAAAAGTGATAACATTGAAATGAAATATTTTCACGAGATTATTCTGAATTCTTGTTACATCTTTTGGGAATCTGTAAAGAGAGACTCAAATATTTGCTGTCACATAAGAAAATGAAACAAGAATTACCTACACATTAAAAAAATATTTTTTGCAGTAAGTAAGAAAGTGTACAATCAACGTTTCATCGCGTGATTTCTCCGCTCGACAAAATGCGTGTAATAAGGAAATCCGCACTAGAACACTGAAGATAGTAATTATATCCACAGTATAACTTTTGTTAACAGAAACTCTGTATAACACGTAACTACACTACGAAACACAATACCTATGTAATTATACTTTCACATGGTGCTATTTCACGGTAGTCTTCTGTAAGGAGGTGGTTACTGCCGCCAGAGGGGCTGTCCTCACAGGTAACACCCCCTTACAGAAGACGAGCTGTTGAAATGACTGCGAAACGCAGTGTGCCCGGCCACTACTTAAATTATTTCTTGCAATATTCTTTTAGTTGCGTATAACAAAGCCTTACAAAGGAATCGTTAATACCACTGATACTCAAAGTAGTAAAAAGTAAAAAACCCTTCCAAGCGTTTTAAAAACTCTATACGCAGCCCCACACTATATATACTCCCTTCCGTCATTATTTTGTGTTTCCGAGCTCATATAACCCAAATCTTTTTAAAGTTCTAGTGAATAGGCATTTTCTGGGTTAGCTTGCTCCATCATCAGCAAATATCATCACTAATGAAGTATTAGGTATAAGTAATATAACATAAATTACTGATTAGAGGCAAGTGTGTGTCTTTTATACACTTCGGAGAGTGTGCTCTGGAGCTGCATGAGCTTTTACCGCCTTCCCCATTCTTCCATCGGACATACAGACGTACGGCTGGTTACCATCCTCATCTTGTAGAAAGCCCTCTTTTTTGGACCAAGTGCTTTAAAACATCCTTTATAATGCGCACTGCCAAACTTTTCCAAACCACCGGCGTCTGTATTTCCGAGATCATATAACCCAAAAAATCTTTTCAAATTTCGAGTGAATAGGCATTTTCTGGATGAGCTCGCTCCATCATAGGCCTCGTCTGCCCTACACAGCTGGATTTCCCTACACAGTTGACCAAGAGCAAATCCATCTCTAATAAAAAAAAGTAAGTATATTTTATTTAATATTGTTACTAGTGTTTTTTAAGTAATCCCTGCATAATAGTTCTCCATGTCGACGGTGGACGATAAAGGTTTGAGAATCTTTGTTAGAAACTGTAAACGGCTATTACAAAGTATTGCCTCTAAATTATGTTGCCGTGAGATGTTGCCAATGATAAGTTGTAGAACGATTTTTCATCCTATGTTATTACTTTCATTTATCTATAGACAGATCAAATTCCTTTTCACCTTAACGTCTTTTTGACCAAATATACGATTAATTTTTAAATTCTTAACTACGTTAATGCAAAAAATTGAGGTAACATAATAAAATGTTAAATTTTTTACGGTTAAAGATTGATTGTCCGGTAAGATTGACAGTCGTCATGTCTTGTCGACTTGCTTATATAAGATGGATATATAAGCAACATAACATGCTGGTAGCTGGCTACCGACGCCTATTAAAACAAGCACTTAGGCAAATGTATTTGCGAGTTGCGCTGTCAACCTGGAGATAATAAAATATAGGGATTGATAAAATAATTCATGTCTCTTATCGAAACAATACAGCACACATGCTACTATGTCACAATGGTCTTCTGTAAAGGGATGGTTACTGCCGCCAAACAGATTGCCCAAAATGACCGCGAAACTCAGTAAGCCCTGCCACTACTTACCATATCAAGACCAGAGAACTATGAAAAATTCCAAAGTTGGTCCTGCCGGGAATCTATCCCGAGACCTCTGAGACAGAGCGTTAAAGCAAGCACCTCAACCACTCGAGCAATGGGCTCGTCTTATCTTTGCTGCCTTTGGTGATATTACATGGCTTACTCAATGAAACGGCTTTGAGTTCTTGTGAATTCAGCAGCTCATTTGGTTCGTCTTTTATGTAGACATGTCTTTGACCGACATTGGCCACCTCCTTTCCATACGTGTCCACAAAAGAATTTAACGTTTTAAGTGTTTTTGCGAAATTAAGCTACATCAGTCAGGCTAATAAGTACACTCGAGCATGCCAAGGTGTCGTGATGCGAGGGGAAAGTTTGCCGTGTGAACAACTCTGTCTAAAAACATTTATAAAACACAACATATAATATGTATAAAAATGTGTTCACGTTTGAAAAAATAAAGAACGTTACACATATATTTTATAACACCAGTGAATTTTTTTTACATTGGGAAATCCTCATGGATGTCTAACAGAGAAGGGTACGTTGCGGGGTTATGCCGGTCTCTTACCGGCTTAAACCCAACGAGATACTCGTAGGCGAGGTCGCCCGAACGTTATGACACGTCATCCGCGTCCCTCCGCGTCAGTCCAGAGCAGGGAGACTGTGCTTCCTGTCGGAACCTCAGCGTACCTAAGTAAAGGTACGCCGATAACTGGCTACCCTTAGCTGGCTATTAGCTGGAGTTGGTTGGTAGTTGTATGTACAGTCAGAATATCTGCCATCATTTTTGATATGCTAAAAATATATGTTACTGGATCTTTGCAACATAGCACCAGCTAAAAGGTATTTACATTAAGCTAGATAGGACACAGTCATAATACAACGAAACCGTTCTAGTGAACAGTAACAAAAGTAATTAAAACAGTGCGTTACTGAACAAGTTTAGTGCTCGTAACTGAGAAACTGAAAACTGTTACGAGGTTGTACTTCGCGCAAATTTGTGATACATTCTTACAGTAGGTAATATATTAAACTTTTCAAACTATGTCAGTTACATCTAATCTAACATACACAATATACCTATTTAATAATGTAGGTTATCTAACCTAAAGAGACCAGAAAAAGAGGCATTAGCATTGACGATGCAAGATCTAAATCTGTACCTATATACTATGTAGTATAAAAAAGTCGCGTCTGTATATCCGCTAACTCCTAAACTACGCAACGGATTTTGATACGGTTTTCACCATCAGTCAGACAATTTTTCACGGAAGGTATTATTATACATATATAAAATAAATACTAATAGCAACTGTGCAAAGCTGGAGGCGAGCCGTTAGTCTGTTATAAAATAAAGTCGCTGTTCACCACTGTCTTGTTTCTCCGTTAACTGATTTAACCACCCAACTGATTTTGATACACTAAGAAAGAGATAAACGAAGAAAGTTTCTATATGCACATAAATTTAAGTAAAAATTACACCCGTGCGAAGCCGAGGGCGGGTCGTTAGCTAGTATATTGCAAATGTTACTAAAATCATCACATATTAATGCAGCTCTTAAAATTATTCATGTTTAGAATGTTAATTAATTACGAATAATAAAACAAAATACGTAAGGTGCACCGGGGTTATTGCAACTAAAAAGAATAGGTTCTAATTTTGTCCGTGAGAAATTCAAACAAATTGAAGGCAAATTTGTTTTTTGAAAGATTAAAAAAGTTGGCCAATTATTATACATTTTATTACCGTTACCAATTAAAGGATTAATGTAATAAATAAATAACAGTTCTATAGTTTCTCCATTCAGACAGATAAAGTTGCATTAACCCCGATTAGGTGGTAAACGCTACTAATTCAAATGAAGTAAGTATGTAGTAAAGAATTATAATGTTTAAAATTTATTGAAACTTGCTAAAGTTACTACTTAATGGACTTTACTCTCTACGGCATCAGAGTTCTGTTGTGTATAAAAAGTTTTTGTACCAATTGTCGGGGTTATTGCAACTTTTTCACCTATATTAGTGTTGGAACATACACATAATCGACACATTAGTATTGGGACTTATTAAAGCTCATTGACTGGTAAAAATTATGACATTAAAACAAAATAATATAAAACAAAATAATACGCAACGAGACCAAACCTTTTGGAGCTTATTTTGTTTCAGGTCAAATCCAGATAAATTTATTTATTCACAGAAACAATCAACAGAATATAATTAATAATAATAATATAGTTAATCACTTTTAAATATATCGATACTCTAGTATCCTAGTACATCACGAGCGTTTCCGATTTCATACAAAATTGTAGGGGGCTATTGCAACTAACCTTAAAGTTGCAATAACTTCATGTGATTTTGCAGGGGTTAATGTAACTACATGCAAAACTTTAAGTAGATTCAATAAAGGTTGAAACAAATATATTAAAAACTACTTACGATTGTAAATAATCCTCCTTTACAATAATTCGACCAAAAATTAATAATTAAATAAAATTCTCAACACAATATGTGCGTTGTGTGTCCGTCAACAACTAAATCAAAATCGCGGTTTAAAAAAATGTTCTATAGGTCAAACAGTTTTTGTCCCAGTAACGTCATCTGTTAATTTTTTATGAGGCTAATGATTTAACATGAACACAATAAATAGCGCAGCTTGTAACTACAATTGTAATGGAGATAATTCAATAAGTTGCAATTACCCCACAGTTGCAATAACCCCGGTGTACCCTATAATCATCTCTAAATGGGCGTGAAATAGAAGAAAGTTAATTGTAGGCCATCATAGTTCATTGCACTTTAAACCAATTCATATTACATTTCAATTTACATACTCGTATCTCTTATCACAGGGACACACGAGTAATCGAATGTCGCATAGGCCAACGGCCATACCTTTAGATAATGTATAATAAATATTCAATAATGTATTTGTGTAACACAAAGGGACAGTGTGAAGTTTCGTAATAATGGTAATAGAGATATTTGTACCCAATTAAAATGATAAAGTTCGGGTCTGTTTTGTAATGGCATTTGGGCTGTCAACTTTTCTTATTTAATTTTAGTTCTATAATTTAATTTAGTATCTATGGTATCTATATATACTAATATTATAAAGAGGTAAATTATCTTCGAGGTAATCTTCGAAACAACTCATCCGATTTTAAAAATTCTTTCAACAATAGAATAGAATTTCAGGTTGGAAATAGGCTAAATATTTCACGCAGGTGAAGCCGCGGATACCAGCTATCTAAACATAAAGATCCAATTTATTTTTAAATGGCTGTCAGGCTACATATTTTGTCAGGGATTATATTTATTTTTTCAAACGTGGATGTAAAATTTTGTACATACCACTTTAACTTATGGATTACATGATCCATTAACTAGAATGTGTTCTAGATAATTATAAAGTAATTACTTGAAAAATACAAAACATTGACATCTTCTGCGTTACCTTGAAAACGTTTAAAAATAAATTGCTGAAACACTTCAAACTTTTTGATTTCTAAAAGTTGCGAATTCATGTTTACTAGTCTCATTTTATACTTTATTTAATTAGTTTATCGTTTCTTTGATTTAATTTTTTTTTTAAACGTACCTAATAGCGTAAGGTGTACCTGATTTTGTTTTTCAACTTATTTTGACACATTTTGTGGAAAAATTATCATATAACGATTTTCATTGTATGATACTAAACGCTAAATTACTATAATACTAAATTACGCCCTTTTATTTAATTTTTTAAGGTGAAATTTAGATTTATATATTATTATATACTATATTTAATAAAAAAATTAATTTAATTTATATACGATACTTATTTTATGTCAAACATTCCAAGTCGATAATCAAGACCACAACAGAACCAAATACTAATAACTGTAAATATAATCATAAACTAAAAATAATAATCATAAAAATTACACAAAAACAATTAATGAATATTAAAATTTGGAAAAGTTTAAAATACACAATGAGATCAGCAGCCTGTGTATTTAGCAACGTTTGTCTCATAATAAGACAGTCGGTCTTGTCCGCAATACACACCGCGTACACGACGCACCGTCGAAAGAGGATGACATAAAAGTCATCAATTCGTACATGCGCAAACATGCCAGAGGCCCTGCAGTCATTGTATTGGATTCGCAAATTAGAGCTTTTCATTGTAAAATTAAAAAAAAATCGAAAAGCTTATAAAATATTGTAGTTTAACAACAAAATCTGTTTTTTCTGATTTCAACCCAATTTCAAAGAAGAAAAGGCAGAATTTTTACTGCTGATTTCGAACAAGTATGTACGTCTATTTAGCCGGAAATGGAAGAAAGGGTGTTTCTTCTTATGTCTGATTTTTTTCTTCTTATGAATTGATATGCATACTAAACTAACTCATTGTTTACATTCTGTAGGTGTACCATTATTAATAGGTAAACAAATAAGTTATTTATTCTTTAACTTATTATATTTAATGATAATGATAATTTATTTTGTCAATTTTTGGATATCGTTGACGAGGGATGTAACGAACAGTTTGTGTGGTAACGTCGATAAGTACGTGACATCAACAAACCAAGTTTCAATAGCGACGCCTGTCTGCCACGAGGGTGACAAACAATACACCCTACCGACACTGAATACACCCCTAGTGATCTACTTCAGATTGATTCAATTTTTTTAAAGGCCTCATTTCACTTACTCTTTTGTTAGTTAATATCCGGAGTATCGATTTGATCAATAATTAATCTCCCTGTTATGTACCTACACTAGTGTTCTGTCACTGGTCGAATTTCCCTGTAGTAATGTTCGCCCACTGGATATTCGAAACTATTGCTTCGAGCATGGTGGAAAAAAATTAACAGCCAACATTATCCAACATTTTTTAACGATAACACTAAACTTCAATACTAAACAAAAAAAAAGAAAAAAAAAGAAAATTGGTTCACAAACAAATTGGACTTTATCAAAGGAAAGCAAATAGCGAGTTTATCTATCTATAATAAGTAGGCATGTATAGATAGATATATAAATGATAAATAAATATTTTTATTTTGATTTTTGATTTTATAGAAGATTGCGTTTGCGTTCTGCAATTGCAAACTAAATAGCCGTTTTGTTGGCATTTGGCAGTAGCTATCAAAATCGGTGAAGAGAATATCATCATAAAATATTAAGCATATTAAGCGCGTTTCGGTGCTAAGTATAAAGGATGGCACTCCTTCATCTAGCAAACTGCTCTTCGAGGGGGAAATCTTGCATTAGATACCCTATGTATCTACGCAGGCATCTCTGATGATGATCGTACCCAGGGCCATTACTCACATGATATGAATCCTCGACTCTTCGTATTATATTAAATTGTTTTAGCGTAGAATATGATCAAAGGCGTTATACATTTGCCTAATCGATCGAAGTCTTTTACGTCTCGCTATTAGCTATTACTAAAAGTCGTGTTATATGCACCTGTGGCTTAATTAAAACCGAACGTAAAGTTTAATAGGACCTAAAACCATCTGCATTATCTTTTGTCAGCACAACAAGATCATTCACATTATTGGCCATAAGAAAGAGTGACTACACATTGTCTTTGAAGAGACATTATTAACAGTTACGATATCTTGTTGCATGAGGTTAGCCGTAAAGTGGTGTTTCGCCTATGAATACTAAAATAGGAGAAAGATAAATCACAATTATGGTGTCGAAACGTTATTGTGTCCGTTTCGCTTACCCACCGATGATAAATCAGCTTGGTATTTACGAAACTTTCTATAGTTTAGGTATGGATGGATCGATGTTAAATGCCTCCTCATACAAATATTACAGAAGCTAAATCCAGTCTGATGATTGAGTAATATATTTTAACCAATAATAATTGTTTCCTCAACTCCAAAAATATTTTTATTTCTCCTAAACCTATTAAAACAATTTTATTTATACAATTTATTATGTAAATAAAATTTTATTTTAATATATTATTACATATATTAATATATTTTTATCATCATCATCAATATTATCTTAACCTGAAGACGTCCACTGCTGGGCATAGGCCCCATAGGCCAGACATAGACCCGGTCACAAGCAGCATGGATCGTCAGTCCATCTTATTTGATTTCCTACGCTGCCCTTACAGGTCCTTGGTCTCACCTCGAAACCTTCTAATTCATAATAACAATATGAAGGACAAAGCAAACAATTATTAAATAGACGCGGATTGATTTTAAATTATTTACGTATTAAAATTAAACACCCACAGAGAAGATGTTGTTTAGGGATGCCAGAGACCATTTCCCTATCCAATGTCTAATGCGTCATCATTAATCCTATTAAGGTTTGCACATTGCAAATGCACCTGTGCGGTTGCTAGTGTTAATAGGCAACGATAACCACCTAACATCAAGTAGACCGTCAGCCGTTAAAAAAAAATCTCTTTTTGTTACAAAACAATTTATGCAGAATGGTTTAACTACACTTTCTTAACGGTAGCGTAAGCTTATACCACCTCGGTTTTGCTAGTATTATGTTACAGACACGTGATACGAAGTCTAGATTGTTTCCTGTTCACATACTGGGTCACTTTGTACTGGTTTGTTTGCAAGCGAAGGGTTTTTTACCTATATATTTTACTAGCAATATCTAGATTCCTAATATTTTTTTACAGCACATGGTGAAGCCGGAAAGCACACCCACGTTAAGGTGTGGTACGTGTTTCCAACACATTATGTACTCCGTAATGTATACAATAAAATGTATATGTATGTAAAATGTATACAGTTCAACCTGTAAGGACATCAACTAATCTAAACGTGTGTAAAAACTATCAAAATAATATATTGAATTTTTTATTCAATATATTATAAAGAGTTTGGTTGAACGCGTTAATCTCAGGAACTACTAGTTCGAATTGAAAAATTCTTTTTGTGTTGGATAGATTTTGAACGCGGACGAAGTCGCGGGCACCAGCTAGTTTTTTATAAAATTTAATGATAGATGGCTATCGTCGCTTATTAACAGAAATAGGGTTTCAAATGCACTCTCGAACTTGATAGAAGGGGTATACGGAAATGGGCTCTGACATGCGTTACTGATCCACCGAAACACAGCAGCTCACGTGCTATTGTTTCATGTTGTAAAGGAGTGGTTAAAGAAGCAGACGAACTGCATTCTTTGTAATATTGTTTGAATGGAGATGATAGACTACACCTATTGTTATAGGAGATGTAACAGAAAGATAACTAGTAGCTTGGCAACAGCAGATTTGACGTCACATCCTCTATCTTTTTGTACAATTTATAATTACAACTAGAAAGAGCTGAAAAAAATGTATGTGTGTGTCAGCTCCGACGCACAACTGGAGTTTACTCATTACGAACGATTATAAAATACATTGTTCTTTTTTTAAATTAATATCAGCGCCATCTCTGTTCGCATTGATGTATTATTTAAATTCAATTAGTTTTCGCAAGGATGTATTATTACGTAACATATTCTAGTTTCAGTAATATTGTGTAGATGGTGCAATATCTCTGAAACTTCAGATATTCTAAAATATTCAAAAATAAAACGTAACGCATAAACATAACGCATTCGTGTAACAATTTTGATTTTACTCCCATAAATTTTCATACCACGGGCTTATATGTATATATATATGCAAATAGATTCTTAAGGAGTAAACTCCAAAAAATACATAGCCTCGAAATATGATTTTATTAACACAAATGGATTCGTCTGCGCATTTAGTTTAAATTGGGACTTAGGCGTCTAGTTTTTTATCTACTTGGTAAGACATCATGGATGGCAGGCAGGCTGATGGTCTACTTGATGGTAAAGCAACATTAGGAATCATGTAAGTGATGTGCCGACATTATTAGGATTGTTAAGGAACAAGATGAGATGATAGGAGATTGGGCTGTGACTACAACAGCATCGGTTATAACAAATAGACACTATGTGAATACGAAATTATTAGAGAAGCAATAAAAAAAATAATTAAAAATAATACTTCTCAACATAACATTAAAACACTTTTTAGCTTTCCAACTAACATTACATTAGACCTTTATTTTACCTCTAATTATACCTACCTACTTATTTATCGTGGAATATGATATACCGAGAGTGTTACAAAAGCAACCCAATTACCTATACCGTAAGGGTTATTTTTCAACTTTTTGTCTTCCTAGGAGAAAGTAGTAAAAAGCGAGGGTGTAATGGAAGGGAATAGTAATAAAAAGTTTTTTTATGAGGACAGTGCACCAGATCACAATAACCTGTCTGTAAAAGCGATGATTTGATTCGTTTAATTGCACTCTGTCTCAGCGTTTATGACTGATTACAATTCTTGCCGGGCTCTGGTCGAGTCATTTCAAAGTCAATAAAATGAGGTAATGGATTTCACGCTTGTGGAAAAAGCTTAAATCGTAAATACATTTAAATTCACTCGATGCTTGGTACATATATTATTTAGTTTGGAATATTCCAAAAGACACTCTGTGGTCTTAGCGTTTTGATAGACTTAATATAGAACCGTAATTTAACCCACTGTAAAATCAGTTGGGTTAAATTTACTGTATTGTAAAATATGTATATCTAACTGTACCTATCTCTCAATAAAGTACTCTGTCCGCTTCTGTCTGTTTCTCAGCTAAGTTCTCTTATACCAACCAAAGAAGTTACGTACAGTTTTCACTAATAGAAAAAGCGAAAAACGGAGGAGGTTTGTGTATATAATTTGTAGAAAAAAATTCGTCCGTGCGAAGTCGACATTGGGTTGTTAAGTACACTATACAATTCTTCTGACTTCATTCAAATTAAATAGTAAACTTGATTTAAAAATCAGAAAAATACCGTATTTTTTCTTTTCTCATCCAATTTGAATGGAGTCTATCTTTACAGATGTTATAAAAATTTGTATATTTTTATAGCGTAATCTTTAAAACTATACTACACTGATTAATCATAAAATTTTTTTTAATAATATGTAGATAGCTGCGATATTCCAAAGTAATTCCAGAGTTCATAACAATTTAGACGAAGTCGCAAGCACAAGCAATATTCGTCATAATTATTTATCAAAAAATCCGAAATGACTCAATAATACACTCTATAACCTTGTAAAAAAGATTATACATTGGTAACTCGTCAGAGAATTTTCTCATTGTTAAATATAAAATTTTAATTTTACAAAATAAATTTTTCTCTTCGTACTTTCTACATTGTATTGTAATATAAGTAGTGAGTATTGACATACCTGCATAAATAACAATGCGAACGTGTGAACGCTTCATATTTCGCCTTACCTACATGCGAGTGCCAAGTCAGGTGTTTTTCTGTGTTGCATTGGTAGCATTTCATACTGACAACGAGCACAGCTTTGATTAGGTTCGTGTTGTTTTATGAGAAAGTCTTCTTGGAAATATAAGGCTTTGTGTTGTCGGTTATGAGCGGCAGCGACTTTTGAGATCATCAACATTAGATAAGTATTTAATGTATTTATGGAAAATTATAATCTTATCGTCAGTTACTTTTTCGATATAAATAGTTTGAAAATCATTACTCAACATTTTTAATAACATTTATAAATAACTATAGCGACATACTCCCGGCTTCGCACGGGTGCATTTAATTTATATATATATATATATATAAACATTCCTCGTTTAACTCTCTTTCCATTAGTAAAAACCGCATAAAAATCCGTTGCGTAGATAAATATCTAAGCTTACAATTCAAAGGGACAGACGGTGGAAAGCGACTTTATTTTATACTAGCTGGTGCTCGCGACTTCGTCCGCGATGAAAATTAAAAAAAAAAGTAATATTACGCTTAACCTTGTGTTGTTATAACACTTTGGCCAGGCGTTAGTTTTTTATTTTTATTTATCCCTCAGGAATAGTCTTTTTTTTTCTGGATGAAAGGTACCCTATGTCCTTTCTGGTGTCCCAGACAATGTGTATGCAAAATTTCATGGTGATCGGTTCAGTAGTTTTTGCGTGAAAGAGTTACAAACATCCGTACATCCAAACATACTTTCGCATTTATAATTGTTGACGACCTTTTTTATACCACTGGCTTTTTTTGTATTTTTTATATTCTAATTGTCAATTTTTATAATTTTCTACAGTTTTTGTCATTAGCGTAAGATTTTCGGACTAAATACATTCGTCTTGACCTAAAACCATCTTTTCTCTTCCTCCGCCCATATTTAGCCTTTAACAATAATATTTATAATATTAGTATAGACTAAGTATGTAAAGATTTAGTTAGATTCCGCTACAGCTTCTTATTCGTTCCACAACCTCCATTGTGCGACTGAAATGAAATGCGATGCGTGAGATAATGTGACTGCAGGCAGGTACACATGTGTCTGCAATACGTGTGTGTTCATAAAACAATCATATTTATGTACACTCAACTACACGTTTCATACTACTATAGTTGTTCCTCACGGCGGCTATCACGCCATCTATCGAACAACATCAAATGTGGAGAATTGAATTATTTCCCACGGGAATAGTGAAACACTGTGCAAGCAGTTGAATGAATTTAATTACATACATATATAATTCCTGAAGAGCATTAAATATCATATTAATCGATATTTTTGTGTATTAGTTAGTTTCTGTGTATTATGAATTAAAGTCCAGTACATATGTAGGTAAGTATAGTATTATATTATGTATTATATATTTTCTATAGTATTTTTTTTAATGTCCACACGTGACGGCCTTTAAGGAAATAAATATAATATAGTAATATACTATATGTATTATTGTATATTATATTAAGATAGTAGTACTACATCGATGTTGTACAGTTATCACTGTTGTTAGGCAAAATATATATTTTAGCATCTTGCACCGTGTGTAGTATAATTACTAATAATATATCCATGTACTACGTCTGCCCTAGGCTTTAGTAGTGACAGGGTATTGGCGTTTTCATAAATTAGGCAGCTTATCTGGCGAGTTACCAACCCCTTACATAAAACCACTGTGAATGAGTTTACAATGACCGCAATCGCTAGCGAGAGCATAAAATATTTATATGGAAAATTTGACATTGACAGTTGACAGTTGACAGTTTTTCATATAAATGTTTTACCCTCTCGTACTGTATATTGTAAAGGTACTGCATATTGTTGTGTTTCGCTGAGTGAGTGAGTGATCAGAGCCCATTTTCCTAATTTTATCGCACTAAGGTTGGCTACGCAGTTGCAGCATCTAAGTAATACTTGTGTTAATAAGCCACTTTTTTTTTGTCCTACCGGCTAGGATTCCTCTAATATCTGATCGTATCGTAACTTACCAATACGCCACTTAGGTGAATTCACGACGTAGCTCTGGGCACAGGTAGTATAAGTACATTATTATAGTGCATAAGTTCATTGAGTACCTACAGTTATGTTTTGGCATAAAATGCAAACAAAGTTCATAGCACATGCATTTTCTATTTGTCTTTTGTTCCAAAATGACACAGTTAAGTAAACAGTTTGCTATGTTCATATCATGAAACAATAGTTAGCATATCTTCAAAAATAGTACCAAACTACCGAAAGGAACAGGTCTATTATTAAATGATGCATAAACGCACTGTATAAAGACAGATTGTTTAGACAAGTTCGGCCCAGTTGTACAAACAGTTTCCAATTTACATAGACTCCTAATTCCAATGAAATTATGCGTGTGCAAAGTTCTTATTACAGTAGACACTGTTAAGTAGATCTCGCGTTTATTGAAACATCTTTGGCAGCGTAGTTCTAATTATAATGGTAAAATGGGCCAGTTTACAATGATCTCTGTTTGATATATAAACATCTGAAAGCGAGGTCTCATAAAAGTAGATTCTCTGGGTATATATAAGTAGTGTGAGACTGTTTAACTCGAATAAAGAACGGTACTTATTGCATGGGAAATGTCTTGTTTTCATACTTACATTATTATTGTCACAATGAACAAAAGAGAGATAATCAGATATATGCCTTTTTACGTGCTTGTTAAGGTCTAAACGGTAATTAACAAGGTGTTAGCCTACATTCTTCATACGAACATACTGAACTTCAAAAGATGTCGCTTATTGCGGGAAATAGTATAAAACCAGTATTAGTCAGATGGTTACCTTTCGTTTATTTATGTAGGTGTTTACATAGGTATATATAACACCAGAGAAGATACAAGTTGGCTGCGGTCTTTGAAAGAATGAAGTTTCAAAAGCCAACAGCACAGGCGATTTAACCAGTTTGAAACAGCATACTTAATAGTATTAAGTATGCTGCTAGTAAACATTATTTTAACTGTTGTAGGAAAAACGATGATAACTTATAAATAATATATGTATATTGTAAAAAATTATGTATAATGACTGTTTGTTTCCTGAATAATAAGAAAAAATAAGTAGATATATATTCAATATAAGTAATTAACTTAGCGACCCTCCTCGGGCTTTAACATTGAACGGATTAATTTTTTCTGCAATTTTACACAATCTTTCCTTGTTTATAGCTAATAACATTTAATGCCTATTTAAGTAAAAAATAATAATAATCGGTGTATCCTTAAACAGTAACCTCAATTTAAGCTGACTCTAATTTACGCTGTAAGCGAATTCTAGCATTTCAATATTCCCGTGGTCAGATATTATTATTTTGTCATCATCAGAAAATCAGTATTTGCCATCTTGTGAATGAATTTCAATGATTTATAAAACACTAAAAGTATACAAATAAAAAGCAAGCTCATATGAAAATACTTAAAAAGTAAAATAAATAAGAGACATTTTATGCACATCGTAAACACAAGAAACACCTTTTACAGGTAAAAGTAATTTTAAGAATGCATGTAATTTTCACACTGTTTTGTACATTAAGGAAGTCATCGTTGACATCGGTCAATCTATAATTTCGATTACGGTAATCAAAAAACGTATCAACCGGTTGACTCGGCATAAAGTACATTAAATTTCCGCGTGCATTAAAATTTGCTTTTTAATTAAATGCGCACGTAAAAACGAGCATAAAAAACGTACGAGTATGCAAAAAAAAAACTGGTTGGCGCCACCGACGGCGTAGCGTTAAAATGACTAAAAAAAGAACTAAATAAAGAAGTGATTATTAATCCTGGGTAGCCATACAGAAACCGGAATAGAGGACGCCTTAATAAGTTGAGCGAGACTGTTGTGACAACACGTCAGGCAATTTAAAGACCAATAGCTTTCTTTGAAATATTAGCGGACATTTTTGTCGCTACGTTGTTGTTAAATTGTTTGTACTCGAAATTGGGTAAAGTTACATTAAGTGTATTTATATGAATTAGTTACTAAAGACTTACCAACTAATACCAACACGTAGACCAGCCTGCATGCCTCAATAATATATATATTTATGCCTCATTTATGCCTCAATCTATATGAAGAATATTCTGCTTAAAATTTGTTAATATTTATTTTATTAGTAACAGTTAACAGTATGTGTACAGAGAGCTAAAGCACAGAACTAGTGGAAATAAGACATACTTAGGCTCGAGTTCACCAACAGACGGTTATTTTTAAACAGCTGTTTAAAATTTAAACAGCCGTTTAATAATATTTTGTTGTTCAAAATCGCTAAAATGCAGGTTAAACGCCCTAAACATCTGATTAACTTAATGATTAACCTGATGTTTAGGGCGTTTAACCCGCAGTTTAGCGATGGTGATCAACAAAATATCATTAAACGGCTGTTTAAATTTTAATCAGCTGTTTAAAAATAACCGTCGTTGGTGAAGTCGAGCCTTAGAAAGTTAAATGGAATAGAGCTGGTTATGTGATGAGACGGAATGATATCAGATGATAGTAAGACGCAAGCGAGGCAAACCATGTCAATGGTGGCGCCAGAGATATATTAAACAAGAAAAGATGCGCCCTTACTTTACTACCAGTGACAAAAAAAGGTCCTCCTTCATATGCACATCTACTAAAAATAATTTGTTTTCGTTGCCATCTTAATACTTTTTTAATTCTTATTTGCGTATTCTGTTATTGTAAAGTGTTCATTGGTTAGAGTGGTCGGGACGTGTGTACGACAGAGTTGTCAAACTCCGACTGACACGTCAAGAAAGCCAACGTATCCGTGCGGATACATTGCGAAGGCGTCATTTACATTGCTTGAGGGCGCATCCTCTTGTTTAATATATCACTGGGTGGCGCACGTAGTAGCAATTCCACGAACTGGACGTGCTATAGACGCGCTTGGATACAGATAAAGATGCATGGAAGATCTTTGCCCTACAATGAGTTTATCAACAATAATCAAACTTTGTTCGTAGTATCTGTAAGATAGATGGGCTTAAATGAATAAATAAAAAAGTGCTGAGCAGCGTGGTCACCTCTGGCATACAGTGGATGAGTCATAATATCCTCCGGCTAATACGTTGTAGCCGGCGCTTATTTGTCGACGCTCTGAGTTGAGAGCATCCCGGAATCTCGATAAAATGTATTACAATACGCGGTAATTACATGTTGGACATCATTATCTTTAATCTTAGTTTGTTTCTGGTTAAAGCGAGACATGTCTACGTAGTTAAACTTACTCTTCCTTTTAAAATAGAATCTTTAGCTAAAGTAGCATCTTATGGTATATCTGATTATAGCACTGGGTACAAATTCTGTAGAATGTAAAGCAGCAATATCAATACTTCTAAGACAATCCGTTTATAATATTTTGTTCTTTCCTAATCTTGTCTTTCATCAAGTGTTTTATTTTGTAAGACATTGTATGACGGAGCATTTACACCATCATCAAAAATTTCCACGAAAGCGATATGCAAGTCTTTAACTTGTATTGTACACAGAATTTAAACTTAAGACGAAGATATTGTTTTCTTCTGGGGTGGAATGTTATACCCAAATAAATATTTTAACATTTATAAAATAATATTTGTGTAGTGGTGGCACTGGCAGGGCACACTGCGATCTGTATTTTAAAATTATTATTATTATTAAAAATAGGTTTGTTCTTGACCAGCATCTAGCCGTGCAACAAAGCAGAGGCCGACGATGGATCGAGCTCACCCAGAAGATGCGTATTCACTCGAACTTTAAAAATATTTGGGTTATATGAGCTTGGAAACACAGACGGGAGTTCCAATCCTTGGCAGTCCACATTATAAAGGATGTTTTATAATGCGCTTGGTCCAAAATGTTTTAAAATACTGTAATAAACAGGAAAACGCCCCCTTATAGAAGACCACCGGGAAACAACAACACGAGTGCAGTATTATTTCGTTGAATGAGTGAAAGATTCCAATCTAATATCTTCTTTTTTTATCTAATCCCCTTCTTTGCCTCATCCTGTCAGGTGGGCAGAGCTATTGCAATGCCTGTGGCATTTCTTGTATTATATACAAATATTGCATTCATATATTGAACTTCGCTTCGCTGCAACTGTGCAATAATGATTCAATTCGGGTCTCGAATCGTGATTTTCCAGATTTAAAACTACATTTCTTCAAATTTTTTTTTATTAGCCATAATATTCATATATCCTATTTAACTTTGTTGTTATTCAAGGTTTTAAAATGCGCAATAAAACAGATGCAAACATTTATTGACCTTCAACTTATTACAGTATTGTGCGAATTTTTACGATGTGTTTTCGAATCTTGTTTTGATACTATTAACATAAATAATTTTTAGACAACATATCTGTAATAGTTTATTTTATTTTGTTGGACTAAGTATATGTTTGAATTTTTATTTATTATTACTTAGTACATTTTGTCTAATAACTAGTAATATTTAGTCGGTATTGCTTTGTTTCTTCCCATTGAATATTCAAATTACACTAAGAATCTGCTATCTTGGAACAGATTGTTATTACAAATGACAGTTAATTTTAAATCTCAGGTATATATGCCTCAGGACTCGAGGTGCATTATATTACTATGGACAGACAGACAGGTTACTAAATAAGAAGTCGTCTGTACCATATCGTCAGTCAAAAGAGTGCCAAAGATGCTGTCAAGCACGTTGGAATCAGTAAGATATTGTTAAGAAAGTAACTGGTGTTAGTTTCCTAAAAATATCTTACTTCCACGTCAAACGTTAAGCACAATGGAATAGTTCTGTGACATCTATACAATTATTATATTACCTTAGCTGCCGAATTTTTGATTCCGGAACGCTGTCTTGTCGCCTCAAATCTTGCCATTGAAAATGTACTGGATGTCCAACTCTTTGATACAAATCACAATGAATTAGCGTTATTTATTTAACTCAATGTGTTAGTTAAACAAAGAGGCGGCAGTTTAAATTAATTACGCTCTTTGTACACACGCGAACATACGAAGTATTCTTTTCTTTACATAACATCATTAATTCAAAGGCAACCTTGCTTGTAACCTGTTATGTTTTATTTTTCTAAGACGAGATTCTACCGTGTTCCTTTTATGGTATCACGGTGCGTTCACTCCGGCCAGTATCTCGTTTGTCGCCTTGTGTAGGTCAGCCGAGGTGCGCTTCCAGATAGGTAATTGAGGCAAGTTATAAATTGCTATAGTGAAATATTAAGAGGTAATGCTGTTGAATTATTACATTACATTATTATCTGCATTGCGATAAGGTATTTTTTTTTTTACATAAAGCAAGTACTTAGCTTGCAGCACGAATAAAATTATTTCTGATAATTATATATACCTTTCTAGTTTAACAAACATTCTATTAGAGAAAACCGTATCAAAATTAGTCGGGTGGTTTAGAAGAAGTTAGAGGAGAAACATACATAACAGGCGGACAGAGAATTTATTTTATTTTATACATCAGTTTATATATAAAACATAGACGATAAATTAAAATTAATAAAATCTATCACTTATTTTTAATTAAACTCAATTAAAAATGTACCATTTTATAAGTATTTGTTGTTAATATGACTAGAATTAAATATTAAAGGGATTTTTTATTACGATAATAATTACTAGTAACCGCATTGTAATATCTTTGGCTCATTATAATCTAACTAAGTAATAGTGATTAATATAGCAGTAAATCTGATCCATAGTCGGGTGCCGGCGAATGATTAACGTCCGTGGGAATGCGCTATACTCATCCCTGAGAATCGATTCTTGTATCGAATAAAACATCGATTTTAACTCTGATTGCAACTTTCGAGAATCGAATGGCGCATCAGTTTCTGTTGCTCCGTGATTACTGAAGTCGTGAGCGGGTAATGCTTGCCAATTTAACCGGCAATTGTTTCCTGGTTTTCGACCTAGTCAGTCGGCCATCTTTTACTAGATAATAGTGTTCAGCTTCCCCGTTTCTGTAATTCGTAATTACAACATATCACTTTACACTTGAAACGTATTAATTCATTTCTACAGATTATTTTGTCTTAAATAAAATATGTATTTTTTACAAAAAGATTTCAAGACAGCGTAACTAAGGACTGAAGATAAGTCTCTATAAACAATACAAAGCCGTCTTCAACTAACCCACTCTCTTACAGAGAGACCATCAGTGCCCAATTCTTATTCCTTATCATTTATTAATTGTATTATATCATTGTCTGCAGCACAGTTGCAACTTCAATAGTTAGTTACCTACCTTAAAATTATAAAAAACCGTTTCTATTGAAAAATTATGAAGAGACTTTAGTCCAGCAGTAGACGTCTTCAGACAGAATTGAGTCTCCTTAAGAAAACTGTACTAATGACTACAAAGTTACTTCGTGCTATGAAATATTTTTTAACGGTTGGAATGTAAAGCGAGTCGATATTTAAACATTAATCATGGGAAAAATTTAATAAACAAAAAAAAAAAAATCTTCGTTGCGGCTTTTATCGCGTGAAGAAAATCAGTATTGCTTTAAAAGTACTCTAAAGAAATAATCTTCTTATCGATTTATAATTTATAAACTCTTAATCAAAACAGACAAATCCCTTACATTGCTTAACATTCTTAACAATATTTTGACGGCTTTGTTATACGATTATTTCATTCACGCCTCTCGTAACAGTTCAATTATATTTATCTTTATTTAATACCATGTTTTATTCCATTCTAATTTGAGTTTTATCTTAATGAAATTAAGATTTATTCGAGCATTACACATCCGATGAAATGTTTACGGCTGCCATTCGTCATTTACACGATTGGTCACAGGTCATAGAGACCAATTTTAAATTAGGAATCGAATCGTACGAACCTTTGTATATTTTACAATACTTTCAGAAACATTTTTAAATTCACACACAATTCACACATATAAAAAAATCAGTGTTATAGCTACTTTTAGTACTATTACTTATTCTCTCGGTGCTTTTATCCCCATTACTTGGATAAAGTGCATTACCCTCGTCGTCAGCCTGTATGTCACCCTTTATAATAATAAAAAATGTTAAATATTGATTCTACAATATAATATAACCAGAACATCAGATGTTATATTCAATATTAATTATCAATTTAAAATAGTTCCATCAATCAATTAAGTATAATTATGATAATAATATAAGTAATTATTGTACAAATAGTTTTTTGTCTATGCGTTTGTGCACATCTCAGAAACAGCTTAACCTTTTCGAATGCGGTTTTCACTACTAGCAAGCTTTCCGTAATTTTTAGTATTTGTTTCATTCCAATTGGTTTAAAAATAAAAAAGTTACGCACGCATGCGCATAAGATATTTGGTCTAATTTATTGTGCTTTAAACAACTCGACTGCAGAAATATCATTAGTTTCTTTAATAAAAAATAAAATAGCGAAATAACTTTAAACATATTATAGAAAAATATAGTTTTAATAGTCTAATGTCTGTTTATATTGCATACGTCACCGCGGGCTAAACCTTGTACAGTAATACTAGGCCGTGTAGTAATCTGTAAAATTTATTATAGCCAGCATCGTAGCTCTGATAAATGCATGTAATCTTAGAATTAATTCAAGCACTAACCATTTTATTTCTGGCTTGCAACATGCAACTTAATTATTTTGATATATGTTCTGAGCAATTATTTTTATTTGTATTTTTAAAGGCACGTTCTTTTCAGTGTACCTAGTAACAGTTCACTTAACAGATTAAGTAGTTGGTATTTAATGTGAATAAGTAATTTTAGAATTTGATAGTGAGAGAGCATTTTATATATTTCTTTTTAAATAAAATTTGGCACACACAGTAAGTACAAGTCGAATGAATATGAAATATGTAGTATAAATACCTTTAAAATAAAACATAGCAAATAAGAACACAATATAAATAATATTTGACAGGCAAAAAGACACAGTATGGAAGTTGACCCATTGGGGTCACCATGACCCAAACTCAGCGGGATACCGAAATGTATATTCGATGGCGTTTGCTGGAAAACGACTTAGGACACTCCCATAAAGTTTATCTTTCTTTCTCTTTTATCTTATTGTAGCATATTTTTATAAGAATTTGTCATCGATAAATTCAAAATGAATGAATTTTAATAAGTATAACTTGTGTGTGTAGTACACGCTTAAAATCTCTATGTGAGTCGGACAAGAATATTTGTTTGAAAAATTTATAAGTCCTTCATTATTATGGTTATTTTATAGTTTCCGCTTTTCACACAATATTCATGATTCTGATTTATAAAAAAAAAAATATTTTGATAATTATACCTACTTACCAACTTTTTAATTAATAGAATAGGTAACCTAACTTGAAATTAAACATCAAATCCCTGTATTATCAAGAATTGATGTGTTAATATTAAAGAAAACAATAATAATATGAGACTCATTATTATTTTTTATAAGTATATGAATAATTAAAAGACAATAACTTATAAATTTAATAAAGCCTATCAACGATCTCTGTGACGTGGTAAAATGAATCGATTTGTCGACAAACAAAATCGATGCACAGCAAGATAAGATCGCAGTAATTTTGAGTCCGTATCTTGACTATCGGGTGATGACCCTATCAAATGATGTATGACGCTCATTTAAGCCCAACCGTAATATTCATGTGACAGACAGACAAAAGGGCTGCGAGCGGTGATTGTTTTTTGCTGTTTCTGAGAATAATTAGAGAAAAAGAACAGGTTACTTGTTAAGTTTTTTAAGATACATAGACTATATTAATAGGTAGATACACTTTTGATAAGGTTTTAAGAGTTTTATTTTATTTGAACCATTCGAAACATTCAATAAAGTTTAGGCATGTATTAATACTAACGTCTCGCTCCCAGCTTCACACGGATTTGGATCTTTACGAGTAGAATATAAGCATATTACTAGTATATTAAAGATAAAAAGTTTAATAAGATCAGCCGATGTATTGGTATTCCTCTGTATCTTTTAATCAAACTATTTACTTCTATGGAACTTCTAATAGAAATACGAGACGCTGCAATTGCAATGTCGTGCGAAGTCGGGAGCGAGTCGCTAGTAATCTATATTTTATATAATATTCGTTACATTGTTTGCACATTGATTAATTACTTTTTTTTTTTTTTTGTTTCAGGTAATAATCGTATACAAAGGAACAAATATCAAATTTATAGGTATTTGCTTTTCGATCAGTTCATTGGAGGCTGTTACGTCAAAGTTTTGACATACTTGGGTAGTATTAGGGTATATTAATCAGGTTACTTTGTCTTGTCTTTGTTCGAATCATAACTAAGTATCTGGCGACAGTAATCAGCCCCTTAACAGCATGAGTATTTTTGTGAATGAGTAAGAGATCCTGAATGAGTAAGAGATCAGTCCATTCATCTGTTATTCTTTATCCTGTCAATGTAGGCAGCGCTCTTGTATCCCTCTTGGTTATGTTTATAGACGAAGGTAGCCAGTCGCCTACCATATAACAATAGGTATACCTACCATATGTCAATCGTCATGCATTTGGGATATAGGATATTATAAAAAACTTATACCAGATAGATGTCACCAGAGTTTTCGATTAGCGGTCATTCTTGGTGAGTCATTCTTGTAATTAAAAAAAAAAGGAATGTGGTGCTTGAGAATTTGGACTTTACACGCACCGAATAATGTTCTTTTTCTATGTGAAAAAATTGTATTCGTGTCTTGTTTGCGCGTTTTTTTAATTGAGCCTACATACATTCAATACCTAGTCTATAGTTTATCTAGAATCAATACCTAGTTTTCTTTTTGTTAAATGATTTAACGATAGAAACTTTAGAAACAAGCGATAGAAAACACAGTTAAATATGTTTTTAGAAAACAGACACTGAGTATAACAGTAAGCATTAAATTAAGAAAAAGACGAGTCCAACTAAATCATGGCGATTTTAAATGATTTATTTATGTGTGATTTTTTTCTGGATCTAATTATAATTTTACACTATTCGCACTATTTAGGTAAATGCGAAAGTAACTTTCAATTTTATTTGGCTTTATCTATTAATATCGTATTTATGACTAAACCTGTATTATGTTTGTGTTAGAAACAGACATGTAAAGTCACAAGCTTACTCTTTAAGACACAAGTCTGTGTTTTCATCGCAAAAAAGTCTCAATTTGTAGCGAAACCCATTTTATTCTGGCTGTGAACATTTCGACATACTCTAGCTTAAAAAATGGCTTGTTGAACAGAGCAAGTTCATAGCGAAGCAGCGCGCCTTCGTATTATAAATGTTTATTAGTTCGTTTATTCCTCAATAACGCAAATACGGCTGAACGGATTGCAATGAAATTTAGCACACAGATAGTTTATTGCCTGGATTAACACAATAAAGGATACTTTTTATCCTGGAAAAATGTTAGGTTCCTGTTGGATTTTCTAAAAACGAACAGCTAGTTCTCTATAAGGTCCAGATTAGATCCTCATAGAGTACTGACCTCAACTCGGAGCTGACGCGACAAAGTACCTAAATACTAACTAGATTCATTTGACAAATTGCTGCGTTGACCTAGAGGTCAGTAGCTTTAAAATTTTGAAAAATTCGCACAACAATTATTATGCATTCAATAAAAAAAGCTAACACAATAACTTCACAGTAATGTGAAATTTTACAAAAGATTTGCAGGAAACGGTCATTACAGAGGGTTTAATTGAAACCAGCGGTCTGTTAAGATAGCAGGGCAGATAACAGCATTGTTATGAGTATAAAAATTAAATTTTAAAATTTATGAACTGTAATAATTGGTGCGGAACTATCAATGGATCTTGTTTAGTTAAAATATTAATAACGGCGTAAATTTTAAAATCAATATGTGACTAAAATAAGATGTATTTTTACTAGCGATCCACATGCAATTCGTAAACATGCAATTTTATTCTACAAATTATATTTACAAACCTCGTTTATCGTAAAAACTGTATCAAAAATCATTGGATGGTTTAGAACAAGTTAAAGTTTAGAAGAACCTAATTAGGGATGTTTTACATAAAACATAATAAGGTATTTACATACTTAATGTACAACTTTCACAAATGTTATTATCGTTCAATTATGTATGTACTTGTGATGTTTGTACAATAAGTTTTGTTAAATTTTCAAGAGAGCATTTATTTTTTCAATTGGTCCTAAAATGTAATATTCGTTTCTCGAGCCTCGTTTGAGTCTTGTCTGATTTAATTATCACTGAACAATAAATACCTATTCATTTCTTTAGTAAATTACATATAAATTATTTATTAAATAATCTAAAGTATTCAGCAAACGCATATATAGTCCGTATTTTACTAATGTTTTATTTTGCAAAACTATCTTGAATTGTATTTTTCTTTAAATGAAATTTCATAAATAATACATCCTATAAATCGTTAATTAAACTACTTTAATTTATTAGTAAACTTAATTTAATTTTTTATATGTATAATTAGTTTTAAAAACTACAAACATTGGTTTAGTAGAGGTTTCGCACAATTTTGTTTCGTACGAATTGTGCGAAGAAGTGACTTTAAAATTAAATATATTTTTAGTCGTCGTACGAAACAAAATTGTGCGAAACCTCTACTAAACCCAAACATTTTGTTTACTAAATAAGACATGTAATAAAGGCACTCCACTCGCTTTCTTTTCTGCGATTTGTATCGAATGCGGTGCGCCTTGTAATATTCGATATCAATGCCTCCGTGAAAGTAATTACAAATGATATGCAAAACGAGACGGCCCTTTGTAATAATACAGTGTATTATGCTTTGTGAATAGTTTATTAGTAACTGTGAGTAGTAGTTAGTCGTGTTTGTTAAAAGTTCCCACGATGCAATGTTCTCTTTTCGGTCTGAGTTCGCGTTGTCCTTGCTACTGGAATTAAACAACATTTTATCTGTTTATCTACATCAACTGGCATATTATTAAACACAGTTACTTTTAACACACTCATCTTATTAAACTCAACACTTTTGACTACTTGTAAAGTGTCTTAGACACTTAATCTAGTCGTTGTTTTTGTAATCTTTGTATCCTTTAATCGCCAGAGTCAGATTTATCCGACAATTATTTTCGTGTCCATTTCGCCAGAGCCTTATACATATATACGACAAATTCCTCTACTTATATTATACAGTATAATGCTAAATCATTGCGTTGCTTTCTCTTGGAAAAAACAATATTTACGAGCCAGCGACAACTCCCACAAAACCAATCGACTAAAGGGTTAAAATCTGGCATTTTCATATTTCGAAACCGACACATGACAATCTTACAATAATAAAATGCAATTAAGATGAAGCTGAAGTCAGGAAATGCGCACAAAAAGAATGGACAGGAAATGCGTTGGCAGGTGCGTGTCGTCTCCGTCCATTTTGTAACACGACTATTATATAGTCTTTACAAAATAATTTACATCAAAGAGTGCGCGACATATATTTTTATAACACAATATATTATTTTATACTTTTGCAATTTCATTAATTTTTCTAAACACGTGTATTTAGAATGCTTTTATGTTTCTATTTTAGTTCTATTTATAAATATAGACACGATACTAAATTTTTAAGCATATTTGATATAAATCTTAAAATTAATATGTACATAATGAATCTATACTTCTAAACTAATATTATAAAGAGAAAAGTTATAAATATAAATTATATACAAATTAATATATACAAAATTTAAAAACTAACTAATTATTTTCAAAAATACTTATAAATAATTTAAATCTATTAAGCCGTTGGTAGACGGAAAAGTGGTCAGAATGCTGGCGGCATTGCTTTATGTATGTGTATGCAAAATTTCATGGTGATCCGTTCAGTAGTTTTTGCGTGAAAGAGTTATAAACATCCAAACATACTTTCGCATTTATAATATTAGTATAGATATGGAATATAAATAATAGTATATAAAGCTAGAATTGAACAATGATACAAATATACAACTTCTGTATATCGGCACCAAATTACTTTATATGAAAGTAATTAATCTGAATGGAGTTTCTTTAAAAACGGTTTTCGCTAAAAACAACATGTTTCTTTATACCGCTTAAAAGTTGGTCTTTTATGGAGTCTCAAGATTCACGACAGCATATGGTGTGACACAAAAAACGGTCCGATCAGCAAACAGGTGGCGTGCTGGGCTCGTGCTACGCGGACTTTAACGGTGCCTTTTTATGCTTATACTCGTATTGCTGGTTCAGCGTACATTACATACATATGCGCTTATATGTACCTACATATAAATAAATTAGGACTGTTTCTTTGTGTAAATTTTAAAAGAGAAATTTACAATTATGTACATTAGTTTTAAATAGTTTACTTCTATTGGTAAATTACAATTGCCTGGTCGATTATATCGATAAATTATTGTTAATCTAGGACACTATTATATTAAAGCTGAAGAGATTATTTCTTTGTTTGTTTAGTTGAACATGAAAAAAATCTGGAACTAGTAGTCAGAATTAAAAAAATTCTTTAATTCTGACTTGAGGAAAGTCTCTTGAGGAGGAGGCTCATTTATATTTACAATCACGCAATGGCCATAAGAAGCAGAGCAAAAGGCAGCCTTTTGTCCCTATTCCTGTGCTATTAGAACATATTTTGGCAGGATACTTTTTAAATGTTGTTAATTCTCTTTTGAAACAGTTTTCTATTGTTTTTCAAAAAATAATCTATACTATTTCTTATCTTAGTAAACCATAAATGGTTATAACCTAAATCTATTTCATTAATCGATAAAATTTTCGATTACAATTATCAAAGTTAACTTTATTTTAATAAACAATACAATTGACCACTGTGTTTACACACGAAATATAATCAAAAACACGTGTTCAAAAATAATCTAATATAATTTCACACACGAAGACGCAGGCGCACCTTTATAGAGAAAATTAAAATGAAATGTTATGTTGCGTTCAGCCTCATTATGTAAACACCTGTTACGCCGCTTAATAACACTATTAAAGCTTTTAAACTATTAAAACAGTTATCGTATATCATTTTTGTTCCGCTACGCACCTGTCGGAGCTTTTAAATCAATCAGCAACGAATGCGGCGAATATGCAGGTGACTGACGCGAGCAAAAAAAGTACTGACCTGACTGGCTACTTTGGAGCTTTGTACTCATACTTTTTTTTTCATTGTTACATAATGATAGATTTGTCTCAAGCAAAGGAAGATAATATAAATACGAGTAACCCGATTCTATTTGAATTTTAAATAAATTAATAATCAATTTCAAACTAAAAAATTAACGTCACTATACTTTTTATAATTAAGCTCAAAATCTGTTCTATGGTTGTGTTTTAGGTCCTCTTACATTTTAATAAAAACTTTACAATTACATATTTACGAGTGCATTGGTCGAGAGATTAAAGTGTTAACGCTCTGAATTAGGGGCCTGGGTTCGATACAGGGCAGCGATGTATTTGGCTTAGGTAATAGTAATAATTTATTTTCAATAAATTATATTTCTAATAGTAATCTATTCACAAATAACATGAATTGACAAGTAAAATAACTTCCTCGGTTTGAGTGAAATATTAAACATTTCGCGTATTCTGAAACCTTTAACCAAACTTAATGGATTCTGAACGGCATTCTCTTAGAATTCCGTGGCTCGAAGGCCCTTTGTTGAGGTCAAACGCATTCAAAACATGACAATGGTGGTTTAACGGCTTCACGATTAACTAGACGAGACACAGTCATTTGGTAACTTTTTCCACTTTTTAAAAATATTTATGAATAATTTTAAGCTGTCAAAACTACTGTTGAACAGTTAAACAATCGTCATATATACAAAGTAGAAAACTTACCGGTATATCGGCTGGTTGGGAATACTAGGTTGTGCATTCAAAAAATTGAACGCAAATAAAACACTTTTCTGTGAGTAATATTTTTTGCCACTTGCTTGGATATCGCTTTATTATTCAAAAAAAGTTATGATACTTCATTTGCGCAAGCTTAGCTGAAAACTTTTTTTTAGCTAAGCTTAGAAACCAAAGGAAAAGTTGGTCAAGTATTTGTAATAATGAATCGTTCTCAACATTATCTAAAGGCTTATCCAGTATAAGTAAGTGTTAGTGCAGGATCGCTTGGTGCAGAGCACGCACTTGACCCGGCTGACTTGGACCCTCGAGCACGCATTATGAAGACACTAATAATCTCCGGCTCAATACTCGTAGATGCATATCAAGAGGTGTCAACTAAAATTTAATTTTTAATAAGTTAGTGTACACAAAACAATGATAATATAAATGAAAACATTTCCTATGGCTTTTTTTTGACATTATACCAAACATTCATATTTGTATCATGGGGATATTGTATGAGTGGAAATATTTTGGAGTCATCTTTTTATTAAATTAATTAAATATTAAGTTTTTTTTTATGGATTATATCTCATTATTTGTAAAAATCAAAAGACATTCGAAATGCATTTTGAATAATCAAAAACCCTTTTCCGTTCCGTTGCGTCGGATTCGTGATTTCAAAGGGAATCACTTTTTCATCATCACGATTCCGTTTGGTTGCAATAAATAAAAATATTTTAATGTCGAATCGAAATGCCAAACGGTAGATATCATCTTTAAATAGGGTCATTCGCGGTTGGAACAAAATAATGTAACGAAATATTTTTACAAAATATTAATAAATGAACAATGATAAAATGATACAAAATGATACAAAATTCTTCTGCAAATTATATATACAAAGTTTCCTGGTTTGTCGTTCTTTCCACGAAATAGACAGAGGAAACAGAGACTTTATTTTATAGTTATATTATAAAATACTAAAAAAATACCATCAAGTGGACCGTCAGCCTGTCTGTCGAATTTAACATAAAAATAGTTTTGTGATCGAATTTTTAGCTAATAATCAATTTAGTAATTGAAGTTAAATTGTAACTGCTCATTAGTCTTACGATAAGATTGTAATCTTAAAATTGATTTACTTTGCCAAATACACCGTTAGTTTATTTAAAAAAAAAATAACCAAATTTACATTGTAAGAATTATTAATTTGTCATAAAATTACTCAAAATATTTATAGTCACTTTAATTTTTGTTTACGTTTAGCTATTTCCAACGTGACATAGATTCTAGAATCAAATTATCTTTAAAAAAAATTACAATTGTTCATTACAGTTACTGATCATTATAATCCTAAAATATTGTACTTTCTCAAGTACAAACTTAGTTTACCCATAATTTTTTTGAACCAAATATAATTTGTAAGAATTGTATTAATTTGTCATTAAAATTTTTCCAAATCAATCTTCACATTTATGTCCAGTTTTAGTTCGCGTTTAGCTATTTCAAAGGTGAAATAGATTCTGAGAAAATGCATGTAATCGTACACTCACGAAGCAAAGCCGGTATAAATGTTTAAATTATTGCTGAGGTACGAAGAGGTTAATGTGTATGTGAATAAACCTTCGCAGGCATTTCACGATAACATCGGCCGATGTGACGTTCCTCTGTTTATAAAGGATTTTTTTATATAATTCAATGCCCATTCCTCCTATTCTTAAAAGTGTAGGATAAAGGATAAGTAACTTACACTGTTACTTATCCTTATCCTTTATCCTACAAAAGGTATACCGCGCAATTGCATCCTTGCCGGTATTGCTTGGGTTGATATGCTATGATTGCCATGGTTATGCTGTCCGCCGCGTCTATCTGTTTCACCACTAACTTCTTATAAATCACCCAACGGATTTTGATACAGTTTTCACTAATGGAAAAAGAGAAAAACGAGGAAGGTTTGGGTATATATTATAATTTTCAGAAAAAAATGTATATTTCCTAATCTGAGTATCTTTCAAACTGAGCGCACGATTAAGTAGGTATGGATTACAAACATATATTTAAAAACAAAATGTTTATTGTCCTATGTCACTTCTGGAATAAAAAGCGATCAGTGAAAGTATGAAAGAGACTTTTTTCTCAGTTCGTTGCCGTCGCCGGCATGAATGCGTCCATTTTATTTATAGAATAAATATGATATTTTCGTACCTACCTTTTTTTATCGCGCGTTCTTATTGCGTGGCGTCGCGTGTGTGTTACGAATATTTGCGTAATTCTATACTCCACTTTATGAGTGATATATGGAACCGAGAACATTACATAAAATATTACATTTTATACGATTTCAATGTGGATTTATGATGTTACCACCCGCTGGTGGTATTTTCTTAAGTAAAATAACCTATTGTATATTAATGACAAAAAGTATTAGGTAGGTATTTATGTATTCTACTAGTTGGTACCCGCGTCTTTGTCCGCGCACCTCTTTAAAGAAAAGCCACAGGTGAAACCAGGAACCGAGCATGAACCACCAGAACCACCACAATTTAGAGTAAAACATATTGATATATTGATAAAGGTCTTAAGTATTTTCTTTAAGAGGGAAGATTTTAGATTATATCTATTCTGATAGTTTTCGACCACCATCTTCCAATAATAAAAAAAAAAAACCATAAAAAGTTAATAAAATTCTCAAATACCCTCAAATATATGAATTTTCTGTTAACTATATTATTTTTTTAAAACTGAACCTTTTTTATAAAGAGCTTAAATTTAACACATTGTAGATTTTTGAAGAATCACTTTTAACTTTTTCTGTACATATTCCTTCTACTTTATCTGTGAAACAGGAACACCTAGACTCATTTTTTCATGTCTGTAGTCACTGGACAATATTAAAAAAAAAAAATAACATAGTAGATAGTAAAAAATGATGTCAGTCACTTCATCTATCAGCTTGTCAGTCAGTCAGTCAGTCAGTCACGTAATGTACGAACTTCGAGCTGGGAACGATTGTTCAACTGATGGTATTCGTCTGAAGTATGGTCTAAAGTTATATTACTACTTAACATACGAAGGTTTTAAGTGTTCTAAGTTACAAGTCACCTTTTGCAACATTTAGATTACAGCGAGCTGTCACAATAACACGTAAAAGTAAAAGTGTTTCTATATTTATGGCCATTTCAAAGAGAACACTTCGGTTATCTCAGATCCCTTGAAAAGAGCATAAATTATGAGACCTTAATGGTCCTTTTATCGGAACTCTTTAGAGTTAAAACGTGGATACGAGGCTCGTGTGCGAAATGTGATTGTGTAGCTATGGCAAGTACAAATAAATTAGGGGAAAAAAAATTCAAAACACGATTCGAACTTGAGTTTAAATCTGAAACAACGATTTTCTCGAATTCTTATGAACTAAATTTATGGTGCGTATTACAGAAACAAAAATGGTGCACTGAAGCATCTATATATATATGAATATATATATATATTCATGAATATATATATAAAATTCGCGTGTCACAGTGTTTGTAACCAAACTCCTCCGAAACGACTTGACCGATTTTTATGAATTTTTTGTGAATATTCGGTAGGTCTGAGAATAGGTTGTAAACAATTTTTTATACCTCTGGGTAAAAAAATGGGATGGGGAGTGGCCCATCCCATTTTTTTTTTATTTGGGAAAACAACGTTTTCCAGGTCAGCTAGTATGTATATAAAACCTGATTTGAGATCTTTTTCTTTTAATTAATTTATATTACAAAAATACATATTTATTAAAAACATAGGGTTCAATAACAAATAGGGCTTGGTTAGTCATCTTGCACAAGCCAAATTTAAATTTGAATATATTTTTAGTACTCATCTCGCACACATATTATTATTGCGTGTGACATACGTGTGACATAACACCTTCAGAAAATCGTAGTAGGCGCTTGACACACAATTTATTTTACAAAAGTACAGTACCGTACAAAAGTGATACATATGGGGGAATATTAAAAATCAAAAATATCTTTACTTTAAAAACTAACTGACTATATAGACGTCGTTCTGTCAAAAATTTAAATATTTGTTAGCGGAACTTTGGGTGGGAAAAAGAAAAATATTACATTTACACGGGAAATTTTTCCAATTATTCTTTAAATAAAAATATTCATTAGACTTCAATGAATATTTAAAAAAAAACACGAATTGGCCCAGCCGATCTCGAGTTTTGAACTTAGCAATACATTTAGCGATTCATTTTTATTCATATAAATAAGTTCCCTTAAAAGAACATCAGTCTGAATGAACAACTTAATCGAAACTATAAAAATATTGTAATTTAACACCACATAATAAAATCCAGGAAAGGAAACCACGAATCCTGTTTCTTTTAGGGTCGTAACACTATAAACTATCTTAGTATTGTTACTTGTTGGTTTTAAAAGTGCTAATTATAGGTACCTATATTATCCTTCGCTATTTTAAGTGTGACCAACGTAGGTACTTAACATTTTTTTTCTTTATTAAAAAAAACATTTCATACTTTAGTTTATTTGATTTTATAATTGAATTATGGAATGGGAAGATTTTTCCCATTTGCCACCAGTGGTGGTGTATAACTAGGTGTAACTTAAAGTGATATCAAATAAAACAAATTTAATCTTATTTTAAAATTTTAATTACATGATTAAAATTTATACTTAGTTAATTAAATAAGAGAGTAATGAGCCATTGAGAATATCAGTAGTGTTTGTGTTGCATTTAAGTGCGTTGAACCAGTGCGTTATGGTGGGCTCATTTTGACATATAAAATTAATGGACATGCCCTCAATTATATTTTATACGTTTTATGATTTAATATCGACCGACGTGCGCAATTGGGGGATATAATATATCTGACATAATCTGACATAATCTACACATAATCTGACCTTCCGCTTCTTTCACAGCAGGTTTAAAATGTGAAAAATGTTTTTTCTATATTTACATCTGTGATTATATTAATTAACTTCATGAAATAGTAGTTTAAGGTGTGTAGTTTTTAATATTAAATTTAATTCATATGAAATTATTATATGAATTAAATATTAGTCATCACAACATTACCAAATAATTCCTTTCTGGACCAACCAAATAAAATAATATCTACTTGAAGCTCCCATGGGTTTTAAAAAGTGGAGGTAATTAATACGGGAGAAATGGCATGTTAAATTAATACATTATATTCACGTACAATAATTTTTTTTTATCAATAGTCTTAAGTGAATAATATAAATTTAATAAAAAAAAAACATGTTCATTAATTTTAAGTGGAAGTGCAATTAGCCAGCGTGCGTTGAACACTACACTCCTGCGCACTTGCGGTTAACATCACTATGGAAAATGAATTGACTGCATCATCTTGATACTTATACTCTGTGTACTGACTAAATATTTATCATTAGGTGTGCTCACAGCTACACACGATAATGTTGTTTCCATGTGAAGCCGAGGGCGGGTCGCTAGTTATTGAAACAGCAAACAGATGGCTAGTTATAAATAAAAATTATTTTACTATCGTTATCTAAGATTTGAAAATAAATTTCAATATTACGAGAGAACAATGCGTCGCTTATTTACCTTTTGTGTTGTGTTCAGTTTTGTTTCAATTTATTTTCAAAGAACGTAGCCACAGAATTATAATAATCGCAATCTAGAACGCACCAATTATTTTTAGAAAATTTTACAAGAAATTAGTACTTTCTCCGAACACTACAAACGCTGAATCTTTGTTGTTTGAATCGGTAAGTCATTTTCTAGATTAAATGTCTAAGCACTTTCTCTTTCAAATGTCATAGTATAACCATTGTTTTATTCTTTTACTATCTAAAAATCATCTTCAAACATGTAATTCATGATATTATACTTTCATCAGACTAGCCTGCACCTCTTTAAAATGATATGTTTCTGTGAATCTTTTGTTGTTAGGTCCAGACCAATTTATACTATTTATGTAAGGATAAGGATAAATGATGAAGTGTTCTCAATAGCTTATATGAACACTATATATGAAACTAGTATAGTATAGTATTATATTATACTATACTATACTATCTTCTAGAGATTAATGCGATAAATTAACACACACAAACACTTCAGCTTTATAATATTAGTAAGTATAGATTTAAATTTTTATTAAAGTTTACAGATAAATTAATACAGATAATTACAGATTCTTAGACTCTGCATTGATCATATGCATGGCAGGACCCAATATTAAACAAATTAACAAAATAAAAATAATACTTTTAAAATATGTATCAAGACTGCTGAGTCCTTTATCATAGGATATGGTTAACCGCTAAATTATTTTTACCGACACCGTGTCTAAACGCGAGCTGTTCATTTCCTCTGCCCTCGTAGCTTTTAATTCAAAAGTTCACCTACATCATCATTAAGATTGTAACTCATAAAAAAATTGTATTTAGGACCCAAAATTTTTGTGGTAGCACCTTATTCGTCATATAGGTTTAGGTACCGTCATTAGTGTAATCTAAAAAAATATGCAGTAATTATCCTGAAATTATTCAAATATGTAGGTCTAAATACTTGATCTGAATACATGCAGAGGGCCCACATAAAATCACACTCAGTGTACTCAGAGGTATAGTACCGATCAGGATTCTAAAAGTTTCAGCAGTCAAGCATTCTATTACTGTTCTATAATCAGGTAACTCAGGAAAATCCCCAATAGAAGATCGTTTATCAATACTTGCAACTTTGTGTTGAAAGAGCAAAAAGCTTTACTTTGTGTCTTATAATACTGACTAGCTATTCAGCTGTAATTAGAGAGTAGGTTTAGGAAGCACTACTTGGCAGTGCACTTGCTGCCATTCTGATCGTTCTTGGGTCCCTTTGAAACGTAGGCTGCTACCATCAAAACCGTCTGCCGTTCTTAACTTTAAAAATGTATTTGTTTATGTAGCTTAAATAACGAATAAGGTTCACAATGCGTCTGCGTAATCTATTTGTGTGCATTAAGTGAATGCAATGTTTATTAACTGTTTTGCAAACTCGCTCCTCAGGCGTCACTTAAAATAGAATAACCTAGATCGTGTGAATCATACTTCGCGTATCCTGATTTATTATTGGACAAGGAATTTTTACTTCTTTTAAATGGGTTCGTTCACACAAATCTGTGTGGTTTCTGTTTTCCTTTAAGATTCCTTGTTATTCTAATATTATAACTGCGAAAATAAGTTTGTTTGTAACGCTTTCACGCCTTAACATGAAACTTTGCACACATTGTCAGCTTTCCGATTTTTAATATCGATGCCCGTTTTAGGCAATAAAAAAGTGTTTTCGCTCAGATTATTTACTAATCTGAGTGTTGTCGCAACTGGTTACGAAACTGGTTGGCAACTGTCGTGGCATCCGTAAACGATAGCATAATAATATATTATAAACACCTTACAATCCATCAATTGGTTACCACAGTGTAAGTATTTAAGGTTACTTTGAATGTACCTATTACGCAAAAGCTCATTCCCATAACTGCAATAACTGAACCTTGCTCGTTTCTGACAACATTCAATAAGCTCTATTGTGCCTTTAGAACATGACTTTGCTATTGCGAGTTTGATTTGTAAACTGTTTTGACATATTTAAACAGTTACATTACCTTTAGTATTATTTTGCCATTTAAGACTAAATGTCTACATACTTCAGTGATTTACTGTTTATTAAATACTGTAAAAACCGCTAGAGTCTAAAGTGTAATAGGATAAAGGCTCAACTGTCGAAGCGACAGACATAGAATCGATGCTTGATCACTGATTTTACTGTTTCGAATACTTTTCATCCAAAGTTTTACTACTTAATATTTGCTTAAGAAAATGCATACTTAAGAATTTGCAGAAAAAAATTGCACCCGTGCGAAGCTGGGAGACGGTCGCTAGTAGTTAGTAACTTAGTAACTGAGTGGGTATCATCAAAAATACGTCTAACGTCTATGGGTGCTTAATACGCCTTCGCCCGAGTCATAGAAGTCATCTCACAACCATGGAAATCGATGTTTCAAGACAATTTTGTCATCAATTTTTTTTTATATATGAGTACTGTCAACATTTTATAAGTTTTTTTGTATAATATAAAAAAATAACAAGACGTAGGTACCTATATGTATAAGTTTGAAAAGCGATTACAAATTCACCTTTTAGTATCATAATCTAACTACTTAAACAAAGCAATAGTAATCCGTATAATATTATAAATACGAAAATATGTTTGGATGTATGGATATTTGTAACTCTTTCATGCAAAAACTAGTGAACGGATCACCATGAAATTTTGCATACACGTTGTCTGGGACACCAGAAAGGACATATCATAGGGTACCTTTCATCGTTCAACGCGGACGAAGTCGCGAGCACCAGCTAGTAATTTATAATTATGTACAATTATAAATATCAGTAGGCTTTTGCACAATTAAGATCTTTTTTCGTAAAATGTATCTGACGGAAGTGTAAATGGCGGCCTTCCATAATTTCCTGTGCCTGCAATTCCATCTTTAAAACAAGACAATTAATTCCAATTTTAAACTAAAATATTCCCGTTTAGCGTCGCCTGTAATGATAATAATCATTACCGTCATTATGTCGTTATCGTTATGCTATTATGTCGTCAGTGGGTGTGAGCAGACGAGCGACAAAACGGGAGTCAATACAGGTCATTATTGTACTTATTTTTAGATTTTACTGTAAATGAACTGGTTATAAATGTCTTAACGAGTTTTGCTTATATCAAATATGCAAATAAAAAAAATGTTCATTAAAACAAGAGTGTGTAATAATACTTCACTGGAACCGGAAAGAAATTAACGTCCATAGGAAGTTAATTTTTTTTTTTAATTATTCCTATTCAATTATATGAATAAAAAGAAATTAATTATAAGCAGTATACTCTTGGACATCACCTACCTAAATGCTTATTTGATCTACTGGAGAGTTGGCTGTACAAATTGTACGTTATGTCAAATATACTATACATATTTACCATAAAAAATGACAATTAATGTGTCAGTCATGACAGCTTCCAAGCTTTGCGTAAATACTTAAATTATGTCCATGCAATGTGTCCATGTCCATGTCCGTGATCATTCCATTAATTCTAAAATTTAACAAATTCGAGTACAACTCTAAAAAAAATATTTTAAAAATTAATTATTGTTTGGTTTAGTAATTCTTTCGTTAAAATAGTTTTGTTAAAAGAAAAATTACTTAAGAATTGAACAGAAATGTACAATTTGTTATAATTCTTTAACGAGAAAGATCTATATTTGGTTTATGTTATATAGAACAAATGTTAAAAATATTTCTTGGAGAACGTTTCAACACGAGAGGTCAAATCACTCAATTTGACGCCTCTTTGATGTCACTGATGACGGCTTTATCTGTCACGCGTGGAACCGGACCGATCACAAAAACTGCGAAGCTTATAATTAATCCGTTCTTCCGTACTAATATTATGTTGGCGAAAGTATGTTTGGATGTACGGATGTTTGTAACTCTTTCACGCAAAAACTACTGAACCGATCACCATAAAATTTTGCATACACGTTGTCTGGGACATAAGAAAGGACATAGGGTAATTTTCATCGTTCAACTCGAACGAAGTCGCGGGCCAGCTAGTATTTAATACATTATGAATTTCTTAATAAGATTGAATTTAACTTATGCTTTACTTTATTTACAGATTTTTAATCATAATTTCTCCAGAATAATATTTTATTGGTGTATTACATATAAATTTTGTAAATAGGGTAGATTATCCAACCAATCTCAGTGTAATTTAACAATTGAAAATAATGCACCGACTTTACTGCACGAGAATAAGGCGACTAGTAATCTAATCTAATCTAAAAGTTGTAATAAAAACAGTGCAGTTTACCATAACATTATTATTGTCTATAATAATAATAGGTTTTTTTTTCGATAAATTTTAGGAGGCAGGCTGACTGTCCTGCGGCTGAGAGAGACCTAAAAACACAGATGTCAAAGGGATACTCCGTTGTCTACCTTAATAGCTTAAAGGATGTGGGAAAGGGTTGTGAGTGATCACGCATAGAAACACAAAAGCATTAATGGAGGGATTAGGGAAGTGGTTATGGTTACTGTCGCCAGGACCACTTATAGGTATTGCCTACTATGCCTAGAACTCAACTCACTGTGTTTTATCATTACATCAATAAGTAAAAATAAAAATGTTTCATAATTTAAAAATGTGAAATACAATGAACATTTCCAGTCAAAATGTTAATGCAATAAACCGAGTGCATAATTTAATAAAACATAAAATTATTTCTAAAAGTAACACTTTACTTGTAATTGGTGAAAGAGGCCCTAAGAATAGCAAAATATGGTAGTATGAAGAAGTTATTGTATATTATTATGTTAATTTAATTATTTAATTAAAATTGAAGTATCAAAAAATCTGGCATTCGAGATTTCTCGCCGCCACGTTATGGAAGTGCTCAAGATTAATAACCGGAGCTAAGCTAACGAGTTAACTAAAACCGCGTAAGGTTATGGCTAGGCCGCCCAAGGAATGTGCGCTGCCAGTACGTCGCAGCCGCGCGGGCGACCGTCCGTCGGCGCACGTTACAAGGAACATTGCCTGGGAGAAAGCGCGTGACGTCACGTGTTGAACAGATCTTCTAACGGGAAGCTAGCGATCTTAGGACAGTAGTGGCATCACACTAGAGAATACACTTCCAATTGTATTAACACTCCGCCGGTATATATGCTAGCGAGCGACAGCACTCTGTTAGCGCGATCTAGAACTCCCAACTTATTATCTTGAATATCTTTTAATTTTAATATGAAAGTATGCTATATTACTTTATAGAAAAATGACAAAAAATATGAAATCTTACTTACAAATGAAATTTAATACAATAATTACATTTTTGACTACTTTTTTTGAGATTTTATGTTTTGGTTAATACGAAATCGTGATTGCTACCATCTGACGGTACATGCTGGAACTACAAAGTCTGTAATCGTACAGATGGCGCCAGCGTTAGAATTCAATTCCTTTCGCTTTTTATCTTCATTACAAAATAATAATAATATGTACAATACCTACAGAGATAAAATAGTACATAACCAGTTAAGTACTATTTTATTTATGGTACAGTTAAGTACAATTAAACTATGACGTTGGTCAATATAAACGTAAAAGGAGTTTATGATTAACTCACGAAGAGTTTTTTTAAGAAATGTTATTTTATAGTTTTAACACTTGAAATGTGTTAAAAAAATTGAAATATATAGATTTATGTAGTTATTGTTCTGAGACATAGATGTCTTTATGAATATGAAAATAACATTTTTCAACGTTTTCAAATAATATTTTAAAAATATTTAATATTGATTTATGTTACCATCCAACATTATTAATTAAGTTTAATTATACCGAACTATAGTTGGGCTAATCAGACAATATAATATGCTGCTGCTGTGCGATATGTTTTATTTGCTTAAATTGTGTGCTGTGTTGGAAAAGTAAATGGTTTTTTAATTACTTTATTTTCTCTTAGTATTAAAATCAGATGCCAAGGCTATTGTTACTCTTATATAAGTTTAAAATAAAATTGGGTATATCTAAGACTTACTATTAGGTACAAGTGCATAAATTGGAATTAGTGCTAAAATAAAAATATAATGCGCTATAAAAGTCATGTGATGGTTACTTTATTTAAACTGTTTAATTTCCGTCTTATGATGGGATGCCTATTTGCCGGTCCGATACACATTTCTATTAAAAGTTTTTAGAATTTTAATGAATTATAATAATGTCTCATACTTATATTCATCATTTCTTTGTTACAGGGTATCAAACAATGACAGAAATGAGAGTCCCGGAACAGACGGCAGCGTTTCTCCGGAACCTCCTGATCGTCCACCCGGGAAAGCCCGTCCTGTTCAAGTTCACCCAGAAGAAAAGACACAAGTGCTCGCCTACGAATCCACCTATCGCAGAAAGAAACCAACCTTGCCTTTAGAAGAAAATCATTATAATCACTTGGCAAACGCGAATGTTGCCATGTCTCCTATTTACCCGTTGACTCCGAATATATGCGTTGAAGGTGGAAAAATCGAGTTCATAAAAACGCCTCCAGAGAGCGCTCGTAATAGCATGGCGCTGCAATCGCCTCCGCAAACTCCGATAGCGCGTCGTGGTTCCAGAGACAAGCGCGAGTTTCGTATATATGACGAACCGACTGAGAAGTTCGACGGAGATAAGGTAGGTGGCAGCACGTGTTCGATTTATATTTATATTCTTATTTTTCTCTTTATAACATAATTTTATATACATGTGTATGCCACTGAATGGAATCCTATTTTGATAAAAAAAGTGTGTTTTTATGAGTTCCTGGGTGGTTCAGATTTGCAATTGGACTGGTTGGTGACGCTGCGATCGTTTTATAGATTATTTTAATGAAGTTCGGATTAAGACGTCTACTGGGTTTGCTAGTTTGTTTTATAAATTTGCTATATAAATTTATGTCTGTATTATGTTCCCTGTGGACTAACAAAATCAAACAAGATCACAACTTTTAATATGTATTCAACAATTGAAGGGGCAGTTTCGTTTTCAACAATCGAAGAAAATATAAAGGGACGCAGGACCCTTGTCAAAAATCTTTACAAACTTCAAATTTGTTTTCTACTTATGCGTTAAACGGTGATACGTCTTTTAAAAGTTACTGTTAGTGTATTGTACGCGTATATATTCAACGAATTCGAATATACCATAATTATATACCAAAAAATATATGATCTTTTAGCTATTTTGTTAACATCAGCGGTTTTTTGAATTACCTCTCACTATAGAAGCAAATTTAAAGCAAGCAAGTCGGGTTATAACCCGACTGGGATTCGAACGTACGCCTTCTTCTTCGGTAAAAGAAGTGTTCTCGCCATATGAGCTCCAAAACCTTACTTAATACCTACATTTTCATGCGTCCCTAACTCCATTCATGGTTGCGTCCTATACTTTATAGACAGTAATTTCATGTTTTCCCTCGTCATCTTTCCGAGGGGCTCCCAATAATTGGACTGATGCACCTTAATGCGTATTTAGTCGCGTCTAAATTGTTTCTAAAAGCTTCTGTGATGGGTCTAAAGCCTTTGAAAGATTTACTTGGAAAAGATTTAGGGGCATAATGTTTTTGATGAAATTTTGTTCGGAGTTTAACTTAATATGTTTCCCTTTAATCCTGCTTATATTAGATATAAATGTGTTCGCGGGGATGGATTTTTAACAATTTCAAATAAACTACAGTAATATAATAGTAAATTATGTTATCTACATATAAAATTTTATAATGTATCTGTATTAGTATAGTTGGAAAGTATTTATAATAATATAATCTATTTATTCATCTATCTATAATATTATAAATGTGAAAGTATGTTTGGATGTATGGATGTATGGATGTATGTTATAATTATATATCTATATATTTATTTGTTACTCTTTCACACAAAACCTACTGAACGAATTTTGAGGAAACTTTACAGTAATATAGTTTACATCTTATATGAATTAAATATAAGTAAGTTATGTTATTCAGATAACACAGCACACGAAGTCACGATCAAAAGTTAGTTTGAAAACAAATTTATCTATTCAACTACCTATAATACGTTAAAATTTGACTAAAGTCAACGAAAACGACTAAGTACAAAAGGTCGTAAGTGATTGTATGTGGGTTTTTATCGTCAATTACATAAGTTATTTTAGGACTTAAGCAGGCAAGCACAGAAGACATTTATTCAACAGTATCGACAAAATGGCTTCCGATTTCCACCATAATGGAGATTTTAGTCCACAAAACGCAAATTTATTGCCCCGCTACGCTCTGAAACGTTAAGTTCCTCGAAGACCGCATACATATAACAATTTTACTCGTTATTAATTGATTTCTAAAACAGTATCAAATTGAGTGCAACATTTTTTACCTATACCCATTGTTATCACTAGTGGTAAATACACAAGAAAATCATATATTGGACGATCGAAGTGCTAAAGTATAGTGTATTTACACTGAAATTTCATCGTTTAAGAAGGTTAGAAAACGAAGTTATTATCACTTTGATTGCAGTGGTGGGTAGGTGCGCAAAAGGCGATTTGATGTAGCCACAGACTAGAAAAAGTGTTCGGAAGGGTATCATTATCTTAAATTCAGTGTTGCCAGCTTTGAATTGGTGTTGCTACCGGGAAATATTTACTACCAGCTTGGATTAAGTGTTGCCATTAACTACCAACCACTCCAAAAGTTTGGAATAACAAAAAGTTAGTTTTTGAAGAGAATTTTTTTTTTTTTTTTTTTCTGTCACAGTGGAAAGCTTTCTTCTTCAATATAAGTAATTTATTTATGTAACTATGCCAAAAGTACAACGTTCTCCGCCAACAACGCCTATTAATTTGGGCAGCAAGGAGGCTGATGTTGATCCTATGGCATTTGTCAACACTATCCCGCGGAACAAATCCACTGAATCGCACAGTAAAGGTGTGCAGAGTGCCGGGATATCGTCTGTCCTGATAGCTATTGAAGCTTTGCGAAGGGAAATGACTGATAGGTTTGACTCCCAGCGATCGGAGTTTGACAAGTTTAGGGATACTTTATCGCAGCTCCGCACTGAGGTTACGGATTTAACTGACAAATTTACGTCAATTCAAAAGGATTTTAGCGATCAGGTGGCTATTAACAGCGAGTTGCGGAGTGAAGTGGCTGGATTGCAATCAGAGAATATCACACTCCAGGAAACTGTTTCGGAACTCAATGCAAAGGTGACTTATATGGAACAACTGTCAAGAGAGTGCAACTTAGAAATCCAGTGTGTCCCAGAACGTAAAAGTGAAAACCTTCGTGACATTCTGTCTAATTTGCTCGGTACTGTTTCTTGTTTGATTCCTGACTCAAGTATTCTCGCCTTGCATCGGGTTTCTAAGATAAAATCTGATTCTACTCGACCACGTAATATAATAGTCAGACTTGCTACACCTTTGATTCGTGACAGTGTCTTGGCGGCTATCATTAATTTCAATAAGTCTAAGACCATTAACGGAGACAAACTTAACGCAACTCATCTTGGGATACCTGGTAGCGGCCAGCCTGTTTATATTGCGGAACATTTGTCTCCTGCGAATAAAAAACTACACGCTGCTGCGAGAATCACTGCCAGGGAAAAAGGCTACGAGTTTGTCTGGGTTCGCAACGGGCGCATTTTTATTCGAAAGAACAGTGTATCTCCGGCTATTGTGGTGAGGTCAGAACAGTTTCTTAAAAAACTGAATTAACATAATATTGCTACTATTATTCTCTTTCTTTTTGTTTGTTGCTTTGGTTATTGTTTTGTTTCGGTACTTATACTTATATAGGATAGTATATGCAATCACATAAAAACTCTAATTTAAATCTTAAAATTTATTACCAGAATGTAAAAGGCCTCAGAACCAAGACTGAAAATCTATATATTTCTGTTCTATCATACCATTACGACATATTAGTGCTTAGCGAGTCGTGGCTTAATGACAGTGTTTTCGATAGAGAATGTTTTGATGATAGGTACGATGTTTTTAGACGAGACAGATACACCTCCAACAGTTTGAAGAGGGATGGTGGTGGCGTTGTTGTTGCTATTCTAAAAAAGTATAAAGCATTGAGAAGGGTTAAGTGGGAATCTCGGAATGAGGATGTATGGGTGTCTCTTATAATCGCTAATATCGATATTGCTATCTGTGCTTCCTATGTACCCCCTCCTCAGTCTGCATCTCGCTTGGAATCTCTGTTCAATAATATTACTGAAGTTATTCAAAATAAGTTGCCGAGGGATAGCTTTATATTATTGTTGGGTGATTTTAACCTTCCTGATATAGAATGGTATAGGGGTGATCCGAATGACTCATTTCTCTCTGCAGTACCTACTGCAGTTACTGTTAATAATATACTGATAGACGCAATGGCCTACAATTGTCTGTCTCAGTGTAATCCTATCAAGAATTTCATGGATAGGGCCCTGGACCTAGTTCTAACTAATAAACCTGATAACGTTTTGGTGAGAGTGGCTGATGATCCTCTTGTTGGTATCGACCCTTTGCACCCACCATTATTGGTTGATTTCAGAACATCCTCTCATAAATCGGTAAAACCCAAACGATCTTCCTATTTAAATTTTCTTAATTGTAATTTTATAGCAGTTCGCACTGAACTGGACGCGATTAACTGGTCAGAGATTTTCGTTGACCAAATGAGCGTTGATGAGATGGTTGCACGATTCTATGGGGTGGTTAATCAGTTAATTGAGAGGTACACCCCTTTGAGCTACACGGGTGACAGTAATTATCCGGCATGGTACACTAGACCTTTAATAAAAGTGCTTAAAGAAAAAGCCAAATTTCACAAAAAATTCAAGAAGTACGGCAATCCTATGGACAAACTGAGTTTCGAAATTTTAAGGAATAGGTGTAAGGTACTAATAAAACAGTGTTATACCAAATTTAAAAATCACGCTAGGGATCACCTTAGACTAAATCCTAAATATTTCTGGAAATTTTCTAAGAGTCGCAGGTCTAACAGTTCTACGTTACCCCATGAAATGCACTTCTGCAACAGAACTGCTAGAGGAGGGCAGGAAATATGTAACCTTTTTTCGGCACACTTCCAATCCGTGTATGCCTCAAATCGCAGCAATCTAAGACAAAACTATAGCAATAATGTTGAATCTTATAATAACAGTCTTCCACTGAGTGAATGTTCTGTCTCGGTAGAAGAGGTGCGTCGATGCTTGCTTTCACTCGATTGCGGAAAGGGGGCGGGTCCTGATTTGTTACCACCATTGTTTCTCAAAAACTGTGCTGATGCTCTCTGCGGTCCACTCTTCCAAATCTATAGCAAGTCATTACAGCTTGGTAGTTTTCCTACTCTCTGGAAATTAGCACACTTGACGCCTATTCATAAGTCTGATTGCCTGCATAATGTGTCGAATTATCGGCCAATTTCAATTTTATCGGCTGCAGGTAAGATACTTGAATCAATAGTGCAAAAAAGAATTTATGCTCATATAAAGCACCTAATAAATCACAATCAGCATGGTTTCCTACCTTGTCGATCTACCGCAACCAATCTGGTCGCTTATGTGTCGGATTTGGTTGGGGTGGTCGATAGGGGTGGTGAGGTGCATTCAATCTATACCGACTTTAAAAAAGCTTTTGATCTTGTTAATCATGACATCCTCTTACAAAAGCTGGAGCAGATGGGTATTCATGGATCGCTCCTGAGATGGTGCGAATCGTATTTGCGGAATAGGTCACAATTGGTTTCTGTTCATGGTTTCAAATCTGGGCGATATGAGGTCCCATGTGGAGTACCCCAGGGATCCCATTTGGGACCTTTGTTTTTCCTCGTGTTTATTAACGATCTATCATTTACTTTACAATGTAATTTTAAATTGTATGCAGATGACCTGAAGATATACAGAGGTATTGTTACACGTGAGGATTGTCTATCTCTGCAGGAAGACTTAAACAGGGTACATCACTGGTGTGTCCAAAACTGTATGTTTCTTAATGCAAACAAGTGTTATTTTATTAAATTCACTAGACGCCAAAAAACAGAGGACTTCGCTTACTCCATTAACAGTGCGACTTTATCCGAAGTCTCGTATATACGTGACCTTGGGGTTGTTTTGGATAGTAGCTTGAGCTTCCGCAATCATATTGACACTGTTATTAGGAAGACCTCAAGAATCTCAGGCTTTGTATCGCGGCAGTTGAAAATTTTCATAGATCCGACCATATCAATACTTGTCTATAACAGTTTGGTACGTAGTACACTGGAATATTGTTCAGTTGTGTGGAACCCAGGCTATCAGGTTCACTCAGATCGCATTGAACGCGTCCAAAAGCGCTTCCTTTATCATCTTACTTATCAGGGCAATAAGTGCGATCAATTACTGTCATATGAGTCACGTCTCTCTCACTTTAAATTGGCCTCATTGCATAAACGTAGAAGGGTCCTGGACCTTATGTTTCTCTACAAGCTTGTAAATGGTGTTACTGATGCTCCTGATATCCTTGAACATCTCTGTTTTTCTGTGCCTCGTCCGGGTAGCCGATTGCACAATCGTAAAACATTTGCTCAACCTGCATGTCGCACTAAACTCGGTCAACATAGTCCGATATATCGTATGTGCTCTTCATATAATGGAATTCGAAACGAGTTTGATTTATTCTATGGTTCTGTAGTCTCAGCAAGGAAATCAATTCATAAATGTGTAACTTCATAATTATTGTTTAATTGTTTGTTCTGTTGTAACTGTCTAGTACGATTTTATGTATGTTATGTTTGTATGTAGTGTTCACGTGTAGTAGGTTACATTCCGAATTAATTGCTGTATTTGTATGTTCTTGTTTTTTCTTATTTGCTTGTACATGGAATTGTATACCAGTTTTGTGAACCATAATAAAAAAAAAAAAAAAAAAAAAAAAAAAAAGTTAGGACATAATCTGAAGTTATTCTAGATTTGAGACTCGTAAATTTGATAGACCAAGTCGTATTTTATATTGTTAAATTTGATAGTGTACCGTAAAACGTAAGGTATACTGTAAATACAATATACAATACCTACAATATTATACTTTACTGTATAATTATAATTATACTTGGGCCTCTTTCACCATGTATCAAGTAGGCTAACCGCCATTTAAAGTCACCGGTAACCAGCAATGAAGGAGATGATATATCTCCTTTCTCTCCTCCACCTCCTGTGTAGCAAACAGCTGGTTGTTGGTCAAGAGCAAACTCATCTCTAATAAAAAAAAAAAATGCGCTGCAAGTAGGATTATGGATAAGCATTTATTTTCGGCAAGCACAGCAAACCACAGCACATGTAATGTTATTTCACTATGGTCTTCTGTATGCGGGTGGTCACTGCCGCCTAGACGCGCTGCTCAAATGATTACGAAACTTAGTTTGCCCTGCCACTGCAGATCCAGACCAGAGCCAAATATGAAAAGTTTAAGAGACATTTTTTTTATTATTAAAGATTGGTTTGCTCTTGACCAACAACCAACTGTGTAGCAAGGATGTAAAAGGGAGTTCCAAACCTTGACAGTGCGCATTATAAAAGATGTTTTATAGTGCGATACTTTTAAAGATTATAGGTGCGTCGTCGATGTGGATTCGAACTTGCTTTTTTACTTGAATCTTGTCGTCAGCCAAGCATTTACTATTATAAACTTAACTGAGTCTGGATTTCATAATGAGATATTAAGTCAAAAACCACATTACAATAGAATACGATTCACAATTTACGATGAGACGCAAGAACAGCCATATCTCCTGGATTTAGCATCTAACTATGCAAATTGATTTCCGATAATACCTAGTTTACATTGTCTGCAGATATGAGAACAGCATTACGTGTGTTACATCCATGTCACAACGTGATCGTTGATTTCGATCTTGGAAAATTATGGCACACGCTACGAGTAAGAAAAGTTGGAAAATAATAGAAAAACATGATGTTGATGCAATATAAGCAATTTTGTAATCTGTCTTTTTGAAATTAAGACCTCACAAGGCCGTGAAAAAAGGAAAAACTTTTCTACTCTAAATCGTCTTTCGTTAAAATCACAAATCTCAGAATAATCTATACATAAATGTCCTTATTAACTCCCTCTCGTCTCATGTTTGATATTATTGTTAACGTATCACGATTTCTGTCACGATAATCTAGAATTACATAAACGACGAACAATAAGACAATCATTAAGAATACGCCTTGATGATAAGCTTCCACAGTCCAAACATAGTAAGATATAAGATTCATTGTGAAGACCAACTGGTCATTCGGATCGTCATGACTGTAGATTATATGTTCAGCAGACATAGTTTTATCAACCAGTGAAGTTTTCTCCATAAATATCATAGACTCACATAATATGTAACATTAAAAATTGATCTATTTGTAATAAAAAATGAGGTCACTGTAAATTTTCAATTTAACATAACACAAAACATTTAAAAACGCTGTCACACGTTATTATCGATTAAGCTGTCACACGTTATTGTATTTGTACATCGAGTTCATAGAGATTGATAAATAAGTTTATATATGTGGGCATTAACACATTATAAATCACACAATTAAAACAATATTTAATGCGAAGGTTTGTACTCGTATGTTTCGATGAAAAGCGCCAACGCTACCTCTTTCTGTGGGATTTTTAAAAAACGAACTTCAGCACGCATAACTACTCAACCGATCATCATACGAATTTGCACATACGTTGTCAAGAACACAGAAGATACAAGAAATGACAGGGGAATGTATTCTACGTAGTTACAATGGACAATCGAATTTTTGTAGGTATGAAACGAGTTACGAGTAGAAATAGTGATACGAGTAGAACAAAATTTTTCATAACTATAGTTCATATAAGTAATTATTTTCAAACATAAGTATAAATGCTTCATATAAAGATGTACCTTTATTTTTGTTGTCTGCGGAATTTCTGTTATCTCTCCGTTTCCCATCAACATCATACATATAAAGGGCCAAAGAGGATGTAATGACAGTTTGCCATTAAAGCACTCCTGCTTGTCTATCCAAGGCTCATTCCGGTGAACATTAGTTTAAGTGGGACATACGTTATTTCGTGCCCCTAAGCATTTTGGTTCTTGTTACACAGTAATAAGAAGCAGCAGTTGGGGCGGTATGAAAATGACACGAAAATTTATTATTATTTAATAAATAATAATTAGCAATATCATGTCTTAATTAAAAAAATCTAATACCAATTATATTCCCCTATTAGTGACGGGATAAAATGGATGGGATCATAGTGCATTTTAAGCAGTGGTTAGGTCAATGTTACGTTTAGCAGAATATGACTACCGACTGTTGAATATATTTTAATATATAAATAAATCAATCGTCAAGCTAAACACACCAAATTGTATAGGCCCTAATGTAAGTTCTTATGGGCTTGTGTTATTTGATAATCATAGAAAGGAAAAAGGTCGAAACACACAGACCAGAGTCAACTATGAAAACTTGAATCGAACTTGGGGCCCCTGAGTGAGAGGGCTAAGGCAGCTTTACCACTCGACTAATGTGCTCGTCAAATATATATAATTGTGATGGGATCAATACTCATGATACGTGGAGTTGAAAGAAAATTTCTCAATTTTATACCTAAACTCTAAGTTGCGTGCATATTTTAATTTACTTCTGATGTGTCAGAAATTTTTATGCTTAGAATCCTAGCAAAGAAAGAGCCTAGTAATTTTGCTGCTTAAATGTCAAAAGAATTCTAAAAATTCCGTGAAAGTAATATAAAGGCTTTTGAGCTGCACACTTTCTTTTCTGTTTCTGTTCTATACTGTGATTAGAAGTTGTTTAACAAATGTACCGTGGAAATATGCATAAGTTTGAATGCATTTTGAGCAGAGAGTGTTTGCTCGTTTCATTTCCTTGTTAGAACTAGATTTTAACTTAGTAAGGAATATTGGTTGCCATTAAAAGGACGCTTCATAGAAAAAATAAAAACAATGTTTGTTAAATAATTGAAAATTAATCACATGAATATTTCATCATATTAAAAACATAAGATTTGTATTTGAGGCGCACCTATGACAAGTTTATTTAGTAGCTTGAGTTTGTCACATATTATAATGTAATGTTTTTTTTTTTAATAATAATCCGTTTAATGGTTGATTAATTATTCATAAACTATTTTGTTTAATCAAAATATAATTTAAATTATCCAAAAACTATTAATTATTACACATATAATTTTCATCGAATTGAAAATTTGCATTATTGATCCCAACTAAACGAATTTATACATAGGTACATAGTATTCATAGAATCGTAATAGTTATTCCAGTTCCTTGGCTAGTTTCCACTAACAAAGGAGTCGCTATCGTGATTTCCATTCATCGCTTCTTGGCTGGGTCACTGCTGAGTTTCAAGAGTCGAGATAGCTTTCATTATAATTTCTTACTTTTTTTCTTTCTTTTTCCAAACATTTAGCTTTCAATATAAACTTACTTAGTTACAAAACTTACTTACTAACTAAAACAACATTTTATGCTCGAGAAAATAGATACATCTATATAGGATTATTGGAAATAAAACATTTAAAAGCTATGTTTACATTTGTAGTCTATGTAAATGTTCTTTACATTTACATAGACTACAAATTGGTTTTCAAAATAATAATATAAAAATTCTATTCTTCAGTGACTTCAGTAGTGAACTTCAGGATCCTTATATACAGCGGGTGGAAATAAATTAATCAATTTGAATTCAAGTAACTGTATTATTATTCAAAAATAGAACACGTTGTAACTCAAAGGGAATTTATAATAAAAGATTCGTGATTCCACCTAATCTTTATTGAAAAAGAAAATCGAATCATTAGTCAGGTTAAAGTAAATTATAGACCAGAACACATTTAATTGCTTTGACTAGCTAGACGAAGATTGTAGACCTTGAAACTACATTAATACTCGTAATAGGTATAATATTTGTATTTAATAACTTGTAATATTTGTTAATATTAATAATTTGGTAACTTTTATTAAAAAAAAAAAGATTTTTGGTAACTTTTATTAAAAAAAAAAAGATTTTTGTTTAAAGGATTGCAATGCAATGCTTTTGCAATCCTTACTAAAATGATTAAATGTGAAACGTTTGTAACGCTTTACGATACAGAGAAATAAGTTCAGATAAAAGTACTATTTCAGAAGAATATCCAAAACGTAAAAAAAAAATAAGCAATAAAGATTGAATAGGTAAATGTTTAAAAATCTAAGAAAAAGATGCGGTACGAAGTCATCTTATGTGAAGTGATGATAAAAACTGTTCTATCGTGGCTCATGGCTCATGGTCACCCCGTCACACCGCTTGTCCTAACTTACGTGTATATACAGGACAGTTTCCGTTAGATTTTTGCCGCGTTTCGCATGCAAATGCAATCAATCACCCAGATAACTGTCATTTAATAGATTGGTTGGGCCCTTCGTGTTTGTATTTTGTCGTGCTTTTGATTAAAATATCGATTTTTCAACTCGATACATTTTTAGAGGGTTAAACAGGAATGGGCAACCTTTGTTTGCGGACCTTAATTCAGAACAACGGTTTAAATCAATCGATTTGCAGGCTGTAGGTAGATAAAAAGTAGAATTATATGAAAAGCGATAACTATAATATTATTTGTTGATTGACATTAAATAAAATTTCTAATTGTCTCGCGGGCCGGATTAAAATCCTTGGCGGGCCATACTCGTACCTTAATTTTACCCGGGCGCCGGAGTTTTCCCATATGAAGACTAAAGCATAGTTTAGTTTTTTTTTTACTACCTATTGAATTATATTGACGTTGCGTTGCAGTCTTTTGTTTATTTTGATAACATCATCTTATTAATTGCAGAAATATTTTTTCTCAAAAACGAAACAAAATAATGGTAGAATTTATAATTACAGAAGAAAGTATTATTTGCTATCGTATTACAAGGACTGTTGAGCCATTTTGAAATTATACAATCTGTCATGTCAATGGTAGATTTATTACAGTAAGGGCCGCTTTCACCAACTATAAGTGTTTAGAACTTTTAGAAATAATTTTATGTTTTATTAAATTATGCACTCGGTTTACTGCATCCTTCGATAGGCGAATTTTTTATTATTATTTTCTTTTTAATGTTTGGGACTTTTACCGTACAAACAAAGGTATATCATCTCCTTCATTCCCGGTTACCGGTGACTTTAAATGGCGGTTAGCCTACTTGACACATGGTGAAAGAGGCCCTAACTGTTGACCCGCTCCCGTTTCGCCTGGTGTGCAATTTTTATATATACAAACCTTCTCCGTTTATCACTTCTTGGTTGAGCGTTTTTGGAGTCCATAGAGAATAAACATTAAGTATGTTAAGGTTTGTCCTCTATGAACTCCAAGATCATTGATTTTTATATATTACTGTAATGTAATATATTAAAATGAAGATTACAGTAATAAATCTTTTTTTATATTAAGCCCAACTTATGTGGGTTTTTTAAAAATAATATTTAAATAATCATAAATTATACATTGTATATTTAAAATTGAAATTTTAGGTTTTTAGTAAAACATTCAAAGTAAGTAATTTTATATCCATTAAACTCAATAGTATCATAATGGTTTGCGTAACCGCGTTAAAAGTGAATTTAATATCTGCTAGGGTGACTACACGTTTGATATACGCGGTCCACCTGCGATCAGAGCCATCTGTTGTCATAGTAATTAATTCTGTTATAGCCCTACGCTGGCACACAGCCAGGAGCGTGTTGATAGTTTTTGTAGAAAATTTAACTTGGTTTCAAGCGTTCGCTGATGTTTGCCATAAAGCGCTGCATAGTATACCTACCCTTCTTTTTACAGTGAATGACACATGCACCTCTGTAATATCTTCAATATGAGAAAAAAAAGTTTTATTATGTACTGGCGACCCGCCCCCACCATCGCACACATGCAATTTTTTACAGAAAATTATATAAATAATAAACCTTCCTCGTTTATCGCTCTTTCTACTAGTGATAACCGTATTAAAATCCGTTGGATGGTTTAGAAGAAATCAGCGGAAAAAAACAGAAGCATATTTATTTTATTTTAAATAATATAAAATAAACTCGCTCTCCGCCTGTCTGTTTTAGTAAATCGCGTGCCTATATTTACAGTTAGCTTTTTATTTTTTATTTTTTCTTTTCAATGATTAAAGGCTTCTAATGAAAAAAATATGGATTATTGCTACAAAAAAACATTTGATCTCAAATTAAGGCATAAAACCTTACCAAACCTTACTTTAATTTTCTAAACAACCATAATAATATAATAATAATATTATATGTAATATGGTATAATATAACATGTAATATTATATGGATTATTGCTACAAAAAAACATATGAGCTCCAATTAAGGCATAAAACCTTACCAAACCTTACTTTAATTTTCTAAACAACCATAATTTCCCGAGTAATCGATTGTCAAAGTCAAAAATGACTTTTTCGCTTTGATCGAGGATAACTGACAAATCATCCTACAGAGCTTATAAGGGAGTCAAATTGTAGGGAATTAAATTCTCTAAAAGGGCTTTATAAAAAAAAAATATTACACCAATTTAAAAAGAAAGCAAAAATTTAGAAAAAACAATTTCCTTTGGTTTTCGATTACTCATAAACCGCTAACGTGATAAATGTTTAAAGCTTGGATTCAAAAACTAGAGACTTGAAGTTAAGCTCTGTACGACCATTTCCTTCGAAGTTACAGCCTGTTGAAAATCAACAAAAAATTTGGATTTTTTTTCTATATCCCTCAAGTATTGCGACTGATGTATGTAGTATGTAGTTACGTGTTAATTTTAATGGCCGATCTGTCAAACGGTGTTGGACTTTAGTGATTTCATATAATATACATTTTTGAAAACTAGCTAACCCCGCAGACACCTTTCTCTCAAAAGCTATTGGACTGTGGCACTTGATATATAATCAAGAAAAATTTAGTTTTAACGTTTTTCCGAGCAATTTTCCCAATTTTTCTCTTTATAAGATCTATTCTCGGAACTCAACAAATTATTTAAAAAAAAAAAGAGTCAAATTGACAGACCGTTCTCAAGTTTTGCGCTTAAATATACATTTAACCATTCATTTTTAATTATATAGATAGATAATTTAAATCTTTAATCCATATTGACGTGGGTTTTTATTAGAAAAAATATATTATCAAGGCTTTCAACATATGGAACAAAATTATTAAAAAAATGATACATTTCAAGTTCGGCGTACCCACAAGCACTCACAATTCAAAAGTTAACCCTCTAAACGCGAAACCCAATTTGTGTAATGGAAAACAAATTTCGCAAATGGAAACGTGCCCTTTGATGCCCGCGGCTTCTTTCTGTTGTTAATACGTTTGTCTGTGTGTGGATTACTGCAGTTTTGTAATTAGTCGCCAGTTTTTGATGTGATAGTGGTTTTTTTTGACAGACTATACTTGCCTGTACGACTTCTTTTTGATACATGTTAAACTGCAAGATTTTTATGTCGCAATCTCATAGAATTTTTATAAGTTAGAATTTTGATTAATTTTTTTTTTCAATAATTTTTAAAAATATTCTTAACTATGTAACATTAGATTTTAAAATACTTAAACATTTTTAGGTGTAAATTACAAACACCAAATAACGCCCACCGATGCCCACCGAGTACAACTAAGTACTAAATTCAGATATCTTTGATTTGAAACAAACGCATGCAAGACTTTGTAAAGAGTTTTATTAAATATATTTTTGAAGTAGGTTTCACTTGTTTATTTTTTTAAAGTTTCACCTCTGAAATATAAGTTAAGTGTCATAATACTTATTATAATTTAGGTCTTATTATAAGAATGGTTTCTAAGCTAATATTAGAACATTTCTTAAATAAATGGACACTTAAATTTCGCAGTCATTTGGCTAGCGGCAGTAACCACCTCTTTACAGAAGACTACAGTGAAATAACGGCATGTGTAGTACGTTTGCCTAACCCTTTCCAATTTCTTATCCTTAATCCAAATAATTAGTCGGTAGCGCACTTACAGCACCTATTGTGTTGCTTGTGTTATAGGCGACGGTAGCCACCTAACATCAAGTGGACTTTCAATCTCTCTGTTGACCTTAATATAAAAAAATATAATAGCAACACGGTTTTCATGTCTAAATTAAATGGCTTTTTAAAAAGTACATTCCTAGTAGCGACAGCTTCTTATTATTATATGAATTTATTAGTCACTAGGTGATCATAACATCGAGTTAAACAATCATTCATTGGACAAGCGGCATCAACGGTTCATTGTGTAACGAATCTAAACGAACACAGAGTAGGTAATGATACAGAAATGCAGATGTTACAATTCTTAATGACAATCCTATGTGTACCTAACAGGATAATGAGACCCGACCAAAGTGTTTATTATAAGTAATATGCAAAACGTAACTAGTTACCTACGTAACCGCCATAATAAGTTATCTACGCAAATTTAGGTTTAATAATGTTTAACAATTAGTATGTGACGGAAAAATTTAAACAATTGTTAACTATTTTTTTATTACATGCTGTGAAATAGATATCCTAATGAAAAAATCCATAGGAAAATTAAAGTCACTCACATAACTCATATAATTGATGTGCTGAAATGTCCGTGATTAGGCCACATACTTCTTAGAACAGACAGAATTATAAAAGAAAGGTTCTCGAGTGACGTCTTGAACGCTAGGTTCGACAACTCTCACTAAATACTGGCTGGCGATGACATATTAATAGACCGTGCTGAATTTAGGCTTAGAACAAAAGTTTTATACAATACTGTTTTCCGTATCTGCCCTTTTTTTTTTGTTAATCTATGTTAATAAATTGACCTACCAAGACGTCCTCAGTTTACATTCAAACTCATTGGACGCGTACCGTTTTGATAAAATGAAATCTTATTTCATAGAACATAATATATTTAATAATTTTTGTAAGTGTGAAATACAAAGTTGCAACACAAACCAAATGAATCTCAACGTTAGTTATTAAAAAAAAAAAAAATTACCAATGAAACGGTATTTTTTTGAGTTTAGTATAAAAATGTTTTATAAATATGTGATGTGCTTTTTCGGTAACATTAATTATATTGTCTTATCTTAATTTAAAAAATGTTTAAAAAGCAGTTGTCTTTGAAGTACACTTATCATGACAACAATGGACAGTATTATAAGGTAAGTTTCAAAGGCCATAAGTAACTATTTTCCTAAACAAGGCTTAGTTTGTTCCTTATCTACCATTTGTCTGGTGAAGATACTCCATACTGCATGCCTAGTAATTTTAAAAGTGGTCGAAGATATTGTAAGTAAATTTAAATACAAAATTAACCTTGTCTGTTTTATGAATGACATTTAACTTATTAGATATATTAAAATGACTTTTTTTAAATGACTGAAACATAATTGAAAACGTGTCTGTACACTTATTTTCAGCAATACATAAACTATCACAATTATTCCTTCAGTCGCTTCGCTTTTGTGTCTTCTAAACTCACTAAATACAAACGGAGCCATTACATACCGCTAGTTGTGTAATAAAGGATGCAATAGTAAGTTCATTGTAGTATAATTGAAATTGGCACAAGGAGCAATTTAAATGTAATTCACAGGACAACAGCACCAATTTGGGTTAACAAACTGTAGGTTGTTTTAAGCCCGTCACACATGTAGCTATAATATATATTAATTATAGCAAGGCATATTACGATATATTTTCTATACAAATATTGGAGTGACCACACACGCAGCTATAATATATATTTCTATGACTTCACCAACGTATACCGTAAATATAATATGTTAGAGAAATTATTTTATCTGCAATTGTTTTTATACTTTTTAGACGATCCCTCGAGAACCTAACGTTTTTACAGAATAAAAAGTATTCTATATGTTAATCCAGGTAATAAACTATGTGCGCGTCAAATCAGTAGTTTCTGAGTTTATTCATTACAAAAAAAAATCTGTCTTTATAATAAATATTAGGTGCACTGCTGTATGTGCAGTTTATGCTAATCGTTCATTTTGATATTAAGCTCTAGTGTCTAAGTACACTGATATAAAGCATTAACTTACCACCTCACCAAAGACAAATCTAAACCCTGTTTAATGTTCTTAAATTAATAAAAGTTGCCAGCAAATAAATCACAAAGTAACCGCACTTTTTATGTATAATAATGTTGCTGGTTCTATACAGTGAAACCCAAATACCCTCTGGAGAACCCTGAATAAAAACTTCATCAATCAGTCGGTGACATTGAATGGGATAATGGAAAGTGGGGTATATCGGTTACCAGAAGTCCAATGGTAGGACTGAGCTTTTATTTTCATGAGAAAATTGTTGCTTTTAAACACTATTTTCATATATATATAAGTTATTCACCTTGTAGATATTAGATTAACCTAACTAATATTACAAATACGAAAGTGAGTTGGTTTGTTTGTTACGATTTAACGCCTTAACTACTCAACTGATCATTATGAAATTTTGCTTTCACGTTGTCAGGGAAGAGAGAAAAGGACATAGACACTTTTTTCCTTTAAATAGATAAAAAAATCATTAAAGATAAATATAAATTTCTTAAAATCTAAGATGAATGGGGCACGAAAGAAGTCGCGGGCAAAACCTAGTGTTTCTTTAATCGAGAACATCCCTGGAATAGACAAATCTGTCTGTCAAAATATCTTAAATAAAATATTGTACAGGTGATACACTCGTGTCTACATAGTACAGTCACAGCTAGAAGGTTTATCTCGTTTTGTTTCGTGCCAGCGTGATGGCGGAGCATTAGTTAGCAACACCTGGCTGGCTGGTACCTACTCTTCACTCTACCGATGTACTTATATGTACCCACCTGTACCTACTGATAAATGGTCTGTCTACGTCGTTTACACAATTTACAATTGAAATTTTAACAGCTCTGTTTTCTTGGCTATAGAGGCTTATAATAATAATTTACATTAAACCCAATTTTATTTGGAATAAGAATTTATTTTTATGAATTTTTTATGGTATGGAAATTATGCAAAAATGTAAAGAAATATTATTATAATATATTAAGTTTATAGTGTCGTTGTTAAATTCAAGTTAAAATTAATGATTGAATCTATCAAAAGATTATTATTTTGAAATTTCTACGAAATTCTATCTAATTCTATCGAAAGCTCAATAAGGTAACTAACTATAGTTTACTCCCGGATATACTTTTAGTAATTTTTTAAAAATAAAACAGAAAATATTAAGCATGCAGTTTTCAGTAATTTTTTTAAATTGTTTCTTATTTTTTTTTAGTTAAGAAATTTCGACGTATTTAATAAGGATTAATAAAAACCGTTATCAGAATATACATATATTTTCGTAAAAAAAATCTCAAATATAAAGCTTGCCTTCTAGCTGTTAAATTTGAATTTGCTTTTTAAGAATAATGAATTCACACTTTTTGCGTTAAATGTAAATTCGTTAGCAACCAGTGTCACGTACAGTCTATTACAACAATGTAAATTGCTTTTAATTTTCATTAAAAACTGCTAAAAGGGAAACAAGTAACAAAGCTCTGGCAACTAAACGAACAAAATGGAAAGGAAAAAGTACAAAACGATTACGAAATAACCGCTAGAACGGATGTTTGTGTTAATCGTCGGTTAAGTTTACTTACTTTCTCTTATATTTCTAGTAAACTCTTGAGCTTTATGTAAAAAAGGTTATGCTTCTATGTAAACTATGCTCAGTCAAATCCAAACATAATCAGAAAACCTGCATGTCTAAAATAAAAAACAATTTCCAATGATAAGTTTTTTTTAAATACACCTTATTATAAGAAAATTAAACCCTAGTATTTCGAAGGCTACGAAGGCCTCGTCAAAAAATTAAACATACTAAAATACAGAAAATTTTGTTTCTCAATTTAACAATTTTTTTTTTGTATTAATGATATTTATATTTATATTTTGATCATGTAAAGTCGTGGTACGAAAACTTTCGTTAATTTTCAAATTCATTTCTTTATCAAAATCGTAGACTCTTAGTACCTTTTGTAACTAAAGCACTAAGCAGACAACTGACAGACGTTTGAAATGAAATTTTGGCATGACTGACAATTACCCTGGTGCAAGCAAATATCGACTTTAAGATGAACGTTTTCTTACCCCGACTGTACATTTCATATAAAAATCACAAATTATGTCATATAAAAATCAGATACTAAATGCATATGATCCAGATGCGGAAAATGAATCAATTACAATGCCTAATGCAAAATTTTAAGGTTATTTTAAGGAGAGCCTTTTCGTCTTGATTATTACAATAAAACGTCGGACCAATTAAACCTCTGATGACATTAAAACCTAAAATTATAGGCCATATCAGTGTAGAAGCGGGTAGGCTTAGGGTATACGCGGACCGGTGCGGTGGGGCGTCATTTTAATCTTGCACGTTAATTATCGTTCCGATCTCTGGGGTCCCGTGACGAAGTGCCCCTACACGTTAGATTAGCCATTGTCCGCTAATGATGGATGAAAGAGGGTGAGGTGGAATTTACAAGTTTTAAATAGTAAGAGAGAAGCGTATTGAGGCATACATAAACTCAGCAAGTTTGTTAAGCTAAATATCAACACACAATGGACAATTCACACAAGGTAAATATATCTTTAGTAGTCTTATAATTGATTTGACGTCATCACTGTGCTGGAAATAATGTGGTGCTAAAGCATATTTTACAATAATTAGAATTTAATAAGGCTTTAATTAATTTCATTGGAAGTAATACTTATATAATTATAGACGCCAAACAACATATATTAAATATATAACAATTATGGATGGTAAAAAATGAGGATAGGTTATTGATATGCCGGAGATCGTTTATTCAGTAACCAAAAGATTGCTCAGCATACATCCTGTTATTTCGCATTGGTCTTGTGAAACAGAGTGGTTACTCACTAGGGTTGGTCAGCTAACAGTTTTTTTTTAACTTAGCCAACCAGCTAATTGGTTAAATTTAGCTGGCTAAATAACGGCTAAATAGCTAAATCGGCTAAATAGTTATAAAAGGTTATAAAAATGAAATTATAACATTTATAAAAATTCAAAACTATTTAAAAAATTTGCTTATTTTCGTTTGCATAACGTTAAAAATCGTCCTACGTATTAGTTTATCAGTTTAAATAAAGCAAAATGCATATTGTATGATAGTATAGTGTATAGGCTACGTAAATATCTAATCCACTATATTAACCATAGATAACTAATTCAGCTGACAGCTAAATATCTAACCTACTGTCACAGTTAAGGTATTATCCATAACCGTAATTAACCAAACCAACTATCTATAGTAGTTGTCAAAGTTATCATGTTAGCTGACAGAGTTGTTAGCCATTAGCCGTTTTTTTGTTGACGATATATTTAGCTGCGGCTAAATATCATTTAGCCACTAAACGTTTGGGTGAGCTAAATAGCTTACAACTCTATTACTCAGACGGTTGTACAGTTGACTATGACTGGATTTAGGAACGCAGTGTGCCCTGTCGGTGTAGTATGTACTCATATTGTAATATTTTTTCTTCGCTATTCCTTTGACGCTTGGACCTCAGTCACGGCCAGGTTCGCGAAGATTTCGCAGGGCCGTTTTAATTCGTCCGGGTTAATCTCTCGTTGTCTATGGGTAGGTCGAGTACGGTAACGTCAACAATTCACCGAAGTTATTCAAGTGTGTTGATTGATGGAGGACAACGAACTGTTGAGAAGTTGAGAGATCCGATAATCAATGCTCAATTAAATTCCTCTATTGTTTTATCATTTATATTTTGTAAATATATATTGTAAAACAAACGTAACATAATTAATCAATATTAAAATTTTACTACCAAATTTTTCAATCTTTGAAAATATCGCAAAGGACGTAAACTACTCTACCTAACTTAATTCTAACTTATTCTAAACCACTCAATGAATTTGGATACAGTTTTCCCTATAGTTATACCTAAATTGCAAAAAAGAAAATGGATCCATGTGAAGTCGGAGGCGGGTCGTTAGTTAAAGGAAATGTATTTATTAAGTTTTGACAAACGATGATGGTTATTGACATTTTTAAATTGGTTTTTACTTTTTTACGGCTGGATGTTGGCCAAGAGTAAACATGTTAAGTATGAATAAAAAAAAAGTCTAGCTCAGTCGCCTATAAACAAGCAATATTAAAAGAGAATTCAAGTGTGCGTTGTATAAGAATGCCAGAGCTTTTTATTTTTTATCCTTTATCCTACAAAATCCTACTAAGTGTGCCTGCCATACTATGGTTACCATAACTAATGTAAAACGTGAAGAGGACATTCAAGGTGTTTCTTAACGTAATTTTTGTTCTAGTGGAAGCATCTTTTTTTCGTGGTACACCTTATCGATTGCTATGTTTAATTGCGGTGCTGTATATGTACGATATTATGTTGGTTTGCAATTTAATGCCTTTCCAAATGTCTCGGGAACAATAATACGGCCACCCGTGACAGATAAATGGATGCAAGGACAATGTGAAGACGGGCCGATACAATGAGACACTTTAACATTTTGTGGGGAACGAATAAAAGCAACAAAACAATTCGGATTCGCGTTCACATTTAAACTAAATGTTTTAAACTAATTTTTTTTTTTGAGTATCTATTAAAATTATATAATAATGCTATTATGAAGCAAATAATACACGGAGAAGACCTTTCCACGAGAATTATCTACGACATTACCAAAGTGATAAATTGAGAAATTTCTTATTAATTTATTTATGGACATCTCAACGCTTTAGCCTGACATAATATATTTATTACATATAAGTACATACACAGTATATAATAAGTGCAAGCCAATTACATGTGCAATCATTATTTAACTACATATTATTATATGCTTATAAACTAATATAATAAGCATAACTAAAATAAAGTAGGATTACAATTTTTACACATTTACAGAAATATTTAAAATAAACAGTTCATTTTAGATTCTAAACAAAATTAAATGTGAAGACATTATATTAAGTTCAAGGTTTATTTTCAAAGTAGTATAAAAATATAAGTGTGTACGAGCACAGAATGAAGCGATTCTTTCGAGTTGACATCCCGACAAGAGTGGGGAATGAATTTATCGAGAGCGTGAAAAATGATACAGGCGCGACAGCGGTCTGGAAGGGGGAGGAGTTTGGCTGTGGTACAGCGATAGTCTTCTCCTTCCAAATTTTATTATGAAAATTTACCTATATCGTTATAGGTATAGGTCGAAAAATTTAACAGTAAAGTTTTCTACGTATAAAGTGGTATGGTATGGTATAATACCATTCACAATAATTCAAATTTATTGACTTCTACGACACGTTTGATCTAGAGGCTAGTAACCCTAGCTGTTAACCAAACGGTCGCGGGTTCGAATCCCGCTAGGGGTGAATGTTTATGTGTTAACCTTTGTACCTGAGTCATGGATGTTTTGTATTTATAATATTTATGTATTTACAAAAAAAAAGTAATCTATGTATTATATCAACTGTCTGGTATCCATAATACAAGCATTAGTTGCTTAATGTGGAACTAGATGGTGCTGTGTGGAATGTATAATGGATACCAGACAGTTGATATACTACATAGATTACTTTTTTTGTAAATACATACATATTATAATTATAAAACATCCATGACTCAGGTACAAAGGTAAATGTTAACACATAAACATTCGCCCCTAGCGGGATTCGAACCCGCGACCGTTTGGTTAACAGCCAGGGTTACTATAGCCACTAGACCAAACGTGTTGTCAAATTATAAATAAAGATATTGTAATCACAATATGATCGTACAAGTATTCAAAAATCTTAACGCCAACAAAGACGAATTGCTCTACAAGCTCTCCCTAAATCCGTCAATCTCTTCTATCATTAGCTCAACTAATGTCGGGCCGATCGGAACAAACGCTTTTACAGCTATCAGTCAACTTGATAACATCAGTTTCCGAGACGGTGTACTACCAAATTTTATACCAAGTATATGCATATAGACATCTTACAATTATTATTGTTAGTTCACTTCCACTGATCATGTTGATCAGTTAAGTAGTTAAGGCGTGAAACACAAACAAACAATAAACAATAACAAGTTTTTCATATAGGAACAAGAAATTTTAATGTTTCTATAAGCCTACATTCGTCTGAATTTAGTTAAATATATAGTTTTGTGCGAAAATTTACTTGATTAGGTTAATAAATATTTAGGTTTGATAAAGATTACACTGGCATAAAACTAATTTAATATGACAATTTTAGTCATAACGCGATTTAGTCCCTACAAGCATTAGGTACACCAATCTCAAAGCATTTTATTCACTGCACTGATGTCGCATATTATGAACTACTAGCTGGTGCCCGCGACTTCGTCCGCGTTGAACGATTAAAAGTATCCTTTCTGGTGTCCCAGACAATGTGTATGCAAAATTTCATGGTGATCGGTTCAGTAGTTTTTGCGTGAAAGAGTTACAAACATCCATATATCCAAACATACTTTCACATTTATAATATTAGTACGGATTTGAAGCTGTCATAAATAAAAGTCGGAACCCGGAATTCAGAGTTCATTATTCGAATCTGTTTGCAGTAAACAAACCACAGTTTAAGTATATAGAATGACAGTAAAGAATACGCCTCTGCAGTGACCCATAACTTTGTTTCGTTACAGTTGGCACCGTACCAACCCACACCGACTCACCTGATGGTAAATGGTGAGATTCGTGGACGTTTGTTGCCCGTTGCCAACTCTGTTAAATCTAATAAATTCCCGTTAAAACTGTATACACTGTGTTAAGAAATAGCTTTCACGGTGCGTTGTTTGTTAAAAGTGTATTGAAAGAGAAATGTCGTGTTAAACTATTATTTTTCTCCTTTTTTTCACTTTTTTCTTTCTTGTTTTTGGAACTAATAACTTATAGGTACGATGGGATTGAGAAATAAAAGAAAAATAGTAGTTATGTAAATGTAAGAGACATTTCGGCAATGCACTGTATTATCTATACCTATTAATTTCTAATAAGTATTCCCATTAATATCGCAATCATTCCAAAAGATTTGCCCCCCTAAATGTCACTTTACTATTATATATTAGGCATGCATCCTGTCTAGGCGCCACTGAAGTCGGATATTCAGAGATTAAATTTACAGATAGACCAAATCATTGAAACAGCAACAATTATTATCTACAACAAAACTTTCAAGAATCATCTTTAAATTGTTTAAAATTAAATTCTCTTACCGCCGTCTCTCTATACTCCCCCTGTATATACGCTTAGATCTTTTAAACTACGCAACGGATTCTAATGCGATTTTCACTATTGGAAAAAGCGTTAAATGAGAAAGGTTTTTATATATAATTTTCAAAAATAATTTGACCCGTGCAAAGCCGGGAGCGTTCGCTAGTAAAATATAAAATAAAGATGCAAGGCAACCTTAAAATAGCACCATATATGTTTCGATGCATCAATAAAGAAGGATCCTATTTTTTATTTAATATACTATTGTATATCCTACCACTATCGGGCAAATAACCAAACCGATTGCTTGTATTTATTGGTGACGATAGCCAACTACCACCAAGTAGACTGTCAGACTGATTACCGACATCAAACTTCAAATATTTCTTTGATTGAATTAAGTTGTAATGTTTTAATTTATCTAAATATTTAATGTTATATTTTAGTAATTCATTCATATATTTGATGCTTTTTAATGAATAGCTATGTCGTTAGTATCGCCAGTGGTTGTAACTAAAACATAATAATCTCTATGATTCTTATCCATCAATCAAAAAATTTGATTCGAAATATGATTGATAATGTAAAAGCTAAAAAATATCACAAAAATATGAGAAAATGTATTGAAATGTATTGTCTACCTATTTATATATAGATTATCAAACTTAAAATAGCCAGAAAAAAAAACTAAATTATTTCCGTCATAGACGCTGAACTGAAAGCCAATGAAAAATTGTAAAGCTCACCAAAAACCTCCAGCGCATTGCAAGGCGAGCTGCGCATTTCCGGTTAATGGCTGTGGATAAATGACGTCACTTCCGGCCAGCTTTGTGTCCGAACGCGCGATTTCCCCGCAAACGTGAACTGGGAATGTACTAAATGGCGTATCTGTTGGTTTTAATAGCAAATATTTATAAACTTTACAACAAAACTATTTTTTGTATTATTTTTAAGATTTCTCTAAATGTATATTATATAAAAAAATTACGTTCATTTATTTAAAACCGCAAATCTCCGAATACACTTTATAGGTATATAACCACGAATCATGATCATTTAAATGAAAACGTGTATGAAAATGATCATGAATCATGATCATTTTCATATATGTTGTTAGGACTACAGAAAAGGTCATACGGTTCTTCCAAAAAAGGTACCTACTGTACCCGAGGGATCATCTAAAAATAAAAATAAAAAATCTAACACTGACAAAAGTATAAAATTCTTCTTCTTCTTAAAGTGCCATTTCTCTACTCTACGCCATTCTGGCGATCATCATGGCTATCTTAATTTTGGAAGCTGCTGTACGAAATAAATTATGAACAAAATTCAACGACTCAGAAAAAGGGGCGCGATTGATGTCGCGGGCAAAAGCTACCTATTATATAAAAAACATGTTAGTTTAATATAAATAACAGAAATAACAGAAATTCTATTAAAGTTAGGGCACACTAAAACAGTTTAAAAAAACTTAGCTTCATTGGTATGTTTTGAACCGTATATATTAAAGATAAGAATTACATAGGATCAAAGTTCCAATACGCATAAGTAAAATTCAATCTATAAGACACAATAAGCATTTAACTTGTCTATCGTTTAAAAAACTTTAAAAACAACTTTGATTTGATTGCTAAAACGTGCCAAAATAATAAATTGGGGTGAAAGAAAGCAACTCGAGACATTAAAACGTCGGAAATGGCCTTTCAAACCCCTAATTATGGCTGGCTCGTTAATTTTGAACGAATTCAAGAAAATACCAGTGAGTTACGACTTTTTAGCGGGAAAAAAATAATTAGTAAAACAAAATGGCCGTCTCTTAATGACCTCTGTTGTTAAACGGAACTGACGGTGCGAGATTCTAAGTGGCTCTTGTTGTTTTTGTATTGTAAGTATAAGAATGTTTGGAGAAAAGTTTCTGAGTTAACTTGGTTACTACGTAATCACTGTCTAATGTCATTTGCAATTTAAAAAATATATAGAAAATTAATAGACACGAAGCACTTGGCTAAACCCGTTACTTAGTTGCTTCGAACGAATATATATAATAGACCTAGAAGGTTCGAACAAGTGTTAAAATTGATTTATCTTTCTCTTTCAGGAGCTGCTTGAGAAGCGCATCAAACAGCTCGAAGCTCAGTTGGAGGAAGAAAAGAGACGGACGCAACGTGAGAAAATGGCTGTAACTAAACTACAAAACAAATTGATAAAGGTGAGTTATTAAAATGAGTATTAGTAATACAATATTCAATTCTATTTGTTAATTCATTCAAATATAATTATACTTGCAATCCATGTGACACTTTGCGACGCGCCTTAAATACTTATCTAAAACTTATAATTATAATAGTGGCCCGCTCCCGGCTTCGCCCGGGTTCAAAATAAAATCTATCCTATCTTTTAAGTTGGACCAAATTACAATCGGTTCAGTAGTTTAGGAGTTCATCTCGGAGGAACATGTGACACGTAATTTTTATAGTATACTAGCTGTCCCACTCCCTGCTTCACCCGGAGTGCATTTTTTCCGTAAAAACCTTCCCTGATTATCCCTCTATCCATTGGTGAATCCATTTTTGCAGTAGTTTTTGAGTTTATCTCGAACAGACAGATAGACAGACGCGGCGGAGGACTTTGTTTTATAATATGTAAGGATTAAGATTTAAAGTTGTCTAACATTTATTTGTGAAAGTATCTGACATTACAATATGCTATATAACATAGCAAATACTATTGTATTTCCTATGTTACTTGGTAAATATATATTTAGAGAGTAATCTTTACTTTTTGTCTCATTTATTTTCTCTCCTCTGTTTTTTTTTCTACCAAACACAGCCTTAATATTTACAAAATAAGTTTTCCATTCTATTTCCCTGTGATTATAATGAAGAAGAAAAAAAATAAACACAGAAATATTCTCTCAAAGTGAAAGAGACAAAGGAAACTTGATTGATTTTTCGTTTACCTAAAGCTCTGGCGGAATAATCCTCACGGCACGTTAAATATTACCCTTCAGGATTGAAACAATTGCGTCTTGGCGCCCGTTTCATAATAGACAACGACTGTTACCCGTTAAAAGATTTAAGGCGAGGTTCTTATAGCGTTTTGCTGTAAGTAATTGATGGTACGCCCTAAATAATAATCTATTTTCGGTCAGTATAGTAATAATGTACGAGTACATCTTATGTTCGAAAATTTTATTTACACCTTCATCAAACATTTATTTTTTTATCTATACTAATATAGAGAGAAAAGTATTGTATATTTGTAATGAATAATTTCAAAAACTATTGGCCTGATTTTAAAAATTATTTCAAATATCAGCATAGCTACATTTCACATAGCTACATTGTAAGCAAGTAACATAGGCTATATTTTATGCAGTTACGCGGACTGTATAAAATATAGCCGTGCAACATATCGCGTGCAACAGCTAGTATTTTTATATTTTTGTATGTTTGTATTTTTGTTTGTAATGAATAAACTGAAAAACTACTGGACCTATTTATAAAATTCTTTCATCCATAGAAAGCTACGTTATCAACGAGTAACATCTAACTAATATTATAAATGCGAAAGTATGTTTGGATGTATAGATGTATGGATGTTTGTAACTCTTTCACGCAAAAACTACTGAACCGATCACCATGAAATTTTGCATACACGTTGTCTGGGACACCAGAAAGGACATAGGGTACATTTCATCCAGAAAAAAAGGGTTGTTCCCGAGGGATAAATAAAAAATGAAAAACTAACTCCTGGCCAAAGTGTTATAGCAACACGAGGTCATATTGCTTTTTTTAAAATTTTCAACGCAGAGGAAGTCGCGAGCATCAGCTAGTAGGCTATATTTTATAAAGTTATGCGGATGAAGTCACGTGCAACAGCGAGTTAACGATAAAAAAGTGACAGAACAGTTTAGAATCCACTTTTTATGCACTATTTGGTTATCAATGAACCTGATGCGATGATGCTTTCCCACTATAACTTAAAGTGCAAAGAAAATAGCTTGATACTAGGAGATCGTTGTTCATAGTTTAACTTAATGATTCCCTTAGACAATTAGTCTTAGTCTTAGGCTTATATAGAGCCAGAATCTTTTGTATAATTCTAGCTGCAATGATTTCTTATTGATACCAGAAAAATGGCTCCCATACATACACATGTCGTTCTTATTTCTGCTATATTGTTGCAGATTGTTATAAAAAATATAATCTTTTATCTTTGTAGATGCTTAAGTATTTACAAATTTTTAGTTTATCTTTATTTTTTTAAATATATGTCAAGGAATTTTCAATTTGAAAATTCTCAATTAAAAATCAGGCCATCGAAATAACACTTTATTTCCCTTATATATAAATAGCTTCACCTTAAACGTCAGACACTCGTCAATATTTGGCTTCTATTAATTAAAACCTCTCCCCCACGTAGAAACCAGTTCGAAGAATTTTATAACTCAAGTAAATACTCCTACAGTTATACTAAACTAGCGACCAGTCCCCGGCTTCGCACGTATTGTTTTTGTTTTTCTGAAAATTACATACACAACTCATCTCGTTTATCGATATTTCCATTATTGAAAACCGTTTAAAATCCATCCTATGGTTTATAAGAAGTTAGCGGTGAAATAGACAGAGGCGAAGATTGACTTTATTTTTTACTAGCAACCCGCCCCTGACTTCGCACAGAGTTGAAATTTTCAAAAATCCTTTCTTAGATGTTTACGTTATAAAATAAACCTATTTATAAATAACCTAAAAGTTCCAAATGTCAGCTTTAAAAAAAAAATTATACAAGTTGTACTTATGTTACCGAGGTCAAAAATATAGCTTTTTTTAGCATTTTTTCTGTTTGTCTGTGCATGCCAGTCTCAGTATGTATTGATGATTACCTGGATTAACATATAGGATACTTTTTGTCCTGGAAAAATGTTCCAGTGGGATTTTCAAAAACCGAACTACAGCGCGTACGAAGTCGCGGGCACAGCTATTAAAATAATGTATTCTTTCTGAATAAATTAATTCTCTTTACTCAAACAAATTTAGTCAACGAACAATCTCGGCTAATTAAAAGAACTTTTTGTGTCTGGCGTTACAAATCAATCTGCTGGGAATTTGGCTGAGTTGTGATTGCCGAAGGTAAAATTGATTGGGCGGTGTTTTTTTTATTTATATTTTTTCTATACCTGCCTACATCTGTTGGGTTTCGTGTCCGCTTTATTTGATTGCGTTATTGCTAATTCAATATAACTGCTCCAATACAAAATATAGGCTCTTTAAACCTAGATTAAAAAATGTATATATATACCTACTAATATTATAAAGAGGTAAAGTTTGTATGTTTGGCTTGTATGTAGAAGGTAATCTGCGAAACTACTCATCCGATTTAAAAAAAAATTTTTTTATCAATACTTAGTTTAGAATTTCAGAATAGACATAGGCTAAATATTCCACGCGGGCGAAGCCGCGGGCACCAGCTATCCAAAAATGAAGACCCAACGCTTGGCAAAGTATGATGCCAGGCGTCAATGTCTGTCTATGTTTACATATTTATGTAATAATAATGTTAGCATACGAATCACAGTCAGACACTTCAATTTATTATTTTAATTTGTACGTGTTCATGCATACTTGTACATGTACGAATGATTTGTGTTGCTGTTGCTATAGTGTAGAATATTGACCGCTAGAGGGCGTTGGTGTCTCGGCAAACAGTTTCTGACCAGTTGGCCAGTCTTCCGGATAGTTTGTTTTCCGTCTCTGTTTGGTTTTCAGCTTAGAGTATGCAGTGCGTTTAGGTATGAGTATCACTAGTATGCGGGCCGAATAGATGGAAGTAAATATGTACGGTCTCAGTGTACACAAATCGATTTAATGTTTGTTTGAAATAACTAATTTAATCTCACATAGCTCGCTAAATTAACAAGCTGAAGTGGTAAACCGCGACCCTAGTGATGAGCATCGGTTCCCAAAGTTCTCGAAATGTCAAAGTAATTGGATACAACCGTTATATTGACAACAAAGTTGGGAGATTTTTAGATATTAATTATATATAAGTATGTGCCAAATTTAACTAGACAATTTGATGAATAACATAAATTAAACTGTTGTTTATATTAACACTTACATACGTATAATATTATGTACATTCAAGACAAGCTACAATAATAAACAGGGCATACATTTTAAGTTAATACCATTTATACTAAACACTCGTTTAATAAAACATTTATTATGTTATTTAAGAAATTTATTTATTTATTTACAGTAAGTGTCACAGATAAACCAGTAAACGCTACAAAAAAAAGTTATTCTTAACAAACTCTTTCATGTCAACTGAATTGGTAATTTAGTACACAACTAAGACTGGAAGATATCTTTCCAAAAAAAGGATATTGCAGAGAGGATTATAGGTGTCGTACCTTTATGCTACTGTAGGGGGCCTGATTAGATTATAAGGGGACAGTTATACTCGTAGAAATGGTTTAAAAGATTGTAGCGTGAATATAAACGATCATCATAAACTTAAATAAATCATTTATTTTACTTCGCTACTTATGGCGAAGATTTTCGCCTTTCTTTTATAATTTTTTTTCTCGTTTATTTACTTAATTTATAGCTTTTTGTTTATAAAACAAATAAAAAACACAGCTAACAAATAAAAAACGACAGTAAAAATTTAGTGCAAAAAAAGTTTGAGAACCTCTGTATAGCGTAACTAAATAATATACATGATACAGAAAGACGAGATTCCCACTAAACACTTTGTTAACCGGAAGGGAAGGTCTAATTTAGTTAATAAAACCATTAATACAGTTAGTGAATATAAAGTTTTAACGGTCTGGTAGCGTGGAGCACCTGAACTTCGACACGTCTGCTCTATCCACTGAATTTCAAACGCACACCGCATAAGTATTCCCAAACACAAAATCTGCGCACAACTTCTAGAATACCTAAACTACTCGTAGTTGTATGTGAGCTGTGGGTATCCAGGCAACTGGCAACAACTGAAACTTTCCACCATATATCGTCTGGGAACGTTTACATCTTGATACAATGTTCTGGTGAATAGTTTCTTAAGATTTATTATGTGGTTGCGTGAAATTAACAGTCACTTTTTGTGGTTATGTAGCAGTGTTTTTGAACTTAATCTAAGATAACTTCATTGAAATAACAATAGGGATATTTGCACTCTAACAGGAAATCAGTAATTCATAGAGAGTGGATTTTTATTTAATACTAAGCTGACCCTATAAATGTTGTTGAAAAAATTAACTTACAGTATAAAATATACTTAAATGACACTGTGTACTATGCAAAAACAAAACCTTTTTTTATTATTTACTCATGCAAGATTGTAAGCAACTTAAAGTAAAGTAATTTTCATTTTAGTCTCAAAAAATTCACGATAACGCCAAGAAATCTAGCTTTACATCATGCTTCACAATCAAATTTTAGTTGACTTTGACGCAACCAAAATTTGTCAAATTGACTGATTTGTCAGGACAATTCAGTCCATTTGACGCGATGGACTAATCGTGAATGCCCACACTAAAAAGAAAATTACTTTACCAATAAATCATGAGACAATATCTGTATCCTAAAAATAATTTTACAAAAAGTAAATACATCGTTCAATTAGGTAACAGCATCGAAATAATAATAATGTTTGGTACGAGTAACAGACGCTGGCATTTGATTCTGCTTACAAAAGGAGAATGAGTTCCCCTTTCATTACACACTCTGGTACCGTAACAAACATCGGCTGTAACAAATCGTCAAGGAAACCAACTAATGAATCAATCCTGATCGTAATTAGCCGCGAAGGCGGTATGCGCACAAGCAAAGACAGACGCGCACGCGTCGGAATGTGCGTGACCATTGCAATTAGCTGGTCCTTCGAGCCGGATGCCTCGCGGTACTCACTTCATACCTATCTTAAATAATAAACGCAGTAACCGACTTCTTATTCGCAACGAATTTTGTTTTCAAATGCAATTTCACAAGATATAACATTAAATTGAGTACAATTTCTAAACCGACAAACTTAGAATATCGTAAGAGCCGTAACTTAATTTGGAATTTTAAGAGCTATTTCGACTGTTCAGAGTCTAGTTTAGATTGAAATACTTTGATTGCAGTGTTCTTGGACTTAGTCCAGGATGGGATTCCTCACCTAAATATTTGCAAGCGTCCGATTTGTTTTCATCGCAGATACACCTGCGACCATTAATTAGTGACTTTTGGAGGCATTTTTTTTCTTGTTTACAATCTCTATACATACTTAAGTCTACATATTTTTCTTACATGTTTTTATACCGTTTTTTATGCATTGATTGGGTATCAGGCTGACTGTCTACTTGATGGTAGGTGGTTACCGTTATCTGTAACGCCACAAGTGCTGTAAGGGCGCTCCAGATTGGGCAACCCATTATGACTGCGCAACGAAGTCTGACCAAAACTTAGTCTTGTATTTGCAAAATTTCTTATAAAAAAACCTTTAAAAAAATATGATATCTCTTCTTATTGGAATAACATTTCATGTTGCATACCTATTATTTTTCTTCAATCATTTTTAATATTTGACTAATTAATTAATTATTAATTCTGTTAAACCCATGTCTTATCTAAATGCACATAATACTGACGATACAGCAAATTCCAGTTATTTTGGAGGCTATAATGTCTCCAACTAATCAAACTTAGGGTATTCAATTATCTTACACTGGCACCATCAGATGACCCCGCACCCTCATTACGGAGACAAGATCTTTATAGGCTTGCTTCTACTATCATACACACACTAGGATTGACAAACTCCACGATTTCGAAGACCGGGTATTATACAATGGTTTAAATTTAAACTAGAAATTGTCTACAAAAGTCTACAACAGTTTACTTGGATTTGCCTACTGGTCGAAGGTCATTCGCATTTCAGTCAATATGAGAAGCAGACAATCTGGGATTAGGTTATAATGAGCCGAAAGCGATTTAACCATAATAATTTCCAAGGTAATTCAAAATGTTTTTATTGATAAATAAAACATGCATATGCAATGATATGGAAATTATCAAATGAAACAAAAATAATGATTTCTCGTTTTATTGTTTATTGTTTTTATTTTATTGCTGCAAATTACATGTTACAATTTAAACTAAAGACCATTCAGGTCCAGTTGTATTTTTTAGTATTTTATAATATAAAATAAAGTCATTGTCGCCTCTATTTTCTTCTCCTTTAACTTATTTTAAACTATCCAACGGATTTTGAAACGGTTTTCACTAATAAAAAGAGCGATAAACGAGGAGGAAGATAAAGTAATAAGCGAGATCTCAAACGCTGCGTTTGTTTAACACAGTGCGTTGCTAGTACTCAGTTGTAATCTAAGACACGTCTCCCATCTTGCAATCCTTGTTTCTTGTTGGCATCAAATAATACACAACTCTAGCAGACAGACAGACAGACGTATAATCCGATAAAGCTGTTGTAGAATTATTTAAATTGAAATACAAAACGCAAATGTGATTACAACTGAAGCTTTCTTTTAAGAAGTTTATTCAGTCTTCTCTTTATCGTTAAAAATTTAACAAGTGTTCCTTTTCCGGAATCAACATCAAAGTGTTGTCTTCGACGCCCTTAACTTCGTAACAATAAATAAAGAATTTGGAGCGACGACACCCGTTCAATTTGAATTCTTAGAATTGCGTCAACTTTGGACGCATCGATCGTCTCTATGTGAACACATAGGCATTGTTAATATATGTAGTAATTCTCTGATGGCATATCTCAATTAATGTTGGAGTAATTGATGTTTTAAGGCGTTAGATTTACTGGCGATAATCGCATGTTTTCGCATGGCATGTCCGTGAAATAACAGCATATGTGCTGTTTGTTTTTCGGTGAGTGAGTAAGGGATGCCAGAGCCCATTGCCCCATCCCTTCCTCGTACCTTCATTAGCATTAATCCTTCTATGATTGTACTTGCAGCACCTATCTATGGCGTTGCTTGTGTAGGCAATGGTAGCCACTTACCATCAAATGAACCGTCAGCCTGTCTGTCGACATTAGAGCCATATTATAAATGCATTTTAGTCAATTGCACTCGAGTGAATTGCAATCCCTTGAATGAAACATTATAAAATAAAAATATTCTAATGCACTTTATGCATTCTGAAACGTGAAAATTATATAAATGCAAATGTAAGCAAATAAGAAAGTCTGTAAGAAATGCATAGACCAGAAGTGCAGCAGATGTTTACTGTGCTCAGAATAATAAACAAACGTTGTAAGATTTACTGTATGTTTTCCTAACACGAGAATTTTGTTATTAAATTGTTTTTATTAGATGATACGTAGGTTTCTCTGGCAATCTTGTCGTTACGTGTGTTTATGGTATAGATAATATTGTTATTTGTATTATTTTATATGTTATAGTTGATATTAGTTTATACCTTCTTATAGTCTTTTTTTTTTTTTACAAAAACGCTTTGATTAGTTGGAGAAAATCAATTTGAAATGCCACAAGTACATGACTTTGAAAAAGGTCAACGTCAATCACCTTTTAATATCAACTAAACAGATTTACCCACAATACAATACGCGTATCGAACAATCCCTTAGACATGACTAGACAAACAGAACTTCTGGCGGCGGATAGTAATGGCGGCTATAAATAACAGTGATTATTGCCACAAACCATACATTCGTCAAACGACCCCACGGCTGCAGGCTCCATACGTCTGGTTAACAATACTTAACCTTTATTGGCAGCAAAACACTATATAGCTTGATACTGACAATTTAATATAATAATATTTATTACTGGAAAAAGGATATATTTAAAATAAATTGCATTTATTTTTCTGATTTAATTTTCCATGCATTTGCACATGTACGTTTTTATTTTTGTTGTAGAGTTTTTATTATATTAATATTAAACATAATATTAATATTTAACATTTTATATAACAGTTTATCTCAAAACAAAAATAATATAATTTATTATTCTGACCTAAATCAAATAAAATATATTAAGTACCTATCATTAAAAATGTATTTCAATAAAAGATATCTAAGCATAAAAATGTACAGGTACAATTAATATAATGTGTTAAATCTATAGTAATTAGGTACAAACAAAACAATTTGGTAGGAACCTTTTTCTCATTTGTTTCTGAGTTGTTTTTTTTAAATAGCTCTATGTTGACAATAGTACATTGATCAACTAGAGAGCAAAATCGGTTTTTGCTGCGAGTGGCGACTTTAAATCACGAACTAGCGAAGTAGTCTAGAATTGAATCAGGAGCGTAGCGAGTGATTCTAATATAGACTACTGAGCAAAGTAAGTGATTTAAAGGCACGAGACATAAAAAAAATTGCTCTCGTGTTAAACATACAACTTTTCACCTCAACAGCGAGAAAAGCGTTACTAGGTCATCTTTAGTCAACCAACCAGTTTCTGAAAGGCTGTGAAACTATCTTCACAGCTCGACCAACTCTAGTCGGCTATGGCCGGCCGACTCTAGTTGGCTATGGCCGGCCGACTCTAGTCGGCTATGGCTGGACTGGACACACTAATAAAATCAAAATTTTAACTCTTAAATCGCGTGTTCGAATTTCGAATCACGCTCCCATCAAGAATCGATTTTTCTACGAATTTTTACGCACCAACAGTGAGTTTTTCCCTTTTCGTGCTGGAGAGGTGAAATCTGTATTGTTGTCAATAAAAAATTATAGTTAAATTTCGACTAGTAAATAAAAATATATTATACATACAATTCTCAAATCTAAAACGTCGTTGACACGGGTGTGACAATGCAATTCTATTGGACAACAAGTTTTTCTATTCTTTACATAGTTTAATTCTCTTGGCGATTTCTTACGCGCGAATACGTTTTCTTTTTTTAAATGTTCTTTGCAAATATCTTTGTTTATTTTGATCCATGTCGGTTATTTCAAGACGCAATTTCAAATTTATAGATTTTGCAATATTTATTTCTTAAAATCTAGTAGCAACAACTAAACGTAATTGAGAGTAATCTATATTACAAACAAATGGACAAATAATAATAATTTCTAAAGCTTATTACACGAATTTGGTGCTTATGCAAATAGAAATTAAGTTTACACTTGAGTGCCTCAGTTAAAGCCTGTTAAAGTTTGTAAGGGAAAGGATTCGAGCAAAATATGAGACATGTCCCGTCGTTTGAAATCAAAACATTAGAAACTTCGCTATTTCAATACTCAAGAGGGTATAAGGAGCGATGGTTTTAAAGAAAACGTGGTATCATACCTACGAGTAAATGTTAATATTATTATTTTAGTAGCACTTAAGTACTACTTTTTACAACTTTACTGAAGTCGTACTTATAAAGGAATAAAAAATAAATATAATCATGAATCCATAAACTGAGTAGGCCGTCTGGCTACAGTAGCCAACCCTTTACAGAAGATAACTTTAAAACAACAGCACTCAAGCTGATGTGTAGGTATCGTTGAGTCAGCAAATGTATGCCAGAGTTCATTTCTCTATTCCATCTTCTTCTTATCCTCTAGATTTTTGAAAGTCGGCAGATAAACCGCTTTACTTGTTTAATTTTGCATGATAGCCACCTATGGATCATATCAGCTTGTCTGTCCACCTTTAAATAAAATATAAATATATATTTTTGTGGATAAAATTAAAGTATTTTCTGTTTAAAACATGAATAGGTATAATATTAAAATTTTGCCACATACTACATTTTGTATATGAAATATCTAGAAATACCGATGTATTTGCTTTAAGTAATTACGAGGTAAATGAGCGTAACCGCCCGGAGGGTTCCTCCGAATGAATAAATAGGAATCTGCCTTGAATTTAACTTTAACTTTCTTCCTTAATAATTATTGACTTTAAAGTAATACTTTTTGATATTTTAAGAATTGTTTTAATATCAAAAAGATTTTTAACCCTAGAACCCTACACTATACGGCGTACTTGTTATTACTATACAGGACAGGGGTACTGAGGTACCCCATATTTATATAGCTGTATTTTTTTAAATAAAAACAATTAACTGAAACGATATGTTTTAGGGTTAACGATATGCTAGCTAATATGTATATATAAAAACAATTGTTTTATAAATAAAAATAAAATAAAATAATTGCTTTTAATAATTGACACAATATAATTGAGCAGTTAATTTTATTATTTTTAGATTTTGTCTCCTTCTATGGTGTATTGTTACATGTTTATGTAACCGGTAGTGGTGACCGGTACACAAGCCAGGCTGCCACAAATTTCAATTTAAAAAATCTAGCTAAAAGGTGAGTGAAGCCGCATGATACTGCTAGTAGATGTTAAATATATTCGCTACACTATTGACTATTGATTACGCTTATTTCAAATTCAAGTTTTTCTACTTTTGTAAATTAAGAAGCCAACGCACGTATAAACATTTGTACATATAACGACTATAAACAAACCCCTGTACATATATTTTCCCTATAATTAATCCAGTATATGACCACCCCTAACGTCATAACATGATGCTTGTCATAAAGGTGAAACGACGTCCATCAAGCCTCGCAATAAGCACGGACAACGCCATATTTTGCCTTGTATTAAGAGAAATCTGCTATAATTGAATGGTATGCTCGGCTTATATATATATTTATATCTATCCATCTATATACATATTATAAAGTAAAAACGCTATCCACTTCGATCTTTTTCTCCGCTAACTTCTCGCGCTAACGCTAACGCGAATTTTGATACATTTTTTTCCACTAAAAGAAAGAGTTACCTATATACGAGGAACGTTTGTGTATATAGGTATAATGTATAACATCAATCATCAATACATATAGGTATTAATCTCAAACGTAAATATCTTAAACGAGCCGTGACAATATAAAATATTTTTTAAAAAAATTTACATTTTATTATGTACCGTTACCGAGGTCAAAAATAAAAATATAGTTTTTAGAATTTTTTAATATGCGCTATTTTAGATCCACGCGTACTAAGTCGCAGTTGTAATATAAATTGATTGATACTGAATGTTACTCAGAGTCCGTCATCATTAGTTTGCATTGAAACAAAGCTTGAACACCAAAAGTAGCACACGTGATATGTATTATCTTTTATTCAGTCAGAGGGCTCCCCTGTCGATAGCGCCGCGCCTTAATTAAGGGGAATACGCCACAATATTCACCTGTGTTTTAATCATGAGATCCATTATTATACATGCATTTCCGGATTGCTTTAATTAGAGTTCCGCGGTAACAACGGGAAATCTTTTCACAAACACGGAAGTAAATTAAACCCGAAACAAGATGGGCGTGTTGTGTAAGCTAACGGAAATATTATTTATGTTCTAACTACCTGGTCTTTTACCCTTTGCACATGCATACATTCGACGTTGGTAGCCACTTTTTACATGTGAGGGTAGCCACTTACCTACCATAGAGTGAACCGTCAGCCTACCTTCTTTTTTAACGTTGGGAGTGTTCGTTTTTGATGTTCAAAGTTTAATTGTCCATCTCAAAAGGATGACTTATTTATTTTATCAATTCTTATAGTCATAATTTAATCATAAATACATAAAAATGTAAACATTTCAAACATTACCGTATTATAAATTTGCTAAATTTTTTTTTACTTCATTATATTTTTTTCCGGTTAGTTTACTGTTTTTGACTCGCATTGAGCTTTCTTACGAGGCCCATAGTTAGAGACCACGTTTCAACGCCATAATTATTGTCATCACAATCGACACACACTGTTGTGATTAATGTTTACCATTTTAAAATACTAACTACGGAGGTCCAACGGTAAATGAAGCAAAGAACTGATTTGGGATTCGTCTGGGACCAGTTCGAAAGGTTACCGATGGCCCCGCACTTGTCAAGGCAAAACGGAGGACTATTTGTAAAGGCATTATTCGCACCTGATGCTGAACTGACCACAAACAAGGTGGGCGATATAAATTAATTTAGGGATTATGCTGTCCTTGTGGGGCCCTAAAATGTAGCGTTTCTATTCTTAAAAAATAAAATGCCTTTGCAAATAAACAATACAATTACGTAAGTCATTTATTGGCAGTTTTTTTGAAAACCCTAATTTGTTTATTATTTGTTAATTTATTTCCAGAGAGTGTCAAACAAGAAGATGTTTTCAGAATTAACGAAAGTATTACAATTTCAAACTTACAAATCTAATTTCAAATTTGCATTTAAATATCGCTTAAAAAGACATTATAGCAAATCACCACAACATACTATATAAAGTTTTTACATATAATAAAACTTATAATTCTAAATTCCACAAAACGTAAAATTAAGCAGATAAACATACGCTTATGACTCAATCATGAAATTCATTAGTTACTTATAATTTTTTTAAGTCATTAGAAAAAATGTAAAGTAACTTCTACTCGTATGCAGCATTTTAGAACTCCCGTCTTGTCACCCCAAACGCTTGAGCGGTCATTGCCCGGACCTCAGATGGTGGTCCGTCCTCTCACTTGTCTGAATAAATTTATGATTAATTTGAATAATGAAATCATACACACACATTTAATTCCTTGCAATAAAATTGTTATTTTCATTTCGGTACTTGTAGGTAACAGATAGAAAGAAATAAAATAAAAAAAAGTGTTCTCCGTACAGCATATTGTTGTTACATGAGACACGACGCGGATCATCAGTGGATGTCCTAAACTTAATACTTTAACTAATTTACAATTTCATTTTTTAATATACATTATACGTAATACATAAAAAAGAAAAGGATGAAAATACCTACTAATTTTATAATGTAAGCATCCAAAGATAGGATTTTTGAATATTTCAACTTCGTGTGAAGCCAAGGGCAGATCAAAGCGAATCGTAGTCGTATTTTAAAAATATAAATATCTCAAACATTTCAATTGATTCATTTGCTAAACAATTCCTTTACTGTAAAACCAATTGGGTTATGGTCAGCTTAACTTAGTTGTCGGATTTACTTAATTATATGTATAATACTTGACTAACTTATATAATATATACTTAACTTAGTCTAGCTGACTTATTTTGTGTAATGTATACATAAATGCGACGTAATTTGCAAGTACATAGGTAAAAGATTACGATAACAATACTTCATCCATTTTAGCCATAGTTATAGACATGACTATTGCAATAAAAATACAATAAGCACTAATGACAATTATATTTAATGTGTTCCCATGAACGTTACCATTTACATATTTCAGTCCCTAATTACACCATCGTTAGAATATGTAAGGACGTTTGTGTCGCCAGAAAATGTTCACTTTAAAACACATCTAAGCTTGTAGTACAATTGATAAGCGATTTAAACACATGATATATCTACACAAGTAATATTATAATATTATTAATACATAAACAAAATTTTGGTTCCTTTTTTAAGAAAATTGCCTAGATGGAGGAGTATGAAATTAAGTAGGTACCTACACTTAAAATTTGTATAAGGAAGTACTGGAGAAAGCTGTTTGACATACGCATACATGATTACACTACGTATATACTATGTTTACTCTTTTGTTTATGGTCAAAGTCTGTGGTCAAACTGAGAAGAGATTATAATATAGTATTACTTAAAAATTAAATGACGCGTTCGAATTTCGACTGCTGGGCAAACATTAGTATTTATAGATACACAATTTTTTTTATAGAATCATCGTTAATCGCTATAAGCTTGTTACTTGTGGCAATCATTTACGCCAAATTAAATCTCCGACACTGCTCGTATGGGACATTAAAATTACGTTCAGGATTTCGGATACTGAATACATTTTGTGGCGGTTCGGAAGTACCGACCTAGACGTCTAGTTCCGGTGCTGATATTTTCAACTTATTCTTACATATAATTTTATTAGGAGTGCATATGAAATGGTAAATCTAGAGAGAAAGTTTTTTAAGTACTTCCTTTCTTGCATACATTTTCTTTTAAATGCATTAAATTTCTATATAGATTTCTAAACCGTATTTTTTACCAAGTTCAGATATTATCATCCTCATCTCGTCATTATAAGGCTTTGCATAATAAGACTTTTTTGTACTCTTTTTGATTTTTAATATTAATACTTTTTTTATTTAAAGTAATTATGCCCCATTGCTTAGCCCGTCTTTAAAATTGAAAATTTTACTTCTTTATGAACCTTCTCCATAATATACGTGCTAAATTTTACAGTGTAAGTCCAACTGTGTTGGAGTTTTAAGATTTCATAAGTTTTATATATCAATATATATTACTATATTGTCGATGTATTCATATTTATATCATAAAGCTATAAAACTTAAGTTATAGGCAATTTTTATTGAATTTTCTTCACACGAAAATTTCAAAGTTAAAGTTATAACTCATTCAACATTAGTTCATGTTTGTGGACTTATAGCTGTAACTACAAAGATTCCGATGTAACTATACTTCTAAATATGTCGACCTTATTATTATTATTTATTATAAACACTATTGAATGGATTAGTTTATTTTAAAACAAATAACGGAGATTGATTAGTGAGACTTACAGCTACAATTTTATTTATCTACTTTTTTTCACATATCACTGAAGTCACATACAATCGTATTAATTTTTTAAAAAGTCAATTTTTAAAATAAAAATAATTTGAAATAAAATACCAATTCGAAAACATGTCAAGATAAAATTAATAGTTATAAAACGAGTTTGCATGCATAAATTCACAACGACTGCAGTGATTAGCCGTGTCGTCTATTCAAGTGACCAACTTTTAAAATTTCCTTTTTTAAAATAGGACAATGTCTATTGTTTTCGTAAATGTCAAAGTGGCCAGAACCTCAATGCACTCGGCACGAGTTCGTAGATTGGATTCTAAATGAGTTTCCAGTTCCCTTTGAACAACGTGCGACTGCAGTGTTACTCACTTTACACACAGAAAACTGCGAATTCATATTTTAGAGCTCCAGGGATCTGATGTAATTCGTTCCTATAGACACTTTAACTCAATATGGTCGTGACATTTTAGATAAGTTATAATATGTTTATTTTTTGATTGTCACAAGTCAAAAAATATTCTATTCTACACTAATATTATAAAGAGAGAAAAGATTTGTATGTTTGTAATTGTAATGAATAAACTCAAAAACTACTTTGAAAATTCTTTCAAAAGCTACATTATCAGCGAGTAACATAGGCTACATTTTATAAAGTTACGCGGGCGAAGTCGCGTGCAACAGCTAGTTTTGAATAAACTTAAATATTTCTTAACCAAACAATCCATGTAGTATTCTGCACTTTCCCAATAATCTATTAGTAATTTCAAACTGTAAATGAGATCTGCAATGGATTATAGAGGAGGCTAAAGTTCGGAAGGATCCAAGTTCAGAAGATGGACGAACAACTTGTAGGTACACAAAACGGACACTAAGTGCTTGTTGGATAGTTAAAGCCTTTCGTCTCGAACAAGACGAGAGACGTATTTGCTAAGAGTATTGATTAATTCTGCAATACGAGTTTAAAGTATAATGAAAGTGGTTTGGTATGAATGAGTCTTTATTAAGAATATATTTTAAAAATGTTAAAAATTTGTTCTCTTTTTAAATATGTAATCATCATCTCGGCCGTAGGACGTCCACTGCTGAACATAGGCCTCCCATATTACATAATTTTTCAATGGACTGGTCAGAAGCAACTTGGATCCACCGTCAACCCGCGGCCTTCTTATGTAATAGTTTCTATCCATATTTTTTCTGATATAGTGTAAACAAGGTATTTTTATAATACAAATCAAATTTAATTCTATATGATATAAATTAAAGATAGTAATGTGTTTTAATAATATTAATAAACATGTTATGTTATAAATTACACTAGAAACTATTCGTACCATTAATCTGTAGTTACAATATATCAAACGAATTACTGGTTTCTTCTTTAACAATAAACGTGAATCAGGCGTGTTAAAGCAGTTTATCATAGTAAGCAATTTTGCCCCCTTTTCTTGGAAATGGCTCTCATAGAGATGAATCATCGATGGGGATATAGTAAATATTTTTTATACTACTCATATAAAAGCTCAGATTTCGCTCAAATTAATGAAATCCGAGGAAAATATTTTTTCTTTAATCTTTGGATATTACATTTCATTTACATAATGTAATATTTTTATAACTCTTTAAATACTATATATCAAATGTAATAACGTTTGATCATATTCAACTAACGACCCAGCCCGGGCTTGCTTGGATGTATTTTGTTTTCTATATTTCTACCTGTTAGTTCTAACTACTTGATTACTCACATGCATATTTAGTATAATTTTTGATTCAACGTTAAATATGTGGATACCACACATAGTAAAAATAAAGCCCAAAATTGATATATGTTTTTCTTAACGAAAGAGCCACCACGCAGGGTTATCTTTAGCGTTTACCACACTTTAGAAATACCTGTTACAAAGAAGCAAAATTTTATATAAAGAAAATGAATCATTTTCCCTTCAGAAATTAAATTAGAATATATTAACATAATTTATTTTAAATTTTAATACAATAAGGAATCCTCAATTTACCTTATAAAATTGTTAACAAGTATCTATATGATTTATATATTACTATTTTTTTTTCTTATTTGTATTCTTTTTTGTAGATTCTACTGGTATTTGTGGAAATATGAAAATTATGATAAGAAATAAATAAATTATTATTTAAGAATAAGTTCACTGTATATTTTGAAAATTAAATAATTAATTATATATATGAGATTTTTGCAAAATACTTACAATTAGTGTTTGTTGTTAGTTCATATAATAAATTATGTATTTAAAACGACACGACCGTAGAGTCATAAGGCCGTTAGTTGCGGCGTTCTACGGCGTAGCTGATTACGTCACACGCCCCAAACACCGTAGCACGCACTCTACGAGATTACTCGTACCTCACCTGAATTCATACAGCCCTGGGCTCTACGAATTTTCTTAATTCCAAATAATACCATATTTCCACACAACCGCCTTAAAGAACACATTACTTGTGGTAGTAGTTTGTTTGTAGCAACCGAGCATAGTATCAGCATTCAAATTAAGCTTACTTGCTATAAGTATCACATTCCCCACCGTAAAATAAGAGCACTAATGCTGTTTTGTTTCATTGCATGAATCAAGAGCCCAGTTTTTCTGTCTCCATATTGTCCTTAACCATTAATCCTAGAAGCTATTTTGGTTTCAAGGGGACGAAGTTTCTAGGTTTTATCATAAAGAAACTTGGCGATAAAATTTAAATATATCGGAACATAGTTTTCTTTCTTTTCCGTGTTTTATATATTATGCTCTTATGAATATCAAAGAATAGTTTTGTGAAGGAACGCCAGTGTTGCGGTTCAAGTTGGCTCTCAGACTTCCAGACAAATGTCTGATGCATCTCTCGAGTGCAATGCAATGACACACTTTGTTTGTTTGCAACTTCAAATCGCAGTTTTCACGTGGAAAATATATTTTTGTTTCCTAAACTAGCGTTCATAGTTGAAATATCACGTATCAATGGGAATTGGTCTGTTTCTATTCTTTCTATTTCCGACTATTTTATCTTTGTACATATAAGGATTTATTTTCGTTCAAATTTATTTTTAATTTTTCGTTATTTGGTCTGAATAATATTCTTTAAATTCTTTAAATAATTAAAAGAAAATATTATTCAATCTTTATTGCTCACATATTTTTGACAGGCGTTGAATTTTATGGTTTTATTTTTGGTTTTTAGATGCTCTTTCGGACACGGTAATTTTTTCTAGGTGAAAGTTACCTTAAGTTATTTTCTGTATCCCTAACAACATGTATGCAAAATTTAAATATGATCTGTTTAGTAGCTAAAGCTTGAAAGCACAACAAACTTACTTTCACATTTATGATATTAGTTATTTAAAATAAATAAGTCAAATGTTTCTTTTTAAAGTTTAAATTAAATGTTAACCATATTATCTAGATTAATTGAAAAATAATTATGAGAACGCGCTAATATTTTGATAGCCCTTTATTCTGTGTGAGAAAAGTGTTGCCGAAAACAAAATCACACATCAACACCATTAAAAGGTTTTGAATAATTTAGTGTAAATTAATTAACACGTGACACACCTTGTTAACAAGTTTAACCAAGTCATTGTTTATTAACAAAGCGGAATGCGATTAAACCGAAAGGTGTGCGTTTGGGGGAAATAGGGTGAAACGACCTCAATGAAATATTGATCCCACACTGATGGGGTTTTGACGTAACTGTGCGTTATGTGATACATACTCGTATATCCACATATAGTATAACCTCGACATAACAAATCTGAAGGTAATTAGAAAGTATTATACCAAGTAATTTCATACAATGACATTTGTTATAGAATGTAGATGCTAGATTAGGTTTGTCTAAGATTCGTTTTAACAAGGCAAGAAGACTTGTTTATCAACCTCAAAATTACGTACTCTTCTACTTATTCTGTTATATTTATATTCAAATTCAAATCATTTATTTACAATTAACATGGATGGGTCAATAACCAGTTCTTATAGCGAACGAAAATTTTCAACTTTAAATTTATCACTTTTGCTATATTACATTAGTAAATTACATTACATCAAAAAACAATGATTATTTCAAAGACGACTAAAAGAATGTTATCCTGAATTTCTTTCGTGGTTTCTTCTCAGGATTGTCATCATCTTGGCTTTTTTTCGAAACCCTGCTAAATTTAAATTTATAATGACTATCGTAAGAGTTTCTTGGAGAAACCTAATTGATAAATAAATATTTTGATTTTGATCAATTTTACATGTTTGAACCTGTTGAGACATGAATTATAAAAAAATACGTTGATAAAAATCGTTATATAGAAGTAAATTTATATTTTGCATTGATTGAAAATTCGTTACAAAGAGATTTTTGAGAAGTATTTGTAATGTAAAGGTATATTTCGCATTAACGCATACTGGCAGTTTTAGGGGATTTAGAATTTGTTAAATCAAGAAAATCGTTATATTGTGGTTCGCTATATTAAGGTTACACTGTATATACCTTTTGTATTCTGTGTTCTGTACTGTACTATGTTATATAACATGGATTAAGCTTATGGATAATACAGAAGGTAGAAAGTTGCTTACTTAACGTTGGTAAGTTAAATATTTTTCACTAAGTTACTTTCCCAAGTTTGAAGCGTGTTCAGTTCACCGTAGTCTGTGACGGTACTAGGTGTAAACAAGTTATATCTGGGTCGTGTAACCCAATACGTAGGTCAGAATGGCGCCGGGCGGACTGCCATTTGACTATATCAAGATTTATTACCTCCGTCCTCATTGTTTTTCATAAAAGAATTAAAGATTTATGCCAAAAACTCACCAGTAAGCTCAAGGCAGTTAGAAATAGGAGAAAAAAAGTTGATGGATGTATGAGTGAAGAGTAATTTATTAAAAAAATATTGTTAATAAAAAAATGTACTAGATTTTTAATATAAATTTTAAAACGTTATTTATATTAATTTTTATTTTAACAGCACTTAATCTATTGTGTCTTAAGATATCTTATGACGGGCAGCTTTCGATAAACTGCGTCATATTTTTTCACCGCAAATCCAGTAATGCGTATTATCAGTTTTGTAATACGATACTGAAATAAATTGCGCATAACTAAGATATGCATTAACTAAACAGTTGAGAGTTTTGTTGAAAACATGTTTTATGATTTCTTTACTGATTTTTAATAGTCCATATAAAAGCACGTTACAAATTTCTAATAGATAAGCGAAGCGAGATTGTGCATCGAAAGCTAGCATTTAATAATAAATCAGTTTGAACGATGAAGTATCTTTCTCCATCTATTCACCTGAGTAATGGTTTGGAAGAAGTGCAGCGATGTTAAGCAATTGTAGAGGGGTTTAATAATATAGGAAAACTGGCTAATACCAGCGGCTTCACTCGCGAAAAACATAATTTTTTAAGTCCTACCGGCTAGGGTTCCTCTGACATGAGTCAGAGACCTTATGTAGTAAACCATTGATAATTTTGTTTTGTTTCAAGTTAATATAAAAAAACACGCAACTGTTTTCGTAAGTATATCTAGATAGATCTATCTTTGCCGTTTCCTATTATACGATCTAAATATAATATATTATCAAACGAAATTCCCAAGATCGGGCCAATTAATTTATACGAGTGTCCCTCGAGTTATATTGCACTTCCTAATGGACAGTTTAAGGGGACGTTTGTCATAGATTCGTGCCAATGAATAAGTAACGCAGAATGCTAATTACATTTAGACAAGTTTTGGTGAGTAAGTTGAGTACATTGATATAACTGTAACTTATATAATTATATATAATGTAACATATTATATATTATAACATAAATAATATAAGTTAAAAACAAGCGATTTTTATAAATATAATAACAATTATATTATTTTTATATATATTATGTAACATATTATATATTATAACAGAACAGGCGTATTTTTTATGTATAAGTCGACGGGGAGATAAAAAGTTCATTTAATGATAGGTGGGTGCAACTGTGCAAAGCCGGTGGAAGGTCACTAGTATGATACAATAAAAAAAATGTGTTTTTTGTATTTAAGTTAATCCTTTATTGTGTAACTTTATATTAAAGATTTATGAAAATTTTATTTATGTTAATTTCTGATCTGCATATTTTATTCTTTAGTAATAAATATCAAGGCTTCACGTCACGATATGCGACCCTTAACTGAAAGTGCGGATTAAGTTTTGCTTAACTGAGACATTATGCCCTGTTTAATATGAAATTTATATAAGTAATTAATTACTTATTACTACGTACATACTTTATTCATGTCCTCTGTCCATGTTTTTTTTTCTTTAGCGATTTATTTTTCTTTTAGCTATCTAAATAATGAATGGAAAATAAATGTATATAGTGAACATGAAAAGACAAATTGCTACAGGACTGTATATGCATATGCAAATAATCCGCCCAAGCGTGCAGGCGCCCAAGCCCGCCCAAACCTTCGTGCAGGGTTCCGGTCACAGGACTTCCGCTGCGCACCGACGAATTAAGTTGTTGCTTTTGTCAAATGCTTGAATGCTTCAACTCGAATAGCTATGGGTTAATGGTTGAACGAAAAGTGTTTCCTTATTCATTCATTCAGTTTTCCTTTAGATAGATCTATATTTTTTTAATAGGAATTGTAGATATAATGCCTAGAATTTTTTGTATCATTTCTCAGCCACCAGACGGTTAGTTAGTTTAGACTGCGGAATATAGTGTGCTACTAGCTGTCACCTATATAGCCTATATGTATAAACTAAATTGCTATAAGTTTCAATAAAATCCGCTGAAAAGTGTTGGCGTAAAAGAGTTACATTTCAATCCTCACAAACTATTACATCCTATTTTAATATTATAAATACAAAAGTCATTTTGTTTGTTTGTTACGCTTTTGCGCGTTATCTACACTCAACCGATTATCATGAAATTTTAGACGTTGGTCAGAAAAGGATACAAAAAAGGATATAGGAAAGGATACCCTTCATCCAGAAAAAGTACTATTCCCGAAGGATATATTATAATGTTGTATTGTGTGAATTTACTACTATATATTATATGGATGTATAATATATAGTATGCATGTGAATCATGTGCAGAATTGTCTGATTTGCTATCAACTAATGTGATCTTAGTTTAATTAAGTTTAGCTGCCATGGTGCGAAGCCACCGATCTCCAAAACACAGAGTGAACTGAGTTGGAGATTATTGTGCCTTTATAAATGTGCCTATCATCATTATTTTAAGGTACATTATAATCTAGATTCTTTCTAGAAAAAGTTAGTTGATAAATATCAGTAGCTATATATCACTATGTGGTTGCATAAATAAAAAAATCGCAATAAATATCGAGTATCTTCGACTCAAGTTCTTCAATGTGTAGATACATTAAATGTATTGGACGATGTATTGTACTATAACTCATGTCTCAATCGGTAGATTGCCCGACGGCGCCAAAGCGTCGACTTGTAATAGTTTGTTTACTATTAACACATCGAGGGGTGATCCTTGATATTTAACGACATCAATTCTCTTTAAGCGTCCGTAATCAATATGCGTGCATTGTAAAAATTGAAAAGAAATAATGGAACAAATAGCACTATTAAAATAAAAAAATATTGTTAGCATTCACTTGCAAGACATTTTTTAGTAAGCCATCTCAAGCAGTGCTTAGCATGGCTCCAGTGAAGTGGCTATTGTTCTCAAAAAAATTTTATTGCTCATAAACTAGACAGCCCATGTGACGACAATAGAAAAATCTTTATTTAGTTATTATTCTATGAGCCACCCATTAACTGTCAACTGACAAATCAAATAAAAAGTCGCTGTCCGCTTCTGTCTGTTTCTCTACTAAATTCTTCTTAACCACTTGACAGATTTTGATTCAGTTTTCAGTAAACGAAAGATCGATTTTCAGACAAAACTGCATACGTTCGAAGTGGAGGGCGAGTTATTATTTATTGATAAAACACACGTCAAATCTGAAAGATTCAGAGTTGTTACCTTATAGGAATTCGCACTTTCTGCCTTTAAATAAATTTCTAAAAAGAATAAACAATGATTTATAATAAAATAAAAAGTTGTATAAAACAATATGATATGGGTATACTATGACTGGAGTTAGGTGTAGCGACTAATCTTGTAATATTTTCAAGTCAAGATCGGCGCCACACAGTCGACTTCAGTGATGCTTTGTCGCAAATCTTTATGCACCCCTGTGGATGCACACGTTAGCACAGCTTGATCCCACCTCATAACGTACGAGGGGAACAAAATTGGTACATTATAAAAAACTAACCAGAAGTTATATGGGATAGAAAATTGGATACATTTGTTTATGGCGGTCTATCAAATTTATTGAAATCATATCTTTATACCTGTTTTGGTGAAGTTAATGTCATAAATGAGCAGTTTTCTTCATACTTCTTGTTTCTAATGATATCATATTATAAGGAGTTCTTGTCATCATCGTCATCATCAGCCTGTGTCCCTCCACTACTGGATGTAGGCCTCTCCGAAGGCTCGCCACCACGCACGTTCCTGCGAAGCCCTTTCGTCGTCTGTCCATGTGGCCGCATCCGGCTGCGCTTTACAATTCGTGGCCTCCATTCAAGAACCTTTCTACCCCATCGGCTATTCGCTCTGCGACATATGTGACTTTCAACTTCAACTTGCTATTCTCTTGACTATGTTAACAACCTTGAAATGTAAGTTTCTAATAAGTAGGAGATAATCGAGACCGTGATCACGATCTACAATTACATGTAAGAAAACATATTATATGTTTATTGGTTGCTCCATTGAACGTTATTCTTACAATTAAGTACAGACGTAACTGATGCATAATGTGGTATTAAAAGTAATTTATGAACATCTGTCATAAAACAATAATATGGTCAGATGAAAGCCGGAGTGATGACGGGGTGGCGTCACATGCAGTGAAAAATGGCGTCGGGTGCATTTCCGGTGCACGTGGCTGCACCCAGATAATGGGTTTACCTTGCATTTTATAGCGTTTTGCATTTTCATTGTTTTCCCGTTATGCGTTTATGCCATTTCGCTGGCGTTGTCTTTGAATTATTTACGCGTTTGGATACTATGTTGTTCATTTGTAGATAAGGGATAATGGCAGCTTAAATACACTTTATTTATTTGATTTACTTACCTTATTACGTATTTACTTTGCTTGCTCGACAAACAGTGAAATAGCAAAGTGTCTTTTAAATATCTAAGTATCTTGTAACGAGTCGCACACTCCGGTCCTATAAAATATAAATATACTATATATAAATTTATTTATTTATTTATTTATTAAGGCAAAAACAGTCACATACAATTTATTATACAAATAAAGAAACAATAAGACCTATATTATCATTGATTAATACAAACATTTACATGCGGTGGTACAAATCGACACAACAAAATAGTGTACAAATTAAGAACTTAATAGTAAATCTTCCAAGCTCTTCCTGAACTTCGTTATAGAAATGGAAAATATTTCTAAATCCTTTAATGTTTTGTTATAACAAGTACATGTCCGCCTGAAAAAGGCATTTCCTTTTCAGGCGAACATGCACTGCACTATATGCACTAGATGTATGTAAAGGAATTAAATATTAAACAATTAATTGAGAACGTTATGGGCACAAATCGTAAAATTTTATGATTAAAACGTCACAGCCTCATAAAATCCATGTACCTATGTCTGATTGAGTTGTGTTGTGTAATACTTAGTCTTTAGTGATTCATGGGAAGCCCTCAGTTATATAGATATGCCGGATGATAAAAATAACTAGGAAAAATATTGTTATTCTATCTTGTCCGACCTTAACCCGGTGCGTGGGTGGAAAATGCGTAAAAGTTCATTGGCAGACGCCAGACTGTCTGAAACATGAAAAAATTATTGCGTAATAGGCAATAAATGAATTTATATGGATTAGCGATTCGCTACTTATTATGAAAATAGTATCGCACAAAATGATTTTTCTAAATGTTTACATAATTATTTATTATACATACATAACATTTGTCTAGAGATGACTACAGCGAAGTAGCTTTTAATTGTTGGCCTACTGAGAAGGCTCTAAGTTGCTCATATTGTCTATGAAAAGAAATATATGCGTTGGCTTGTAGGGCGGTTCACATCTCACATGGGATGAAACATATAAAAACTCAAAATACTATTGTCCGTTATGGCTACTATAAAAAAATCTATGTTATCTGGCTATATTTCATTTATTTATTTCTACACTATTCATGTTTGTATCACTCTAAAATAACTTAATATTTCGAAAATCATTGATGTTTTTACTTGAGATATCAAGCTGAATTGATCCCTGGTAAGATGATAAAAAAATCTCAAGTTTTTATCTCGTGTTGTGTCGCTTATGAGTATATTATATTAATATGTAATCGATCGCGGGAAAATCTTCTTACTGTCGTCATCAAATAGCGTCATAGTTATTTTTAAATAGCATGCTAGGAGACATGAAAGCATCTTATATAATTGATGTCTCAATCATCATTATCAGGGGTCTTCTCTTTCACTCCAATTAAAACTTACTAAAGTGGTTTTGACTCTCTTGGAAATGTTGTTGCATCGAAAATAACATTACGTTGTGTGATATCTTTCCATACAGGGTCGAGGAGATTGTGAAGTAACTAACAATTCTAAAATAATATTAGCATTAGTAATTCTAGTTTAGAATTATGTTTTGTGTTCCTAAATCACAAACTGCACTCTCTTAGAAGAGATCAACGCGAAATAATAGGATCTATACTTATATATTTCAGTATTATTTCTTCTTTTCTTAACCTTTATCCTACAAAGGCGATTAGCGTACTTGCAATTCAATACAATTTGTAGGCGTCGGTAACCATATACGAATACCATTTGGTGTACTGTTAACATGTGAATGCCGAATTATGGGTACGTAAAAAACAAACATGAACATAGTATCTTTAGTACCTAGGAGACTTCAGTTTTTAATAGGTGTGAAAATTTGATTTTGCAAAAGCCTATGGCGTGAAATTTAATCAAAATGTCAGAACAAGTTTGAACATGGTGTCCCTACACCTCTGAATGTTCACGGTTTTCGCTACCAAACAAATTCTCGGCGTCGCAGTTATATACGTGAAGCTGTGAAAGTCAAGTCAAGTCCCATAATAATATAATTATAATAATATTCTATATTCTATATCATTACTACAAAAATCAGCGTTGTAAATGCATTCATTTACAACGCTGTTTCGAAATACTTGGTTCTAAATATATCCGCGTGTAAGGTGGTGTAATGTGCATATATATCTCAATAGTACACAATAATTCAGAATACATAGCATATATATGTCCAAAGTATCATTAAAATCTGTTTGACAATTTACATTCATTCACCTTATCAATTTTTATAATAAACTAGCTGTTGCACGCGACTGTGCCCTCGTAACTTTATAAAAAGCCTATGTTACTCGATGATAATGTAGCTTACCTACTATAGGTGAAAGAATTTTCAAAATCGGTCCAGTAGTTTTTGTGTTTATTCATTACAAACATACAAATCTCTCTTTATAATATTAGTATAGACTAGCTTTTACCCCTTTTACTTGGTATTTAAACATTTATTTAGTCTTTATTGCTCATGTACCTAAAAAAAATCTAATACGACAATATTAACAAAAAATCAAAACAAGAACTAAACTGTTTACTGATCGTTTATCTGAATATCGTCTGAAAATTTAATCACAATCGGTTTTTTTATATATAAAAGTTGTCTTAATGTTTAACTTCAAAATATAATCTTTAATGTTGCAATAATTTATTTCAAAGCATTACTTATATATGCCACTCCTCATTATATTATGTACTAGCTGGTGCCCGCGACTTCGTCCGCGTTGAACGATTAAATATACCCTATGTCCTTTCTGGTGTCCCAGACAACGTGTATGCAAAATTTCATAATGTTCGGTTCAGTAGTTTTTGCGTGAAAGACTTAACAAACATCCATACATCCAAATATACTTTCGCATTTATAATATTATATATGGATTTCCTAATATATATAATCAATTTAATTGAACAATTTAGGATTGAATTATCTATAAGTTTGTTGAATATTAATTCTTAATAAATAATTTACCATTGTGAATATTTTTAAAATCCCATTAAATTACCATATCCAATATATTTTGTCCCCACGTCACTGTGTTAGTGCGGAAACATTGATTGGCGTGTCTCTGATAAACAAGACCGCCGCACGGCGCCGTTCGCTATTATTGTTTTGACACTTTTCAACAAGAGGGGGTCGAGGGGAGGGAATGTCTACACATGCTCTGACCCTCTCCACGTAGGCACAGACTAATTCGCACCACGTTTGTTGCCTTTTATAATTTATAATTTGATTATTGAAGACCTAAAATGTAATAACACTTAATACAGTGTCAACTTTTAATAGTAATATTGTTAATATTTTAATATGGTTTAAATTGTTAATATGGTAATGTTTTAATGGTAATAATAAGATTTTAAGTTAATTTAAACTAATAATTTTCAATATATATATATATATATATATATATATATATATATATATATATTAAGTCTATAAGTAAAGTTTTGTACTTACCATTGAGTATTAGAGTATTGAGGGTATTACTGTGTAATAAAAGCACGCGTGCTGTTTCGATGTTTATCCTATTTTCTAAGTTCGCCTCTTATAGCTTTATCTATTAATTTACTGAAAATTTATAAGTCTTGGTTGTTTTGGGGTTATTTTGGATAACATGGGATACTTTCGGGGTTTAATGATTTATAGACGACACCTTTCCATAAAAAGTGGATAATAAAATTTGCTTTAAATTAAAAAAAAATGCAAAACAACATAATAAAATCGAAATCGAAGCACATATTTTATTCAACAAAACTCAATGCTTCGATAAAATTTATCAATCATCATAATACTGTAGCAAGCATATCACTTATTTAAAGAATTTTTGCTTATGTTATTTTCAATTTAAAAAGAACACTAGACCTTAGAGGATAAGGTGTAATTTATTTTTGTTAAAAATTAAAAAGCTATCTCTAGTGAGCATTAGAAAGGAAAATAAAATTATACAATATTATATTAATATGGATAGCCAACGTAACAATGTGCACATAAAATTCAAAACAAATTGCACAATACAGTTCAGCTTGCACAAGTCACACTTACAGGCCACCACAGCATGCATATTCATTGATTCCTAGGCAATATTGTTTATTAATATATAATTAAAGTTTTGTTTTGTAACATACTTCATGTATTAAAGTAATGCGATGTACAACACAGCATTACATAAAACAAATGGTATGATATAATGGTTCAGTGAATCATACACACCCCTCTGTTGTGTTAGTGACTGATAAAATTAAGTGTTAGTCGTTGGCTAGAGGAAAAGTTTTCTTGATAACGCCGATAGAGTTTTATGGTGGTCAGAATTAATGGGTTCAAGAGTTTATTTTATACTAGCTGTTGCACGCGAATTCGTCCGCGTAACTTTATAAAATATAGCTTATGTTACTGGCTGATAATATAGCTTCCCAACAGTGAAAGCTTCCCAACAGTTTTTCAAATCGGTCCAGTAGTTTTGGAGCCTATTCAATGCAAACAAACAAATCTTTCCTTTTTATAATATTAGTATAGATAAGCGCTTTTATAATTTCATATTTTTTACGCTTTTTAATTATTAAAATTAAAATTCAATGTGTATTTTTTATTTTAGTTTTTCGATTAAATATAGTTTGCTACATGCAAATTCCTGGGAACTATTGTATACATAACTAGCCGATGCCCGCGACTTCGTTCGCATGGACTTCATCTTAAGATATGAATTTTAAGATTTTATTATAACAAAAGCTAATATTATAAACTCAGCAAAAAATAAATGTGTAGGTAAGTAATAGACTTAGGGCCTCTTTCACCATGTGTCAAGTAGGCTAACCGCCATTTAAAGTCACCGGTAACCGGGAATGAAGGAGATGATTTACCATTATTTGGACTATAAAAGTCCCAAACATTAAAAACAAAATAATAATAAAAAAAATCGCCTATCGAAGGATGCAGTTAACAGAGTGCATAATTTGATAAAACATAAAATTCTTTCTAAAAGTAACTAATCAACACTTTACTTGTAGTTGGTGAAAGAGGCGTAGGGCTGTTTGCTCACACCACGGCATTTTTTTTTTTACTTTCAGCATTTTTACCTCTGCCGAAACCTGTCAGTTATGTAGTTTTAGAGTTTATCCATTACAGACAAAAATATAAAAATCAAATCTTTTCTCTTTATAATATTAGTGTAGATACATTACATATTTATACTTTTGATATCAACATATTAAGAGTAATATTACGTCTCACTGCTGGGCATAGAAATATCAGAATTCTCAATGTGAAAAGGTTTAGCCAGAAACTGGTTCTTTCTTTCCTTTTTTTTTGCCTTTGGAACAGCCTAACATATATTATGAAAAGGAACATGTGTTTCTTTGTTACTGTACGAGGATAAACCGATCTACATGAATTTTTTCAGTAACATTGTTCAGGAGCACAAAAAGGAAATGAGACAAATCTTTCTACCATATGCCTACACTAGAAGTCGCGGGCAAAAGCTAGTACTCGTACACATATAAAATCAAAGATCACTCTAATGTGCCGGCCCGATCAAATATGAAACTGCGTCTGCCATGTCGGTAGCAATGTGTACGACCCACTGAGCTATAACTTTTTTTAAACTTTATAATTTTCACTTTCATTTCTTAACAACTTAACAACGTAGCTAAGTCAACTTAAACTTCAATAAATTTCAAAGCGAAGTCTCCGAGCCGGAAAGCTTGAATGCTGAAGTTGTGAATATTAAATGCAATATGTCTAAAAGCTCACATATTTAAAGAAATACTCATACAATTTAAATAATTTATACACAAGTGGAGGTCGTTTACTCGTCTAGACTCTGATTTTTGGCAAAGTCAAGGCTATACTTCAGAATGTAGGTACAGTTGCCGTCGACTACCTAATACTTTACACACCTTAAAACTCTATACTGTAAGCAACAATTTGAATATTAGATTTTATTAGGAAAAAAATTAGATTTTATTGTATATATAAAAAAATCGTGAAAAATTATATAATTGATGGTGAAAACCGCATCAAAATCCGTTGCGTGGTTTAGGAGGAGTTAGCGGTCATACAGACAGACGCAAAAAGCGACTTGTAAAGTTAATACTCCAAACTAATTAGGTACTGAACGTGTACTATATATATTACTAGCTACACGCTCCCGGCTTCGCCCGGATTCAAAATAAAAACTATCCTATCTTTTAAGTTGGATCAAATTACACATAGTTACGAACTTCTATCAAAATCGGTTCAGTAGTTTAGGGGTTCATCGGCGACAAACAACGTGACAATTTTTATATATATAGAGATTAAGCTTGGAACAAGTCTGACTTTGAAAAAGTCGTTTTAGTAGTCTTTCCAGGAATTGAACGCCTCATGGCTACAATATTAAGAAACAAGTATTTTAAACGTCTTAGAAGACAACAATAATTGACCATTTCAATTCTTCTGAGAGAGTACTTACTGCCCCCTCATGGTCAGACCAGTATACATTTATGTAATTAAAAATGTTTTTAATTGTTATACTGACTGTACCAATAAATAAATGAGACAGGGCAATACACTCTCTACTTTGGTACGTTTCCAAAAAAACAAATCATAAACGGACACACAATATTACAGACTAATAGATATTTGGTATGAATTATCAGTTTGGACGCTTGTTTTTCTTGGCACCATAAACTACATTTGAATTGTGTTGTAAAATATTCTGCCAACATTATAATAAAATGCTAGATAGTATTAATATTAATTCCCATTTTGTATTCACTTAAAACTTACACATGCGTACGTCTCTACTATGTATCCATATTATAAAAATCTTACTATAATCTATACTTATAAAATAACGAGTCCTAATAATCAAGAATAACGAGTACTGACTATCAACGTACAGATTGTCGGAGATATTAACTGTTTTGAATTCTGAATTTATTAATAAGGTGATTCTACCACAGCTTAAACTACAACTAGTAATTATATAAATAGAAATAGGAATGAAATGTCCATTTTAAAACTAGAACGAATTTCCGATAGCATTTTCTATTCTCCATTTACATAAGTAGAGATTTGAAATAAAGCTCGCCACTTTCGCCTTTATTCGGAGGATACGTGTTGTCGTAAACTTAGCTATAAGTTACTCTAGTCTAGGCGATGTTATCGTGGAATTACAAGCGCTCCTTCGTTTATACCACTTTAATTAAACTAACAATGTCGCTGAACTTGTTTCTAAGAATGTTATTATTATAAATTTGTCTTGCAATTATAATTATATATAATTATATATAAATATATAATTGGGGGAGGGGTAAATGGTTGGATATGATCCGAAATATGGAGATTCATTGGAGAATCAAAGAGATCGACAGAGCTCAAAGAATCAGCTGAAGTGAGAAAGTGTTCGGATATCTTTAAAGCATCAACAACAAGCTGCCTTCTTGTATCTTTCCTGGTATTGCCTGAAGTTCCTATAGGCGACTAACTACCTACCACCAATTTGACAGTCAATCTGTCTGTCGCCTTTAATCATAAAAAAAGAAAAACAAGTACATAGTCTCACCAACTAATTAAAATTCATCACCCATTCACCCGTAAAATCCATCAATAGCTGAGGACGATAAATTTAACGGTTCGCTCGTAAACGCAGGTATGTGATTGGTTCGCATCAATGCGACGAGACACGGATAAAAATCTGTCCCACGTGATCTAAGAGTACCTGTTTTTATGGGAAAATTTTATACTTTATGATAACGTCGCCTTACACACGCCATAGGAATCGATTTGGTCAGTGATTTAAAAATGGTGTTAGGAGTAAGGGTGCTTACACATTTCGATAAACAGGGAACATAATAAAACTTTTTTTTTATTTTTTTTATTCAATATTTTCTTTCAATATATTTCTTAGAATTTCCTCACATCTGCTATTTAAGTGTACTTATCGATTAATGAAAAAATATTTCATGTCATTAAAAAAATATACCAACTTTATATTAAAAGTGAGATTTTATATAAACGAGAACACTAATGATCTTTAAACCCTACTTAGTACTGTTTTTAAGTTACCAGTTTTTATACAGTAAACATATTTTGGGCCTCTGTCCAGTTCACTTCGATGTAATTATATCTATTCAATGTATTTAATGTCAGTGTCCTGTTTTGTGTACCTTATTAAATAAATAAATAAAAAATATATAAAGGTCATGAGTCAGTCTGACGGTCCACTCGATGGTATGTGTCGCCAATAACACAAGTAGCGTTTCATGTACTACAATTGCGCCGCCAACCGTCTTATTATTAGGAATTAGGGATAACCTAAACGGTTATTTCTAAAGCACTCATTCACCTAAACCTAACAGCCCACCCACATACCCATTTCACTATGGTCCTCTGTAAGAAGTCATAGAAAAATGAGCCAAAAAATTTCTTTTTAATGCAACTGTGTTCTGTTTTCTTGTGAAAAATTACCTCTCATGGAAAAATCAATTGTTTCTATTTGATTGAACGTGTACTCACATATTAAAATCTGTTAATTTCCGCAATATATTTTTTTATTCTTTTAAATTTGCCCATTTCGGTCAAAACATTATAATTATTGCTCCCTTACAAATATTATTATGTTGTAATCCAAAATAATTTACGAAGCAAATCCTTCCGAGGTAACCCTTCACTAACCACACTAGGGTATTTCCGGCCCATCGCATTCCGGTTTACGAAACAAACATAGTATTAATTCCGGTGTTTGATTATTAGTTATTGGCCATGAATGGTAGGTACTCTTTGCTGTTTCTGCTGCAGACGGTTAAATGAATCATAGACGAAATGTGAAACATTGAGGTTGTGTGTTTATAGAGAGAAATTATTTCTTGTAATCACCAAGTTTAATAACAATGCATGCGAAATCGATCAAATCATATAAATACAGATAGCATTGATTAATACTCTCAGAAATATTTTTTTTTTTAGGTATTATACTTAGAAATTATTTCGAGATTAAAGTTATAGTCATTGTAGTTAACCTCTGGTTTTTATATGATATTTTTATAATTTAACAATTTTTCGTGTTTATAATGTATATTTCTTATTTTACAGGTACGTAAATTCAAAGCTTTCTCATTTATTAATTTTTGGTGAGTAAAATTTATTGATATTGTAAATTTAGAAACACACTTAAGCATTTTTTTATAAGGCGTACACAATTAAAATATTAAAATGTCTATTTATCTATAAATCTATTAAAATGTCTATAAATCTATTTTTAATGATAATATCTAAGGACATAATAATTAATAGCTAGTAAGATACAAAACATCTACATGTTAATCCTTTGCTAAACATTTTCGTATTTGTCACTCCATTATGTCCCAAAACTTAAAGCATTTACGCAACAATAGATTCTAACCAAGACTTAATTCTAAATAGGTATTAATTCCACTATATATCAAACAAGATAAAGTTTCTTCGTAAGTGGGTCTTAGCGGCCCCCTCCGAATACAAAGGGTTAAATTGCATCACATTCGAACTAAATCTTTGTTACGAGTACTCCAAGATTTGTGTTATCATATTGTATATTAGATGATCATACTATATATTTCATCGTGTATATGTTATGTATCATATGCGTGTTTTCATCATAGTAGTGTGATTTTTATTAAAATAACACTTTACTATATATAGGGCCTCTTTCACTATCTCTGAGTAGTGTCAAGTAGGCTAACCGCCATTTAAAGTTACCGGTAACGGGAATAATGGAGATGATATACCTTTGTTTATACGGCAAAAAGAAAATAATAAAAAAATTCGCCTATCGAAGGATGCAGTAAACCGAGTGCATAATTTAATAAAACATAAAATTATTTCTAAAAGTAACTAATCAACACTTTACTTGTAGTTGGTGAAAGAAGCCCACAAAGAAATAAATGCTTACTGAGCCCAGTAACTTATGAGGCAGTAGACTTATGAGCTTCTTAATTTAAAATATTTTAAATATTTTAAAATATTTGAAAAACTTATTAAAACATATAAGCTTTCAACATTCACAGTATGAATGAAGGTGGTTTTATATTCCTGGACCTAGCTGTAGTCCTGTGAGGAAGTTTGCGTATCAAAATTTTTTTTTTTCAAGAAAGTTTAGTAGGAGTATTTTAGATTTCGGTGGATATCACCCAAGTCTAAAATACTTACTAATACTCCTACTAAACTTCCCCACAGAACTACAGTCAGGGCGTCTAATATTGTATGCATTTCCAAGCACTCAAACATGGTTGAAAATGTTATGAAAATATTTTACATATTAATATTGTTGCCAAATTGAGAGCCTACATTTTCTCTTACAAAAAATATACATTTGACTACTAAGAAAATTTACATTATTTTCTTTGTTGCCTCCCCTACGTTCACAATAGTTGATTCACTATTATTAATGATGATTGATCATCAAGTTCCCCTATAATTAACACTTTATTGACTATTTAGAGCTCACGTTTTAAACATCTTAATAAAACAGTTGACTCGAGGCCATGAAGTGGAAATGATTAATGAGATGAGTTTAAAAAATTTAACACTATTCTTTAAAGTCATCCCTTTGAAATTGTTTTTTTTTAAGTTATAACCGTTAACTACACTGGACCGCAAAGAAAAAGGGTCGGTTAGAAAAATCTTCAATATCTTCAAAAGTACCTGACCTAGCTTTATGAAATAAAGACTGAATTAAAGTTAAACTAACAATTTTTTATTTTTATTTAAGCACATTAAAATATTCTTTAATTTAGTCTATATTTCATTTATAGCTAGGTAAGGTACTTTTCAAGATATTGAAGATTTTCTAACCGACCCTTTTTCTTTGCGGTCCAGTGTATTATAGCGATGATGAAATATTAATGTTTGACTTCTAATACTGGTTCTAGTAGTGGTTGCTAAAATGAAATTTTCGCCGAATGTAATAAAATTAAAAGCAGGGTGAAAGAATTTTCACCCTTAAATCTGGCATCGTGCTGGTTTAGTTTAAATTTAAAATGACCAGTGCGATAATTCGGCAATTTCATATTTAAAACCCTATTCCACCTTTTCTCTAGGTGTCTGTGTCTGAGTTATATAATTTTTTAAATGAAAAATATGCATGATTTTTTTCTCGGTTGAAAAGAAACTAACGGTAGACAACACCTTCGCGATACAACCTCAACAGTCCTCACGATTTACCTCGGAAGCAATAGTTGAGTGCATGGAGAGCCTACTTCTCTTTGTAACCAGCCTGTCTTTGTTTCAACGTGGACTGCACTTTTAATTTTGCCGTGTTATAATTTAAAACTCATACGACTTTGTGAAAAAATGTTTAATTTTTATTTTATTAAAATACCAAATAGACAATAGAGGAGGAAAATACAGATAAATAGCAATCTGATAAACACATCGGTGTAACTGATTGAATGACATATCGAAGATCTTGGATCGTAAAGACAAGACAGTAGTCAAGGTTAAAGACAATAAATGGTTATCTTGTATCATGAAAAGGATTTAGTAAGCTATTGCTACTGTGGCAGTGTTCATTGCATTTAGATAGAAACATATAAGAGAAAATAAAAAAGTTATACTAAAATTTACTGTCTCTCTATATATGTCTCTTTATAATCATTGAACCTAACCTTCCTAAATATTTCAATTTATTAATATACACATTATATGTATATTAACTCAAAAATATATGTAGAGACTTTATACTCAAAAAAAGTCAATACCTACTATAAAAAGAAGATTTGAATTATAAGCAAAATTTTAATATGACTGTACAACTTGGTGTTCCATTCTTATTTCTAGCAGCTAAGGTTTATGTTCTACATGAATAAGCGAAAGAGTGTTTGTTTTATCTAATGCTTGGGCCATATGCGTAGCCACGTGCACCTCCATCACCCCCTTATCTGCCCAACCCGAACTGGAACACGCTACCCTATCGTCCCACCCGACACAGGCCCAAATGTCGATATCATCACGATTCACGACACAAGAGAACGTGCATGTAAAATTAAAAATTCGGATTCCACATAAGGAAAGAAATACACTACTTCTTTCTTTTGAAGAAATAAGGAACTACAGTCTTAGGCAATCCTATAGTGACATAACTACTAACCCAAAGTGTGCGAGATGACTAATAAAAATATATTTAATTTTAAATTTGGCTTTTCAAACATTTCGTACAAAAAAAAAATGTGCTTGATGATAACTAAACCGAATTAATAACTAACATGTTTTACGTTAACATTATTAATTTTCCATGATTTAGTTTACGGTCTTCTTGATGGTAAATAGCATCTTCGTCCATCATCATGAACAATAAATATTTAAGATGCAATTATGTTGCCGATAATGGATTGCGGGAAGGGAAGTGGGCTCAGACAGAGTTGAAATAAAATTAATAAAACAATGTCAGAAAATGATTACAACAATATCAGCACTTCAGAGATAAAATTCTATAAACTTGAGAGTGAAGTCCGCTACAAGATTGGAGAGCAGTGTCAGTTATATTTTTGAATTGTGAAGTGATCTCGCCACACAATGAACATTTCAAACACGAATAATAATTATACAGAAAGAAAGTCGGGACAAAGAGGAATCAAAAAATGTGTTAGTGTCACATGCTGTAAAAAGACGTTAAAGAAACGAGTACCGATAGTTCAATGGTTGCCGACTTACAAATTGGCATTTTTAGTCCAAGATTCCATAGCCGGTATAACAGTTGCATTAACAGCAATACCCCAGGGTATAGCATATGCAATAGTGGCTGGGTTACCACCAGAATATGGATTGTACTCAAGCATGCTGTCAGGATTCATTTATAGTGTCTTTGGGAGCAGCAAGGATGTGACTGTTGGACCCACTGCAATATTGTCAGCCATGGTTTCTAAATATGTTTCCGATTATTCTTATGATTTTGCAGTTTTAGTTGCTTTCTTATCGGGTGTTGTGGAATTGTTAATGGGTATACTTCACCTCGGATTTTTAGTGAATTTTATATCATTGCCAGTAATTAGTGGTTTTACGACTGCAGCTGCTCTTCAAATCGCTTCTGCTCAGTTAAAAGGATTGTTTGGTGTGAGTGGTATTAGTGGCAATTATTTTAGAGAATCAATTTATAGCTTTGTTAACAATATTACGACTGCAAAATTATGGGATTCCGTGCTCGGGTTCTGTACAATTGGAATGTTATTACTTTTAAAACGACTTGGTGCGGGTTGCAAACGAACAGACGGTGCCATTAAACAACTAAGATGGTTTATTTCATTGGGAAGAAATGCTGTTGTAGTCATTGTGGGTATGATTATTGCGTACATTCTAAAAGTAACAACGCAAAGCGAACCCTTAGTTTTAATCGGAGATATTGGAAGCGGTTTACCAAAAATCCGTCCACCACCATTTTCTACAGTTGTGCAAAACGAAACATATCTATTTTCCGATATGTTAGAAGTTATTGGACCTAAATCAATAATCCTACCTTTAGTAGCAGTTCTTGAATCAGTAGCAATTGCAAAAGCATTTGCTGGAGGAAAACGTATAGATGCTACTCAAGAAATGATTGCTATTGGATTTTGTAACATAATTGGATCTTTTGGAAGCTGCATGCCAGTTACAGGATCTTTCACACGAACTGCTTTGAATAATGCCTCTGGTGTTCAAACACCAGCTGGAGGTATTATGAAGAGTGCTATTATTATATTAGCATTGACCTTGATAACTTCTACTTTTTACTATATTCCTAAAGCCTCATTAGCTGGCCTTATAATAACGGCCATGTATTTCATGATCGACTTTGAAATATTTCCTAGATTATGGAAGAATGGTAAGAAAGATTTTTTTTTGATGTTATGTACGATTTTAGTTAGTTTGTTTTTTGGTTTAGAATACGGAATCATTTCCGGAATTGTTTTAGATGCTTGCACATTATTGTTTGTAGCTTCTCGACCAAACATGAAGCCTACACTTGTTGAAAATGAGAAAGGAAATATGATTGTTGTCCCATTGACTGAAAAAATATCATATTGTGCTGCAGAGCATGTTAGAAAAGTAGTTATAAAAGCTTCCAATCAAATGGAGAATTCTATTATAATTATAGATGGCACAAGTCTCACGAGTATGGATGTAACTGTCGCTTCGAATCTAATGTCTGTCATGAAAGATTTAGATAAAAGTTCTCGACATGTTATATGTTTAAATTTTGCTCCTGAATTGGTACGTTTGTGTTTGGATATAAATGCTAAATTTGCTAAACATTTTATTCAAACACAAAGTTTTGATAATGTATTAGAATTTTTACCAAAAAGTTAAAAAATATTATTATTATTGGTTGTAGTATTATGAATCATATACTCGCATACCGATATAAATGTACGCTTTTAATTAGTAATTATATACTTATTACCGTTTTACTATTATTTGAAATATACCATATCACAACATTAACTGCAATAATCGTATTGTAACGTGTGGTACGAATGTATGTAACCTAAACTCTTGTATATGTGGCAGCATGTAAATTATATGAAGTCAATGCTGTTAGCAACTGACCAAGAGATTTAAATGGATTAAGTTTCAGAGAGTCCTACGGTCCAATTAATTGTCAGCCTACGGTAGGTGGTTATCGTCGCCACCTACCGTAGGCTGAACTGAATTGCTTAATGAATAACTCTGGCGTCTCTACTCATTTACCGAAATACAAACACAACAGACGCAGTTATTTCCCTGCGGTCTTTAAAGGACGTGGTAACGCCGCAGTGATAGGACTGATTGATTTGATTTCAAAGTAAAGTAATAATATTTAAGTCTAAGTAAGTATTTAAGAGAATGTATAAAACAATATTCATTATTATAAAATTATATCATACGGTGACAAAACATTACCAAATAACTAACATACGCCTAAAATAAGTGTCTCATACTTTTAATGCTAAGGAATTACATAATAATAACTATTTTTAAAAATAAGTTCCCTGTAACCCACGTAAAGGATAAAAATGAGAGAAAATTTACCCTAGAACCATTTTTTATAATATCTTCACACATTCCACACAGCACCATCTAGTTCCACACTAAGCAACTAAATGCTTGTATTATGGATACCAAACAGTTGATATACTACATAGATTACTTTGTAAATACAAACATATTATGAATACTAACATCCATGACTCAGATACAAAGGTAAATATTAAGACAAACATTTGCCCCTAGCGGGATTCGAACCCGTGATCGTTTGGTTAACAGCTACATACACATATAACATATACACGATTACATATTAGCTACACCTAGCCATTGATATACACGTGCTTGTAACATTACTATATCATAATTTCTGTTATCGCTAAGAGTATTTATATGATTAACAAAGTGTCTAAAATGCAAATGGTCTTTGATAGGTTGAATGTCTGATAGGTAGTCTATGTGTTACTAGGACACTATGTGTTACTAATTAAATGGTCACGTTGATATCAAATTTGATATTTAATATTATATTAGTTCACATCACATCACACTTTGAAAGCAATTCACACTACTTACCATCACCATGACATTTAGAAATTTAAGCTATGTGAATCGAATCCATTGGAAAAAGTATAATAATAATAATAATAATAATAATAATAATAATCTTTTATTTTCACAAAAACACATGTCATAGTTACACATATTCGCTGAGTGAGTGCAATTTTGTGATAGGTATATAATTCTCTAACTCCCGAACTAGGTTGGACACCTGTATCTCGGGAGTTATAGTATGTAACTACGATTTAAAAAAAAATAAAAAAAAAAAAAAAAAAAATACAGACCATTACATGGTATTTACTTTGTGTGTTTGTGAATGTTTTTTAACACCCGACACCCGACGCAAAAACTAGGTGTTATAAATTTGACGTGTGTATCTGTGTATGTGTCTGTGGAATCGTAGATTCCAAACGGACAATCGATTTTGATAAGTTATTTTTGTTTGAAAGCTCACATGATCGGGATGATCCTTAGCTATAATTTATGAAGATCCAGTTCAGGCGTTTGAAGACCATCAGCCCATTTCCTAGTTAACGAAGGGATTTGACTAGTTTCCCAAAGTTCTATTGATATGAAATTTAGTATACTGTTACTTCGGCAATATTTCCATGACATGGTAACCTTGACCTGATGCTGCAGCATCTATTAGTCTACGAGGTAACCAACTCTTCGCCAACTTACAGCACATATAGTGAGTTTAAACACAAAAAAAAATTCGGTGGTTTGTTTATAATTTTAATTATAGTATGTTTAAATATGAAATACTCCAAGTGTCTTTTTCTATTGTATTTATCGATTGAATTCAACAAAAGTCACAACATTACAACCATGATTTTTTTTTTATCGTGATCTAATGCATGTTATATGAAATGTCAATTCAAACCCACATAGATGCGTGTTCATCGATACGTGGCAAATCCGGTAAATGATACAAGTTCCCATATCGATTCTGGCACCTTAAAGGGACAAGGGAGGCGAGCTTATCGCAAATTTGTGATCCCCTCAATATTTCTATTGCACCGTTGAACGCGTCAAAAGGGGGCGTACGTTCAGTTTCCTTAAATTTATTAACGTGATTCAGCACTACTGAAACTGGCAGATTTATGTTTTTATCCTATAGTTAAGTTGAAGCCTCACCATGATCTATGTATACACACAAAGTAAGTAAATCTTTCAGGTCAATAATATTCACAGAAGCAGCTATAAGTTTATGTACTGACACATTTATTATTTTCATTAAATTAAGATTGTTCCGCACCACGTATAGTATTCTGTCAAGCCTTTCAGGTTATTAATTATAATTTACTAATTTAAATAAAAATTAAAAAACAACATTAACACGAGAAACAGTATGTCGTAGAGAATACAAAATAATATTAATAACAATATTAAATAAGAAAGAAATAACGACTTAATTATAGTTAGGCGAGTTTTAGAAGTAAACAAATTTTATAATTAATAAAATATGACATAATAAATTATTATCAGCGAAAAAGTTTTAAATTAATACAACACAAAAAGTTTAAATACAATTTAATTTTTTTTTAAAGATTTTATTAAAAAATTGCGTTAATAGGGTTGAACTAAAATACAAAAATTTATTGGTATTTGCATTAGTTCCGGTGTGCCAACAGCAAACATATGTTAATCTTAGCTCTGCCGTCTCCACGCACCCTTGAAAATTTGTCTCGGGTAACGGAGAACATGTATAAACTTTGAAAAAATCTAACTTTTGAAATATTTTCACTTAATAATATGAGCTTCAAGTGAACCGTATACAAATTGTTGTAGGGTTCGCAGCGTACCAGTATCCCTCTTGTAGGCTTAGGCGCGATTTCAGCATACTCTGTTAGTATTTGACATCGCTGTTAAGTAATTTAACAGACGTTTACAGTATGCGAGTGACAGCACTAAATGACTTAACAGCGATGTTAAATACTAACAGAGTATGGTGAAATCGCGCCTTAATCTAATAGATATATCTACATTGACCTTGATGTTTCCTTGAATGAATACTATAATGCTAATTTTCGACAATAACTCAAACTTTCGTAACAATTGAAGAAGAAGAAGAAGTGGATGAAGGTGATATGTCGCATTTTTGGGTTTTTTCGTTTTTTTATGCGTTAATGAAGGTAATATGTCCATATAAATGATTACAGACCTTAAGATCGTCGATTTAAGACATATTTTGGATAATAGAAAGTTGAAAAGGGTGTTATGTACAGTTAATTTTAAAAAGCAAATTGTGCAGAAAAGTTTACTTTTGTTAATGGAACAAGGAGCTATGTTCACTTTTTATTTTAAAAAATAATACAAGTGTTTAATTGCTATCATACCATTAATATTTTAGGTGGTTTACACAACTTTGCATCATAATTTAGTACAAAAATCAGTTCCGTGGCGACTTATCTCAAAACTTTAACCTCGATTTACTCAAAATTACAAATTAAGCCCTCTAAGCTTTTATTTAATATTGAAATTAGTTGACTCAGTTTACAATATAAAGTAGTATTCATTGCTAAATTTTATCCAGAACTTACCACTAATTACAAAAATATTTTAATAGTTCCCAGTAAACAAACTAAATTGAGTTTCGTAGTTAAAATACTTTCATCAAACTGCAAATATAGTTATTCAACATGCTAACATCAAAAGTCTAATTAAAATGTTATTTATTGTCAAGGACATTACGTTTTAACCTAAAGAAGTACATAAGTCATTTAGGTATTTTTTTGTTACAGACAATGTTAGTCACGAAAACGCAACATACATTCATGGGGGTTTCTAATATCAGATTAACTGAAGGCAGGAGTCGTTATTTGATTGTACTTAATCATTTTTTTTTTACTTTATCTGTCGTAGAAGGCACGGCAGTGACGCATCAAATCACGCGGAAAGAATGGTTGAGCGAACACGCTTGTCATTTGCCAATATGTTTTGATCTTCCGCCCGTCCCTTAGCGGCTTCCGATGAAACTGCGATAAACGAAATCTGCAGCAATCTCAGAGGCCACATTAACCTGGACACAGTGTACCGAGAGACACTTCCCTGAACGTTTTTGTGTAAAATTTCAGGCTCCTGAATACAGAATAGTTTCCAGGTGATTAGCTTTGGCATTATACAATGATTTGTTGGGAGAAAACTCGTCACCTGTAAAAGATAAGAACTTTTATATAATTCTCAACGAATATGTTTCTTAGAAGGAATGTTATGATATGAATTCGCCTTTGCCATTTCTTTGCAACTTCTTGATTTCTATTTTTCATTTGTATTTTATTTCATTTTATTATCCCGATCGGCCTCTAAGTGCTTTTTGATTCATAATGGTGAAAGAAAACATAGTAAGAAAACCTGCATGTCCTATGTGGCATAGGACATAGGGTACTTTTCGTCCAGAAAAGAAAAACGGTTCCTAATGCGTTCATCTAAAAACTAAAAAAAAGAAGTTTTACGCCTACGAGTATTTAAATATCTAAGAAGAAGGGGCGCGGCGAAGTCGCGGGCAAAAGCTACTAAGTAATATGACTTACATACGTATAACCTTATACATGTAGCATATATTTATATACTCGTATGCACCTGATATAGTTTGATATAGTTTACTACATGTACCTATTTCAATACTTTGGATTCAAAGCTGCTGAAATTAAAATCATTAAGATAACTTAAGATGATGATGAGCTTTAATTGCTATATAAAGGAAAATACCTACTGAAAATCTACTTGATGGTAGATATGGCTACCTAAGACGCAGTTGCATTATACTCAGGGGCTTCCTGTCTAAGCAAAGAGGATGATATCAGCAAATAAATCGGACAAGGCGATGGTAAAAACATGCAATTGGCATTAAGTGAACTCGACAGAATTGTAAACCCCTTAGAACACAAAGACAATGCGATGATCTTCATCTTCTGATCAAGAGGTTGTAAGAGGCACTGCTTTATTTGAATAGAAAGGTGTCCTCCTTCACATCTCAATATCAAGAGGTCGTCATCATTAATCTCCGCTTCACGGTAAACGCGCCTATAATTGAGCCAACATCTAAAACAAACACACGTATTAATATTAACACTACCCGGATACCTTTCAAATACATCATACTAAATTTTAAATTGTACTATTTCGTCTTTATCTGCCTTGTTTTATGGTCTAAATTTGAACGTGATATAAACTCGGAGAAATATCACGTAACACTTAACGTTTAGTGACTTCATTGAACCCTTTCGTTTTAGTTAATAAGGTTTAATTTGGCTTGTACGTGATGAGTTTTTACTTTGCAAAGTTTAGGGTCGCTTAGCCCTTGTCAAGTGAACCCTGCTCCAGACAGAGGTAATGAAATACCTAGCAAATGAGCCATGCATAGTTGCCAATAGCAACGTTTCACGTCACTCATTTGCTGAATCTACTTTTGAAGTGGTAACCGTGTCGTGTGTATTTACGTACCTATGTTTTTGTGAACATCTGTATAGGATACATATAACATTTTTAGGATCTACATAAGTATAATTATCTTATATTTTAAGTTAACCCAGTCAATTGAATAATTTACTGGCAAAAATATTCAAGGGGTACTTTAAAAAAAAATGCTGACGAGATGTAGTTTTAACCAAAATTATGGGATACCATAAGGCTATTGAACTTAATAGGATGAGGAATAAGGAGTAGATAGGTGAACGGGCCATAGAATCCCATAAAACACAAAGAGTCCAAATACTAATGACACTTTCGATCATTGTTATTATTGTTAAGACTTCAGATGTTTTCAATAATAAAGTACCTAAAAATTACTGATTTAAAAGAATTCCATTATTTAACCTCTAAATGAAATAATCAATAATTGTTTTAAATGAACTTTATGTAAAATAATTACGAAATTGATTATTAAGCAACGTTGTGAAACTAAATGCTTCGTTACCCCTCAGGTGAAGTTACGGCAAACTCCAGTCATTGTGAAGGAGGACCAACTTCAGTTTGTTTCATACTAACAAAGTACTTGGGAAAACCTTTTGTGAACTTTTACTTCAAGTATTAAAAGTTCTGCTTAAAGCAAATAACGATGAAACAATTAAAATTTGTTTTTATATTTAAAATTTAATTTTTCTCAGAACGTGCTGTACTATTATTTTATTTATTTGGTCCAAATACAAATGTTATCCTAAATTCTTAAATGTATAAATATTTAAATCTTAAAGTATTAAAATGTTCTCAGCATTTAAACACAGCAACTGATTCCTAAATGAATACAAAGAATTGATACTATAAGTGGAATTTTTTTATTAGGTGTAAGCTATCTATTCAAACTGTTATCATGTAATAATACCTATAAGTTTCCCTAAATTAAAAATAAATAAAAAAATAAATAACTACCACCTTACGGTTGAAGGAAAACACATGTTTCAGTGAATGAGTAAGTCAGAGCGCATTCTGCTGCCCTTATTCCTCATTCTTTTTAAATTATCAAATTTGGCAGCACACTTATATAGCCTATGGTTTTGTTTCGCAACCCTTATGGGCAATATTATGCGATTATAGACACTTATCATCCAGTGGTAAGTTGTGGCTTAGCCTGCCTATAAAAACCTTAAGGTATTAAAATTGAGATTGTTTATTGGTTTTATGTTAAAAATTTCTTAAATAAAAACTTTATATTCCATCAAATCTTACTTAACTTTATGTTAATTGAAAAGTATTTTATATAACACTTCGCACGAATGTAATTTTGTGTTTTGATGAACGAGTAAGGCATTCCAAAGCCTAGTTTTCTCTTCTCCTTGTTCCTAATTCTTTAACGGTTTACTTGCAAACCGTTATTGCTTGTATTTATTGGTGACATTCGCTAATCTTGAACATTAAAGAATCCTAATATGATTGTGTTTTGTTGTTTTAGTGTGGGGATAATATACAAGACCCCATTCTCCTGTTCCATCCTCTTCCTTTTCTCACTCTTCTATTGTCCTACCAAAATCGAAGGCGCACTTAAGTCCCCTTTTTTCAGGTGTTTATTGGCGGCGGTAACCAGTTCCCTCAAGTCAATTTCCCTAATGACCTTATTTAATTTAAATTAATTAAATAATGTCTGTAGTGGCTTTATATAATTCATCTATAGTAATCTATTAATCGTATTTAATTTAATTTAAAAATACTTAATAATTTTAAAGAGGTGTCTTTGGCTTTCAAATGAGATTTTACATACATATAGGTGTAACTTTCTCTTTTTATTTCTTCAAACAGGCTATTTAAAATATTCATGGGACACGTAAGTGGTGTTCAGTAAACGCTGTTTAATGGCCCTTCAGGAACATTAAACCCGAGTTTTACTATGAGCCTACAACAGTTCTCTCTCAACTGAACATTATTCGATCCGGGAGGTTACCTGCGAAATGGCTTTTTCATTGGTTTACAATACAATTTTCTGTGATAAAACATTAGTATTATAGCTGTATCTAATCTACACATATAAAACTAATTGATAAATATACGAATTGAGATTTGGTTTTTGACTCAGGCGTTTCACGTTCGATCCTTGGCAAGTTCAACAGTATTTTGCACCCTCTAAGTCATTCGTTTCATTAACCATGCTTTAGTTAGTTCGTTATTACATTTTGTTATTATATTATAATATGATTCCATAACTGATTTTGTAGCATTTCTCAAAGTTTGTCCAGTTGTTTTCATTTAATCCTGTATATCTACGGATACCAACACTTTTTGTTTAGCAAAGCAGTATTCATAGTCAGAGCGAACAAAAATATTAAGCTACTTATTATGTTATTATCTCTGAATATATTTAGATATTAAAAAGCCTAAGTCTATTTCAAATTATGCACAATTTTTCAAATACATTAGTCCATTTTTTCCTGGAATGCCACTCCAAACTCACCTAGCTTCACCTGTATGCAATTGAGTTATTTTCTTTATTCGGTATTTATAACTTCTTTATAATTTGAAGTTGCTCGTCTGTTGACGAGCACATAATATAATAAAACCTAATTAGGTTTTTTCCTTGGTCTCGTGGTGGTCCCGTGGAGCCAGAGGTCATATATAAACCAACTTACAAAATCACGAAATAAAGTAATGGCACTGTTTTACTATCGTACACTTGATGTTTTCAAAGTAGACTTCTGCAAGTGTGTGGTTAATGATGCAACTCAGTTCATAACGGTTCCTGAAAAACTAATTAATAACATAAAAGTAAGTTACATCGAGTTTAACTTAGTAACATAACATAATGTTTCGCATATTATTATTTTACATATTAATACAATCACTGGTGTAAATAATATTTCATACTGTAAATAGGCTTTGTTTCAATACATATATTCATATATTATAGAAATATATGAACTATAGAAAGTAACTTACAACTAAGATAACCGGCTCTGCATAGTTATTTGTATGAATAGTCTTTTGTTGTTGGTACAAATAAATATTTAATTATTATTATTATACAATAATATTACTAAAATCTATACACAAGTAAATAGCAAATATACCAATAACAGATAGCTCCGTACATGTTAAAGTAGCATCACGCACATAAGAAGGGTTATTTTGAAAAATGTTCAACATCAACTACACCCATTAATAACGCCTTTGTTTGCACTAGTCTCTCGTTTTTTTTTTCATATTTTATTTATGTCGACATTTTTAACCTTTGACAAGGAGGCAACCGCTCGGTTTGCGGATGGGTAGTAATGGAAATTTTATGATGTTTTTTATAGCTTTTTTGGGTGAACATTGTAGAAAAAAGTGCGCAAAAACGGAATCTTGAATATTAAGCGTTTTATAAAGACATCTTACTCTATACACACACATCTTACCTTTTTAATATGTTTTTAAATCGGTATTTACATGTATAATACCTACTAGCGACGTGTAAAATTTTCTGCAATATGTATATATGGCAGCGAACCATACATTGAGTTTCGGTGCGCGAGAAAAGAATGCCAGAGTTTATCCTTTAGCTTATCCCTTATCCTCTATCCAAAATTAGAATCAAGAAAAAATTCCAAAATGATATTATTCTATATAATTTTGCACTATTGCACAGTTCACCTTTAAAAAGAAATATCAAGTTAAACTTTTAAAAAATGGGAAGACTATTCGGTCGACTTAACCGAATTACCAAAAGTGTTCAGCATTTTGTTTTCCTTTTAGCTAACGAATATTAAATTCCATATAGCACACTACACCACGAAAAATAATGCGGTGCACAGCTATTGTAATAAAATAACCACTATATTGCAGTTTCAGTAGAGGATAGGTACCCTAAAATGGGCTGTTTGGAGACAATATGAAACTGGCTTGTTATTGTCTTTAGATTCTAGTCTTTTTATAACGTTTCTATGACATAAAACGCCATTGTTAACATGATAACAGTCTCTACCAGTTCTAACGATAAAATGATATTTTAAACTTTTATTATCTCGAAGGGTGGAATAGAAATAGCTGGTGGTCGATGCCACCAAGGCATTTCAGAGCAGACACGACCTTCGGCAATGTAGAAGACGACTCTATCCATCTATCTCGAAGCGCAGAAGACTACAAGCGAAGAACACACAGATTATCTAACAGAGTTCTTATTGAAAGGATTTCTAATCTATAGATTTTGATATAGAAAAATATTTGGAAGGTTACGTTGAAATGTTCCCACTTAAAAATCTAGTGTTAGGCTTATAGCTCTCGTTTTTCCTAGACCTTGACTCAATGGCCTCGATGTAGTCGTACTTGACCCAGCTAAAAGCTGTTAGCGTGATTCTTTCTTCGATTTCTTCGTTAGAAAGGTCAAGTTATTGTTTGTGGAATGAAAAAGTTTATTTTTATCCCCGCTGTTAATACCTATTCAATCTTTCATAAGATTTAATTTCAGTCAACTGTATTGATCATATTTTCTAATTAATATAAGTATACTTAGCGACTTTTTAGGTCAATACTATGTCCTTCGACAAAATTTAAAAGATATATTTTAAACCATGCCATAGGCGCTGTACTCGTATGTTCGCTACGAAACTTAGTAGGATATGAGATAAGCGATTATAGGAGAAATAGCGTCTGAAATCTCTTGATCATTCAATGAAACACAATAATACACGTAGTATTATAATGAAGTTGTTTTCTATAAGAGGGTGGTTACTTCTACCAGACGGGCTGCCTAATTTATGACTTCGGAAAGCAGTGTGCCTTGCCACTACAAAATAAATACTAAATACGATATGCGACGTTATTAATTATATTAGTCTTGCCATCTATTTAGATGTTATTGAGTTTTATGATCAAAGAATTCGTTTACAAGTGTATATTAATATTTTTTCTTAAATGTCTTGTGAATTTAGATCGTGTGTTTCTATTCTTAAAGTAGTTTAAACGTTTTTTTTATAAAATTAAAATTTGTATAGTGTTAAAACAGTTTGCTCTATACTCTATCATTTTCTCCCGTGAATTTAGTTGGTAGAGGATTTGGTCATGATACTATCGTAAAGAATATTTTGCAATATAAATTGTCTGTTGCACTGCAAATTGTGGGTCAATAAATATATCAGAAGCTCTCTTTTACTTTACGTGCCTTGGGTTGGGTGTGCAGTACTAATGTTGGAAAAGTCATTTAATTATCACGAGCTAAATTAAGCTTATATGTATCTGATATTATTTATATTACTCTAATAATGAGTTTTTATAGTAATATACATCCTGCATGTACATGTGGTAAATATACTTTCGACATAATTTAGATACAATATAGGGGGTTACAAAAAAACATATTTGCTGTTATTTCGAAATATAAGACATACCACATGTTAACCACACAGATAATTGTTTTTTTTTTAAATTAATTTATTTAAAGGGCAACTTAAACAGACCACATTTTGTTAATAGAAAAAAAAACTAAATTCTAAGTTATTTAAAAAAAATATTCTATTCTAAAAATACAATTCAATGGTTTTAATTCAATAACATAATATGATAAATGTAAAAAATAAATTAGGAATTAACACGGAATGAGACCTTTCTGCTGTTCCTTCTTTTGCATTGTGATATGCAAAAAATAAAGAGAAAGAAATTAAATATTTGAAAAAGAAAAAGAAATGAAATGAAATAGCATCCAGACACATCGAAGAAATATGAAATGCACTAGTAAGTGCAACGTACGATTATTTATATGCTCAGGGCTTTCGAACAAATCATAGATTTTCTCGCAAAGGTGTAAATGGGAAATGCTTTCTACATTTTCACAGTGGTTCCAGAACTAAAACACAATGTACAATTGATACTAGTTCTATTACGGTCTAAGTACTAAAAACAGATATATTTCTATAATTTTTCTTATAAAGTTCTGTTTTTTTTTTACATCTTCTGTCATTATAAAAATTATATTGAAACTAGCTGATGCCCGCGACTTCGTCAGCGTTGAACGATTAAAGGTACCCTATGTCCTTTCTGATGTCCCAGACAACATATATGCAAAATTTCATGGTGATCGGTTCAGTAGTTTTTGCGTAAAAGAGTCACAAACATCCATACATCCAAACATACTTTCGCATTTATAATATTAAGTACGGATTTAAAAGCAGTCACAGAGCAATTTCGTTTTATTTTTTTGTTGTTTTCTATTTTATTAAGTAACTAGCTGGTGTCAGCGACTTCGTCCGCATTGAATTACTTAGAAACCATCCCAGTTTAACGCTCTTTAAATCTTTTTAATTTTTCAACGCAGACGCAGTCGCGGGTGCCAGCTAGTTACCAATAATTATGGTATAAAAGTAGGTCGAATAATGGCAATAAATATTAATTCGCGTTCAATTCTACTTATTTTATTATTAACGGTTAAGAATGCTTTATTAAATATTATCTAATTGCATTCCAACTCATTCATAATGTATTTTATATAGAAGTTTCGCAGGTTGTATAGAATATGATGAAAGCTCGGCCGTTGCCCGTCTGCATCCTACTCGTATATAATAGGTACCGCTTTACTTGGAACTACCAAGCTTTGTCCGGAACCCTTGTTTAACATTCTAGTCTCAGCTCTAGTCTAGACATAATTGCACTTTTATTTTAAATAATTATTGGCATTCATGTATTTATCTGAAAGTTATTTTAGAATTTAACCCTAATTAGTATTGTGCCAGTGGAGCCGCATTGTGATGCGGCATATTATATATATGTTTATGTTTCAATGAAGCATTTAAGCATTTTAATATACCTACTTAGCTCAGGAGACAGTTACTTGTTTTTACTTAGCTCAGGGGATGATGGGGTTGACACATAGTGAGGTAAATGTCCCAAAAATTAAAAAGTATATAAAAATTATGCCACAAATGCATGCTTGCCTACGTTTTATATAATGCTCAAAGAAAATATTACTAGTAACTTAGTAACGTACACATATTCACGTAAAACACAAGTCTGTGTCCACGACTCAGCCACACCCCATTTTTTCTCATTTGAGTTATGCGTTTATTTTTTAATGGTGACAATAATAATTATAGTCTTACATCCATAAATATTATATTGTGTGCCAAAGGAATCATTATATTATTATTAAATTTACATAGGTATAAGAAAATATCTCAAAATCTTTTAAATTTGTCTCATATTCTGCAGATGTTCCCTAAGATTACGAATTATCTCCTCTGTTTCATTTATTCTAAGAAATAGCCAATATTTAATAAAAAATGTTTTTACCATTTGTTGGTAAATGAAAAATATGATTCAGTAACAGTGAATTGAGAGAATCTGGTGCTGACGCTTTCACATGCAGTAGAGTTCAGAACGGATAAATATCTGCACGAATGATCCCAAATTTGATTTCACATCGAGATGTGCGACTCCATTGAAATTAGTTTAAATTCCAGTTTCATCCAATTTTAAAAAGGACTTCAGTTTCCTGTTAGAATGTACTACTACATATAATAACTATGATATATACTTATTTCAATATCTTAAAAGTCTCTGAAATAGCTTTAATAACATTAGTACTGTTTTCTCCGTTGGATTTTGGAACATTATTTGTTATATACCTACTGTTAGTTATCTAAACACGTCAACTATATGCAAAATAACCCAACCCGAATACTATTAAATATACAACCGATAAAGCTAAACAAAATTTCGAGCAAATGTGTGGATAATCTGTCTTAATTAATTTAATAATTTAATTTAATTAAATATAATTATTTTATTTTAATTAATTCGAAGAAATACCAAATTTTCTTCGAACTTTATTTTATAATAGTATTATATGTGTAGGTATATATTATTATAGATAGATATAGTTATAGAAGATATATAAATAAGTATATATTTATTATTACTGAAAATTGTGTAATAACAATTACGTTGAGGAGCCAATGCGTCTTCAATTTGCACTACCTGGCCTTTAAACAACCCAATATTCTTCTCAAATGAGATTTGTTGAGTGAATTGTGCGGTGTTGTGGACGAAATCACATTTGCGAGAGCACTAAGCGTCTAAAACAATTAAGTCCGCACAATCCTCGGAGTACATCGGGTGTCCATTGTGAGTTTCGAATCCCATCGCCACTGACACGTTCTCTGTTAACTGTGTTACTAGATTTCGGTTGGGAACCCATTTTGGAAATGGTGCAATGGGTTTCCACTGCTAACTCCACTGCCTATGACGTTAGAAAATTAGTTCAGTTGACCACTACTAACTACTATGTGACAGCGTCAAAACGTCATATATAAGTATATACTACTAGAATCTGTCCGCGACTTCGTCAGCGGGGCCTCTTTCTTGGATAAAATATTTAATAAATATTTATTGCTCATATCTTTTAAAGCGTTATTTATAGATTATCCCTCGGGAACAGGACTTAAAAGGTCTGGCTTTTTTGTATCCCTAGAAGTTAAGGCGCGAAAGCGTTACAGATAAACTCATTTTCACATTTATAATTTATTATAGTTAAAATTTCTTAATCTTTCGGTAACAATGTGCAAAGCAACTTTATTATGTACAAAGTTCTGACTTAAAGAACTATTTAAAGATATTTATTTTAATAACACATGACAACTTATAAACGTGGGAGTATTGTGATATAATTTGCACAAAAAATTGCATCCTAGTGAAGCAGGGGTGTGGGTCCTTAGTTATAAATATTTTTTTAATAAAATCTAGCAGTATGAGAGAAATTATATTAGGTAACCATTTTATTTAATAATTTTTATAGTACATATTGTTTTGTTTATATTTGAATATTTATTTAAAACCAAAGTGGCAGCTTATATTTTATTTTTACAACATTTCGATAGGCTATTTTGGAAGCAAAAATATGAAAATTTGTTGAAATAGTGACATTAGTCAAAATTTGACAATTTGATTAAATTTTCAAATATTGTTTAATGAATTAACTGAAATAAGCCTCTGTAGTGGTCATAAATAAAAACGAGAATCTTTCAGTTAATTTCAAATACAGAAAGTTGCCCTTAGCTACGTATTTTCCGTTTGCCAACAATTGCGCACTTTCGCACTAAGTCAAGATGGATCGGCTGGTTTACTGCCCCCGGTAATGAGCTCTGTAATCGAGCCGGGCTTTATCTTGCAGATGCCTGATGGATGTGTAGACTGGAAGCTCTCTAACGTATACTGAGCCTCATTTTGTAACGTTATATTCAGCACAAATTGACGCTTACCTACCGAATACATGAACTACTTTAATCCTTGTAATAATTATTAAAAGAGACTAACATTTATTTACATTTTTTACAATGTGGGCTCAAAATAAATGAATCAAAAAATGTTTTCTGCTATCTACTATTATTTATATTAATAAAAACATACATAAATTTTTTCAGTTTTAGAGTTCTGTGACATAGAGACATATAGTATATGTATATATTATAAAAGAAAGTCTCTGTCAGTTTCTGTTTGTGTCTCCGCTAATTTCTTCTAAACAACCCAACAGATTTTGATATGGTTCTCCCTAATGGAAAGAGCGATAATAGAGGAAGGCTTGTGTTTATAATATGCAGAAAAAATTGCATCCATGCGAAGCCGGGGGCAGGTATAAAGGTTGTTATTATAAAGAAAATTAACATTATTATAAAGTTACCAATTAATAACATCTATATATACTATGTATATAGATAAAAGTATATTATATAGATAAAAGTATTTTTTATTTGAAATTTTATTAGTTATCTGTAAATTGACCTATAATACTCTTGTTTTTGATACTAATTTTTATTTGGTGATCGCAATCAAATTATCTTTTGAGAATTTGAACAGTTAACCTAATTCTATATTTAAGACAGGGGAGGCGAAGCTGCGGGTTAAGACAAGTTTTATATATATATGTATACCTAAATACTCGTACATAAACAATATAATTTTGAAAACCGTTTTAAAAGAACAGAAAGGACATTATCATGTACTGTCATTGATATTTTATATAAGTAGGTAATACGAGTATCTATGAATATTCCACAGGAGAGTCCAATTAATAACTGAACGACAACGATCCTCGTGAGATTTATTCCTAACACGTTCGTCCGATATAACCTTGAACTGGTGTGGCGTCCCCCGGTCTAGACTGTTTAGACTCTGACTCTCGCTCTATAGTTCAGATTGTCCTCTTTAGCGCAAAGTGATACGTTGCAATAACTAGCAGAAGTTATTTGTTGGTTTCTATTTTTCAATTTTGACTATTTCTATATATTTAAAAAAATACTGTTCCACCATTTTTGATCCCATCAGTGCATAGATTTCTCAGAATTTCTCTTCAAGGAGTGGTAACTGTTGCCTACTTTATTGTCCAAAAGTACTGATGAACGATATTTACAACAAGAGAGTTCTTTTTATTTGTCCAGTGCCACAAGAGATTACTGTCACGAATATCACTTTAGTTCTCACGTCGTAAAGAAAGTCAACAACGCCAACAAATATATACTTACCTTTTTTATTTATAATTGACAACACGTGTAACATAAAAGTACTGTTAACGACAAATTATAGTGATTTATAATTGGTAATTAGACATTTAAAGAAATGTTTAAATATATCATGGAATATATTTGAAACCATTTCCAAGCGATACAATTTTTGGTTCACAGTCTTATGTCAGATGTCGTCTAAAATTATACTTAGATTAAATTTGCAATGGTGACCATGCAATGGTCATTTAATATTATAATTTTGAAAATATTATTTGTTACAGCGTAATTAAACCCTTAAGCAACTCTTGATAAAATATCGTTCTTAAGTACTTGTACATCAGTTTCTTAATAATCAGAAAAGCTTCAATTATCTGCATGGTCACTATAATCCTGGCTAACTTAAATAGTTAGTAGTAGTAGTTAAATTTAAAAAATTCTTTGTTTACCTTTGTAAGGTCACTACTAAAACTACAGACCAGCGTTATTTTAAAATATTTGGGCAACAGTGACGTCTCCTAGGAAGACTGCATAATAACGATAGTCAGATAACATTTAGCTGATAATAAAATTCCAGCATCTCTTTTGCCCTTGCAAAGACTGCGGCTAGAATCAGCTAACGGCTAGCTTTTTGCTTAGATCTTCGCGGCAAAGCTAAGCGGTTATACCTAATTTATATATTGTAATTCATATAAGTGCTCATCCAGCACGTTTTGGGCCAGCAAAGCTCTTGCATCCTCGGATGTTACTTGTATCTCTTGGAAACGCATTCATTATTAAATAGATCCTAAGCCTGCCTGTAGCCCTTCTATAGTCTCTAAATAGTATAAAACGAAGTCACAGTGTATCTCTGTAAGTTTCTTCGCTTACTTCTTCAAAACCATGCAACGGTTTTCACTAATGGAATGGGAAAATATATATGTATAAAATTGCTTCTGTGTAAACCCGGAGCGAGTCGCTAGTCACTGATAAAAAATTAAATACTGAATACATAGTGAACTGTACCGGTGATGCGAGCGTGTGTTTGAGCGACGCGTGGGTCTCACACTCGGCCGAACGAAGGCATCTATTTGTGTATATTGCATTCAGCGAGCAGCTGTCATCTACAATTTATGGAAGTTCATTCAAGAATATTGTGTAATGGCTACATTAATATATTTGACAACTTGATTAGGTTGGCTAATGCCGTCGGAGTACGATTGCGGAATGAAGTCTACTTGTTTATATCTGTGCTCAATAAGAAGAATTGTGCTATTTTAGTAAAAATAAATACTTACACTTTTTTGTTTTGGACGCCATTACATCAAACTCTTCTTCTTTTTCTTATGGTACCACTTATCTATGAAGGTTGGCGACCATCACAGCTATCTTAGCCTTGGAAGCAATTGCACGAAAGAGGGAGTGAGTTACTAAACCATTATCTTATATTCTTGAACCAGGATGTCTTTCTTCTTAAACCAGGATGCTTCGTTTACCTTTCTTGCATCCCAGTTGAAGAATATCTTTATTCTTCTTAGCACTTACTCATTCACCGGAATAAACCGGTCTTCTGTAACCGGAGTGGTTACTGCTGCCAGACGGGCTGCCCAATTAATGTCTTCAAAACGCAGTGAGCCTTACCGCTACAAAATTAATTTGCAATGTATTTTTATAATCATTGTTTTGAGCGTTTACCAACGAAGTTCCTTGTGGCGGCATTACCTACTGTTTGCTGATGAGTGTCAGTTTATTACATAAGTTTTAGCTTATTGTCGTATTTTATATTTACTCTCTCACTTGTAAGGGACAAGGTTGTTTTGTTATTATATTTTAAATTTTAACCCTTATGAAAAAACCATAAAGTATTTACATTTTAACATGAAACAGACAAATACAATTACAATCACATTACACATTTCGGAGCTTTCTCTGTAAAAATACTGTATTTCCTTGAGAATTCAATATTTAAAATGGTGGTAAAAATATCCTTTCGATTATTTAGTGCACCATTCTATTATGTTATCGCAAAACCGTAATAATTTACCCCTCTTAGGGACACAACAAAGAGGCCAAATAAGTTGCGCCCTCAGAACGCCGAAATGTAGGGAGTACGGGGGTTGAGAGTGAGTGAATGTTCCAGCCGGGACATTTAGTAAGGGGTCGGCACTCGGTCGGCGCGGATGTGCGCTCGGTTTGGAAAACACGTTGGCATTGCGCTGGTTGGATCGCGTGTGGGACATTACAAAATACTCTATTAGAAACGTCATACATCGTTTTATACTTTTTAAAAAAAAATTGTGACTCAAGTGACCTTGACTCGAGACTGTGCAGCCTTGACGCTCAAACTTTGGCGGACTGTTGTGTTTACATAACTAGTTAAGAATTAAGGAACCGTTGAGGACTTTAAAGTGGCTGAAACTATTGTGTATTCGGACAATTTTCGTAGACTAGAAACGCGTGTGTCTTTCCTCGTAAACGGACCATAAAGGAGTAAAAATTATTTTGTATCAGTTTTTTAAGGTGACTTTCTATTTAAAATATTTTCATTTCAATTCTAATCTCATTTTTTTCTATGCTTCTTATCTTATTATACTTCGATAAGACTTAAAACATTATTAACTGCACATATTATATATTTATTTTTGTATGATTACCTACTTTTCTTACCTCCATACTTAATATATATTTAAACCATTGAATATTTTTAAAATAACTACTTTTTCTTATGATTTTTTTTTTATTTTAGATATATTTATCAAGATCAGATAGATAATTAATATCATGCATAAAAAACAATTGCTTATTTTATCTACCATACAGTATAATATATATAACTATATACTAGGAGTAGTTTACAAATACACACGTATCTACACTCGTATATCTGTGTTAGCTGGGGATCACAACCCTTCGTTTAACGTATTTAAAAGTGCATTCGATCGATAATAGCCATTATGAGTACTCTTCATAATAATACCTATATTTAAAACCGCTGCTGTCACGCGTCTGTGATTTTGAGCCACTGAGTTACAGTTCGTAATCCTCACTGTTAATAAGTAGCTTAAAATAAATACAAATATATTATATGTGATTATTATTTATTTAGGAAACATAACTAATGAAATACTATTGATTATTTCGTAGCATATTTTTGGAGATTTTTTTTTTTAACTTTTTTTTTTAATTACATAAGTTTAATTTTAACTTTTATAACTTTTTTCGAATTTTGATAAACGAAACTATGTGTTAATAATACGTCTTGAATTTAATGATTATTTTATATAGTTTAATAGTTGAAATATAAAAAAAAAGCCAAAATACTTTTAGTTATATAATTTGGAGTTTTAAATTGATTGCAACACAGTAATTAATTCGCCTAATTTAATTAAAACTTTTTAATTCACGATAAATATACACTTTTCTATTATTTGGGAACTATTGCTTTATTATTACGTTGTAGGAAATGAATTTGTTTTATATATTATATTCTGACTGAAAAATATTCAAATAAAACCACTTTAAAACGTTATACAAATACGTTCTATTGTATATTAATTTAAAACTTTATTACATTATTGTTAAAAAATTGCATTTTTTCATTTTTTGAGGCGCATAATTTTTTTGTGTCATCCATTCTAAAATATATATTATCTTTTTGTACGTGTCGTTAAAATATTTATTAATTTATCCATTCATTATTTAAGTAATTTTAATTAAAGATTAATTTTATCGAAGAGCAATATCAATAAATTAAATCGCAAAATTACCATATATACCACTTTACACAGTTATCTAGTTTAATAAATGTAAAACCCAGGAATGACTCATCAGTCTGCATTCAAAGGGGAATTTTGATTGTTTCATGATAACAAATGTACAACAAAATCAAGGCTTTACTTCTGACAAAATATATCATAAAAAAGACTTTAATTACTTTATATTATTATAGAGATGTTGTTTTTTTTTTTGCTATGCTGAAAATACATTCTTTGATCAGAACTTAAGCTAAAATTGTTTTATTATATTAAATTATTATTATTTCATCATACTGTAAGTCGTAGAGAGACATATGAATAAGAAAAAACATATAATAAAAAAAAACACGGAATATACTAGTAATGTTTTACAAAAATGTATAATAAAATGTACAAAAATATTTTTATACTTAGAATATTCTCTATAGTTAAATTGTTCTAATATCTATATTTTTATTCGGTCTTTTATAAACAAAAACCTATAAATCTGTCGACTTAAAAAGCAATGCAATCGTAGGTGTGAAGTCGGGTTGAGTTATTATTTAAATCTTAACATAAACATGTCCCGATTGGTAAATGCCTTGTTCGATACGCCTACTCTTGCCCAATTACGTAAACTCGCCATTAAATCCATTATATTGTTCTTTTAGATGCCTTAAACAAGAAAGAAATAGTGTGCAATCAAATGCCATGACTATACTTCTAATAAATAGTTATGCAAAAGCTTAGCTAATCAGCATTTAAAAAAATCCTTCGTCACAATACCATAGAGGTAATTTAAAGCGGAATTTTTACTTTTTTTATAGATACATTATTTAACAATTGTTGATGTTATAGTATTATGAATTATTGAAGTTAGTTTATTGCATTTAACTTAATTTCTCTGCAATAAAAATTATTTAAACAAATCGTGAAATCGATAATTCTAATATTAGTTTAGTGTATAAACATTTGAAATCCAATTCGACTTTAAATATTATAAAACAAAGTCCCCCGTTGCATAATTATATCTGTATGTATGTTCGCGATGACGATGATGCAGCTGTCAATGCTTAGATGATCTGACGCTTACATGACGCTTACATTACGAGTTCAATGATTTTACCCCATCTCAAAAAATGCTCAAAGAAGTTTTCACTTCAAAAAATAAAAGCAAAGAACAATTATTTAATTTTAAATTCAACAAAACTACTAGTGGATAAACAGTACTTAATAAAAATAAAAACATTCAGATTACATAAAAAAAAATCTAAATTTGCGACAGGGCCCTTAAAAAAAAATTAGAAATCTTCAATTGAAAAAATAACACATCTAATGATAAACTAGTATATTTTTTAAAAAACAATTATTTAACATTCTAAATTTGCGACAGGGCCCTTAAAAAAAAATTAGAAATCTTCAATTGAAAAAATAACACATCTAATGATAAACTAGTATATTTTTTAAAAAACAATTATTCAACATTCTAAATTTGCGACAGGGCCCTTAAAAAAAAATTAGAAATCTTCAATTGAAAAAATAACACATCTAATGATAAACTAGTATCTTTTTTAAAAAATAATTATTCAACATTCTAAATTTGCGACAGGGCCCTTAAAAAAAAATAGAAATCTTCAATTGAAAAAATAACACATCTAATGATAAACTAGTATATTTTTTAAAAAACAATTATTCAACATTCTAAATTTGCGACAGGGCCCTTAAAAAAAATTAGAAATCTTCAATTGAAAAAATAACACATCTAATGATAAACTAGTATCTTTTTTAAAAAAACAATTATTCTATTTTACAAAAGTACTTACTCCCGATTTGTGGGACGAAGTTTTATAGCATTCCATATAGCATTGATTGAATCGCTTGATTCACAAGCCAGTCCTCCCACGCCACACGACGTGGGCAGCTTGAATGAAAGTGAGATGGTTTCTTTTGCCTTATACGGTTTGTTTCGTAAACTGTGAATAAAATGAATAAACTTCGACAGTTTACTCAAAATATCACCGTAGGTGTATTTTAATACCATGTTTATCAATGATCACATTATCACAACACAATACAAAATCGTATTATCAAAAATTGTGTACATTTTTTTAAATTGGGAGATCAAACTATAGGCAGTTTACAGTCTAAGTAAAGCCCTAATGTCTCATAATAATATATGTAATTTATTCTGCATAGTTGTCTCATCTTAGTACAATATACCAACGATTGGTGGGAGAAGTTATAAATAAGGCTATTTGGCAATCGCGTGCGTGGGCGGGCGGCCTGAGCAAAACCTTTTGCGATAATCAATACGAACTTGATGTAAGATGAAAGAAAAACAAACGCGTTATTAAACTGTACACATGTACACCATAAATAAAGTGCTTAATAGCAACATGGAAAGTAAAACACATAATCGAAATTAACATTTTCTATCCATCACCAAATCGTATACGAGTAAGAAGTATGCCTGACATGAAAATCAAAAGTAGAAAAAACTATTATTTAAATATAACTTTTCTTTTTCTTTTTTGATATAATAACATAAGCCTATCAAAATAATAAAAAAAATGTAATGTGATAAAAATATAATCATAAAAAATGAGTCCGTTATAATAATAATAAGTATTAATACACTATAAATTAAGTATATAAATCTTAAATTTTATTCACTCAATTAAAAAGAAATGGTTTTTATGAAAAATCCTAAAAAACTCTAGAATACTAGTATACTGTGTCTTTTATGGTTTTGGATTGCGTATTAATATTCTTAATAATATTCTTTCATACTAATGTAATTTAATTTTATAATATTTTATTTTTTTAATTCTATTAATATTTTTTGTAATAATTTTATAAATAAACTTAAGTTTTAAAAATTTTACATTTTATGGTTTAAATTTTATATTTTATGAATAGAAAAGTCACTAAACCCAATAATTTCTATTCCAGCTTCCCGGTACCGAAGTGGCTCTTAAAATAAAAACTCAATCGCATTCTGTGTTTATCAAATATCAAAGACCGTTGTGATAGTGTCAAAGAATTTGTTCAAACATTTGTGCCCTTAAATTTGATGTGCCAAATGTTTGTCGGAACGTTATGCAGACGCTTATTGTGTGTTCAAATTGAACTCTATGTGTAGCATCATAAGATCGGAATTTAATTAGAAGTTGTTTGGAGGACCGGCATTAATGGCTACGAATGGGCACCAACCTATCTAAATTGAACAAGACCAGAGTCTCCGGTGTCAATCATGTTAGTATTGTTTCATGTTTTATTAAAATTGAGCTTTAAATGTTTGTAATTTAGTTAGTATTTTTCTTTGCGCTTTGTCTTGTGTTTTAAATGCTGCATTATTCATGCGACTTATTAAAATCTAAATTTCTAATTTCGTTTATGACATGCTTTTATTATGATATTTGTGTAAATTGTAGTATAGAATCGTGATTTTTTTTTAATATCCGTATTATATTTAATGGTTTTTAGATTTGATATTATATTTTAAAATTTGTTTAAAACATTTTGGTTGATTGGTGACGATGACTGATCTATAATGTAAACTTATCGGTAGCTACGTATCACGAAATGAACCCCCCTTTTTAATCTGGTTCTCCTTTAATCTGAAAAAGTTGTGAAGCAAAGATAATAAGTTATAGTGACAAGCTGATAACTGAATCAAGATATGATAAAACCATTGGATAAAACAAGGTGATCGACCGTTTGTATCAATCTGGGGGTTTTTACTATTACAAACAAATTCTTTCCTTTGACTGCTTCAACCTAACTATCGATTGGCTGCACCCTAGCATTCTCTCTAGTTATGAAAATAAATAAACATTTTGTGTTATTGTGTCAACAATAGGAACCACTCGCTTTGAAGTTCACAGTCTTATTACAAAATTAAATAACGAAAGGTGTGCATCATAAAATATAACATTAGTTGAGAATTCAAAACTGAACATTTGAGATGGACATTAGGTAATTGATACATCTTTTTTGTCGAGCTCGAAGGACCAATTTCACTGAGTTTGTCAAAGATGCCTCTCAAAATAGAGTAGGTATTCTATTCAAAACTTTCTGCATAGATGTTAATAGACTATATTACTTTCTTTGTGATCCAGATAGAAGGAGCAATCTAAAGGAAATTAGTAGAAAGAGGACAAAGATCAGGCGATGTCACTATTTTAATACCATTTTAACATGGATGCATTTTAATAATAATTTTTAATTTTAAAATTTTAAATCATTTTAATCCGTACTAATATTATAAATGCGAAAGTATGTTTGGATGTATGGATGTTTGTAACTCTTTCACGCAAAAACTACTGAATCGATCACCATGAAATTTTGCATACACGTTGTCTGAGACACCAGAAAGGACATAGGATACCTTTCATCGTTCAACGCGAACGAAGTCACGGGCACCAGCTAGTATTTTAATAAGTCAGACAAGTGCCTGGTTGGTTAATCGTTAGTGCTAGGTCAGTGGTTATTAGTTAATATTTAATAGTTAACGAGGACAATGACAAATAAATAGTCAATAATAACCCTTTACAAATAGTCGCATCTCGTTAAGTCAGCATAATCCTTCTCACGTATAAATCTCGCGTTTATTGCGCTGTATTTCCGTTTCGCTGATACACACACCATTAAAAAGGGAGTTATTTTTGCGGCAAACAGCTTGTAAATCAGAGTTATTTGTCAAGTGAATATTTTTTGGTCTCCACCTACTTGCAATATACGAAGGAGTTATGAGGAACACTTTGGAATAATATTATGTAACCGCTTGGCACGGATGCTGTAAAGTTTACCAATTTAGGAAGTTGTTTAGTGGACTAAGGTAAGTTGATTAGGCTTCGTTTGCTTAGTTTTAAAACTATTATATATTAAAAACTTAACTTATAAGAGCATTTGACTCCAGGCGTTCCTGGATTTTATTGTCACACTAGATTGTGGCCAAATAATTTGGCTCATGCCACTTTTTCGCCCGCGCCTCTTTTTCTAAACATTGATCTTATGTCTTATTTTCTGACATTTATGGGAATACTTATTTCTGACAACGTGTACAATACAATGACCTACGCAAAATTTCATGATAATCGGTTGAATAATTAAGGCGTGAAAGCGTAACAAAGAAAATAATATTACTTAGGATAACTCAAAGGGAGCGTCAACTTGTCTGCTACAATATATAATAAAAATGCAAAGGTAACTCCCGTATATTATATCACAGAAAGTGTTGAGTCTATACGTACGTACTAGGTAAGTATATGTAAATAGGTATATATAGTAAGACCATTACGAAGCTTCGTAATTCAGTTAGTTCACGAATATAGCAACATTGTTGTTATCCGCTTCGCTAATCGTGTTGCCATGTTTAATGTTATGAAAAGAGTAGGGGAAATTACACTACATACGGCTTTCTAATTAAAAAATAAATGTTTGCTTTGATGTTGATGCTGTTGTTAAAATAATAGAATAGGCAAAGCTCTCATGTTCACATCCAGTCAAAATGTAACTGCAAATTTTAAACTTTGAGTTAGTGCTTGATTAAATAATTCCGTTCTCTTGAATAATTCTTTACTTAGTATAAATTGCAGTCGCTGCCCGCGTCTGTCTGTTGCCTGCTAACTCTATCTGATATCTATCTATATGATCTATCTATATAAGATATTTGTTAACTCTTCTTAAACCACGCAACAACGGATTTGATGCTGTTTTCACTATACAACAATATTTTGCAACCAAGTCGCCGAAACTGTAAGCGTTTGTCTGTTTCTCCGCTAACTACTTCTAAACTTCCAATGGATTTTAATTATGTTTTAACTTATGGAAAGAGGGATAAACGAGAAAAGTGTAAATAAAAAAATTGCATCCCAGGCGAAGCCGTTAGCGTTTCGCAAGTAAGCCAAGTTATATCCATTAATTAACTCATACTTAAAATTATGATTACCAAATTAGTCGGTGCACTACTACTGTAAATTTCTCTCATCATATTTTGCCAGTGACATTAGAGCTCATCTGGTTTTCGATAATAATAAACATAAATTCAAATGGATGACGGACCATATCACCCCATGTCACTGCGACAACGCTACTAACCAAATTATTACCCTTAACTCAAAAACCTATCGGAGACAAGTTACGCAAACCATTCATCACAACAAAACACTTTGTAAAATTGATACGTCATCGCTGACGTAAGCGGTTGGTTTTTGACTTTTTTATCATGATAATACGTCATACAAGTGCAATCATGTGATTGATCACGTGTCCCAATATTTCAAAGTATATGATTTTATTTTGATTAGATATAGGAAAAATCCTTCGATTGCATTTATCTCGAGTATGTTCTTGTTGACTAGTAACTAAAGTAGTGGTGCCAACCGTATATTCATTCATATTTAAATCTTTATAAAAGTAGGTATAAAATAAAATAACAAAATAATTAAATAATAAATCTTTGTCTGCCAGTTATTCTACTACCAACTTAACTTTGAACTAAGTAACCGAAGAACTTAACATTTGTACAATATTTACCATTCTATACATTTAGTGTTTAGTAATAGTTTATGTAGTATAGTAGTACCTAGTATAGTTTAGTCATGTAAGTATATAAGATAAAAAAACGTAACCGACATTTTTCACTATATCGTTAAGAAAGTTTCTCTGAAAAAAAAAACCTTGCCTATCGATCTTTATTAGGAGATCGGTATTATTAGAGATATTAAACTAATACTATATTTTTGTAAAGTCAATATCGTTGTGAGCATTATACATATTTCAATAAAAATATTGTATACTAGCTGTTGCACGCGAATTCGTCCGTGTAACTATATAAAATGTAGCCTATTTTACTCGCTGATAATATAGCTTCCCAACAGTGAAAGAATTTTTCAAATCGGTCCAGTAGTTTCGCAGCCTGTTCAATGCAAACAAACAAACAAATAATCTTTCCTCTTTATAATATTAGTATAGATTTGTAAACAAATTTGATCGATTAATATAAAGTTCCCGCCAAGTAAATATAGTGTTAATAACTTAGTAACGTTTAAATCAAATCTGTCGGAGGGAGAGTAGTCGCAATGCCTACGCGTGTAATCAAATAACCGAATATCTAGTATTCCAAAGGATATTGAATTTTGCTCCGCTCATCCCGGAAGTTGTCGCGGCCGCATCTACGCCGCGATTGGTAGATGGGGCACTGTGGCGCCGAGCTTTTTATCTTATTTATGTTGTAACTTGGGTAGATTGGACAAACAAACTATTCTCTTTACGGACTGCTTAGAACATATTTGCTGTCGGAAGTATCGTTTTAGTTTTGAGTTTTTGTTTTGCTTCGGTATTTACTTCCTGTAGTTGTGATTTACATCGTCTTTCGGGTTGGTTGGAATAAAGTAAGATTTATATGTTCTAAAACGAAAGAAAATATAATAGAAAATGTAAATCACCAAAAAAAATATATACTGAAACCCAAGAGTAATACTATCAGTATCTTCATTAATTATATGATAAACTAGTAAGTACAACAAAATTCACACAAATATAAAAAGACGATGGTCTGATATTTCATATTTATGTAGATTCTTTATAATCTTTATATCGAAGTTATACTTAATATATACGGTATCATCTGGAGTTTTTCTATAATTATCTATACTTAAAAATCCTCACATGAAAGAGTTAAACATGCTCACAAATTTACATATTTTTATATTAAAAGTATTAATATTAAAAATTTACCAATTCTTCTAACAAGACAAAAGAAAGAAAGAAGACAAAACAAATAACAAATCTAATAATTTGATTTATACTTCCTATGGCTGCTGTGAGTGTGTCTTTAAAAAAAAACTACAATAAGATTGTAGAAAAATTTGTGACAGCCCTATTCAATAGAAAGCGTGACACGTATCGTCTAATTGGTAATAGTATACGTGAACGACGAGATCAAAGTATTGCACGTCCAATAAAATGTCACGGATTATCAGTGACGCCACTCCTATATTAGGGATGTCACTCACAGCTTATTTGATTACAACAGAACCTAAGATGAAGGGTATCTGTTCCATTTAGACATACATATTTGTTTTATATTATAACCTTGCAACATTGTGAAATTTTCTTTTGGGAGAACAGTAAAATCCTATTAATAACTTTTAACAACAAAATACCAAAAAAAAAAACCTATTTAGCTCTCACTCTGGAATTAAGTAAGTTAAGTAAGTTTGACATAAATATATTCAGAATATACAAATTCTTAGTATATTTAATAATACTCGTAGCTTGTGCACGCGACGTCCGCATTTAAAAATAAAAAAAATATATTAACAATATAACGCCTGATATCAGCATTGTTATTATTACACTTTTGCCAGGCGTTAGTTTTATTTATTTATGGATGATCCTACGGGAACAATGTTAATGTTTGGGACTTTTACCGTACAAACAAAGGTCCATCATTCCCTGTGACCGGTGACTTTAAATGGCGGTTAGCCTTCTTGACAGTTTACTCAGAGATGGTGAAAGAGGCCGTTAGTGTATTAGTGGGTACTGTAGATAACACTCACGATATTCCTATAACCTGTCGTGGTTTTAGAACATTAATATTATTCAATGTATAATCTGCAGCATTGCAACCGAATGGGTATTGCTTGTATTTACACATCAGCCATCGGCCAGTCGATGCATCATGTATAAGTCCAATGAATTGCATTTGAGCAAACAGAAAGGGTGCTTTTGGCTGCCGTCGCAAATATTGATTTATTGAGTTACATTTATTACCGGACTACAGTTTCATTTAAATTGCACATATAATTTAGAGTATGAGGCGATATTAGAAACAGAAAAATATGTATAAATGTAACTTATACTGTAAATGACGCTTTCTAACTTATTCTAGCTATTCAACTATTTCATTAATATGCCTTAACATATTATTATAAACATATCTCTCGCTTCCTCTTTCCTCTCTCTCTATTTATAGAGATTAAAGCTTAGATAAGAATTTTTTATTTGTAAAGTTATTATTAATTTTTAATTTGATGTTGCTTTGAACTCTGAAAGAAAAATCGCCTGCATATAATGATAGTTAAATAGATAAATGTATGTCGAACGATAAATTAAACAACTTTGAAACTTTGAAAAAGTTATTTCCATGACCTTAGCTGAATTACAAGTCGCAACCAGACAAATCACTGCTTATAACTATTAATAAAACATACCCTAAAACCGTAGCAACTTTAATCACTATATACTTACAATTACTTAGTATTTACACCTAGTTTATGTTACAAAGTGTATTAGCTTTTTTAATGCCACACATCATAGCCATAGAATTAACAACGAAATAAAGTTGCCTCAAACAGACTGCATGTTAGCAACGAAATAAGTTGTTACTTTTTCGAATTCGATGACTTATCCAATATTCGAATTCGAGTGCCACTCCTCCATACCAGATGTATCAAACATCAATAGGTTTTCCCCTAAATTTTTTCCCACTATAACAATAGGTTCATCTAATAACGCTATTAGAGAAATCGCTTGGTCCCCAAAAAGATCCAATAGTCTTGACGCCATTTCGATGTCCAGTAAGGTGCATTTTTTTATTTAATTCTGCAAATCCACCCTTGTTTTTGTGGGGGACGTTGTACGTTGGTATAAGTCACAGGCGTCAGTAATTTCATTATTACCATTACAATCATAAACCTTGATTTTATTTCCAGTGCATTACATCGATTTTTTTATATTTAAAGGTTGTTAGAAATGCTGACGGTCTACTTGATGGCAGGCACCATCGCCTGTTATAACACAAGCAAACCCAAGCAAACCACGGGTGCGCAATTACTCTGCCAACCTTAGCAGGATTAAAGATAACGGATTAGGAAGAGATAGGGAAATTACTATCCCTACTATCAACTAAAATTAATGTTTATAAGACACAAATTCTCATTCGTACCTATGCACCTACATATTTTCTTAAATTACTAAAATATTGCAAACTTAATCTTGAAACGGCTACTGACAAAAATCACATTCAACTACAAAGTAATTTGATCACGTTTGACAATCCGGATAATCGAGACTCGATTATCCACTGTATAATTTAATAAAAAGGTTATATAGATTATCCATTACAAAAATCGTATAAGCATATTTAATCTTAACAAGTGTTCTTCCTTTAAAAAAGAATAATTCAGAGAAATGAAGTTGTCATAAAACTGCGAAACGCTTGTGTTTTATACCAAACACTTTCGAGGGTTAGTGGAAATCAATACTCAACAACTGTCGGTTTGAAATGTTTACTCGAAAATTACTGAATTAATTGGCGCGTACGAATTATTTGCTATGCGTTTTAATGAAACCTTGTTTACAAATCAATTTCAATTGAAGAAGTAAGTAAAAAAGAGAAAATAATTTTATTTCACTTTTAATATTTGAAATCCGAGATTTTGAGGTTACATAGAAAGGTCTGTGTTTCTTTAATTATGTAAAGAATTGATTATAATTAGAAGTTATAACTTTTAACTTTTTTCCTACTAATCTAACATTAATTCCTTTTTAAAGAAATCGGAGAATAGGAAGAGATTGAGATACTGTTCTCTTCTATGATATTATAATATAAAACAACCGTAATTTACAATATATTGCATTCTCTTGTCTTGTAATGTATAACTGCTGTATATGAATTAAGATCTCGTAAGACATTGTGTTTGTGCAAATAAATATTTATTAATTTATTTACATTTATATAGTTTATTTCGTATTAATTAAGTGAAGGTATTTATCAAAACATTAGCAAATACCAATGAATTTTAAACATTATTCATATGGAATTTCAATTCGAACCCTTTCTATTGCGCGGCGTCACCAGACATGTCAAATAAATCTTTATGCTATCTCATCCGGGGGTGACCACCGGCCAACATTAGTGGACGACCATAAAACTGTCACATATACTCGTATATTAAAATGTAGACAGAAGGACACAATGAAAATGCACAATCTATTCTAATTTATGAAAACAAAACGATTGCGAGCATTTCAGATATTCGACAAGAAATCTGTTTCACAGTTTTCCCTATCAGCTCTCAAATTCAATGTTGAATTTAAAAAGTAGAAATGCAACGCAGAAATGCCATACGGAAATCAGACCTAAGCTTCATTCCAATGCGTTCTAGACACATTGGTTGTATCGGTATCCACTAAGCAACAAAAAATAGCCAAATTTTTAAACCCTTGGAAGTGGAGGCAGCGTTCATATTTTTGTCTGAAAATTAACGGACTGAAACTTTTAAATTTATGCACATATGTTTTTTCCTTGGTCTCTAGATTTTCACAATTTTTAATAAAATTAAAAAAAAAACTATTTTTAAGGCTTGAGATAAGTGAATTATGCTCACTTTACTATCATCCTTAACATATTGGGAATTCCAATTTGGGATCTATCGACGGCTTACCTATGTAAATGTGTTTTATATAGATTTACTTAAATTTCTAGGTCACAGACTAAATAATTTAACAAAAAGATAGGGATTTTTGTTTTGACAGATGGTCTTCACTTCAGTAAGGGCGTAATTACAGCAACTAGATAAGCCTAAGCAGCTTCTCTCTCCATATGGGTTATCTTTACTCTCTTCTTATCATTATGAATAATCTTATCATTGAAGGAAAACTCTAATTTTTTACACTCTAATGTATAAGTGACTAACAACTTTTTATGGACACACTTCTAAACACATTTGAAAGGCTGCTTTATCAATCAATTAGTGTAACCATTATTGATATAGTCCCAGTTCGAAGTAGTCCTCGTTAAAAATAGTCAGCCGACCGTAAAGAACAACAAACTGCCTTCGTCTTGTTTAAGCCACGGGAGTTTCGACACAAGTACGGTCGGCAACTTCTTACCTGTCTACTGTTTTGTCAACTATAATTGGAAGCTATTTTTCACTTTATCTTTTTGTCTTACTGGCGACGTTTTGTTTGAACTGCGTATTTTGCTTTTACTAAGTCCATGAATTTGCTGGAAAAGTATACTTGAAAAAGATAATAATATTTCTTTGGCATTAAAGTCGAAGAAACGTTTTAATGGCTTCCTCTACTTTTTACGTGTAAATTTAAATGGCCTGTGTGCTCCAACATTGTTAAAGCTGTGGTAACTTAAGGTCTGTAACATTATAAATAAATATAAAGTTTCTTTTTTAATAGTAGAAGAAACTAATTGGACTTTTTCCCTAACGAAATTGATAAAACAATTTCTAATTACTTCAAATTGTCCATTTACGAATTTGTTCTATTCATTCATTTATTTCTCCTATATAAAGATTTTAATAATCTAATAAAATAAAAAAATAAACAATTTTTTTATATATTTTCATTTATTTTATTAAAACTCTTAATATATTAAACCATAACTTTAAATATAAATCACTATATTTTTGACTTCCATTAAATTACTTTTGTGTTTGTGCGTGTGCACTCCTGTTTAAACAATATTTTCTATCCTTTGCTTATATATTAACTATATGACCGCTAGAAGACCTCATAAAAGACTTTCTTCAATTATTTTACAACTTCAAAATACGTTAGTATATCCTATATCACGTCATTGGTCGTTTTTTAGGGAGAATCCCTATATATCATAAATTATGATCGAATATTAAATCAGTAATAATAAACCGAAATATAAGTAGACAAACACGAAAACTGCATTATGCACACCAATAATACATCCACCTTCTACTGCTGACTATACCTCTCAAGGGATTATAGCCCTTACAGTGGGATCTTAGTAAATAGTGTTTTTGCTGTCCCTCCCCCTTAAGTACGTCGGTATTCTTACAGAGGATTTGCTTCAAGTACAGCTTAAGCAGATAAATAAGTAATGAAGGGAATTATAAGTTTTTGTAGATAAATAACAAAGCCAAAATACATACATCCAAACAGAATTAAACACTATAAAATGATGTAATTTTATTTATACCGCTTTTTATGAATACAGAATAAAAATTAAAAAAATAAGTCAGGTGTATTGACTTCATTAATCTGCGTTTTTTTGTATAATATAACAAAATAAAAAGAACGTTTATTTCTCTAATATATCACAGAACTTGCACAAAAAAATTAAAATTAAACATAGGTAAATATAAAATTATAAATTAAATTTATATGAAAATCCTAACTATATTAATATTAAAAATTAAAAACTTAAGTGAATTTGTGGGTTTTGTTACGCTTCTACACCTTAACAGATCATCTTGAAAGATTAGAAAGTTAAAAGCTAGGTGATAATTATTATATCAACACATAGTCAAATCAAATGAACATTTCCTCTAGAGTCTAGAACAATTGATTGTAGACCCGACAAGACAAGCAACGGATATGCAAAGCCTTTGTTAGCTTCCGTATAAGGATTGTTTTGTGGCCCAAGTGACACATTTTAATGTGATGATACACTCTTACAAGTTCCCATTTTCCCATGTTATTTTAACCTTCCAAACTGAGATTACAAGCAACTGATTACAATATTATAGGAGTCACAAAAAAGTGCCTTACAAAAAAACATAAATATACTTTTGCATAGACAAACTATTATTATTAAAAATAATTTCACATAACCTAGTATTATTTAACAAATTATATTAGATTATGTGAACATACCTGGATTTGCATTCAAATATATATATTTTGTATAAAGGCTAGAGACGATTCGGACACAAAATATTTAGACACTTATCTGAATTTACACTTTTTTTTTTCCATATTATTTTCACTAACTATTTGGTCACAATGACAAAACATAAAACTGTTTAATGTAATGTTTACTTATAAGTCTATAAGTATGACCAGATAACCAATTTTTATTACGTTAAAGCCCGTTGGCGGCTAAGGGTAAATTGGAGTGTGTGATTTAAAAAATCGCTTCCCGCTTGTGGGTTACACCAAACTCTGTTCAACTGGAACTGGCGACTATGTAATTGTGCGACTGCACCGAGTTCCGCCGTTCACAGACCACGTGGAAATTGGATAGTTTAGTCATGTTATACATACGGTCCGTACAGCCATAACAGTTACCGGCGAGTTCCCAATTAATTGCCATTCCATTTATGATAATCTGAACCTTGGAAGTTCACTGTGACTTGTATATCCAACCAGTACCATTCCATTTGAGTTCATTTCTCCATGACAGTGTGTTAAGGTTGAAATAATATATGTTTTCTACGTGATATCCTATTGTGTAATAACTATTACTGTATAGTTACGAATTTCAATGTATCATATTTTTATTTTTAACCAATCTACTATTTGGTTTTTAAAATACCAATAGTTAGTAAATTTAATATCATTTATTTAAATAAAAATTGAAATGTACAGCCAAATACTTATTTCAATGAAACAGTAAACTAACCACGGTATGCTTTTGTAAATTAATTTATTGTCGGGACTTCCGAATAGTGATGTTATACGTTAGTAAATTAATCGTGTAATATTTAAAATTATGTAGAGGAATAAATAAATAGCAAAAAAGTAAATGGTTCTAAGGGAAAAAATATATATTTATTTATTATTATTATTATTATAGAAAATAAAGTAAACAAAACTAGTAAAATTTTAATTATTATTAACATTTTACATGTCAATTGTAATTTTGCACATTTGAATTTCCACTATTCATTATGAACAGCCCATAACCATCCATTTTTATAATAATTTTTCCTTGAACCTCACCATACTCGTACTGGATCTTCCGGCCTACACTTTCATCCACTGCCTGAAGGTCTCTTACGGCCATCGGTCCTGCAAGTGAGTGGTCGGACTCCTTGGCATTTCAATCATGATCACCACTGCAAGGCACCCTGCGGACTTACAGGACTTATCACGTGATCAATCGTTCGACCAATAACTTTAATAAATTCTGCACTTTTCTTTAACTGAAATAATGAAAAATGTTTCTTATGGTCTTTAGTTCGCTCTATCGCTTTCTTTTATGATTATTCTAAAGTCAAAAAGAAACAAAAAAAGGACATTAATTTCATTATTTGGCGATTTAATCTAACCACTCGAATTCGCTTAATATATGTAATATGTATACAATATTTACAATAGGTAAATATAAATTCGACATATTTTTTTTCACTTCCTTATACATTATGAAAACAAAACAGTAAAACGTCCAATTTATCGATGTTTTTCTAAGGACAAAATACATCCCTATCTCGAATTGAAATTCCACGATAATTAGTCGTTCGTCGATTCAATCAAGGGTCAAAGCATGTCGGGCCGATGCGGTCGGTCTGCTCATTCTTCCGTATAAATTGAACCTTGCTACGGAATATATATTTTACTTTCCGACAAAATCCCCGGACGTGAAATTCGTTGCGGTTACCTTGGCATTTCGGTCCAAGGTTCTAAATTTTCAATGTTACTACACTTTTATAAAGCGAAATCTGCAGCACTTTTGCTGCTATTTTATCTCACCTATTCGCCTATTTTTATTTAGATATTTCGGTCCCCAGCAGTGTTTAGATTTGTAATATAATATGTAGTTTATGATATGTTGAGAATATAATTGAAATTTAATATTCCGAATAATAAGCATTAATTAAGCCGTTTCTGAGATTAGCGTGCACAAAGTATTTTTTTTTTTTTTTTCGAAAATATTAAAATAGTAACTGAAAGTTCTTTTTTCAATACACTTTAGATTCCCAGCCCAAGTTACTTTCGCTGTATTGTGACGCTAAGTTAAGAAATAGTAGTGCAGATTATATAATATGTAATAATTTTCAATACTGACCATTTACAATTACGAAGAATTCACTTACATATAAATCTTCGTAAGAGACGACAGTTTTTCAAGTCTCTATAGAATTCTATATAAATGACACTTTAGTGACCTCGAAATAATAATATATAATTATCTTTACAAAGTTCGCTGTTTAGTAATCACTTGAAATTTCGATTTTCAATTTGAGAATTTTTCAAAAGAAAATATAATATTAATATAATATTAACAGTCATTTTAATTTAAAAAAAAATCAATAATTTTTTTCTCTACTTTAATATTTAGATAACAATGTAACAATCAACACTCATTCTGAAAATAAATTGTCAACTTGCTAATCAGAATATGTAATTAGGTCCCAGCGAAACGACTAAATGCTCATACGGTTCCAGTTTCGCCTGACTGGATTCTCATTTGGTTTGGAAATCCTACCACACATAGCCTACAAAGAACATACACATAGTGCCTATAGCATATATCTGTATCCGATATTGGACGCATATGACTGGAGATAGCCTTGATTACGAACGCGATTTATGGTTTCCTTGCTATGTAATTACTTTATAGCAGAATTGAGACTAAATGAAAATATAAATGAAAATAAATAATTAGAAAAAGAAGACATCTTTAAAAAAATCTTTAAATAAAGGATTTAAAAGTTTTATGAAGAAATCTTTAAAAAAATCTACATATATCTTTTCATAGGTACTTACTATAAAACAATGTCGCTGTCAGCCTGTCTGTTACCCCGCTTTCTTTTTCTAAATAATTCAATGGATTTTTATACGGTTTTGTGAATATAATTCGAGGGAAAATTTGTGAGGGATCGTTTATCAATAATAATTAAAAAAATATTTTAGTAATGGCTGGCCCAAATTTTTTTTATTAGGCACTTTTATCAACAATAACTGATGCACCCAGAGTAAGTCATTTTGTTACAAAGAACACTTTAAGACCATTTTAAACTTTTTTTTATTTTGCTTCAAATGACTAAATTATGACAAGTTCGGTGCAAATTCACACTTGAATAGGCATTGAAATGCGTCAACGTTTTTCAATGAATCTCAGTATCTTTACTTATGTTTAAACCAATTTTTTTTAGTTCACTATGTTTGTTTGTTTAGGGTTTTAATTAAACGATTTGGTACTCAGAAATATTAGCATATATATATACTCGTAGGTATATTTTTTCGAAACAGCTTTGATATATTGAAGCTTGCTTGAACCCCTCAACTAATTTGGCGGGAAAAGAGTTGACGCGTGCCGATCACGTGTCGTCGTTCTACAAAATCGTAAGTCATTGTTTTGGCAGTGACGTCATCGTTGGGGTGGGCTGCGCGTGAGAAATGATTTATTGTATCAAAAGAAGTTGCATACAGAGATTTCGTATCTCGTATACGTAGAACAATATTTTCAATGTCGTCTAAAACTCTGAACAATATCCATATATGTATCTATGTATCTTCTATAAATAAAGTCGCTGATCGTCTATGTCTAAATTCTGAACTTCTAAAGCACCCAACATTTGATAAGGTTTTCATTGATGCAAATAAGTATCAACGAGAAAGTAATCAAGCAAATTATTAAAAACAAGATTTTATATATAAAAATATAACAAAATAAGTAATATATATTAAATTACATATTTTCGTTATCAATCCAAAATCTGGTGTGCACAAAAAGTTTTCCTGAAAATTTTTTCATGAAGTTCGCAGAACTAACTTTTACTAAGTATACTGACTGAGCTGAGCGAAATATATTGAGCTTTCCATATAAATTGTATAGTATTTTACACAAGTAAACCTTTGGTACAATACACAAACTATGTGCCTATCTAGGTAAAGTAGTATGCACAGAAGTTAGTTGAGTATGCAAACTAAACAGGACTGATTTGGCAATATTAGACAAATATTTGCTAACACTATTTATTTATATGTTCACCCCTAGAACACCCCTCGGTTGGAGCGGTAATACCTAACGCCTAAACAAACTGAGATAGTGCCTGGTACAGGGTTGTCAACAAGGGTCGATTGGTGACAAATTCAGGGGTGAGCTCATTGAAAATTAACGTATGACTTTTTTGAATTTGCATACGAATAAAATCTTATATATATTTTTTTCTTTACATGAATAAACTATGATTTCATTCCTTTATACTAAACAATATTGTGTATTAGGTATGGCTACAAAAGTAAACTAACTCAACAAGAGATTTTTATGTATATATTCATTATTTGACGAGTCTGTTGGTCAATCAGACAGGCTGACGGTCCACTTGATTGTAGGTGGGTACTGTTGCCTATGACACAAGCAACTCCACAGGTGCTGCAAGTAGGCTGCCGAATATAGTAGTATATTATAAGAAGTACAAAATCATTATAAAATATTTAAATAAATCGCAGTGAAAATAATTCACATTAAAAAAGAAATGCCTTTGACACATTTAATCTGACAAACATTTAACTTGACTAACTATTCAGCTTAATTAGTTGTTTACTAAACAAGGGTCTTAATTTTGTTTCGAAATAAATAGCCTCATTTAGGCTGTCGAAGAAAAAACGCTAAAAAAGTTTTGAAGCGTCAGCTTATTCTGAATGGACGTTGATTGATGACATCCTTTGTTCGCTTTTGTTACGTATTAAATAAAGATTTTTCTTAAATAACACATAATTCACATAATTCATTTAATGAATTAACACATAATTCATTAAATATAACATTTAAATGAATTTTAATATGAAAAGATATGGATTTGAGATAAAGATAAAATTTTATAGTTTTATGTAGGGAGTAATCTGCTTTTATTTTAAAAATTGCTTCAACAATCTTTGGAATGAACCTTCAGGCCGAAAGACTGTATTTTTATCATAGGCGAAGCCCTTGAAATCTGGAGATTCATGTTGAAAATGTTTTTACTAATATACGAAGATAATTAGGTAGGTATATATCATATCTTTACAATTACCCTATGAATTAATTTACATATTTTAAATATATTTAAAAAAGAAAATTCAATATATTTAAAAAAAGCTACACATATCTCGAAAGGCGCTATCTTTTAAATAACTTCTCAGGAACTGAAGACGTCTATTTTTCACGCCTATTTTAAGAAAATAGGTTAAACGACCACTAATTGCTGAGTCAAATTTCTGTGATTATAACCGAGAAAATAGTTTCAGAAACTGAGTCAATATAATTCAAAACTTCCTCATTCCTCGTTGCGTTATAGGTGCATTAACTCTACTTTGATCGCAGTATAGAGTTGACATAGAATATGAACAAATGAAGTGCCATCAATATACGAAATTTATTTGAGTTATGAAAGAGATAGTGAAGTAATTTCTAGTTCTATTAAAGGTATTAACAGCTTAATCTTAAAAAGTCACGAAGTCATAGTACAAATATTATATTGTCTTAGATGTCTTACTTCCCAGAAACTAATATTATTAAAGCGAAAGTTCTTGAAGATAGATATATGGATGTATGGATGTATTTTCATCCAAAAACGGCTAAACGGATTTGGATGAAATTTGGCACATAGATAGTTTATTACCTGGAAACTTTTTATGTAAACTTGTTTTTTTTTTAATAATGTTATGTTCCCGAGGAATCGTCTAAAAAAATTGGACGCCACCTTCGTCACATTCATAAAGATTTTTTCAGGCGTTTTTTTTTTCTACGCGGACGAAGTCGCGGGCACCAGCTAATACTTAAATAAGACTATTTTCTGTTTCATCGTTATAATAGGTTGATATGCTGTCACTGGCAGCACCTCTCCGTTGATTGATCGTTTGAGAGAAATGAGCTCTAAAATACGCTCATTGGGTTCTAAATAGAGTTGGACGAAAATAAGTTGTTTTGGCAGCGTAGGTGTTTATTCTCCTCAGGCGATTATAAACGTTATAGTTATGAAGGGATTTGAATTTAGAAAGCTTTGGGAATATATTCAAATTAAGAAAAAAAAAACAGTTTATATTCGACTATCTTTTGCCAGAGACTTTGTCCACGTAATTTTAAAAATACGGCATTTTTATTAATATGCTGTGTAAATAGAAATTTACTGTAAAGTTTCATCAAAATGCGTATTTCTTACGTAGTTTTTGCGTGAAAGAGTAACAAACATTAATATATCCATGTATCTTTTTGACGATGCCGTTGGTTAGGGTAGGTTAGCCTTAACGCTCTGTTCCCGGGTTCCCGGGTTCGATTGCCGGCAGCGTCAACTTGCAAATGAACTTTTCATAGTTGGCTTTGGTCTGGATCTGGAAAATAGTGACAGGCTACATTGCATTTCGCAGTCATTTGGGCAGCCCGTCTGGCGGCAGTAACCACCCCCTTACAGAGGACCACCGTAAAATAACAGCATGTGTGCTGTTGTGTTTCGGTGCGTAACTAAGGGATGTCAGGGCCCGTAGCCAAGTGTGCTCTCTACAATCGTTTACGCTTCGGTACGTTACGCTACGCTAAGAGAAAACTTGGTGATTGGTTGGTGACAAACACACACACACACACACACACACACACACACACACACACACACACACACACACACACAAACACACACACACACACACACACACACACACACACACACACACACACACACACGCACACACACACACATTTGACAAATTAGGCGACATGTAGCTAACAAGGCTATTCAAGATTTGTGAAAGAAAATTTTGACCAATCACCAAGTTTTCTCTTAGCGTAGCGTACCATCAAGTAAAACGTCAGTCTGTCTGTCGACCTTAACATAAAGAAATACTTACCAAAGACTTACTCGTACTATAATCACTTTTAAGAAAGCAAATTTATTTTAATTAATTAACAGATTTTAGCACTGCATTTCGCAGTTATAAACTGTTCAGCCCGTCTGGCGACAAAAAACACCCCTCTGACAAAAATAACAGCACATGTGCTTTTGTGCTTCTAAAAGTAAAGACACGATTATAAACTGTTCAGCCCGTCTGGCGACAAAAAACACCCTTCCGACAAAAAAAACAGCACGTGTGCTTTTGTGTTTCTAAAAGTAAAGACACGATTATAATTGAAAGTCATTATTAGAGAACATCCTTTATTAGAAGACTTTTAAGAATAGAAAAAAATCAGAAAGTGGCTACGATTAAAAGGTATCAATTCAAAGTGACCATGTCGCTGGAAATTTGTTAGAGAAATGATATTGTGAGATGAAGTCATTTCCTTTTTCTAAAATACTGACGAAATTAAAATATCACACGCATTAGCATTCTCAGTGGAGCATGCGAGACTCGCAAGATGAGTTATCTTCAAAGAGGAAAAATAAAAAGGAATAAGTTTAAAGGAAACAGTTGGTTTCGGTTATTTCCGTCTTCTTCCGTTCGTCGCCGTCGGGGGCAGATTGGCGGTTGACGTACATTCTAACATAAATACAATTTGGAATGTCTTTTTTTTACATTCTTTCATTCGACACTAATTTAAAATAAAAAAAGCTTCTATGTAGCTTCTATGTACAGTAATAAAAGTTTTTGTTAAAAGTTGAAAACTAAACAAAATTATAAATTGGCACTAAAAGTGCACTGATACTGTTACGCTGATAAACAGCTGTTTACAGTACAAATAACTGTGATTTTATTTCAAGGGTCTGTTTCAAGTCCTGTAAATAATTATATAATGTTTTATTTAGATGTCTAATATTAACTTTAAAAAAAATAATTTTAACTTATCTAGTAAATCTCGTTAATTTACTATCTAAATGTGTGTTTATTTCGATGACTGTATATAATAAATATTATTTTATAAATTGGTATGCCCAGATAGGAACTACTAGCTTTATTTTAAACTAGCTGACCCGACAGTAACCACCCCCCATACATAAGACCATAGCAAAATTATGCCATGTTTCAGTGAGTGAGTAAGCGATGCCAAAGCCCATTTCCTTATCCCTTCCTAATCCTACTATGGTCGTTAGCACACCTACTATCAAGTTGATCGCCAGCTTGTCTGATGACCCTTAACGTAAAACAACAATCCAAGCATTTCGCAAGCAAACATTATCATCATTAACAGTCTATAGACAATGGTATCGCACAATTAAATATGCACAATTAAAAATGACACAATTAAATATGCAAAGCTATATTTAATTGTGTCACAAAACATACTTCGTACCACAGTTATGACTGACGACTCTCTGGTGGCAGTTACCACGCCCTATCCTCTTATACTTTGTGTAATATAAAGGACAACACAACACTGGCATCCTCTTCTTGGTATTGCTTGTGAGTTTCTAACGCCTTATGCCAAATGGAGACCAAAAGCGCACAGCTAATCCCGCAATCACTTTACGCCCACAATCTCGAGAATTTCTACAAACTGTGTTTTTTTTTTTTAATTAGAGATGGGTTTGCTCTTGGCCAACAACCAGGTGTACAAGGATGAGGCCTATTAGGAGCGAGCTCACCCAGAAGATGACTATTGACTCGAACTTTGATACAATGCTCACAGAACTTTGAACTTGTCTATTATTTGTCGTTGATTTTAATTTATCCTACAGATTTAATCATTAATGACAGAAGCTCTGTCTCAGAAGCTTCATAAACCTTTATGAAGGTCCAAACTAACGATTTTTTTAACAAGTAATTACCAAATTGAAATGTGTTAGTTTTGTAGTGTACGGTTTTTTTTTTTTTTTTTCATTGGGTGTAGCTATTTGCAGTCACTTTACAAACGTTACAAGCACTCTATAAATGTCAAAGCGGGCAATACCGGATTCACACCTGTCAACCTGTCTGTCAAAGTGACAGTGAACGGTGGGGATCGCACCCGGGAAGCGACGCACCCTTGAACTAAGTCGGAATTGTTTGCACTTGGTACCGGTGTTTGTTGTTTGGTTGTACACTATCTAATCCGTTGTCGTGTGAGAGATAAAAATTGTTTGTTTTGATTAGACCATAAAATAAAATGCTTGAACTTAAAAGCACTGAAGATCTGTATTATGTAAAATAAATAATGCTTTATAAAATACATCGTAGGTAATAAAAATAAAATAAAAATAAAATAGGTAATATGTAAAATAAATAATGCTTTATAAAATACTTCGTTTCTTAAAACGGAACGGATTAAATAGAAATATTACTCGTTACTTTTTTTATTATTAGACACTACAATTTTCGTTAAAATGAATGCGTTTCTTATTATAAATAAGTAAAATTTTATTTTAAATAATTCAATTATCACAATAAAAAGTAGGATATTTAAAGAAGTAAAAAAGTTGTCTAAGTTAAGAAACAGAGCCTTACGCTTGTAGGAAGTTATCATTTTCATATTATGAGAAAGTGAAACGTTTGTCCCTGCTTTTCTTTAAGTTCATGGAATAACGCCAAAGAGTCTGCTGATCATTCTTGTCGAGTCGGCAAGAGATACAAGTGCAGGAACAAATTGAAGCGACTGTAATCTCAATCTGTGCAAGTTATAAATGACAAAGAAAATAATTGAGTGACAAATCACAACATTCAACGCTTAACTCTAAGTGCTTGTTTGGAATCAAGTAACGTTGCCTATTTACGTAACAAAGTTCCAAGTAAAACTGAAATAGCCGAGCCCGGGAAGCAACACCGAACGACCGCGTATTTCGGTATCGGATGTAAAGCATAGTGCACATTATTACAACAGTAACATAAGAACAAAATGTTGTTCAGTTTTATTTTGTTTACTTTTTTTTACAACAAAAAAAATACAAAATGGTACAAGGTGTTTGCAAAATAGAATTAAATATTGACATTGAAGGATTTAGCGAAAACCTATTGTAATTTTGATTAACTAAGTCAATTTTGAATACGTTTTTGAAGGGCTATTTAATATTAGATCAATTTTAGGCTATTAAAAATAGTTTTATCCTCGTTTTGTTCACAAATGTCACAAATACATAAAGCAGACATATACGCACAAAACAATAAACATTTACCTGTAACGTCTGATTATAGCTTGTTTAAATCATTTATTTTATTTACATTCAAGTTGACCTTATAGTAAGAGTAAAAATTCGTCTCAGTCAGGTCCCTTAAATATACTTACTTTACTATTACTTACTAACCCCTTAATTGTTACAATATCACATAAAATTCCAACAGTTACTCGTGTGTTCACGTCCTAACACAACACATCGTTAGTGAAAGTACAAATCTCTTTTTTGTATGTTACAAAATTAGACCAAAACGTCAGTTACATCGCTTTTTCTTTTAGATGACATTTTGAGATAAAATGTGGGGTTTTGTAATTCGTTTTTTGAGATAGGCATGACTCGAATGACGTGATAGTTATTTTAAAAAGTCTACTACTTTGGACCCAAAACTTTCTCTTCAACGCTAGCATAGCATATATTTGCCACATATCGTAATATTCTCAGAAAAACATTGCTTTTGAAGATGTTATTCAAGGGCCGGCTTTCTTTACTTCTCTGACAATACTAAATTCTGTTACGAAAACGAAAATTATTTATGGATAAAAAGTATACCTACCTATTGTGTTTTAATTCAGAACGTTGCTTATCTCTATAGACCTTGTTTCGTTCAAATCCGTACATCAATAAACTCATACTTGAGTGACAAACAGCCACATATCAACACAAACATTCACATTAATGATATTATTAAGTGAAGTTGAAAAGTAGATAGCGATTAAGTGTGTAAATTTAAAAAAATTAAAATCAAAAATGTTCTTCTAGTAGGTACTGCCTTATTGTTTCGTGCATCAACGAATATTTTTCACAATTTTATTAAAGAAAATTGAGGACTACTTCCCGGGCGTAATTATTTTACTTATCAGTCGACCAGAGTAAATGAACTGAGACCTGCAAGATACGGCCAAGTCTAATTTTCAATTAAAACTTCATCAAACTTAAGCTGCGGAGGAACTCACTACTTCGCGTCCAAGTTATAGAAAATTGCGGAAAAATATTTTACAGTTAAACCTAAATAACGAAGCAGCATGATTGTCAGAAAAGTTAGCTTTTCGATAAATAAAATAAAATAAAGTAAATAATATAAAATAAAGTAAATAATATAATAAATCTCTACAGTGCTTAACGTTTTTGACAATACCATTTTTTGTCCTATCGAGATTGGCAGTTACCTGATTCCCCGGCGTCGCTTGTGTTTATTAGACAAACGATAGCCATTACGACCTCAGTACTCTGTACTGAGCAAGCAAGCAAGTACTCTGTCTAAGCAATGAATTTAATGTAGTTTTTAAAGTTCCAAATAAACAGTCAAAAGTTCTATGTTTATCGAACATTTTTTTTTTATATAAAAGATGGGTTTGCTCTTGACCAACAACCAACCGTGTAGCAAGGATGAGGCCTAATAATCTTTAAAAAGAATAATTTACAGACGATTACATGGTTTACGCTGGCTAAACCTTAAGTACGTTGGCTAATATAGACCAAAATACTTCTTTTAAAAAAAATATACTGAAATTAACTATTGTTTGTATAAAGTTATATTTTTTTTTTCGGGTCTACCCTTCACAGCCGTTAATTTTCAACTTGTACCATAACAAAAGGTGCGATAAGATCTACGTTAAGCCACCGAAACTGGAAGTAAATCTTTAAATTGCCGGCATCGGTAGTGGCTATAATGTTTGTTTGTTTGTTTGTTTGTTTGCAATGTTGTTTAACTGTATAAACTTCTATTGATTAACTACAGTAAACTTAAACATTGTATTAAATTTGATCAAAATGATGGAACTACTCAACAAAAGTTCAAGAAATCAAATTTAAATCATGTTTGATGATTTATTTATGTTTCTTAAAATAAACAAAAAACTATATAAAGCTAGTATAGTCACCAATTAAATGAAAGAGTATAAGATCTTTACTAACTACATTATTATCTACTACTACAGTTTTCAAGTTATCATCAGCTAATACTTAGATACTTATGATAATAAAATTTTCTTCTGACAAAATGAATAGCCAAAAGTCATTCGTATTCCTCTGTGAAAGAACTGTACCATAGTTTCGTATTAAAAAAATCCACTTCGAAAATTCGTACAAACCTTGTAATCTTGTATCTTGCAAGCTCGAAATTCTTTACAGACCCCTCAATTTTTGTGTACAGCTGTTTTCAAGCAGTCCAATTTGCCAAGCACTCTACACGTCTCATCTGCTACTGTCTGCACTATTAGTAGGTAGCTATTTCAGGAATTGGTTTCAGCTATCAATGTAGCACCATAAGAAACAGTTCAATGTTTAAAACAATTAAATTAAGGTTCTGCTGAACACGTTACGAGGATCACTCAAACAGAATTTGCGATAAAACTTCTTTAGCAGATACTTCAGTTCAACTAGTTCAATGTTGTCTGGAACATCTTTTAATCAGCACCAAATGAAAGGATTTGAACCGCAACTTGAAACTCTTTATTTAAAAAGTTGTTCAATACGTATCAGAACTACTTTTGTGATTGTGGATTTTATTGTATTCGTGCAATATTAATATAGGAAAAGTGTTAAAGAAAGAATTAAAAATTTAAAAAAAATGGCATTTGACGTCACATATATTATACATACGAACAAATAGCGATGAATAAATCAATTTTATAAATTATAGTTGAATAAATCATGTTATTTTTTTGTTTATAAAATTATATATAAGATAAACTAAGATGCACATAATTAACAGTAACCTTATGGTAATAAAAATGTGTATTTAGTGTGATAAGATTTTAAGACTAAAATTTTTTATGATAAACATGTACTTAATGCTCGTTGAGGCTCACTCATTCTCTTCCCTTCTCTATTTCTTGTTCGTATTTCAGAAATTCCGATGGCCAGTCCTTTCATTTTAAATATTCCAATGGCTGACATGTTTTATCGTAGCGAGACATGGATAAAAATCCAATTTCGGATTTCGGTACAGACCACTCGACGACACACGCGTCTACGTATCGCATGTTCATATCAGAAGCACATGTGTTATGACGATTTTGATCTCAAAAACTCGTTTGAATCTCTTTATGTACCATGTAGGTATATCAAGGGCAAGCAAACGTAATTTTAAAGGCTGTTGTATTGTAAAATAACAACATAAAATATTTGTAGCTTTTAAGAACTATGAAAATATAGGGATGAAGTAAAATTAAATAGTTAATGATCATACTAAAAATCATTAGAATTTAGTCTGGGGTGGGCTACCCTTATATCACTTAGAGGTATAAAAAATAGTTTACAACCTATTCTCAGACCTACTGAATATACACAATAAATGTCATAAAAATCGGTCAAGCCGTTTCGGAGGAGTTTGGTTACAAACACTCTGACACGAGAATTTTCAATTTTATATATAACTAGCTGTTGCACGCGGCTTCGCCCGCGTAACTTTATACAATTTAGGGTATGTTACTCGCTGATAATATAGCTTCCCAACAGTGAAAGAATTTTTCAAATCGGCCCAGTGTTTCGGAGCCTATTCAATTCAAACAAACAAACAAATGTTTCCTCTTTATAATATTAGTATAGATAAATTTTGTTACTTTGTACTACGAGTAGCTAGTAATTTTCGATCTATATTCATCGGATTTCAACAATTTCATCTAAATGGTGAAATGATATGAAGTTAACCAATATATTTATTGGTTACAGCGCGAGGGAGCAGCTCGCAGCGATGCAGAGCGCGAGCGGCGCGCGCGCGGCGATTGGGAGGCGCGGACTCGCGCAGCTGAGGCCGATGCGGCGCGGCTTGCTGGCAAGCTGCACGCAGCGCAGCGTGAAATCACCAGGTACTTCATTGTTCCTCTTCCTTCCTGTTATTTCTATCATGCACCTGACTAATTAATTGTTTACATTCTTTTATCAACAACGTTTGATAATAAGAGTTTTGCTTGTTTTCTTAGGAAACAGTTTTCAATTAGCGTTAAGTGAACCTTCACCTCGCCAGCAACACTTTATCCTCAAAACGTGTGGCGGTTTCTGGTTTACTATGTATTCTGAGGCATCTTTACAGAAATACGCTTTAGTTTTTTACATTTTAATGTAAAATTAGTCTGACAATTATAATAAAAAAAAAAACAATAAAAAGTGCCTATAATAATAATAAAAAAACCTACGACCGTCAGACAAATTAGCTTCGTGTAACATGTATTTATTTATTTATTTAGTAGCCGATGTCAATTTACACTTTGATTGCGATAATAAATCGATTGAGGACGATCGCGGACCGTGACATCACCGATGAGACCGAAACGAACAAAACCAATTAAAATATTGCCTTTTACAAACAATTGAAACATCGGAATTCGGAAACCCTATCGAAAATATTAGGTTCGTTAACAACGCCTCTGGCAAAATAACGAGACAACGTAATCAGTAACGCAGTCAGTGGAACTAACGGTGATGGAAATCAACACTTAACATGTCATCGTCATCGACATCAATCTCAACCGTAGGACGTCCACTACTGGACATAGGCTTCCCTATTATTTTCTAGTTGGACCAATCAGAAACAGCCCGGATTCTGCCTCAACCCGCAGCCTTTATTAGAGCGCCACACAGTCAGTTCTAATCTTCAATATAGGTCTGAATAACAAGTATTTTGTAAAAGGCATCATTTACTCACTCACCGAAACACAACAGCACTCATGCTAGTATTTTATGGAGATCTACTGTACTGGATTGTTACTGCCGACAGACGGGCTGTGCCCAATTAACGAATGGAAAACGCAATAATCAATTAAATTCTATGGTCATCTCGTTGACTACCAACAAATACAATTCCGCCTGTGTATGCAATGTTTTATATTATACTATATTATGACTAGACTAGTTAGGAATTAATAGGTCCCAATTGAAATGAAGAATTGAATTGAAATGTTGATAAATAATCTACTGTTGCTCTTGTTCTCGTGTGAACAGCATTCAGAATCGAGTTCTCTGTTGTGCGAATTAATGAAGCCATACCAATTTCGTATTTATGTATCAACGCCGCATCGATAACGGACTGTTATGGCTCTATTTAATTTAATGAGCCGTTAAAATCGCGAACTACAATCACTTTAATGGCGAAATAACATCGTTGGCAATTTGTGATACTTCGCCTGTTGGGAAAATTTGCATTTTCCCTTCATTTTTATTATGATTCTCTGACTTTCTGTTTCTACACTTCAACTCTGCCAATATTCAGGTTAAGGGAGTTTTAGCTTTGTGTCGTATTGTATTGTTAATTTGTTAAACATTATCTAAACATTTCTAACATTTTATACAATAGAGCATCTTAAAAATGTAGTATTTTTGTTCTATTATATATGTAATCATACTACTATTATTGAAAAATAAAAGTTGGTTTGATCAAACTAAAAACTAAACTATAACTAATATTTGTGGCTTTAAAAAATTAATTGTTATAGTTTTTTAATCGGTTCCATAGTTTCACAGTTGTTACTTAATATCATATAAGACTTGTAATCGTGGTTGTTATAAGAGTTCTCGCTGTCGAACTGTCGATATCAGTACAGTTTAGTTACTTCGGTAATTAACAAAGTCGAGTTACCTACGTTTTACAATTTACGGGGCCTTTGTAATCGGCGGGGTGTCATTGGACTGCGATAAGCGACCATCCGATTGGTCGATCGGCCGTAACTTTCGGAATAGGAAACTTGGGGATTTACGGTTCGGGTATTTGACCCAATTTGGAGCGAATGGAAATTGAATTTTTTCGTCTCTCATTTCCTAAATTTGAGTGGTCTTTTAGATGCTGCAAATTGTTCGGCGTGTAATTTTCTTTTAGCACTTCTCTCTCGTACAATTTGGAATCCACTTCACTTTAACGTTTTGTCAAATATTACAAAATGTGTAAAAAAAATACTTATAATTTTTATTAATAATCTTTCGGATTCGATTGGATTTGTATCAATCTATATTTAATATTTATAAAAATCTTACCTACTGTTGCATAGATAGACATGTAAACGTATATTTCGCATCTTATTTTAGTCTGGATGAATTTTGCAATGAATATAAATCATTAGCATAAGTTACAGACCTGGTTAAGGCATTTAATTGTATGTATAATGAAAATGTCAATCTATTATGTTCTTACTTACGCTTATTAGCAAAAATATTCTAAAAGCTTTCGAAGTCGTTCCAAAAGCAACGTCAAATATTCTTGATAACCAAAATAAGTAGTCAGATTATGGTTATCAAAAATCTTCGTCTTTTTAATTTTCCACTGAGATAATTTAACTTAGCAAGTAACAAGTAAAAGTTAAAAAAAAAATGCATCCTCTAAACCCTTTCGTAAAATACTTATCTTTTTTTTTTTCATCTCCAATTACATACTTATTTCAAAATGATAATAAAGAATTTAACAAGCGAACCGCGAAGGCTCAAATGGATTCCGCGTCAATCACACGAACAGTGGGAACTGTCGCATCTGGACCTTCGGAGGGGAGACAGTACCGTGTACTATTTTTATGAAGTCCACGTTTTACTGGGGCTATGTGGACGAAAACAAATTGAATTCGTCAAAATATACCGAGATAAGCTGATTATGGGATATAAAATACCAATACTGTTTATGTGGGGTGAATGTTTGTTTATAAACCAGGCTTTTTTTTGCTTGCAACTTAACACTGCCTTGTCTACAGTGATGTTTTGTAAATAAAAATATTCACAGTCTATGTCTACCCTGAAGGATATCCCATATCCGTTTCGTCTATCCCCAATCCCCATCCCTTACTCGCTCACTGAAACACAAAAAGTTCTATTATATGTGTAAGTTTTTTTAAAGTATTTTAAAAGATCAATGAAAATCGTAGCTGAAAACCTATTTCAACATCGTATTAGTAAATATAAGATTATTGATATTTATTAAATCATTGTATAATATTTCACTGAATCCAATCGCTGGGTATCGCTTACAGCCTCGCCTCGACAGTCACTCGATACCGTTGGCACGTGCCGGTAAACATTCCACGCACCACCATCAATATTCATAATGTCTAATCGTGAATCGATGCCTATTGTTATCGACGATATTTGTGGCCGGATTGCGTTGGACATTTTACAAAATGTTCCAATTTCAAATTATGGTACATATTGACGACTCGTTTGGTCTAGTGGCTAGTACTAACCCTACCTGTTAACTAAACCGTCGCGGGTTCGAATCCCGCTAGGGGCAAATGTTTATGTGTTAACATTTTACCTTTGTACTTGAGTCATGGATGTTTTGTATTTATAATATGTATGTATTTACAAAAAAAAAGTAATCTATGTATTATATCAACTGTCTAATATCCATAATACAAGCAATAGTTTGCTTAGTGTGGAACTAGATGGTGCTGTGTGGAATGTGTGAAGATATTTATTTATTTATTTATTATTTATTTATATTATAAAATGAAGTCGTTTTCCGACTCTGTCTGTTTCTCCCTACTGACTTCTTCTCAGATTTTGGAATGGGTTTCACTAATGGAAACGGCGATAAGGTTGGTATTTAATAAATAATAAAAAAATGCTTAATATTAGACCAAAAAGAGCAATTTGAATATACGTGAAATATGCGAGATCAGCCAGCCAGAGGAGAAAATGAAATTTATTTAATATATCATTTTTGTGAATGATAATTATTCATTTCTTTATTATAAATTTCATTGGATATGTACTACAAAACATACCAAAAATTATCATATTACTTTGCTCATATAATTATTACTTTGCAAGAACTGAGTTAATAAGCCGAAAGTCTTGGAAATCCAATTCGTTTAATACTAAGTAAGAGTATTGACTGTTCAAATTTACTAAACATTGATACTAATCATAAATGGCAATACTAATTTATCATAATGCTACATAATTTATTATTTTTTTAATTTATCACATCTTTATATCAATAATCACTAAAATTTCTCAGTAACGTCTGAGGCACTTTCCTGAGTGACACCCCAAAATTAACTTCAAACAAAAAATAACAAAGGGTGTCTCAAGTCCACGGCATCATCTTACAAACAAAATAGACAGTTGTTGGAGGTACTCACACAATAAAGAGGGGCACAATTATTGTTTAGTGTCTGGTTGCAACATCTCAATTAAGGCGCTTACTCATTAAAAATAATATGTACCTATGGAAATAACTATTTCATGCATTATTGAAACGAACTTAGTCTGCTTCTGAACCGAGAACCTTAAAAGCGATCTGTTAGGGTGTTTTTTTTTTTAAATAAAACAATTTAATCCTAGATATTTTTTTTTCTTAATAAAATTACAATATGGAAAATAAAGTTATTTGATAACTGCATACAAGTAGTTATGAAACACTAAAGAAAATTTTCCTTTTTGGAGCTGGTTATGAAAAAATAGTTAATGTTATTAAGGGGACACCAGTTAGTCGGGCGAGCGCAAATAAAAAAATTGAATCTAACTTATGTACTAACTTACACGTATAGCTTAAGGGCAACTCTCATAGAATACTGTTTATACTGTCTATGAATCACTCTGAGGGCAACAGGTTCCCACGGTAATAGTTTTCTGGAAGAAGGGATCAGAAGATCACGTAGACGTAGACGTAGACCTTCAAGTAGATGTTAATTAGATTTACACATACATTAGTGGTGAGACACTCTGCGCAATTAAAACTACGTCAAAATATAGAAGACCATCATAACACGGGGAAAATTATAGACCACATTGTTAAAAAAAAAAACTAAGTATTTTTTAAATAAATCAACAGGTCTGTTGCTATTACATGATATATTTTTCTAACAATAATATACTTTTCTAATTACTGTTCTTTTTGTACCTGTAAAACATAATTAAATGAAAAAAGTTACGAGCCGTCATTTCTTAGTTTCAAATGAAATCACCTAGAGCAGAGTATCTTCGTTATAAAAATCATTAAATCTGATCATTTAAAGTGATTATATCAAAAGTCTAGGCATACAATACCGTCACCCTAAAGTTTATGGGGGCGTAAAACCGTAGCGAGGGGCAAATATCGTATTTCTTATTATTTTTACTTGAGCGCTCAGATAAACGAGACGAACGTAGGCATAAAATGTTTTCAAGTGAAAATTATTGTATACACTTATACAATCATTATATATACAATATTGAACATAAGAATAATGAGTATCTGAAGAAGAAAATACACTGATTATTAAAAATCTCTTACATATATATTTTTTTTATGTAAAAGTCGCCAGACACCTAAAGACTATTAGATTTAATTACATTAAGGTAAAGTTAACTATAAGGTGCTTGCTAGGGTGCTGGGTTCGATTCTCGGCAATAATTTATACAAGACAATAATTTACGTCACCAATAATACATTATATTTTCCTAAAAGTGTTTAATAAAATATGCATAAGTTGTTGACAATAAATTTATATCTCTCGTATTACTTATGTGAGACTTAACGCAACCTACAATCAAATGGATGTCAGTACGCCTGTCCTCCTTTATAACAAAAAGTATATTACGTAATGTTCAAATTTATGTGCATGTATATTAACGATGATGTATAAGCAAGTGTGTGTGCGTGTAATATGAACCATTTCTAGCGATTACGGTGTAGCGGTGGGAGACTTTGAGTGCACCGTACGCATTCTAAGGGATTCGACGTCTTGCGTTTATTATTTATAAGTTTTACGAGCAGGGGCACCACGTAAATAGATGTGCAGGATTAGGTCGGGGTTCGTAGTGAAGTTCATGGCTAACGGTAGTTCAAAATATAATGGTATGTATTTATTCTGCGTACTATAAAAAAAATAGAGACTGTACCTTTATGACCATTCAATACACATGTATATAACCCTGAAACCGCGTGGTCTAACTGCTTCGTCCGATTGATAGGACGACGCGGTCTTTTTTTCCCGTTGGTCCGATTGATCGGACGATGCGGATTTTTTTCCCGTTGGTCCGATTGATAGGAAAACTCTTATGTGATCGATACTATCTATTTTTTTACTCTAATACAACTATTTAAAGTGGACCGTCAGTCTGTCTGACGACCTCGACGACATAGAAATAAAAAAAAGCGATCATAACTTTGGGATAAGACATAGAATTTTAATGCCAATGTCCTAGTTAAATTGTTGACCTTATCATTTATTTTTATACTTGACATTAAAAATGCATAAATCAAATGAAATATATATGCATTCGTTTTTATTATCGTATTGTGCATTAAGTGAAGAGATACCAGCATCATTAACATTTAGTTAATGGAACTGATTTATGATAGATTTAAAGATAGTTAACCGCGTGATGTACTGGCGAGTTCATTGCTGTAATAACGAACACGTGTTCCTAAAATAATCTCTTAATATTAATTATTATCTTAGTTTTATTTTAAACTTTTAAACGAAGTCAGTAACTTTACTTACATAATAAGTACTTAAGTAGATTTATTTACGAATTACTTAATCTACATCATACATATTATTATAAAATAATATCTATACTAATATTATAAAGCTGAAGAGTTTGTTTGGTTGAAGGCGTTAATCTCAGGAATTACTTTTTGTGTTGGATAGTCAATTTATCGAGGTAGGCTTTAGCCTATATAACTTTATGAACGCGGACAAAGTCGCACCAGCTAGTTATAAAATAAAGTCGCTGTCCACAACTGTATGTTTCTCCCCTACGAGTAACACCTTCTTAACTACCCAACCGATTTTGACACAGTATTCACTACTGAAAAGAGCTATAAATTAGGAAGGTTTGTATATATAAATTCCAGAAAAAATACGTGTATATATTATTTTCTCACAGACTAGCAGACGATTTGCGTCCGCTACTGACCACTAGACCCACGAGCGAACCATTTAAAATGCTCTGAACTTTCCAAATTCTTCTGTCAATCAATTAGCACTAACAAACAGTAATAGCACATGTACCTAATTAATGAATTACTAGGACAACAGAAACTGCTCAAACGTCGCGTTGAATTGATCAAGTGCCGTACGGGAGGGGCGTCTGCGGGGGTGGGGAGGGGGGGGGGGGGGTTTACACAAACAGATGCACTCGCATCTAGCAGCTGCAGCACTTTTATTAACAGACTTTGCTTAAAGCCATTCATATCGAGTGATAGTTTTAATATCATCCTATTGTTGGACGTTGAATAATCAATCAAGTTTTCGCTCAGCTGTTCCTAAGCTATTCCTTATTGAGTTTCAAGTTTCTAGTTTTGAGTTCTGTTAAAAAAAAAAAAATTCAGAGCCTACATGTTCCATGCAATCCCAGGAATTTTTCCATGAGAAAAAAATTTGCTGATTTTTTTGATTTTTCTTTTGACTTCAAGGGTTTGAAAAAATTTTCCTAACTAAGCCATGGTCTAGACCGGATAGCTTGTTTATTCAGCTTCAATTTTTTTTTTTTTTTTTCCATTTTTTCCATCTTACCTACTTGATATTTTTACGTTTTCTCAAATATCATGATTTAGTACCATACTCGTTACATAAAAGAGGATGCACTTTGCAATTAGCCTTATGTGACAGAAAAAATGTTCAGAAAGAAAAGTCGCGTATTTCCGCGTTATTGTAAGGCGCTTTTATTAGCTCCTAGTTAGCACACTGCTACTTCTAATGTCGAGACGGAACGAATGAAACCGAATGGAATAAGTTAACGGAATAAATGTAAGGAAAAGTTTCTTTGGTGGATATCGCTATTCTCTTACAGAGGACTGCTCTGTAAAAATCGCCATAACACTATAGAAATTAACTAATAAACGAAATCTGCTTGTTCGTCATACGTTTTGAAAACTGCATGAAAACCTGTTCATTTACTTAGTCAGGTTTAATAGATTTTTACCAGGTTTTGTATTTGAATTACTTGCTTTTTAAACGTACCTAATGTATATTGTATTTGAAGCGAGCTTAAGTTCGCGCACACTTGAATAATGTTTTTGTTTACATACATACATATTTTTCAAAATAGAGGGTCCTATAATTTTTATAATTAATACTGTGAATACTGCAATGAATAAGTAAACAGCTGCCACAGCCAAGAGTACTTAACAATTCCGTCTTTGAAGGCAACAAATAACGTGAACTTTATGCCTCCCATAACGCGTTACCTACCGAGGGTTGCAGTAACCAAATAGCTTCAGGCGTGGCTAGATAAATTCTATGGAAGGATGCATTGCATACACGGTCACTATGGTAACTCGAACTTAAGTATGAACACTATTCAGTTCCTGTCTTTGTCCGTAAGCATGTATAATTAAAATAAGCTTGAGTACGAAGCTGTAGTAGTCCAATGAAGAAAAAGAGTATGACATTTACAAAAAATGTATGAAATTCTATTGAACTAGGTATTCAATATTTGAATACTACTATTGATGATCTGTGTTTATAAACGTTATTTTACTGTTATTTTTAACAGCAGAAAATGTGTTTAACGGAGATATATTTAATTTATGAAGATCTATTAGATCTCTAGTGTAAAAAGAGATCATGTTACAGAGTTGTGAAAATCTCAAGACTTCACTTGCAATTAATGTAAATGTAAAAGGTTTAAAATTTGAATAATATATAAATAGATATATAAATTATTTATCAAGGATGTCTTCGGAATCGAACCTATTAACCTAGATTAACCTAACCTATTAACCTAGATTCGCCTAAAAGTAATGTGGGTTAATATTTATTACATATTAATTTAATATAGACACGAATACCATTGGTGGTGTGAAATAGACTAAAAGTTATTTTTAACACCAGGATATTGAAGGCTTAAGTAATCAGCATGTATTTATACTTATAAATTTTATCCAAGACACATTTAAAACCTGTGAAAGAAATTTTCTAAACTAAATGAAAACTGCATCAAAATCACCTTCGTAGTTAGAACAACCAAGCGAATGAACGAACAGAAGGACAGCGACTTTGTTTTATGTTAAGATATTAAATAATTTATTTCCTAGTCAATTGTTAGTTCGTATTTAAGTAAATAATATAATTATAGAAAAGTTTGGATTGTGTTCGAGAATCCGTAGTATTCCAGATCTATAAACTCAGTATAAACAAACATAAACGTCCCCAATTTCTAGCTGCAGGGGAGAGACGTATTTGCATACAATGTAACAATTTAAACTGATTCCCATTTTACATAAATATAGGTAAAGCAATTTAATTTTATGACTTTTTTGGTTATAAAAATTTGCAAATTAAAAGGGAAATGGTTTTATGAGACCAAAATGGTCCCTATCCAATGCAAAGGAAATTTGGTCGTATGTTCTTATTTATTGCTAGACCAGTTAATTTCAGTATATGATTAAGTCAATATAGAATTAACCTTTAACATGTTAAATTAATTATATCCACAATTGTTTTATAATATAGTTATTCCTTTCATTTCATTATTGATCACATAATGTACAAATAAATAGAATGCCTATCGGGCATAGCAAAATCTAAGAGGAATTTAATTATAATTCATAATAAAGAAAACATATTATATTTTATTAAATTTTTAGAATTAAACTGCATGAATTTAGTACCTCTAATTATATTATCATCTAAATATTCTCTTCGGTTTTAGTCCTATATTTTTATTAAAATTATGTAAGAATTTATATTTTAATTTTTACCCATGTGCTGTGCTTATTCATTAAAATTGATTTTTATTTAGTGGAGGCAGGACGCACTAAATAAATAAACTGGACAGCCCGTCTGGCGGCTGTAACCATTCCTCACACAAGACTATCGAGAAATAACAGCAATTATTTTTTGTATTGCTAATGATTAGGTTTTCACTCTAACAAAAAAAACTATTACTATTTTAATATTGTTTTAATAATTAATACTCTTATAGAGTTTATTGTTTTAACATGTCAAATAATATATAAACCAATAGCTGGTGCTCGCGACTTCGTCCGCGTTAAAAATTTAAAAAAAAAAAGCAATATAACGCTTGACCTCGTGTTGCTATAACACTTTGGCCAGGCGTTAGTTTTTTTTATTTTTATTTATCCCTCGGGAATAGTCCTTCTTTTTCTGGATGAAAGGTACCCTATGTCCTTTCTGGTGTCCCAGACAACGTGTATGCAAAATTTCATGGTGATCGGTTCAGTAGTTTTTGCGTGAAAGAGTTACAAACATCCATACATCCATATATAATATATAAATTTTCTTCATAATCTTAGTTCATTCATAAATCATTAGTTTGGCGCCATTTATAATCACTTTTAAGTAAGTAAATATCTTGCAGAGTCTAAGTTTAAGTATAAATTATCTTCGTTAAGTTCTTACTGGTTTGAGTGGTTGGCGTTTTTAATTAACATTTTCCTTGAAAATATTTATTTCTATACTTCTTGAGCTTATAGGTCCAACTTAGTTTATAAAACTTTTTTTTACAATTAACAACTTACTTATTTTTAATTCAATTGAGCTGCTACAAAGTTGTCTTAATGTGATAAATAGTGAAAAAAATAAATAGAGAATCAAGTAAAACCAGAAGTCTGTCTAAACCAAAGTACAGACTGATAAATTATAGGTGTACACCCCACGTAATTTGTATTCACCACACGTTTCATCGTCCGCCCTACGCGTCACGACCTACGCCTGCTTACCATTACTGTATCCGATCGATGGGGCACTTTATTCTTGTTTTCTTCTCGTCTGACCTTTAAGCTTCTGAATTGAACTCACAGACAACAACAACATCAGACAGTATAGCACGCAATTATCTTTGAAATGTATATTTCTATATCGATTTTGTGTTTCATATGTGACATGTTGTTAAAATAACACAGAATTTCTCTTTATTTTTGAGATTTTTAAAACAAAAAAAAATTATCGTCCTTACTACGCCTGATGATAATGATATTTGAGACAGAAAAATTGAAAAAAAAAAATTTATAATGCTATAGTTTTTACTCGACTTCGGCCGTGTACATTCATAAATTATACACAAATTTTTAAAAAAAATAGAATTGGTCTTGCGATTACGAACATTAGCGTGAACGATCATCATGACAAATTGTTTGACATGACATACAATTATTTTGACAAACCAAAAGATTGTTTATAAATAAATACAAACATAAATATGTAATACCTTTAAAGGTATATCAACAATAATGGCCAGATAGCCATATGGTTAGTCTTCTTTAAATAAAATTCTTTTTAATTCAATATTATTTACTTAGCTATTTCCAAATATTAATTTTAATTCAGCAGTAACTATTTTATTACCGATATTGACTTTTACTGTCTAATAATAAATGTGAATAGGCGTGGAAAATGTTAGTTCATAATATTACCATATCGTGAAAGCTTTCGTGAAGTTCATAAAGTGAGCAGCTGTTACGTACGCGTCGTCGGACGAAGTTATTGCCGAGATGTGAATGTAGCTGAAAAATTTGCTTCACAACGCATTCCGTCTGATGGTAAATAATATGAAAAATGTTATTATATGTATAGCTAATTTTTAACGTAACTTTGCCTTTTTATCGTAGTTTTAACTGAAATATTTTTTTAGAATTTTCTTTTATGAACACTTTACATTCAAATATAAACATTGAAGGCACAGTCAAAATTTTCAACTGTGAAATATGAATCTCTTTGTTTTAAATTGCAGATACTAATACTAATAATTTAAATACTAAAAAAAACGTGTAATTTGCCAATAATTACATAAAATACGATATATTTTTTTTACAGTACTATTTCAGTACAGAAATAATGAAAGCCGATTGGGAAACTATTTTAAAAAAAGAAGTTTTTTCCACAATATAGTCTGTCCGCATACAAAACAAAGGACTTTGTCATTGAGGTACATAAGGTCGGCCTACGAGCACATGAGTAAACAGGGACTCATCAGACCGCAGATTGCAATGTCTCCTGGAGTCCTCTTAAATGTGACATGTCTATATACAAAGTGTGTATTGTTGTTTGTATGCTACCACACGAAACCATGTATTTATATGTAGTTGGTAACTATCACTCAATTCGACTTTACACAACATATTAATTTATTAGGTTATAGTTTAAACTAATATTCATCAAATTTTCTAGATATTCAATAATATTTTTAGGTTTAATCTAAAATAAAAGAAACAAGGTATCATTTATTTTTTCTATAAACGTCATTAATAAGATAGTAGGTTAATAGGTCATAAATAGGTCATTAACCTACGTATTATAAAATAAATGATGCTATAATTTTCTGCGAACTTCTTCTAAACAACCCAACAAATTTTAATACATTGTTCAATAACGGAAGAACGTTTATGTGTATAATTTACATAAAATTTTTGTTTATTATTTAGACTATAACATAAAGGCAATTAACTTAATATTCTTCATAACCAACGTAAAAGTAAACCTAAGCTTTGAATTCATGAAGTAACGATAGCGTATAATACTTCAAGTACTATATACCTAATAAGAGAGATCTGATTAAGTTTCCAAGAATTCAGTGTTATACATATTTTAATAAACACTTCAATTTAAAAGGAATATACGCAGCGCTGAGCATTTTCTCTTATCTTCCCGTGGAGCGAACGTACGAATGAGTGAGTGAATGATAATGAGAGACAGGAATGAGACAAGGAATGAAAGAGGCACGGAAGGTAAGAATAATATTGTGACAGGCCGCGTGCCTCCGACGCCTTTTACGTGACATTCTCTGAAACGTTTTATGCAGTAATGCTCCATTTTTTTAATTTTCAATTAATGTACACTCATGTAGGTATATATTTTAACTAGCATCCCGCCCCCGGCTTCGGACGGAATAAATTTTAAATAAAATTTAATAATAAAATATTCGCACGGATGACTTTAAATACGAAATGTTGATAAATTAAATTCTCTACAAAATTAAATAATGCCATTATTAATATAATAAAATTACTGTAGAGAATAAACTATAATTGGCTTACGCTCAAATATTCTAAATAGGTCCCTAATTATAAGAAGAATAACTTATATTGTATGTTCCATTAGAAACATGCTATGTAGGCAATGTGTTTTCTAATATATTTTCGAAAAGTTTTTCTTCAGCAAGAATATTGCATAATATTTGTTATTACTACATATTAATTTTACAGTTTATAGCATGTTTATAGTGAAAATAACTTAAAGAATTATATTTCTACATGAACATTCAATTCAATAGTATTTGAAGCCGTGTAGGGCTGACTTACTTTGGTTGTGACTTACTTTGGCTTGACGTTAATGAGGCCTCCCTTTTTTTACCCCCTGAAAATCATTAACATTATCATCAAAAATACTACACAAACTTTTGACTGTCTCTATGTCTGATTACGTTTACAAAACTTGATAAAATACCAACAAAATAATAATAAAATATGCAATAAATGTCTTCTTGACTCTGTAGTCTGTATGCATAACACAAAGGCTGACGCAACGGAATGCACCCTTCAAGAATACCCCAAGAAATCAGCGTGCATGCCACCCCTGCCAGAGATATATGATTTTAATAATCGGCAAGATTACAGTAAGGAGGGCCCGGAGATTCCTTCGAGTGTCCCTCAGAGGCCAGGGCTGCCGGTCTTGAGAAATTGTCTCTTAGCTATTTCATTTGTAAGGACCACTTGATATATGTCGCCATCTCTTCTTGTTGTATTCAAAAGAATTTGTCGAGAAAATATATTCCTTTATTTTAAACTTTTACGTTTCATTGCTTTGACGTTTTTTATACAATAAAATTAACAAGTTAAGGAATTTATTTTATACGAGCTGGTGCCAGCAACTTCGTCCGCGTTGAACGACGAAAGGTACCCTATGTCATTTCTGGTGTCCCAGAAAACGTGTATGCAAAATTTCATGGTGATCGGTTCAGTAGTTTTAAACATCCATACATCCAAACATACTTCGCATTTATATTATCAGTACGGATATGCTATTGCCCGCGACTTCGTCGGCGTGTTTTTATAAATTATACTTAGATTCATCAAAACCTTTTAAATTTTTAAGTGAAAAATTAACAAAGATCCATACATGTATTCTTACAAATCTTCGCAAACCTTTAAGGTCATGTTGATTATTTTGAATTACTTAGTTAAGTAATCTTTTTTTTTAATTAATATGTATGTATAATATATTTTAAATATGAGTTTTGAAATCAATTTTGAAAAATATGTCTATCTTTCAAAACAAACTCGTAAGCACTAAGTGCTCATAGACGCAAAATTCTTCTAAACTTTCAATTGTTTAGACCAATAATAACCTTTATAAAAATGTTTTTTCTTAGTTGCATTCCGTAATATAATATACCTAGTTGCATTTCATTCGAGATAGTTAGTAGGCTAAACTTATTTCTCTATTGTTTTTGATTTACACTTCGCGTCAAAATAGTAAGCACGTTTTACTCATCATTTTAATTACTTTACTTATACTTACACCACAAATATATAGGAGCTTATTGTAGTATAATGGCAAACTTTTGGTTGTTTCAAAACAACAAAGGGGTGTGGTTGTAGCTCACTGTACCGGAGACAAAGTTACAGATTTGTAATAACTTTGCGGTCAAAAGTCTGATGTATAATTATTTAGACGAATGATCTCGTAAATTACAACAGATTGTTATTGCTAACAATAACTTTTTGTGTAACGAATAAAATTAATTATGTTTATTAAAAACTTTAGAGCAAATATTTTTAATATTTTTCTCATAACTTCGTGGCGTGTTTTTTTTTTTTTTAACTTTATATTAGTACATACTTGCAAAGATATTACTATGAAAATTTTCACAGAACTGAAACAAAATACAATCGCTTAGAAAATATAAAATAAATTTAGCTTTTTAATTTATCTAATGCCACGCCTTTAATTAGTCTGCAGACATTTGTCCAACATTCGCGTGTGTTGTCGCATTGTTGCCAACTTATCACAAAATAACGACGCGTCTCATCATCCCACACGTCTTTCAAAATGGCGTCGCAAGATGGCGTTTGAAACCGCGGCAATGACAAGCTGTTATTAAAATTGCACCGGCTGCAGTGGTTTCTTAATAAACGGAGATCATTAGTGTAGTATGTTGCTTGTCTGCTAGTATGATAAGTATTAAATTTGACAAATACACGTTATTTGTCTAACTAACTATAAATGTTCAAATATGAGGTGAAATGGTTCCCATATTACGCTAGTAATAACAAAATAACTTCTGCTATGTTTTTATAAAACTAATTTAAGAAGGGCGAGAATTTAAAAAGCAATTTTAAACACATAAAAATATTCGTAAAGAGTATAAATGCGTTTCAGCGTTGTAAATTACAGTTCAGAGAATTTTCTCATTAAACTAGGAGATGTTATCACTTGATATTTTTTTTTTTGCGGAGTGTTACTTTGTTGGAAACAAAGTGTTCCAACTTAGTTCGCAGTGTCGTACTAATTAAATGTCGTCTGTGTACAAACAAACATTAATTTCACTGCCGCACGTTTGCATGTGAATTTCGCTTTTCACACTTGAATATTAGCTCATTCCACTTTCATCGAATATTTCAGGGCCAAATGTTCCTGTAAAATACTACGGTTTAAAGTGTTGATTCTCCAACTTCAAAGTCACAAATTCGATACCTTACAAGATCACATTTGAAAATCAAGTGTTAAAGTTCTTTTGCAACTTTTTATGCTTTCTTAAATACAAATATAATACTTATAGTACTTGGTATTTACTTTTAATTAAGTACCAACAAATTTGATTGAACAAACAAATTGAGAAACAGACAGAGGCAGAGAGCGAATTTATATTATCACTAGCTGTTGCACGCGACTTCGTCCGCGTAACTTTATATAATATAGCATATAGCTGATAATGTAGCTGAGCCAAACCTCAATTATGGTGTTATTTTCTGTTGGTCTTATGTAAAAGGGTCCACAATTACTGTCTCCAGAATGACTGCCTATTTAAAAAGTATTATATCTTATAAGACTTTAAATGTCGCCTTACATGGTGTATTTAATCTTTGGTTAAATTTCTTATACCATCTTATTTAATGTATAGTTAAAACTACTAACTCTTTGTGCATTGTCAACACAAAATCAAATAATATATTTTAGTTATACCATAAAATAAATACTCAAAAATATGTTTTAATTCTAAAATCTTAAGCAGAAAACACTTTACTTTTCCCTACTTGTAAGATTTTGTTAATAAACACCTGAACCTGAACCCCCATCTTTGTCTGCTTTATTGTGAATTATGAGAGAGATCTGGCAACAGAACAAAGCCATAGAGGGTGTTATGAAATTAGCGCTTCAAGCAACAGACACATAGACAATTATATTAGTTCTGCACCATCTGGCAATGTCGTGTTGTTGTTTCAGTTTCCAGTTGAATCGCGACGCCATTTTTATTTTAGAATCCCTTTTAAGTACAGACTTTATTAACCTTATTTAATAAGTTGATTATTGACGAATCAATATTCACACAAATCAATATAAACTCGATGATTGAGTTACTCTTTAGTGTGTAAATCACAAGTTTCTAATACTCATAAATAAACATACTCATAAATCTAAATTTCAAAGTATCTTATATTGTTTGACATTGTATGCTATTAAACCATGAAGCTTGAAGCAACTATCAGCCACCAAATGTGTTCCGATAAGTTACCAACAACATGATGAGAAAATTAAGCTTAAGTTTTCAATGACATAAATTGAATCAGCTAAACAAACTTTATCCAATATTTTATTATGATAACTAGACCAGTAAAAACGAATTTTGCCAAAAGTTTGGTGCACTTAGGTTCGAAATGCAAACTGAACTCGGTCCCCGCAGTTTGTTTTAATGCAATTGTCATGCAAATTCCTGAATTAATCGTATCCGTTTAGAGTTTTGTGAGCTTCAGTCTTTATTGCTCGACGTAACTCCCTATAAACTGCACTTGGGACAATTATTTTAGGAGCATCAGACGTGGACAATAACTTCAAGCAAACTAACTACATTTGAGTTCAAAATTCAATATATATTCAATTTATTTTGTGACTGTACTATGGATTGAATTATATATTTGTATATTACTATGAAAATCAACTTTGTGCATTTGAGGGACGAGTATGAACCACTTTTTAGGGCCGAGTGGAAACTAATGGAGCCAAGGGAATAATTTTTAGAGTTAAAATTTCAAACATAACTTTAAAATTCATTGTAGTTCTTTATAGTATGGATGTATTCTTAAATGTCAAAAGTGCATTGAATTCTACGTTAATTTGAACATTTGAGGGACGAATATGAACTACTTTTTAAGGGCGAGCATAAACTGAAGAAGGCAAGGGTCCCCTGATTCAGAATTTTTGTGTGTGGACTAGGCTATGAGATCAAATGTTGGGTAATTTTTAATAAACATATAAAATCTTATTTCCTTGTGTCCTCTAAGGTGTTGCTTGCGACTGGCATCCTTAGGCGACTGGCATCATCCACCATCCAGAAGACCGTCAGTCTGCTAGTTTATTAAAAAAAACAGTGGCACTCCGGGAGTACTGACAGAAGTGAAAAGTTGAACACGTAATACAACGTGTGTATTTTTTGAATCGTCAGGAAAGTACATTCTTGTATACAGAGGTTTCGGTTACATTACGTTACAATACATTACCCAAGAGGTCGCGAGATCAATGGTTTTTTCCCATCTCAAAAATGCCTAACGCGCCTAAAGAAGTTTTCACTTCAAAAAATTACGTAAAGCCATAAATGTAAACGAAATGACCTTTGAGTACTATAATGTTTATTCCACAATAAGAGTTTACATCGGTTTCCATTTGGTTTCGTCCCCTGGCAGGGTTTGTGTGACAAATTATTCCACCCTATGCAGTTTTTACCTTCATATCCCCAGGCCATTTGGGTGCGGTGCAGAGTTAACAAATTTAGTTCGCGTCGAAAACCGTTTTTGTAGGCCACAATGGACCAACCACATGCGTATTTACGAACTTATGTTATGCTTTCGGCGATATTCGAGCTTTAACAAAGTTTTTGATTGTTAAAGTGCTAGGGACAGAAAAAAAGTCACCACTTCTCTTTTATTTTATATGTGTATTCCATTCAGTTTCTTTGGGTGATTTTTTTTTTTTTAAATATAAAATAATATTTATTTTTGATCCCACTCAAAATTGAAATCACTTTGTTCCGTCCACTACTGGATGTGATATTATTTCTTTTTTTTTTTTGCTAAAACAAAAAATTATTTACAAAGATTCAAAGAAGTCTTGATTTACTACATATAATTTTGGACTGACGCTAACAAATTTTAAGGTTGCTTTTGAAGTTAAATTAACAGACATATGTTATAGCTAGGACGTCTAAAAATGATATAGCTACTATGAAGCTACATGATACGCGTTTGTTGAAAACTCTTCGCGCGTGGCATAGAATGTTCTGTTTAGAGGTAATAAGTATTTTTATTGTAAAAATATAAATAAATAGTCGTCCTATTAAATTGATCATAGAGTTTGGTTTTAGCAATAAACAGAGTAAAAGCGCTTCGATTACTATAATTCTCAGAAAACTGTGAGTCGTTGTGAGGGGTTGGGATGATCGTAGTGTATTAAGTGGGCAATTGATTGCGGGTGGTCTTCATTGACGGCAAATTGTCACTGGACAATTCTGTCTGATGGGCTCTTAACGAGTCCAGGAAGTTGTTATGGTGAAGCGGTTTTATTTAGGGGTCTGCAGCAAAAAGATAAAATGAAAACGCTTTAGTAGTTTCTTTTTTCCACATATCGTTTAATGAAACTTTATTTTTAGTCAAAGACTTATTACAACTAGTCACATTAGGTCAAACTGTAAAAACTGTTAAGTATGTTTTATTAAATGTATAGTTAGAAAAATTTATACTTTTCATAAAAAGTTTGCAGGCAGGCAGACAATAAACTTGATGGGAGGTGGCTACCGTCGCTTATAGTAAGTGAAGCTACAAATACAATATGTATTTAACAAGTTACAATAGGTGCTCCAAAGTACGCTGACTACCTTAGTCCACACGACGGACTGTCCAATATATGACTGCAAAACGTAGTGTAACTTTCCACTACTAATCTTCTTATTTCTGACTTCATTTAATATTCTTTAGCGTAATTCGTTATCAATGGTGAAATATTTACTTATGTACTTACTTAAATAAATTTTATGTTTTTATTGTTCTTAACAAACATCATTGGATATAACACTGAAATCATACATAGCATCGTTAAGATTACTTGTAGCAGGAACGGTTTTAAATTTAAAGTTTTGTTCAATTTCTTTTCTTTTAATGCTGATAAGCTAACGTCGAAAAACTTTTAAGTGGTGTACAAAATTAAAGGACCAATAAGTTTTTATGAATAAGATCGTAAATACAAAACATAACAATACAGCTCAATAATATAACTCAAATGTACTATATACTAATATTATAAACAACTTTCACATTTATAATATCACTAGGATTTATACACTAGGTGACTAGTCTATTAGATACTAATATTATAAAATAAAGAGATAAGATTTGTATGTTTGTATTGAATAAACTCAAAAACTACTCGACCAATTTTAAAAATTCTTTCACCTATAGAAAGAAAGCTACATTATCATCGTGTAGCAATTCGCGTGCAACAGCTAGTAACAAATAAAACGGCACATAACCTCTTTCTCCTGATACGGTATTTTTCGATAATTTCTCTTTCTTCAATATGGGGGACGGTTATTACGTACAGGTCGTTGTCAAATGCAAATCAAGTGGGGGACCGTCTTTTTCAGGGGTGCTGAAATATGGCGGTAATAAACAGCAATACGGTGAGTCCGCTGTTACGAACACCTGACGCTTGGTCACCCTACTTCGATCTGAGTGCACTCGAATTAGTAGGGATAAAGAATAGGTATACATTGCGTTTTGCTACACAAATAAGAGAAAAATTTGGCAATATTGTAGCAACATTTAACGCAATTCGACAGGAAAACTGACTTTCACTTGTTGGTCACTGGCTACCGTTGCCAATAAACACAATTATTGCCAAAAGGGATTGTAAGTGTGCTACCGACCTTGATAGGATAAAGGATAATGAGTGAGGAAGGGATCACTCATCAAAACACAGCAGCATAATATGTTCTGCTATTTCAAGATCGTAGTCTTTAATGCACTGGTTACTTCCTACAAAACTATCCAGTAAATCTACATAAGACCTGCCACTAATCAAGTTAAAACGTAGAGTTTTTTAATACTATGCAACACAGCTAAAAACATTGAAGCAATACTCAAATTGTTCTAATATCTAAATGATTTTTTTCTTCTAGATATATTGTGGACCTTTAGTGATTTAAAAAATCACTTCAATACAGAAATATATACGATTACAAATTTGACCATTCACGATCTAATCATATTTTCAATACGGATATAATCTTATTTTTTAATAAGGATCTAGTCGTATTTTTTAATAAGGATCTAATCATATTTTTATGCCGTCCAATTTTAAGGCGAGCCAATTCGTAGCGCAAAGCTAGTAGAGTGTATTTTATAAACTTTTACATAATTGAATTTGTATTTGGTGGAACACGTCGGCAATCTTTTGTTTTTAGTTTACAGCGACTGTCAACCCGAAAAACGCGCATGCTGCCGGCAGTAATGACAACCAAAGTCGGCAAAGCGCCAAACGCTATTCCAATATCAAAATTCAATGCATCACGAATCCACAGCTTTTCGAATACCCTTCGATGACGTTAGCCTACGGCCAGTACAAACCAGAAACTGCTTTAATCACTTTGCAATTTCAACTTTATGCACTTCGGCATAGGATTGGAAACGTGAGCAGACTTGTCGATGTTTTGTACAGTAAATTTCAATGAGAGAACTGGTCAAAGCTTACTATGATGTAATGAATTGGAATCAGCTTTTAATGGTCATTTACATTACATGATAATTTGCAATATCCAAATCGGCATCCGGGTTTGATTCTTTCATTAGCTAAATTACGAAATAATGAAACTTTCTTCTGTTTTAATCAACATTTCAATTATTGGTTATTTTATTTTTTATTTTTTCAGGTAATTAAGTCATGATTATTTTAAGAAAAAAAAACACTAGTAAGTTTCTCATATTTTTAATACATTTTTATAGAGCTAGTAAAATCTAAAGAGCAAACAAATTGATTTTTAACACCTAGAACATTTGTTTGAAATTAGAAGAGCAGGGAACATTTTTAAATAATAAATAACGAGGGTACTTAAAACTTTTTAACGACAACTGGCCGTATCGCCTTCCTGTCTAGACTTTTCAGGTGTTGAAACTGGCTAAAAGTGAAAGTTTTCAACCATTAAAAAGATTCCACCATATTGCTTACCACTTTGCACTCTATAAAAGCTCACTAATGTTTCGCTTTAAAGCTGCAGGCGACAATCTTCACAGGAAATTCGAAGCAATTGTTTATTTTTAAAGTTTCAATATTATTAGGATGGTTAGGTAGATTTTAGTTTAATATAGTACGACTAAGAGTAGTAGTAGTAACATAGTAGACTAGTAAGTATGATGATTCCATACCCTCAAACCTTGCCGTTGGGTGAGACAAAGATACTGGTTTTTTTTTATGTTAAGGTCGGCAGACAGGCTGACGGTCCACTTGATGGTAGGTGGCTACCGTCGCCTATAACACAAGCAACGCCACAGGTGCTGCAAGTGCGCTGCCAACTATTGTAGGATTAAGGATAAGAGAGGAAGGGGTGGGGAAATGGGCTCTGGCATCCCTAACTCATTCACCGAAACACAACAGCAAACGTACTGTTATATCACGGTGGTCTTCTGCAAGGTGTGGTTACTGCCTCCAGAGGGGCTGCCCAAATGTCTGCGAAACCCCCACCACTTGTACAATTTGTACGCACTGTAATATAAATTTCATACACATGTCTCCGTTTCATTTGTCTTAGAAAACATTTTTATTATTAACTTCCTCTTATACCTTACAGAATGTTTGCAGCTTCCTGAAAACATAAATTTGAATAATTTCAAATTTAATTTGCTATTCAAGAGAGAACAATAATAAACAATAACAATAACGCAGCTTTGTTTTCGAAGTACGTTTTACATTTGAATTTCGTTAACTGCTCTAACTTTTAACTGTTTAGCTGGTTTTTTTTTTTTGCATATGTCACGCATTTAATCCTTGTTATAAATTATAATTGATTTTACATAAATAAAAATCAATAAAATTTATGTAAGAGGTAGTTAATAATGGTAACAATATAGTTTAACATTATTCTTAATATATCATCAGGGCTAAAAAAATATAAGATATTTAAATATTTTATGTGATTTATTGGTTGGAATCATGCCTAAGTTGAACTAAAAAAGGTTGTTCTATAATTTTTATATTAGAATACTCTAACGATTGTTTCAGATATTTACATTGAACGTTTTGTTTGAAACACACGAATTTGATAAAAACAGGTACTTGGCCGCTAGCTGGATGCAGCTTTTTACCATTTGCACCCTTCCCCTAGTTTGCATAAGTCACTAAAACGCACCCCCTAATAATGAAAACCTGAGGGAAAATTCGGGAAAACTCAAAATAATAGAGGGTAGGTCGCCAACAGTATAGTAAGGGATGTTTGTTTTCTTAAAAGTAGTGAAAACGGTGGGGATCCGTAAAATAAATATGCCCAATAAATTACTTTATTTTATTAATTAATTAATGTTAGTCATCTATCATTAATTAAAAGTTACATTAGCTAGGGAAGGCAAATTTTCCTTGAAACAATATTTATAAAAAGACAAAGAATTGTCAGAAAAATACAAGAAAAATTGCTGGTGATACACTTACTCAACACATTTGTGTGAATGTTTTCATCTAAACTCGTTCGAATGTATTTTAACGACCCTACTTACTTTAATACAGTTATCTATTTATTTCCCCCCATTTATACGTCATAATTAAAAGTTTGTTAAATTTCAGTCCGTCTACTAAATGTCGAAGCGAGTATACTTCATAGGTATACTCGCTTCGACATTTAGAGTTAACACGGAAAAATCCACCAACAAATGCGAAGGCAAAAAGTCATAATATGGTCATAATTTCTGAGAGAGTATAAGATTTTTTATCGTATGGTCATAATTTCTGAGAGAGTACAAGATTTTTTCTTATACTCTCTCAGAAATTATGACCATACGAGTAATATTTTAATATAATATTAACTTATCCAATGTATACATGTGTTCATTGTAATATTAATTAAAATTTTATTGTGATTTCGCTCGTACAATCTATTGAATAAGATGATGACAAAAAAAAAGCAATATTCAATTTCAGCTGTATACTCTCGTCCAGGCACCGCCTCGCCTCGCTTTTATCGTGAGGCAAGGCGAGTGTGTCACTGTACACTCTCGCGGTACGTTTAGTTTAGCGCAAGATTTCTAGCCCTGCAAAATTTGAGTATATCAAAATGTGAATTTTTTTTGGAAATTTTAACTAATACTGCATCAGGCAACAGCTGCCGTAACTTGTAACGCGTCCATCCTCTCGGCGTTTGCAACCGACTGAATAAAAAAGAGTGTACAAGGTCGCACTAGTCACTCGGCTTCTCGCGCGAGTACTCTCGGCGAGACATGGCGAGAGCACTCGCGGGAGAATGTACAGCAGCCATAACGCGTTGTTGGGGAAAAATAATTAGCAGAGATTTAGGGCCTCTTTCACCATCTCTGAGTAAAATGTCAAGTAGGCCAATAAAAGTCACCGGTCACCGGGAATGATGGAGCTGTACGTACAAGTCCCAAACATTATAAAGAAAATAATAAAAAAAATCGCCTATCGAAGGATGCAGTAAACTGAGTGCATAATTTAATAAAACATAAAATTACTTCTAAAAGTAACTGATTAACACTTTACTTGTAGTTGGTGAGAGACTATAAAAATAATGAATTATATTTTTTCTCAGTACCATCCTGTATAATAGACAGATAAAATTCAAAAGGTCCACGTGACTCAAATTGGGCGAAATCCAAACTGTTGCAGATTGTAGACAGATGTCGCCCCCTACACACTCTTCCAATTTTATTATCGTATGCAGATTAAGTGGGAATACCCTCCGGTTTATAACATTTATCTACCTGCAAACTAAATTTAAATGTTCTAACAACAATCTATAAATTTTTTACTTAACAGTCAACCTGAAACCTGAATTATTGATAAGATTTGATTATTTTTAAATGAGAAGATTGTAGAAATATGGCATTACTAAAATTATTTATTATTATTAATCTACTTACGTATTATTGTAGTAATACAATAATAAAATACTGAAAGGATATCTTTAATTGACTTTATCATGTAAAAGCCATTGGTAATTTTATCAGAAGTTAATTAAGTATATCAATTTTCCATAAGTTGCGTAAACATACTAAAAAGTGCGTTCACCTAATTAACAACAACCTTTTCTGAACGTATGAAAGTTATCCTATCCATCTAAGCAAACATTATCCTCGGGCTAATCTATGAATAAGTTAGGGATAAGCTAAACACGTATCTCGTAACTTACCTGTTAAGTTTGCTTACTCATCATTTATTTAGGCGTACGTAAAAGTCTCTCCCCTAATTTGGGTAATTATTTGGGAAAGGGAATCCGCTATTCAAATATTGAAGGTGCCTTTGAAGTCATGGGAGTAAACTTTGCGACAAAATTATGCCTCCCAAGCAAGCGATTACAAACACCCCTTTGTGTTCTGCACTTATAACATAAAAACTGTATTAAACATTTTATCAGCCCATTTATTATATAATACTCTTACCTTTATTTAAAAAAAATTAGAAAGAAGAAGAAAGATTTGATACGAGTGTGATAATTATATTATATATATTTTAAAGATAAAGTCTTGTTTGACACTTCTTTAGTTAAATTTAGAGGAGCATTAAATTAAACGTTAATGTAGCTTTGTGCAACACTTTAATGATTCATTGGTTTTTAAAAGCCCACTGACATACAACACGTATAGATTTGTTATAAAAATAATAGGTTATTATAAATCTAACTATGTATTTCATAGCTCAGAATAAAAACAACACTATAAATTAACATCATGAAATTCTAATTTTTTACTACTTGTATATAAAACTCAATCTAAAACTAGTTGCTTTAAAGACTGATACATTTATTATACCTACACTTCGTACACTCACTCGACTTTGAGCAGAAACCACCCCTACTTCAGGTAAAAACCATTGACAGCAAATACAAGGAAATTAACATTTTAACTCTTTGAACAAAAAGCAAAATTTCCATTTCAATACCATCTCGGTTGCCACTTCAAACACTCAAAATGCTCACACGTTCGTATTAAGCCCAAAATAAACACAACCTAACCCTTTAATACTCATTTACGTCCGAAAACGCCTACGCGTTTAATTTTGATAGGAAAATTAAGGCTTCGTATGACATGTTTGTGTTTGTTTAAAGCCCAAGTTAAGAGAATTTCTTTTAACAAACTAGCGACCCACCCACTAGCTTCTCACGGATGTATTTTTTTTTCTGCAAATTATATACACAAGCTTTTCTCGTTTATTGCTCTTTCCATTAGTGAAAATCGTATCAATATCTGTTGGGTTGTTTTGAAGGAGTTAGCGGAGAATCAGAGAGAAATTTATAGCGACTTTATCCTATAATATTTACTAGCGAGGCCCGCTTCCGGTCTTCTCTCTCCATTAGTGAAAATCGTATCAAAATCCATTGAGTTGTTTAGAAGTAGTTAGCGAAGAAACAGACAGAGGTAGACAGCGACTTTGTTTTATAAATAATACCTATGAGTATGTTTTATTAAGATAAGATATACTTAGAAAATAATACGCGAAAGTATAAGAAAACATACGGAAGTTATTTAGCAAATATTGAATTGGAATCCCTTATGGCAATTACTAAGTATAAAACCATGTTCCCAATAAAGCATTGTGTGCCCTTCAATTGTTTTCAACCGCACAATACCATCGGATACTTCTTATACGAGTACATATCGAGAAATCTTAATCTCTCCTCTCAAAACGCCTGAACAAACTGAAGCTATCGTTCAAGGATTGAGCCTATTGTGTTCTTTGCTCACAATGGTGCCCAGGGACCCCATTAGCATTTAAGGGTTATCGTCTTTTGTAGGCCTCAACTTAATCGGTTTGTGGTTTGAATAGATTTGCAGTAAAAAGACACTTATTAAAGGTAAATTTTAAATTCACTTAGTTCATTTATTAGTGACAGAGCACATACACTGCGTTTTTCAGTAATAAATTGGGCAGTCGTTCTGGCGACAGTAACCACCATATTATTATGTTGTTATATGAGTGTGGAAGCGATGTCAGAGCCCATTTCCTTACCGAATCCCTTATTCCTTATCCTAAGGACTTTGCATACCTTACCTTTTCAAGAAAAGTTGAAATTTCCTTCCAGAATCCTTAAAACAATAAGGATTTTTTTAGTGACTATTGGAAGGGAGAAAATATTTATTTAAATAGGCATAGAAACAGTACGTGGTGCCGCTTCTATACAACTTAGATCTTGACATCTCTATAGATCAATATAACATTTATTGACGTGTAAAGGGCTTCTGTTTTTATCTTAGGTTTCACAGGTCAACCTGGCTTTTATTACGGCTAACCGCAACACAGTAACAATAGAATGAACACTATACACTTGGCTTGGTTGAAATGGTATTTTCTATGGAGCATTGTTCTGTCAAAACCTTTGTTCGTTTTGCAACTTTAACTGTCTCAAAACGACTTTAAACTGCAGTTACTCGACAGTTTCATTATAAGATTGCTAAAGAATATTGCGGGAGCATTCTTTGCGAATGTGATACTTACTCATTGTGACTTTGTTAGATGTTGTTAGGCTGCTTTATTTTTTTATTTCGTTTCAACACGTTTAAATCTGAATCTTTACGAGTACGTCTATTTGGTACAAACAGACCAATCAAGTCTATTTGGGACAACAGACAAGTCAAATCCAAAACATAACTTTTCAACCAGTATTTGCCAGTAATGATATATGACGCTGAAACATAGTCTCTATCTATAGACTTCGTAAGAAAGTTCAACGTCGCACAACGAGCTTTGGAGAGGAGTGACTCTGCGAGATCGCATCAGAAATAAGGAGATCCATAGACAAACGAGAGTTTGTCTATGGATCGCAATGGACATCTTACGGCTGTGATAACGCTGGACCCACCACGCTAGCCGGCTGCGGATTGACGGTTTAGAATTTAAATATTAGAATTTCAGGTAATTTGAACGTTAGAGTAAGTGAACATGTCTGCATGTGACAATTCAGTGGCCGTGTTTATAGTTAGGATTTTATTAATATAATAATTTAGTACGTCAACATATTAAACATAGAAACCATATTAAGTCAATTTAGACTCCGATTTGAAGCGGGGTGTTTTAATTTTTTTATTTTTAATGTTAGGTGCATTCAGTAATGTCTCACAAAAGTAATCCAAACTAAGACTGCCGTATTTATTTATAGCGAATTAAAACAGTAAAGCACCGAGGGCAGGTCCCGTCCCCTAAACCCTTCATCATTATGCCCCAAAGATAAAACTAGCATCAGGTGTGTATGTAGAATGATCCGCAACGCGACAAAGCGACCCTTGTACGCGTAGTCTTTCGCGTTTTATTCAGTGATTTTGTTTAACATCTGTTGTAACAACCCTTAGTAACACTCTATTAGGAAGGATTGTTACAGTAGAATCTGTTACAAAGAAGACCAGGAATAAAATTTCACTTTTTTAATTTATTTTTAAATGTTGTTCCCTCGGAAACAGTAATTATTTTCTTGTTTTTCAACCAGGTCGGCCAGACCACGGAGCCAATCCCAAAGTCTGATAATACCTAATAAGCCCCACGAGCTGGATAAAGATAATCTTTCCTATAGAAAAATTATGGGGCAGATCTATATCTAGCTGCAGCCGACATCCTACATCTGAGACGATGGTCTATTATGCCACTTAATTGTGGATATTATTTTTATCTTAGTTTAAACCGAAAGGCCGAAATAAGTTCCGACACAATATTGTCTCTCAGAAATTCAGAAATAGTCGGTTTTCTTATGAAGAAAGTCCCTTCGGCATCATGTCCCGAATTCCATGTTTATTCTGAGCGTTGGCATAAAATCTAACTTGGTCCCGTGTTAATGGGCGCGGTGAAGTCTTAGGGGGTTCCGCGATTTATGGTGCCTACTATTTGTGGAGCAAATTGTCGAAGGAAGCGTTAGCGGGAAACGAATTATCGTATTTTCTAACACATTTATACTTAAGTCATCTAAAAACATTGACAACTTTGACTTATATGTGTATATTAAATATTAAAAAGCTTAACCTTTAAAATATCCCTATGTGCAAAATATATTTTAAAATTGTTTTTCAATGGAAAATATGTTTTGCAATAAAGTAAATAAAATGTAAATCTTACTTTTTTATTGACCTTCGATACACTCATTAGCAACACTATCGGAATATTAAATAATTTCAAAGTTATAATTTGATCAATTTCAGTCACATCAAATTTTAATCACTGTGCCATTCTTAAAATCACATTTTTAAGAATTAAAAAATATTAAGTAATATTTCTTTAAAAACTTTTCACATCTCTTTGAAATGTCATTCTGATAAACGAAGCCTGAACCCATTTAATAAAATTGGAGGTCATGCATACCAAAGAGACCGTACCTTATTAATTGTTACTAAGAAATACAAATAGTTAACCTTCATTCAGAATGGTATACTTTTTTATGGGATCTTAAATCGCTAGTACATTCTTCTCTGACTTAGACCTTACAAACTATGATGTTAGGGTACTTCTGGTGGCCGTATAAAATGCACCTGTTATACGCAGTGGGCGAGTGTGATTGTCCCCAGTATAATTGAATTACGCACTGAAAGATATACGGTTTCATTAAGTCAAACAGCTTTTACGTGTGTTGTGTTGGCTTCGAGGAGGTTTTTAAATGTGCCTTAAAACACATACCCGCAAACAAATAAAAACGGACTGTATTATTTAGAACTAGATACGCGCCTCGGCTTCGCATCGGTGTATTTTTTTTTTTTTTTGCAAATTATATACAAAAACTTTCCACATTTATCGCCAGTGAAAACCGTATCAAAGTCCGTTGGGTGGTTTGAAAGAAATCAGCGTAGAAACAGATTTAGAGGCGGAGAGCGACTTTATTTTATAAATATGATATATGGATATAAATAGATAGGTAGGTAATTAGGTATAGATAAACAAGGTACTAAATTACATTAAAATATATTGTTAAAAAAGTATACATTAAAAATTTTACTCGCTTATGAAAACAGAAAAATTTGGTTACGAACGAAATACTATTGAGATGTTTAACTAGTTAAAAATTTTAGATAGAGTGAGTACCTATGTCTAAAAATTCTCAAGTGCTAAAAATGCTTATCTTGTCCTTTTATCCTTTATCCTTTCAGCGCACTTGTCCGCACATATGCCAAAGTAACATCAATTTGATTCTCAGCCTACCTGTTAACTGTTATTAAAAAAAAATAACTTATTTAAAAAAACCCTGTATTTTTTAATTTTACGAAAGCATTAAACAGATCAAAATTTATCGAAAATTAATAATACTTTTTTTAGTTTACGCTTTCTATAAGCTGCTTTATCTAAATCTGTAAGGTCAAGGCGGTATTGCTATATTGCTAAAAAGAGAGAAATAATCGAAAAGCAAAAAAAAAGTAAAGCAGTACTTTAAAAAAATCACTTTTGTGTGATCGTAAAACACCACTAAGTGTTCCTCTACCTATATGGTTTCCAAAATCCGGTTAAATAGCCTATTCAACAAGGAAATATATGTTCTGAAGAAGATTTAATTCAAGTATACACATAAGCCCTACTCGCAAATATTCCAATATTTGTTCTATTAACAATGAAACATGCAGATTGAGACTTCGTAATTACAATACCAGCTTAAATTGATCCATACTGACTCAAAATACAGTACAAATTTGCTTTATCCTTTTAACGCATAGGGGTCCGTTTATATTGGAGTTGCACCTGCCAAGATTTGAACAAATGTTTGCCGTTCGCATTAGAAACACCGCTACCGGCAGCTCATTAAAATTAACCCTCCACATTTCGAGAGGATATAATTGGCTTCAGGTACTGTTAAACAAGTTACCTTTTTTAGTCATTGAATTGTTACCTTGAATAAACATTATCGTTTTGTCGAGTTTGTTAAAAACGGATCTCATTTACTCAAAGAAGAATTTTAACGGTTCTACCATTAAAATTCTTCTGAAACATTCTTCTAAAGGAAAATGAAAACATATGTAGTAAAAAACTTTATTATTATTAGACAGTAGAATATTAATAAAATAAAAGAAGAAATGACATGAAGTTTTATTATAAACAATACATTCAAATAGTAGGTATATGCAAACTTAAATATATACAAAATGAATGTTTCGTCTTATTAATTAAGCTATTTAAAAAAAAATTAATTTAAGTAATAATAACTACTATGAAACTTGATCGGAACTAATTTTGCTTATGATTTTAACTATTTAATTGTTTTAGAGAATCTTTAACTCTACTAAAAAATTCGACCATAAATTAAAAAAAAAAAGAAAACTATTTTAATTTTTTTATTGACAATATTGATGAAAATCGGATGGGGAAACGAAGGAAAAAAGTAGCGATTGTTTTGTCGTTATTTTTTTCTGACGAAGACAGCTGAAAATTAATCTTACCTAAGCTGATTTAAAAAGAACCTGTTTCATTTATGACAATAAATATATATTACTGGGCCAGAAATCTAAACATAAATTCTGTTAAAACTAATGTCATAGGATTGATTCGCATTGAACTAAACTTGATGATTATATTAAACATTAATCACTGTAGCAATATTGAATCAAAACTTATGTTAGACAGAGTCCAGACGGAATAATAGGTGAAGTCTGCAAATTAGTCCCCAACCGCATTCGACGTCGAGACGAGGCGCAACTCGTCGCGGCGCGACGAACACTGAACGAATTTAACACTAATTGCGTTTGACAGACCATGCACGGAGCGACAGCATTCTACTGCACTAGCATTTTTACAAAGTGATCTCTTTGTTACGCGAACAATGAAGCTCGGCTTAACTAGAAGCATAGATACGTGTAACAAAACATTAAGAGTTCTCGCCTCTAGCACTCCACTAATATGACGTTGAATCCCAAGTGTTTTAGCGCTCTACAAAAAGAGAATGGTATTTATAGCGTACCGTACAAATGGCACTCAACGTTACTGGATATTTTCCAATAAACTTAGAGAGGACTTTTTAAAGAGGTGAAATAGTATAACTCCGCACACCATCGTCGTCTTCGCCTGAGGGCATAAAATCTTTTGCAAAAAGTAAGTTGCGGTGATAAGGTAGCTGCCAATTTACTTTTACCGGTATTATGGATAAGTCTCTCCATACAAGGTAGCCAATTAAGTTAGAAAGTATTCATTTGTTTATAATTATCTTTTTGATTCATTTTACCTATATTAATTTATATTAATACAATATTTATATTATATTTTAAAACGTACGACAAAATAGACATGAAATTTATTTTATCAATAAATACTCAAAACAAATTCTTATTTGATTTTTTTCTTGGTCTTTGTCACACAAGTTTCAGCGGGTGATTGTAAAGCGTCGTCTAAAAGCGAATAATCGCCTATGTGGACGGGGTTTTACACAACTGACTCCAGGGCCAAGAAAACTGAAGAGGTTCCATTGTCCCTGAAGCTCCTAGATAGCAGCACTATCTTGCTACCTTTGGTCACTGTAAAGCAGACTGAGGTTGAAATTCCGGTCGAGTCTGCACCTATAAGTCTTTTAATTCGTGTGTGAGTTACAATTAATTATCACTTTCTTTACTGGTTAAGGATATTAGACAGAAAATAATGTCTAAGAAGTCTAGCAATAGAACTCATGTGAAACCACTTACGAGTACAATAAGTTGAATTTACAGATGATGCTCTCGCATTCTCTAATCGAAAAGCTAACATTCTAACCACTCAGTGACCATGGTATTAAAAAAAATACAATTGTTGAAAAAGCACGCTTGCTAAGATCGTGTATTGCATAGAAACTTAAAAGAACAGTGACTTATTTAAAATACATTAAAACGAACAGCCTAATCCAATAAAGGTGATCTCAAACGCGCCCACGTTTCCCGGTTCGAGTAACTGTTTTTCACCCCAACTCGCCTACTTTGTATTCGCTCCGTGGCCACTGAGTGCCGTGATTTCGAGCGGCGAGTAAATAACACTTCCGTAAACAGCCACTTACAGGCAGATTTCAATTGTTTACGTAACGTATATTCATTCGGCGGTGATAAAACAAACGTGGGTCTGATATAACCGATAGTGAAGTTAAAAGGGGTTCAAGGGGTGAAGTTATGTAATGATGTTTTTTTTGTTATTTTAGATAATAAAATGAAATATATAGCAGGACTATAAATAGAATAACCCAAAAGTTTGTATGTGCTAAGCGCTCATTGCTATTCTAAGCACTTTACTGTGGTCAAGATGCAGGTCTATGTTCGGTCATTTCTGACAAGCATTTGGTTTAGGTAATACCCTACTTTGAAATTATAAACCAATTTTTAATAACCAATTGACCAATTGAACACGTTTCCTTTAAAAGCGAAAGAACTAAAAGTACACAACTTTCCCTGTGCTTCTTGAGCGCTTCGCGAGACGTAAGGTCTTTTTGAGACAGCTAAATTGTTAAATGTTGCTTCAATTTTAGATCGTATCGTATTTATAGATTCAAAATTTATTACTTGTAATAATAGCGTAAACATCGTCGTAACAGATGAGTCTGCATAAATTTTACTATATAATACAACATTCCACGCGAGCCTTCTTCTCAGCATCGGTGTACAAAACTCTTTGAGAAATTATCCGTAAAATCTTTGGAACCTATCCCGATATAATGTGCAATATGTGCTGAATATCTTCAAAATAATTAATCGATTCCCTCCAATTAATTTTTTCACTGCCAGCACATTTCTTTTTGCAGCAGCTGTCAAAACACACTTCTTACTTTGTCTCGAATAGTCATATAATACGTTTAAATTCTATAGCAAGTATTGGCAGGTCTGAGTTCCTTTGAACTCGTAGCGTATAAATGTGAAAAATTTGAAAGTGCAACATTTTTACTTATAAGTAATCATATTTTCAAAATATTACTTATAATTTCTTAACTATTAATAACATTATTAACACTGATAATCTGTCTTTTTTTTTTATCTATAACACTGAAAAATGAAAAATATTAAGGAAATCTAAAATTAAAAGATTATTCTAAAACCTTGTCGAAATTAGATTTAACAAAGTTTCGATTAGAAACAAATAGATTACTAATAAAATAAATAGATAACTTACTTTTTATTATAGATACTCGTGTTACAAATAGATTTTCCGTACAGAGAGAAACAGACATGGCGTTCATTCGTGCGTGCGCGCTTTGCTCGCCCCGCAATCCCCCCTTTGTCTTACCACTTTGGGCACGTGACTTGGTTTCTTATTACGTATTTATAACTCTTAATTCTAAGCACATTTATACTCTATTTTAGAATAAGTTTGAACGTTTTGAAACGCTTCGTGGATTCATGGATTTAGCCCTGAAAACTGAACAGACCGACAGACTTAAACAAATAAAAACAAACCTAGATATTTGTCTACTATTAAAAATATTTTTTACAAAAACATTTTTTAAATATTTATTAAAGATTTGCCAGTGCTTGTAAAAACGTCATGTATACACAATAGGTGTGTTTGTGTGTATGCGGTAGACATAATCACAATATAAATCTATAATGAATTTCATAACACAGTTTTATATTATAAATTCATAAATTTTGTGATCTTAATATTTTATTAAGTGATCAATGGCTACAATATGGGCCCACCGTAAGTAGCAATTGTAGAACCCACTTTTGTCAGCGAATTGGTCTGCATCCCTTTTTCTAAACATTGAAAAGTTTTATACAATGTTTATTGCTCATTCCTTTAGATGATCCCTCGGGTACACTACTTTTGTCTAGATGAAAGTTACCCTATGTCCTTTTCCATATTTCTGACAACGTCAAGAATTCTATCCAAAATTTAAATAAACAAAAAAAATGTGATTGTTACTTATAAATTTACTATTTCTTTACTGTTACAAAGTCAACCACCACGTATCCAAACTATAAAATTTAAAAGAAATATCAAGATATTGAAATAACAAAGAGTTTCTTTTTTTTGTATTTGAGTACACGTAGCGAAAGTTTGACGTCCAAATAACAAAGTAATTAGAAGCATCGTGTTTTACAAACATTCATTACTTTTGGACACCTAATTTAGATCACATGATACTATTTGAAAGTTAATGGGTTTTGAAGAAAGTCTCCCCTCCAAAATATAACGACTCTGGCATGTAAGGATACGGCCTCTGAATTTTGTAATTCACAGCAAAACATCAAACGTGACACAATTTTACAGTCTATAGTTTCATAGTTAAACTATAGTAACTAGTAACATTATAATGCCTGATTTATGTATAACAATTGATGATCGTGCTTCTAGCTAACATAACCACAGCTTATTAGATATGAAGTTATTTTGTGACAGGTCACATTACGGAGTGATATAAAATTGATAGTTATCTAGGCTGCTAGAGAATTTGGTGGTGCTATTTTACTTAGCTGATGAAATTCGTTGTAATAAAACAAATGTGAGCAAAATCTCATTTAGCACGACTCCTATTTTAATAATAATTGAGAAATATATCCTATATACTAGTATGTAATAAAAAATACAAATAAAATAACTTAAAACTTAGCTAATAATGCATAGATATGTAAAATTTATAATAAATATATTTTATAGATTTAAGATTTGGGAATAATATCATTTTATAAAGGAAGCCTTCGCACTGCCGCTACTTGAGACGATGAATTTATATCACGTGGAAACTTCCATTCAACAATTACTTGAAAACCCATTAAATACTTAATCGTACAAACCAAACGCCATCATTCTTAATCTTTGCCCATTATAAGGGCGCCCTCACACTGATGCTCGCGTGACAATATTAATAATCACTATCCAAATAACGGGTCGGTTAAATCTATGAGACGATACATCATAGTTTGTTTCGTGTCTACGATTATGTTCGACGACGTGAAAACTGCAGTAATTTCACCCCACATTTGGTTAAGTAAACATCGAATTACTTGCACCGCGCCTTATTACTTTGCTGTCATATTTAAATGTAATTTTATTTACTCGCAATCCACCATTAATGCAATGACTAATTGTCAGACAGGCTTACGATCCACTTGATGGTAGGTGGCTACCGTCACCTATAACACATGCAACGGCATAGGTGCTCTAAGTGCGCCTTAGAGAGATTATGGGGTAATTGGTAATGGGCACTGGCATCCCTTACTCTCTCATCGAAACACAACAGCACATATGCTATTACTTATCGGTGGTCTTCTGTAAGGGGGTGCTGGTTACTGTCGCCAAACCGGCTAGATCAAGAAACGGTTAGAATAATTAAAAAACATAATATTAAATTGTTTTTTTATGAATGTGTTACATGTATTAAATTTTATAATATCAGGCCTGTACAAATTCCCTTAAACGTTTTTTTAATCAGATAACTATCGCTGTCTGTGTATTGATGATATGCAATATAATTTCTATTAGGGCTAAACGTTCTATTAAGTCTTAATGATAACTGACAGAAAAAAATAGCAAATGTCCCCACGTCCTCGGTCAACACATTATCCTGTCTAGACGGAGATTATTGACAATTTATTTATCGTTCAGTGTGCACCATTCTTTAATGGATAATGCAAAGCTTATTTTCAAATATGAGAAATTTTTATTGTATATGATTTTTTTTTTAAATAATACACAAAATTAAATTAATTCATTTTCTTCACATAAAAAATCATTAAATTATTTTGCATTTTAAAGTTCCTGTTTGTTAAGAAACGTAAATACTTAGTCGTTATCTATACTATCAATAAAATAAAGAGAGAGAGAGAGAGAGAGAGAGAGAGCGGATTTCATATGTTTTTATTTAAATGTAGACGGCAATCTGCGGCAACCACTGCAACTATTTGAAAAATTCTATCACTATTTAAATAGTACATTATTCCGATAGTCATAGAATATATATACACAATATATTTATGCTATTATTTCACGGTGAATTATTTATAGACTGACAGGTTTTAAAATATATGAACGGTTTAAAAGTTCTAATACAAGTTTTAATTGTAGCAGTGAACACTACATTTCGCTGTTTTAAATTAGATAATCTAATGTCTTGCGACAGTAATAAAACCCTTACAGAAAATTATCGTGAATAAACATCAATTGTGTGCTGTTGTGTTTCGATGAGTGCTAAAGTCCATTTTAGTCTGCTAATCCCTCACTTGAGAGTTCTATTGCGATGCTTGCAGCAGCAGCAGCAGAATGAGGTATTAACCCTTTAACTGCCAGAGTCGGATTTATCCGACAATTATTTTAGTGTCCATTTCGCCAGAGCAGTATATATCCGACAATTTCCTCTACTTGTATAATGTTTATTTTTAAAACGTTGCGTTGCTTTCTCCTTTAAAAAAATTGCGAGCTACAACTCAACTCCTACAAAACTTACCTTCTCTGCTTGTCCTCTTACCCTTTATGTTATCAACGTGGCTCCACCTTTGTTTTATATCTGTCTGGACCATCATAATGTATGTTGTAAACTTCACCCATTATTATATCTTCAAATTATAGAGTGTATTTGTATTAATTAAAGCCATATGTAATTCCAAATATATATCCAGACAATGTTAAACAAATAGCTCTTTTACACTTCTAAACGAGACAACATTTAAAGTGTAAAAACACAACACAACACAACACAGCGCCAAGTGATACTCAAAAGTGAAGAATTCAGCTCAACTTGGCTCCAGATACAAACTTGACACGACGGCCCTTAGCCGAAATAATTGCCATCGTTAAGGAAGCATTAAGTCCTGCCTTTTGATGTAAGATTTCGGTGTTCGGCTGCCGTTTTTTTTTTTTTTGTGTATACAAGCGAACATTATTTACTTTCATTTTTTTTTTTAAATAAAAACTTTAGTAACGATAAAAAAATTCGGAAAAATAAGAAAAACTAAAATACACAATATATAAGCTACTGTAAACAAATTGAACACATTTTCAAATAATACTCGCAATTACTTTAAAAGATTAAATAATTCATCTAAATTAGTAGTAATTTGTAAATCAGCCTACTAGTATGTGTACCGTAAAAATATTTAACATGTTTGGCAGCAGTAACCACCCTCCTAAAGAGGACCACCGTTAAATGACACGTTCTGTTGTGTTTCATTTAATCTACCAATAAGTTTAATGGACTATCAGCTTACCTGCCAACCTTTATAATTATAAAAAGTGAATTCTTACATGACCGTGTATGTATTGTAGTTAGTTAAAATAAATATCTAAATTATATTCTATTATATACTAATGTAACACGATTGTATTATGCTACATTAACTCATCAGTGCAATTGTATTATTTTACACTTGTAATTAATTTTACAGGCCGTAGCATAAATATAATTGGAAAAAAAGCCTGTCGGGTAACTTTTATTATAAAAAAAATTGACATTTAATAATGAACATATAGTGTTTCAATGAATGAATGAAACTGCATACAATTTACAATTATGTCCATTAGTTAACAAATAGGACAATTATAATTTAATGGCCATCATCCAGGATGACTTTAATGAAAACGCAGCAGAACAAATGTGGTACGCAAATTAGCGCAATTGCAGTTTCCATTAGGTTTCCTGTGAACTGGCTGGAGTGTGAGAGAGACAGCGGATGGGTTCCCGCGGGTTCGGTATCGGGGTCAGCCATTTTCCATTTAATATGACGGCGAAGTGACGTGCTAATCCAACCGGCTTAGAGAAGCTTAAACTCTATGTTGTAACTGAGTAGTTATCAACTTTTACTTTGAATCCCTAATTACGGATACTAAGTAAAAGTTGATAAAAAGTAGGTAATTATTAACTTGTTTTGTATGTAAATATCGTCACATTTTAGGGCTTAGGGTTCACGGTACGCCAATTAACACAAGCAAAGCCACATGTGCAGCAAGTGCGCTGCCAACATTAGTAGGATAAAGATAAAATTATATTAGGAAGTGATGGGGTAATGATCTTTTGCATCCCACACTTAGTAATAGAAACATTACTAACTTTTATTTTCTATAAAGGGTTGATGATTGCCAACATCACAGAATAACTTAGTACCAACAGACGAGTTGCCTAATTTATGACTACGAAAAGCCCCTTTTGAAAAAACTTTTTTTCTACACATTTTAAATACCTATAACTTTTCTATCCCATTAATTTGAGTATCAATACGCAAGATAAAACAGACATAGTTTAGTAAAACGTAATCATTTTAAATTGTTTCCTGATATTTAAATTATTTGCATATTCTTAATGATTTCTTTTGTTATAATTTTTTTTTACCCTATAGAGTCGCAAAAATCCACAGCTTGTCAAAGTGAGTTATGGCTTTTGAACTAGAATTATTTCGCTTTTGCGAGACCACCATTGTTTGAAATGTAAAAATAAAATAAAAACATTTGAATACCTACTCGTTTACAGTCGTAAATCAATTTGGTCGTTTCGATTTTTTTTTATTGTGATCATAAATCATTTCTTTTACTTATTTCTTGCATTTATGTTGTATTTGTATTCTTGCATTTACATTGTTTTCTGTTTCGTTATATACCATATCATAACATATTTCATAAAGGAAAAAAAATATTAATACTTATTTTTCTATTATAATTTTATCATGTTCTGATCTGAAATTCGACCATCCATATCTGAAAGAATAATCATTTACTAAATTAATTCTATTAAAAATTGGACCTAAATGTAACAGAACGATAGATTAAACTATGTAAGTTTGTATTGTCGATGGTGCCTCCAATCAGTACGAGTTTGAAACGTTGTCAAACGAACACTATGTAGTTACTGATAGCAACGGGAGACAGGAAAACTCTGATTCAATTATATTCCGAAATAGAATCAAGCTCTCGTCCAATCACCAAAACGGAAATCTAAATACCGACCATTTACAAATTAAAATTAACAATCTTACAACTAATTATAGACACTGGAATTGTTTACTCTCGATATAATCGAAAAATGGTTGCATTTTCTAAAAATACAATTTAATAAATGGTTCTTTTCTGATAATCTAGTGGTTGCCTGTTGCACGCGGCTTCGTCCGGGTTACTTTATAAAATATAGCCTACTAATAACTGGTGCTCGCGACTTCGTCCGCGTTGAAAATTAAAAAATAAGTAATATAACGCTTGACCTCGTGTTGCTATAACGCTTTGGCCAGGCGTTAGTTTTTATTTTTTATTTATCCCTCGGAAATAGTCCTTTTTTCTGGATGAAAGGGTACCTTTGTCCTTTCTGGTGTACCAGACAAAGTGTATGCAAAATTTCATGGTGATCGGTTCAGTAGTTTTTGCGTGAAAGAGTTACAAAGATCCATACATCCAAACATACTTTCGCATTTATAATATTAGTATAGATAGCCTAGTTTATTCGCTGATAATATAGCTTCCCAACAGTGAAAGAATTTTTCAAATTGGTCCAGTAGCTTTTGAGTTTATTCATTACTCTTCCGACCCTAAGATGATAAAGGAAAAATGATAATATAAGAAAAGTAGCTGTTGCAGGCGACTTCGCCCGCGTAAATTTATAAAATGTAGCCTATATTACTCGCTGATAACGTAGCTTTCTATAGGTGAATAAATTTCTAAAATCGGTCCAGTAATGTTTGGGTTTATTCATTACAAACATACAAATCTGCTCTCTTTATAATATTAGTATAGACTAGTATAATATCACTGTGGTCTTACCTGTTTATAATACAGTTTATAATTCAGTAGCACAAATTACGTATTTAAATTAACTTAACTAATAATAATTTTTGTTCTTTCCAAAATATAAGATTACGTATATTTTCAAGATGATTGCATCTGATAACGATAATTTATATACATAATAAATCCGTTAATATGTGTAAATTCAATATAGCATTGAATAAAATGTTCTCATTTAACTCATTCGTTGCCCGGGGGTATAAAATATTAATTTATTCGCCGCGATATCGCATGAAACGCTTATTCGAATACACGCGTCGCCGTAATCGATGGAACATCGATGTTTATTCATTCGACGTGCGGATCGATTTTTATTTTGAATTCTTTTTCCTAAAGGGTGAAATCACTTAATCATTTTAATAGTGATTTTTAATTATACCTATTTAATATTAGGAAAGAAAATGTGTGTCATACATTCAATAATTTATATTTAAAATAATTTTAAGTTTTCCCATACACAAAAAAATTATGATTTGTATGAATAGGACTGGATATTATTGAGAGCCTCTTTCACCAACTACAAGTAAAGTGTTGATTAGTTACATTTAGAAATAATTTTATGTTTTATTAAATTATGCACACGGTTTACTGCATCCTTCGATAGGCGTTTTTTTTTTTTATTATTTTCATTTTAATATTTGGGACTTTTACCGTACAAACAAAGGTATATCAGCTCCATCATCCCCGGTGACCTGTGACTTTAAATGACGGTTAGCCTACTTGACTGATGGTGAAAGAGGCCCTTAATGTTATTTTTTTTATTAAACATTTGTAAAATATAATAATTAACCTTTATTTTGTTTCAGGTAAAAATCTTTCACAAAAACTGTTTTGAATATTCACACAAGGTAATAAATAATACATTTCTTACATAATGTAAAAGTAAAAAAAAAAATAGCCACAGACTCTTTAGTATACTTACTTACAGAACGACTACATAAGAATTATAATGATTATAAATGTGAACTCTGTCTGTATGTCTGTTACCTTTTCACGCTTTAGCAACCGATCATCATGAAATTTTGCATACACGTTGTCAGGGATACAAGAAAGGACATAGGGTACCTTTCATCCAGAAAAAAAGTACTGTTCCCGAGGGTTTCAAATATACATATATAGATCTATAGATATAAGGTTTACAAGAGATCATCTAAAAATTGAATTGAAACGTCTGGCAAAAGTAACAACAATGAATATGTCAAGCGTTATATTGCCAGTTATATTTTTAGTTTTTCAACGCGAACGAAGTCGCGGGCATTGGCTAGTCATTTATATCATGACAACTAAAATACACAATGTCTTCATTATTTTCTATATCTGTGTTTTAATACTCAAATTTTCAGGATAAATTAGATTTCAGGATAAATAGACGAATTAAAAATTAAATGTCGAATTAAATTCGTTTTATATTTGAAAAAAAAAAAAACACCATTACTTTTTCCTTTTTTCCTTCTATATTTTATTTTTCGAGTATAAGCCCCGATACAAGGAAAAAGACATATTGTCAAATAGCTCTCGAACGTTGCTCGCCACAAGATTAATGTCCCATTACAGGAAAAGAAAATATTCTATACATTATAGTTTATTCTGGAGGAGTTGAAAACGCTATAACGTTTGACATATTGCAGAATTATGGACATGTGCAATATTTTGAAGCAAACAAGGTATCGCACCGTAAATATACCTTGTTTTCTTGCGATTTCGTCCTCATATCCTTATAAACTATGGTCTATGTGTAAACTATATTACTACTAGCTGGTACCCGCGACTCCGTCCGCGTTGAACGATGAAAGGTACCCTATGTCCTTTCTGGTGTCCCAGACAACATGTATGCAAAATTTCATGGTGATCGGTTCAGTAGTTTTTGCGTGAAAGAATTACAAACATCCATATATCCGCTTATAATATTACTTTCGCATTTATAATAGATATTAGTACGGATAACGTTATATCAAAATCCGTTCAGTAGTTTTGAGGAATTTTTATGTAAAAAGAATCAGACAGGCTGACGGTACACTTGATGGTGACTTGGTACACTTGATGGTGACTTGGTACACTTGAGTGTGCTCAGGAGCTGCATGAACTCGTACCGCCTTCCCCTTTCTTCCATCGGACATACAGACGTACGGCTGGTTACCATCCTCATCTTGTCGACATTTCAGACCAAGCGCTTTAAAACATCTTTTATGATGCGCACTGCCAAGGTTTGGAACTCCCTGCCGTCGTCTGTATTTCCGAACTCATATAACCCAAATCTTTTGGGCTATATGAGCTCATCCTTGCTACACAGTTGGTTGTTGGCAAGCAACGCCACAGGTGCTGCAAGTTATGCTACCATAAAGGTGAATATATGGATAAGTAAATAGCCTCTTACTGCACGTAGTATTACTATACTCTACTACAAAGTACTACTAGTCTCACTAAGTGACTCTTTACCGAGTGCTATGCATAGCAATACAAAAACCTTGCTACGACTTTTACGATTTAAATTTAACCCTTCATTAACATTTTAATGACTGAACCGAAAAAAACTTTCAGAACAAATAAAGGTAATTGCTAATAATAGATTCAAATTTCTAATATCATTAATTCGCAAAGAATAAAAGTCTAAACAAAACAAGTGGCGAATTCTTTCTCTTCCTTCTGCTTAAACTTCTTGCGTGTGAGAGTGAGATGGAACGATTTCCAAGTGAAATCCTTGTTTTGTTGCGATATGGGCTATGAAAGTCATCGTCGGTGGTGAAAATTTAAATCAGTTTAGCCGAGTTTCGGATTATGGAGGCGCGAAGCCCCCAGGCCGACGTTTTGACGCCATCTTAATGCAAATTTTGCCGAGCTCCGCTGCAAGTGTCTTGTATAATAATATATGATATAGTTCAATGATATTTTATATGAGCAATATAAGCAATATTTTATTCAATAACGGAGACAGTAATTAGTGTCATACATGAGTCGTGTGACCCCAAATTAGCCGCACAACCGTCTGAGGTACTGGGTCAGATCCAGTACACATTTTCATAGTCGTTCTTGCCAGGGATCAATCTATTTTTGTTAGCAATAAATTATATCTATATCTATAATATACTTATTAAAAAAAGAAAGTCGCTATCAACTTCTGTCTGTTTCTCCACTAACTTCTTCTAAACGACCCAACGGATTTTGATACGGTTTTTACTAATAGAAAAAGCGATAAACGAGGAATGTTTGTGTATATAATTTGTACAAATGCATCAAAAAAAAATTCTTTTTTATATCAAGGATGGTAGATGGCTGCCGTCGCCTATAATCCAAGCAACGCCACAGGTGCTGCTAAAAGTGCGCAGATGACCAAATCAGGATTGAAGGCATTGTTGAAATGAGATTCTAATAGTCAAACTAAATTAACTGTAATGAAAAATTACAAAAAGTGCGATAACACAGAAGTTTTGCTTAATATTTTGGTATCAACCCAAACACACTCAAATTGAGATTTTATATAAAATCTAAAAAAAAAACTATCTAAGTTAGAATAATGATATTTGATACGATAAAAGTTAAGACCTGCAAACAAAGATTTTTAGAAATTCAATTGTCCTCCATATGGGTTGTGACGTATATGAACTTGTAGATACATACTCGTAATATGAGGATTCATATAAAACTAGTGTACAAGTTTCACCAGATATTAAACAGCAAAGCTCTCCTCCAGTACGAGTATCTGTCAGAGGCACACACGACACGGTCCTTAAGCAGAACAAACACGTTTCTTGCCTTCCTCTATCCCCTTATTTATTTTTAATGTTCTCTCCGTTTCTGTCGTAGATTTATACCGAAATCTTTGCTGTCACATGCAGAAATGAGTGCCGCTTTTGCACTGTTTTCCTCATACTTGTCCGGACATTATCGCAATGAGAAATTAGTATACTATACTTAAATAAAATGGGAGTTTTAATTATAAGTATAATCTTTATTTCCTTTCGTATAACGAATGCCTACAAAAGTTATTATATTTTTTAATATAACGATGACAAAAATAATTTTACAATATTTACAAACTAATATCTAAAGCGTATAAAAAAGAAGAAATGATTAAGGGTAAAAATAAATATATTAAATATAATGTTGAAAGAATATATTCTGTGTTTCAAACCTCTCAATATTAGTTGTATTTTTGAATAAGTAAATAAGTAAAATATTCATCCATAAATCTTCATAAATTGTTTTGTTCATATTAGTAAATACAAATGAAATAAATATAATTTTATAATCATTATATGAAAACAAATTTAGTAGGTAATTGAAAATTTATGCTCATATTTTTAAATATTTGTTAAACTGGTAGTAAATACTTTGATAAAATAAAAGTTATATTAAATTCAAAGTTAAACCCATAGTTTACATATTATATACGACATCTCTTACCATATATAGTTAGGGATATGTATAGAGTTCATTTATAAAATATATTGTGTAGATCGTTAATTGGAAACTAAACTATAATATTGTGTACACAAAGAAAAGTTAAATTATTATTCTCGGTTGTCTCAAGAGAAAGTAAACAAGAGTTTAAACACGTCGTAAGTATATGGAGCACTACTCGGCCAACTTCCGAACAGAAGTAATTGAGAAACTTCGCTACATATAAGAATGAGTCTTTTCCCTTTGAAATATGACGTTATTCTTTGAGCAGTTTCAGTGTTATGACTGTGAGTTATATAGAACCGAAGAAGTTGGCCGCAATTCTCTTTTGTAATGTATGAAAATGTGCTTCTTAGACTCATTTTTGCTTAACAGCTGGTTATCAGACATGTATACTATTTTGTAAGTTCGCTAGTAATAATTAATCTGTAATACTATATATATATCTTCTAATATATAAAATTCTCATGTCACGATGTTCGTTCCCATACTCCTCCGAAACGGCTTGACCGATGCTTATGAAATTTTTTATGCATATTCAGTAAGTCTGAGAATCGGCTACTATCTATTTTTCAAACCTCTAAGTGATAAGGGGTGTCCACCCCAAAATTTTTTATTTTTATTTTTTTGGCAAAACAACGTTTGCCAGGTCAGCTAGTTATATATAAATTGAACTTTCTTCCATTGTCTGTCTTTATTTCCGTCTAATACCACGCATCTCATACAGTATTGCTTCAGTATTGTAAACTGAATTTATAATCTTTGAATATCTAATTAACTAGAATAGTTTATTATAAACATTAATATATAAAACACATGAATAATTGTATTATTTATTACTTACATATATTACTTTATAGGGATTACTTTATAGGGTTCTACTAAAAAATTGAAATGTAGATAATGTACAGAAAATAATATATTAATTAATTTAAAATAAACCTCTTAAGTGAGGTAATGTTTTGTGGGTACGCTTGCGAGTGCTCGGGGACCACGTTAGCCATAATAACATGAGGTTATTAATTGATACACACTGGCGTGTTTGCCCCACGCGCCCCGATGGACATCGATAAACGTATTAACGTTTCGACAACCGTGTTTACACAATTGACGCTTCAATGCCACTCTCAAATAATGACAGCGCAACATACAGCCTGATGCTAACAGATTCGAGTGTGTTTTATGCTATTCGACAACAGACAGACTTGTGAGTTTGTCTGTTATCACCTTCCAATGTTAAATAAATACTTTTAAATGTTTAATTTATTTATTTTTTAATATAATAATTTCAATAACTATCGTGCGTAGTGTTTGAATAGCAAACTATCTTGATGACAAAATTGCGTACTCAAATTCAATGTATATTTTTATCGCTAGCTGTGCCCGCTACTTTGTTAAGCTTGGTATTTTCAATATTTGATATATATAAATATATTTTGTAAACCGATTGGAATGAAACAAACACTATATGATACGGGAAACTTGCTACAACACATCGTAATAACAGTTTAGGAATAAACTCTGTCATCTCCTTCAACCAGTCTCTGTCAAGAGCCAACTGGAACAGCTGCTGTATTGACTCTGTCGAATTGAGTGTTTTCTAAAAATGTCATTGTTTTAAAATAAACTAATAAAATCTCTTATTCTGTCTTACAAACAAATAGACTAGTAGGAGAATGTGTAGCCATAAAGTACTCCAAATATTATTCGAAAAGTGTTCAAAGTTAATATAATTTTTAAAGATACGTTTTTCCATGATTTAAACATTAATGCCACGGGTATAACATAACGTATGTGAATATAGATGTTAAGGTTATCTTAATCTATAGACGTACGCCCACTCTCGCATCGTTACCTTACCGTATCGGATTCATTCATTACCATTTACTTCGTCCGTGTTAACTGTGTGCGGTGGTCCAAGCTACAAGCGTACACTATTTTCCGTACTTTTAGTTCACACTTTTAATTAAATATTTAAGTAAATTTAAAAAATAACTAGCGATTTTTTTTCTGCTAATTTATGTACACAAGCGTTCCCCATTTATTACCCCTTCCGTTAGTGAAAACTTCCATTGTGTGATTTTGAAAAAGTCACAGACAGACACGGAGAAACAGACACAAGCGGACTTTTTTATATGATGTAGTTATAAAGATTTTAATATATTCTATATATATTATATATTCTATATAATATATAAAATTCTCGACACAGTGTTTATAACAAAACTGATTTTTATGAATTTTTTGTGTATATTCGGTAGGTCTGAGAATAGGTTGTTAACTATTTTTTATACCACAATTATTATTATTATAACAACGTTTGCGGGGTTTACTTAGTATATATCTTAAAGTGGCGAATTGAAGCAATTTTTTAATAATACAAACATGAAAGTTGTAGGTAAGTATATATCATAAACGCCAAAATAAAGCCCGCTACAGCTTATGCCTTAATACATGCGATAACGCATGGAAGTAGGTCGCGAACCTCGCTTGCCCCCTTATCACATCGCCATCATTACCCATGTCTCATAAGGCGATACGTGCCGCCAAATAGACAGGTAACTAATAACAACTTTGGCAAGAAGAACATTGAGTTAAATTTTACAGAAGAAATTATATATACTCAGTGTATTATACCCACAATAACATCCTGTATGTTATCTCACACTTCAAGGGTTATGTTGTTACAGACATTATTATCTACTCTACTGCATGATACAAGTATAACCAGCGCGTAACATTTTCCCTACAGTGTTACCAATAAATACAAAACCTTTTTTCTGTTTTTTTTTTTCTTTTATGTTAAGATCGACAAACAGACTGACGGTCTACTTCATGGTAGGTGGCTACCGTCGCTACTTCATGTTGAGAATTGTTCAAATTTTGTTCACTTTTTTTTTTAAATCATCAATTTTACAATCCAAAGTAAACACGATTCCTGAAAGCCTTTGTCGTCATTATCTAAAGTTCTGCAGGTATTTGCGAAACTCAAAACCATTTTATAAACTCCCCTGCAGACGTGACTTCGCATGAGTTTAGCGTAATTTTTATTCGTCAGCTCGCTGACACCCGATAATTATTTTTTCAAATAACCGCTTTGCCAACCTTTGACATTTTAATTTATTTATAACTTAACTGAATTGCAGTAGCCTATATATGAACTTTCACATATGAGTATATATTTTTTTAAGTTTTTCATTTAGCCAAATTACATATTAATTCAAAATTTAAAGTATTGTAACTATTGATTTTTGAATAATCATTCGAAAACTATTAAAAAGTATCCTAAACTATTTTTGATTTTGGAAACAACGCATATTACTAATAATATTACAAATATGTAAAATAAAAACACCTATAACGTCAACTAACATAAATCTCTACTAGACTGGTTCAGAATAAAAAACGTTAGCCGTTAGATATTTTTCCTTCCAATAACCGTAAATACAATTTTTGCTTCCTTTACTGTAAACACTCTGCGATAGAAAAAGATGGCAGTATTAAATGTTACAAGAGTGAGCGAGATAGATGATTCTCGTCTGTTAGCACTTAAGTTGAGGTTATTTAAAAGGTGAATTTCCCAATGAAATAGAACTTTATTTATTACTATATTGTGTTTGTGGTCTTGTGGAAAGCCTTACAATATTTGTGTGTAAAGCTGACATTCCAAATGAAATGATAAACTACATACAAAATGAATCGGCAATAGTCCCTCTTGGTACATGTTTTCTTTCTTATTTTATAGTAGCTGTCTCGCTCCCGGCTACGCCCGGGATTTTTTTTCCGTAGAACCTTCCCTGATTATCCCTCTATCCATTGGTGAAAACCACATGAAAATCAGTGCAGTAGTTTTTTGAGTTTATCGCGAACAGACAGACAGACAGACGCGGCGGAGGACTTTGTTTTATAATATGTAAGGACTAGCTGTTGCACGCGACTTCGCCCGCGTATAAAATATAACCTATGTTACTCGCTGATAACGTAGCTTTCCATACGTGCAAGAATTTTTAATATCACTCCAGTAGTTTTTGAGTTTATTCATTACAAACATACATATCTTATCCCTTTATTTTATAATATTAGTATCTAATAGACTAGCTAGTGTATAAATCCTAGTGATATTATAAATGTGAATTATTATTATTATTATTATTATTATTATTTTCGCGATCGCGATCTCACTTGATGTAAGGTGCAGATGCGACCGAAGGTGGACCACGCTTACCTAGTAAGTGCCCATTTAGGCATTTACCCTAGTTTTGAAGACCCCGACTTTGTAATTTTGAGAAAACACAGACGCAGGCAGTGAGTTCCACTCCCTAGCAGTTCGAACAAGACAAAAACAAGACAATTTTGAAAAGAAAGTGATATATTTACATCAATCTAGTCAAACATTATTTAATGCCTAACTGAAAATACTAGATAATTTCGACACACTTTTACAAAATGAAGATTATAATATTTCCAATTTCGAATTCTAAATCTATATATATATATATATATATATAAAGGGCGATGTGTGTATGTATGTATGTATATTCCCTGTGGACTCCAAAACCGCTGAACCGATTTTGATGAAATTTTCAGCCAATCTTCAGATTAGTCCAGCGGGTGATCCTGTGATGTTTGGTAGCGATCGGATAAGAAAAATAGACGCGGACGAAGTCGCGGCATATACTATAATAGTTCTAAATGAAAATTTAAATTCAAATTGCATGGTTTAAATGTATTTTCATTTTGACGCTTGCGGTGAAACAAATAAAGCTTTAGTTGGTACATCTGCAATAATAAATTAATTGCTGACAGCGATTGCAGTATGAATTTTGTCGCGACGATTTTCAGTGCGAATGAATCGAGGACCGACGTCACCATATAATTGGTAACACCTGACAAGCGCACACCCATATTGCGGTTTTAATAATTCACATGTATTCGATGGGTTCGGTATAAACTAATCTTTTGTGTAGCTCTGATTTGCGCTTGCTAGTAGTACCCGATTCTATAGAACCAAACCGTCATAATCATTCGTCGTCAGCAAATATTTATTCATATTGGCGATCTATATTTTCACTTCGTACGGAAGCATTTTTCTGAAAATTAAATATATAAACATTCTTTGTTTATCGCTCTTTCGATTAGTTAAAATCGTATCAAAATCTGTTAGGTCATTCAGAAGAAGTAAGCAGAGAAACAGACAGACGCGGACAGCGACTTAAACTTATAATACGAGAAATATGTAGAAATTTCAATCGTAATATGAGATAATTTACTTGAACAACTTGACGTGGGATAGCTTTCATGTACTGTATAGAGCAATATTTATTTATTTATATTATTTATTTTAATATAACTGTACTATCTGTGCTGTAGGCATACAATGAACTACTACAACTTCAATTAATATTTAACAACAAAATTTTGAAAAAAAAAATCAATCAAAATTCATACCACGCGGGTAAAAAATTGTAGTGTCAATGACAAAACAATACCTATATGTCAAAACGTTTTGTTTTCAATAATAAACACGCTTCACATTGTCATTTAGAAAGAAAGCCAACCGTTCCCCGTAAAGGCTGACATTCTGAAAACAATGTACGGACGAAAGGCCGAAAGTCATAAGCCGAATCGTAAATTCGCTTGGCGTTCGGTGTTCGGCCTTCTCCGTAATTCGATGATTCCAATTTTATCGTCCACGCCTCCGGCGTCGATGAATAAAACTCACTCTTTATTTCAAGTAATGGAATCCGGCAATTTTTCCTTCGCTCGGAATATTATTAAAACAAGTCTGTTTCCATATGAATTATGCACAAAGAATCTGTCTAGCTTATTAAGTGGTAGGCTCACTCAAGAACCGCCATCCACAGACGCTTTGTAAGAATTTTTATTAAGTATTTTTTATTCATTTATGTTAAATTATAACTAAAAACATTATTAATACTGTTAAAATAATTATGTATTTCGTTTTATTGACACTGCTAAATACGTTTCTTTTGAATTATACAACATGCATGTTCTTTGAATAAATTATTTTTTAAACTTAATATTCCTTGCAATTTTCACTCATCTGCGATTGTATATCACTTGGATATGCATTTTAAAATATATCAATATTAACGTATAATTTTTACATTTCAGATGTTAATGTAAGATTACATTTACATACTTAGGTATAATACACAGATGCTGATATCATCACACACATAATGGACACTCACAGGCATTATATATCTCCTCCTAATCCTTTATCCTTTATCCTACTAAGGTCAGCAACACCACATAAGGCACTTGCGTTACTTGTGTTAATCGGCAACGAAAATCACATACCATCAAATGTACCATCAGCTTGCCTGCCGACCTTTGCATAAAAACATATTGCAACTGTTACTTTATTATTTCGTTAATCCAAATAAGTTAAACTTTTTTTTTTCATGCATTTGTAAGTAAAATTGAGAAAATGATCCATTCATTTATACTATCTTTAACACGTCTCCATAAACACAGCTCCCAGTCTGCGAAGTGACCGCATGAATCCGGTGTCTCTATTGAATACAGGTTAGGCGTCTGATTCCAGACTATTGGGAGGCATTCGATCGAAACTGTTGCTCTCGTGTGCGGCTTCCGGGCTCAAGGCAACAGACTGGTAAGCCAGCGGATTGTTGGAAATCGATTTTCTAACATTCTTTGTTGGTCGTCTAGCCTTTAGCGGCCTTTCACTATCCAGAATTGATTCAAGTCTACGTTATTTTTATGGGATTCCTTACTTAGCGGCTTCAACGTTGTCTAAAATGTAATCTCTACAGTTAATAATATTAACTAGCCACCCGCCTCAGGCTTCGCATGGATATAATTTTATATACACAAACCTTCCTCGTTTATCGCTCTTTCCATCATTGAAAATCGTATGAAAATCCGTTTAAATTTTTAGACATTCCAGTTCTCATCTGAGGAACTTATATTTACACAGAAAAAGCGTCTCAATATTACATAAATATTTGACACGTCACCATAATCAGTAAGTACTAAGGGATATACACAGATAGATGTTATTTATGCTCCAAAGAATCGCAATTAAAACTTCATACAGAGATTACTTTTGTTAGACTCAGAATGCTTTAGAATGCTTTAGCAGCCATTGGCTCGAAAGAGCGACCCTTTGTGCCGAATAGAATAAACAGACGCGATGAAAACCTCTAAAAATGAAATGTTCCCAACCTAGAAGGAAATTGAATTCGAAAGTCTCAGCTAGAAATCCGCAATCGTATTGCGAATTCCCAGTTTTATTTCAGCTTATTTTTATAACCAGAATATACTGGTTTAATGAAAGTATTTCGTGGTTAAAGCCCAACCTCATTACTGAATATAGTAATGTAATTTTGTGGTTTTTCTATTATTATCACAATGCTGACCCACAGACTAACAGCTTTATCTAGTAGAAAAAGTCAAAAAAGTGAACGAAATTTTCAGGCTTATTTTTCCAATTTTTCTCTTTAATAGAACCTTCATCGGACTTCAACGAAGATTTTTTAAAAAAATAGCCAAATTAGTCCAACAAAAGTCCAGCCGTTCTCGTGATTTGCGCATTGCAACACATTTAGCTATTCATTTTTATTTATTTATTATAATAAAAAAAAAATATATAAGGAAAATTGCTTTTTGTTTTTACCATACTGAAATGAACTTAAAAAATAGGAAGAATTTTTAACAAGATAAAATATCCGAATTAGTGAATACTCATATGTAACAAGGAACAGCAATGGGTCAATTTTGAAAATTTTATAAAATGAGAATTGGTAAACAGTCTGACGTCACATCCAATGTGTTATTAAATAAACTCTAGAACTCATATACGAGTATAAATACTTTCCGTTTGTAATGACACATCTAATACTTTTATTATGTTTCACTTTTGATATAAGTATTTTATATCACTACTAGCTGGTGCCCGCGACTTCATCCGCTTTGAAAAATAAAAAAAATGTAAGCAATATAGCGCTTGACCTCTTTTTGCTATAACACTTTGGCCAGGCGTAAGTGTTTATTTTAATTTTAGATGATCCTTGGCAACAGTACTTTTTTTTATTAATGAAAGGTACATACTTTCTTATATCCCTGACAACGTGTATACAAAATTTCATAACAGACAGACAGTTACTTATACATTTATAATATTATAGTAAGGATATGGACGGTTGCAAAGTTTAAAATGTATTTTTCATTTAAACGCATTTAACATTGTTGGAGTGGTATAACTCATTTTTAAATCGATATACCGAGATTCGATTGTCGATAATCGGTTTGATCGTGCGGAACCTTCCCGAGGGATGCTCGTTAAACCGTTTCTCGGTCCCCGGTCTATCGTTAACTAAGCACCAGTGAAGACGCTGCTTTCCAGGAGCTGATATGGTTAAACTTTTGTTTCACCATAATATTATCAACAATTGAAAAATTTTAATGCTTCAATGTTTTCAAAAATTTTTGTATTGACAAAAATTATAATAACTTCTAGCCGTTCGAGCCCGTTGGACGAGTAGTAAGGGTGTTTGCCTATCGTCTCAGGAGCCCCTAGTTCGATTCTTGGCGGGGTCAACTTTGGAAATGAATCTTTCAGAGTTGGCTCTGGTCCGCAGTCATTCGGGCAGCCCGTCTAGCGGCAGTAACCACAATAACAGCATTATGTGCTTTTATGTTTCGGTGAGTGATAAGGGATACCAGACCCCATTACCCCATCCCTTCCTTATCCCTTATCCTTAATCCTTCTATGGTGGGCAGCACACTTACAGCATCTATGGCGTTGCTTGTGTTATAGGCGACCACCTACCATAAAGTGGACCGTCAGCCTGTCTGTTTACCTTGACACAAAAAAAAGTTCATAAATGACCTCAGACAACGTGGTGTCTGAGGTCGGTTCAGTAGTTTCATGGTGATCGGTTCAGTAGTTTTTGCGTGAAAGAGTTACAAACATCCATACATCCAAACATACTTTCGCATTTATAATATTAGTACGGATTAGTACGGAGTACGGAAGTACGGATTTGCAGAAAAAATTGCATGCGTGCGAAGCGATATAATGTATTATCAAAATGGCAAAAATATGTGCATACATTTTGAAGGTTCACAGTTAGATTTAAAAAAAAATCTTTTTTACATTATTTATTACTAAATAAAAATATTTTTTTGAACTTAATGTATTGTTCTTTATATTTTTCATACTAATATTTCACTATTTAATATTTAAAATGCCGTCTCAATTCGTTTTCAAAAACTCGATAACACATTCCGGTGACAATTATAACAAGATCCCTGCCTTGTCTCGGTCCACAATCGGGTGCGGGTGCTTTTCATATCGCATTGTCGATAACGTTTGTCCCTACGCTCTGTTTACACAAATCTGCGGGAGTTTTGTTTTAAAGAGAACATAGTTGTTTTTTTATCTCACTTTGACTCTTTGGTTTTGACAAATTATATTTTGCTTCAAAGTAATTTTGAATGAATGTCATTAACATACAATAAATAATGAAACGAGTATTGCTGCAGTGGTTAAAAATTATTTCACAATTATTATATTGGTACTTACAATAAGGAAAAATGCAAAAATAGCTTAAACTGATCTACATTCACACAAGAGCTGATTCACAATTTAAGTTCTGTTTGAGCTACTGAATAAAACTTAGACCATTTCACTCGGTTTATAAGAACCATATGCGGATAGTGACTCACGTATCTTCCTTTTTTTTGTTTATAGATATTTTGGATTTTTTTTAAAACATTTCTGGTACAAATATAAATAGGTACTCGTATATAGATAGACAGGTAGAGACTGTGTGCATGTTCGGGAATTCCAATTTCCTACGCAGCCGACGTTCACTCCCAGTGGGATTGCCGTCAAAATTCACTTTCGGTTCATTCACCTACCTGCTAACTGTTCGTTGCAGTTATATTTTAAATACTTTATTTCAGTCTTAGCATAACATATTATATTTATATAACAATCACTATACTAGCGACTTACTTAATTAAATATATTTTAACTATATGTGCTCGCGGAATTAATAAATAAATTAAACAAAGTTTTTTTTTTTTTAATTTAGTCAAGGCAGCGCTTGGCCGCGATCTCACTTGATGTAAGGTGCAGATGCGGCCGAAGGTGGACCACGCTTATCTAGTAAAGTGCCCATTTACCCTAGATTTAAAGACCCCGAGTTTGTCATTTTGAGGAAACAAAGACGCAAGCAGTGAGTTCCACTCCTTAGCAGTTCGGACAAGGAAGGTGGAACTGTAAAGTTTCGTGCGTGACCGAGAAACATCAACCACGAAGGGATGAAACCCCTGTCCGCTCCTCGTGCTCCGCAAGTGGAACGGTTCCGGATAACAATTATTAGATTAACAATTATTAATTTAATTTGCAGAAAATATAAGTTTTCTATAAACAGCAGAACAGCAGAAATTAGAAAGGAAAAACTTGAGGCACGTTGTATTTCCCTTTGTAGAATTAGTAAGAAGTAACGTTTGTGTCGTATATCGTATATACACTATAAAGTTCAGGTATAAAATTTAAATTTGAAATATCTATTGGGAATTAATATTAGGTTTAAATCTATTAGAACATGTTGCACTTGAATTTTTTTATGTAAAGGTAGTCAGACAGACTGACGGTCCACTTCTAGGTGAGCTCACTCCACCGTCGGCCTCGTCTTTGCTGCACGGCTAGACGCTGGCCAGAAGTAAACAAATCAATAATTTAAAAAATCGAGAGACTTAATGGTGCTTCTGATCGGGTTAAATAGACATCGCCTGCTTTCGAATCGCAGCTTCAAAATGATTACTCGTATGTATAAATAATTAATATAACATTACTTTTTATAGTTACTCTAGTAACTAGGGTCTAGTTACTCTACATTACCGTAGTTAAATCAGAGTCCTGGCAGGCGACGCTGAAATATAGACGATCACTCTACAGTCTAAACGACGCCAATAAAAACTTCCGCCATAAACGGCCAGACTTTATCTTCTCCTTGTTTATTGTTCTGGCGATGTACGTACATTCTACAATTGGGTCAAACTGCTTCAAACTCACTTGAAAAGTCTTTTGTAAAGTCAATTATAGTCACTAGTTAGAGAAATAAGGAATGAGGTTTGTTTATTGATCATTTTAAATAAGTAAACACAAAATAGTACACACACACACGCGCGCGCGCGCGCAAAATCGTGTCTTTTCTTTAACTTTTTTCCATTTTCTTTTATTCGTGTCTTTTATTTTTAAGCATTATTATAAATGATGAAACAAATAAAAAGTTATTGTAACTGTCTGAAAAAAGATTGTTCCTTTTATGCTACTCTAGTTTAAATCAAAAGGAAGAAACAGATACTTTCCACTCATGCATTCATAGCCAACGGCTGGCCAGATGACGGCCAGTCACGTGCAACCTACGAGCATCCCCGCTTTTACACTTTTTCCCCTTTACTCGACCACAAAACAAAAATTAAACAGTGGCGAAGTGTGCAGTATAGTATTCATCTTTTCAGATCGTCGTGACCCGTGTTCAAATGTGATCTCGAATTCGTTTTTATTGTCAGAACACATATTTGCAAAAAAAATCTTAATGCATTCTAATTTAAAAATGTTACAAACTTGACAGATCGTCAGTTAGGCTGACAGTCAATTTTGATGGTTTGCTACCGTCGCCTATCTATACACAAACAACGCGAACGCCTTAAGGTTGCAAAGTGCGTAGTATTTATAGGATAGTAGTTTATAGGATTAAGGATGAGAGATTAGGAAGGGACAGTGAATGGGCTCTGACATCTCTGATTTCACAATGATTTTCTGTAAAGAAAAAAAAACTTGATATTTGATATAAATGAATATATCGAGATGTTATTATAACATATTGAGTTACTATTCAATATATTAAATCAATAAACTATGTAATAACTAAATGACACTCTACCTACTGATCTTTATTTGTACTGTGTGGCAAACACTTTCACGAGAGAAAATGAATTAATTCGCACTCTGATTTATACGAGGTATGTGATACGACTGCCATTGTGCTTTTATTGTATTTTTTAACGTGTGCGGCTTTATTCTAACATTTTTATAGTTGTTTTATTTCCAACGAACTAGTGATATAGTTGTGGATTGTTTGCATGTTTTCAAAAAAATTAAATAATTTATTTCTCTAAGCTTTTTATTACTTGAAATAATACCTTAAATTCTGCGATTAAATTCTGTTTAGTAAAAAGAATTAAGAAAATCTTTAAGAGGTCGTATAATTCGTTTAAACTCACATCTCCAGTGAAAAATTTAATGTTAATCCAATTAATTTAATAATTTCCGTTTTATTAAACAGCTTATTTGTTAATTTTATAGATTATTTTATTAGACAATGGCCGGGCACATTGCTTTCCGTAGTCGAAGAATGGCGGCAGTAACCATCCCTTTAAAAAAGATCACCGTAAAATAACAGTACACAGTACATGTGCATTTGTGTTTCGATAAATGAGTATGGTATGCCGGAGCCCATTCCCCTTTTCCCTCTTTAGCTTTTACTCTTTCAAGGTCGGATGCGCATTTGCGATCTGCCTGCCTGCTGACCTTTATCTAGAATTATCTAGAAACATAAAACCGTACAAGATTACTTTAACTTTGGAATTTTAAATTAAAGAAAACACCCTACATAATTATATTTTCTCTAAGTGGGATTTATCCCATCAATCAAACATATAACATTTATGAGTCATATAATATAAAAAAGCTGACACAGAATTATATTTTAAATAGATTTAAATTTAGTACATATTTCTATAATACCTATTTCGATAATTGCATGCTTACATTATATGCATAGAATGGAGACCCATTATAATTAACGTAATCTCAGCACAACCCGCACACAATACAAACATCACTAATTAATTACCTCCCTACACAAATTCCTTTCAAACCAACCGAAATTCCACCAAAATCGGCTCAAACGAAGCTTCGCTATTATTCAGATCAGACATAATGTTAATGCCACTTATTTATTGACGGTAATCCATTACATTAAACCATAATAATAGACCTTCTGTTCTTGCTGTTCCCAATTTATATTGGAGCTCTCCTGTAATTGGATACAATATATACACCTATCCAATATTTACTAATACGTGACCACCTTTACGCTTAATACAAAATGAAGATCAAGTTAAAGTGGTCTTCACTTGAGCTCCAAATAGGCTTCGCTGAAGTGGCGATGTATTCCAATCCGACCAGTTCAATTAGAACTACCTTAACACTCTTGTCAAGTTAAAACGTGAGACATAAAAGGGACGCGGTGCAGATATAGCAGGTCTGTGTTAAATGGACGGTTTCAAGAGCTATCTAGAAAGGGAAACCCTTGACCGCAGCTTCGCTCAGCGTCTTAAAGCGTTCACTCCCTCTATGTCCTGATATGAAAGTACATTACGGACACTCATTCTGCATCTAATGTGACTTTATCTAAAAGGTTTATAATATCTAAGTATGTATTATGATTTCTTTTTCTCACATATAGCGCAAATTTTCTCATTATATTGCTATTATTAATAAATTGCCTTAAATTTTTTTATTATCCCCTTAAAACTTGAACTTGTTTGAAAAATATAGCCAATTTAGACAATATTATCATGCCAATATAATAGGTATATTTTCGTTAAAAGGTTTTCATTAGTGAATTTTTTTATTTTTGCACTTGCAGCAACCTGTGTCGTTATAGCGGTTATAGCGGTGGTAGCCACCTACCATCAAGTGAACTTTTTTATTTTACGCTCGACATAAGTCAGCTTGTCTGTCGAGCTTAAAATAAAAAGTATGAACAAAAATAATTATTAAATATTTATACTTAATATAAAAATTTAAAAAAAAAAATTAGCAGCTGATCTCTCTTAAAGCCCTTACATGTCCATAATATATTTGTTTGTTAAAATATGTTTCAAGTTTCCCCTACAACCGCCCTTTCCATGTCTACCGTACTGTGAATTACGTCTACTTAATGTCGTCCCGGATGATCTTTACGGAGCATTGCATTAGACAGGCATTCTTTAAAAGCTACCTCTTAAGTCCCGACCACTTTCGGCTTAGGGTCGGACTAAGTATTAAGTCGTGGGTCATTAATCCAACAAACATTGCTGTGCTAGAAGATTCACCTTGTGTTGGGAGTTTTTGCCAGTAATTTACATTGCGAAAAATAAGAACTACTTATACTTTAATGTCTCTTTCAGACTTAAATGCATAAGTGTATGTCGACCTTAACATAAAAAAAATTAAAGATAGACAGCCAGACTTATGACACTTTGATGGTGGGTCCACTTAATGATGATGGCTACTGTCGCCTTTAAACACCAAAAACTTTGAGCTGTTTTTGAGCTATGTTTGAGGATTTTTGAGGTGTTGTTTTAAGCTTTAGAGTCTAAAACAACACCAAGTGGGAACGCAAGTGCGATCCCGACTTTAATAGGTCAAAGAATAAGGAATAAAAATTGGATTGGGAAATCGGTCCTGGTATCTCTTACTCATCGAAAGACAACATAAACACACATACATGCACATGTGCTGTTATTTTAAGACAGCCTTCTCTAAATGGTTAGATGGTGATTAGCTAATGTGGCCAGGGCTATCTTGTAGCCTGGTACTGATATTGCTTGATTAAATAAATAAATTGGATTTATGTTTTCAATATTTTCTTTATTATAGTCCAGGACTACTACGTCTTTTCAAGAATTTCCTAATATTTTTTGAAGGCAGGTTCTTCTCGCTGCATTATACGACTCGAACAAACACTCGACTTGCTTTCTTTCAATACTGAATCCTGTTTTAATCACATTTAATATAAATGTGTCCTAATTGAATTTTACGGATCCCCAATTACCCCGTTTACACGCTTATCCGGCTCCGGATCATTCAATTATATCTCCGAATATATTTAATCAAAGACGATCCTTATTCAATTTGTCAATATCACGGTTCTAGAAGCTCTTAATGAGGGACCAATACTTCGAAGTGCCTTTGAACTAAAGGATTTTTGATAGATACGAGCTACTTGTTGTGACATTTATGTTTTATTATATTTGTAACCTACTTATTAATTTAAATAAAATATTTTATTTATAATAATTTTTATTTTAAGAACTAGCTGACCCGACAGTCGTTTTTATATAAAAATATCATCCAAATTTCTGTCTTTTCTCATTGATATTCCAAAAATTTTCTTCTTTCAAACCTTGTCCGGACTATTACGAACACAACAAAAAATAAATCAGCAAAATCAGTGTTATCGTTCTCAAGTGATTCTCCGTCATACATGTGGCAATTTGTTTTTATTTATATAGATATACTAGCTGACTCTGCAAACATTGTTTTGCCAAAAAAAAATTTTGGGGTAAAAAAAATAGTTTACAACCTATTCTCAAATCTATCGAATATACTTACACAAAATATTTCATAAAAATCGATCAAGCCGTTTCGGAGGAGTTTTGTTACAAACACTGTGACACGAGAATTTTATATATAAGATAGAATTTATACAGGGACATATTAAAGACTGTCGACAATAGTTAAGTCGATAGTGCTTCGGCTATTAATTCTTTTAAGAGACAGAGTCTACTAAATAACATATATGAAACCATTTATTTTCGCGAGTTTTATAAAGCTGTTTTGTCTAGTGGGAACACTTCGCGAGATTTTATTCACGAGTGTTCCGCGAAAAAAATTGAAAATATCCGATAGCGATATACAAAGTTAATTTTACACATCACGTAACTCTTATTCTTAATGTGATAAGGTTTATATATCAGTTCTTGTACCGCAATAACAATTTGGCGAATTTCACAATGAAGTTTCCTCCCGTCTGCTTGGCAGACATTGAACATGGAAGTTTCTTACGCGTTTTTTTTATATTCTATTTTGCAATCTCTTTACATTTTATCTTCGAATAGTCTGCCAAACTAATACAATGTTCTCTGGCACCGCCTTACTAAATGGTTTCCATATATTTGTCTAGACGATTGTCATTACATCGAAACACTTAACAACGTCGAAAAATATACTACCATTAGCAAACACCCCTAGAGCTTTTAATGATCTAGCTAGGTAGAGTCTGTGATAATTTTAGACGCATTAAAACCTTTAATGTACAACAAACAACTATAATAATGTACCCTTTTGTTGAGTAATTACTAGTTTAAAATAAATGAAATTTAATTTAATTTATTTTTCGATAAGGGACTTACATTTGGATTGCATTTCATTTGTACCCTTGAATAGATTAATAAATTTATTGTGACAATATTGTAATATTTATAATATAATAATATAACTAATATATTTTTAAAAAATATATAATTTGTTAATTGTTAATAATTTGTTAAATAATATTTATTCATTTATTTAATTAAAAACTTAATTGTACGCAAATATTATATTTCTTTCTTTCTATATTCCTTTATTATGGAAACCAGTCTTTATCCCATAAATGAAAGATTAAATTTAAAAAAAAAGAATTAATTAGTTCAGAATTAAAGTATGCTGGTTAAACTTTAAACAGTTCAAACAAATAACCTATACGATATATTGCCTTGTGGCGAAGAAAAAATATTAATAATTTCCCATATATTATGATGCGAATATATTAACAGTTAAGGCCGCGGGCAAGAATGCCCGCCTTAGACGTAAGCTGACGAATTCTTAAGAAAAGTACCAACATGGGAAGAACTCAGCTACAATAAAACCTTCCCCTATCTGCAAACTTTGACATGTAACGCATATTATGGGAATTAGATAACTCTGAGAAACATTTTTTGCCTTTAGGCATAACATGGTGGTATGTCTTTTAGCATTTTTTGCTCATTTTAATAGGAAAAAGAATGGCTGCAGGCTTGTTTGGATCATTTTTTTATTATAAAAGTATCACAACATGGGGGAAACGAATGGCACTGATTTTTGGCTATTGGATCCTTTACGAGCTTATGCCTTAATTTTATTTTAATTTTATTATTTATATATAACTAGCCGTGCCTCGCGGTTTAATTTAAATTGACCTATAACCTTAATGGACCTATATACAAGTATACAAGTATATGCCCAATATGAATTGGGATAGTTCCAGCTAATAAATATAATTTAAAGTTTAAGTTAAGTCAACCTAGATACTGTAAAAGCTCTTATATCCCAAACCTAACCGTTTTAAATACTTTTCGGTTATTGGATTTTTTTTTAATGGTATTTTATTCTGAATATTTAAAATCAAATTAGATGTATTAAACTACAAGAGCTTCTATATATTTTTTAAATTTTTTATTACACAATTGCCGATATAATTATGTTTCAAGGACCAATTTAAATAAATTTTATTAATGCTACATCGTTAATGTACTACATTTATTTTAAAGTTGCTTTAAGTTCATAGATTTTTTTACTTCTACGAGTTTGTGTCATAAAATTAAAGTAAAAATCTTAATATTTTTGTGTTTTCTTTTTCAGGTAATTCCCATGCATTCGTTTCCTCAGTCATGTAAGTTAATATGGCAATACTTTATTGAATAAATGCTGTTTTGATACTCCATCTTCCATATTACTTGACTAGTATTCTAAGTTTTTTACTAACATAACATATTTTACGGGTGCTGTAAATGCTACTGGAGAACAATAATATGTAATACTCATAACAAAATTAACAATACCGGAATGAACTCAAACTGTCTCGAACAGTAATGAGATTATTGCAATCATTATGCCTCTACATACACCAGCATTTAATTAGTGCTACTAGGGTTGTCACCAAACTTAATCTATTCTATATCTATACATAATATTTAGATTGTCTTAAGCTTTTCTACGATAACTTCTTTTAAACCACCCAACGGTTTTTGATACAGTTTAAACTAATGGAAAGAGCGATAAGCGAGGAATATGTGTGTGTGTGTGTATAATTTGTAGAAAAAAAATTGCACCCGCTCGAAGGAGGGAGTATCATATATATTAATGCTGTATAAATATTTATTGCAAACGTTCAAATTCCACTAAAAATGTGTGATAAACGTTAATCATACATTAAATTTATATTTTTTGGAAAAAACTTTTTAATATTAACTTTAATATTACCAACTTTCGTCCGCGACTCATTTTCGTAGGTGTTAAAAAATTTATTCCATCATTATGGTTACTATATATATATTTTTTATCATGTGCTGAATTTTTTTTTTTATTTGTAGATGATCCCTCGAGAACAGTACTTGTTTTCTGGGTAAAAGATATGTCCTTTTTGCATGCCTGAAAACGTGTATGCAGAATTTCATGATTATCATTTGAGTAATTACGACGTGAAAGCATAAAATAAAACTCACTTTCGCATTTTAATAATAGATAAGAAGTACAATTCCACTGATAAAAATTGAAGACTGTCTGTAGATTATAACGATTTGAACGTTAGAGGGACAATAAATGCGTACCTGCTAACGCATCAGTAAGTAAACAAAATTGTCGCTTTAAAAATATTATTTTTTTTCATGGGACAACCCTAAGCACGAATTCGCCATTCGGTTATCACGATTCCACGCGGTTGGCGCCGCCGATGGCTCCCTCTGATGCCTTTATTGGGCAATTCTTGTTTATGTCACGTTGTTTTTATTGGCATCCCTGAGTTACGTACGAGTACTGAATATGATAAGAATAATTTTTATTTCAACATTATATCATTTTTATTGAGCTCTATAGTGCACTTAGACGCACAATAATATTTCTCGAATATCAGATTGTTAACTTATTTATAAACTGCAAGGTATCATCATTTTTTTTATTAAATTATTAAATTATTACAAAGTCTAATAAAGATAATACCTTACTATCAATAGCAAATTTGATATTGGGTTTTGTTATTGTGGAAAATGGTTTTAAAATAATAAAGTAATTTGTATGTACTTATTACTATAAAATTTCTTGAAAAATGAAAAAATATATTTGAAATTTCTTCAATAGTTGCTATTGACATTTCAATGATTAAATAAAAAAGGGTAAAAAGTTGATGGTTTCTGTTAAGTATAACCTCGGTACGAAAGTGTTTTTTTTACTATAGGAATTATATTTTACTAGCAATCCTCCTCGTTTATCCTGACCATAGAAGGATGAAGGATAAGGGATTAGGAAGGGATAGGGAAATTTGCTGTGGAATCTCTTACTCACTCTTCGAAACACAACAGCAAATATGCTGTTATTTCACTGCGGTCTTCTGTAAAGGGGTGGTTACTGCCGCCAGACTGGCTGCCCAAATGACTAAGAAACGTATTGTGCCCTGCCCTTACACAAATTGTCTTTACAATAACTGTATGCCTACTAGAAGTGGACAAACAAACACTCCCTAAATGTTTCCGCGGCATGAGTGTGTGGTGCTAGTATAAAAATAGGCTCATGTCAAAAACACGAGTTATTACATGAACGCACGCATGTATAGCAATTATTTTTAGGTTAGTTACAAGCATTTGCATAAATAAGGCCACCGCGCGTTGAGTCCCGCGAGTCGCGCTGTACGCAAAACGCAGTTATAATTTTGATATTAGCTACGAATTTATTGGCCACTCGTCCATATAGCGTGCCACAAGTATTGTCATGTTAATTTGATTATTTACGTTTCTTATTAAAAATTTCATTCATTATTTGGCTCATTTAACTAGTAGAGTAATTGAGTAGTAGGGATCACTTTCGCAGTCATTAGGGCAGCTCGTCTGGCGGCAGTAACCACCCCGTTACAGTAGACCACCGTGAAATAACAGCATATGTGCTGTTGTATTTAGGTGAGTGAGTAAGAGATTCCACAGCAAATTTCCCTATCCCTTCCTAATCCCTTATCCTTCATCCTTCTATGGTCAGGATAAACGAGGACGATTGTTAGTAAAATATATAATTCCTATAGCTGTTGTGTGTCGGTGAGTGAGTAAGGTACAGAGCCCATTTCCCTTACCAATCCCTTATCCTTAGTCCTTAGTCCTTAGTCGGCAGCGTACTTGCTGCAAATGTGACTTTATAAAATATAACATCTATTTAATAAAACGAAAACATTGAAATCAAATTAATATAAGTCGATTTCGCTAAACGTAATCTAATGGTTATATAATATATTTTGATTCAATTAACAAAATTGAATCAAAATATGTTTATTTATTTTTACTATTTATTATAATTAAAAACAATAAAATTTGCACAGTCACTAAGGCTGCATAATACGCTTTTTCTTTGCCCGATATGTTATAAAACAAAAGTTGTTGTAAACATCCGATACAATGAGTGTCCAGAAAAACGTCCGTAACGACCGCAGCGAGGGTGAGAATCAACTGACGCCCCATTAACTTGATGAAGAAAGTATTTTATGGCTCGACTTCCATCTAATTACTTCCGAAATAATGTTAGGAGGCGATAATAAAAAAAAAAAGTATTAAACTGTTCGCGCGATTTGCATTGGACCTCTTTAAAAGTCTCGTAATTCAGCTTAAAGATGGTTAGACTTACTACTGACTTACTTTTTATTACATAAGGACTTGTGCCTCGCCCGCATAAAATTCAGGTTGTAAAAAAAAACATATAATATATAAATTGCAATATAAGTAGGTATTCCTAGAATTTATGTACTTAATTATATTTTGCTCCTATTTGTTTAGGGAGAGTAAGAAATCCTTAAGATCCCGAATTAACGTCATTATAGAGTTAGCAGAATTTATTTTCTATTTTCATTTGATTTTTTTTTATATTCTATTTTTAAAAACTGCAGAAATAGTGTATTGAGCTCATTCTAACTTCAATCAGCTATTATTCCCTCATCGGGGGTTAATTTTTTCAAAATAAAGTAGTCTAAAACTAATTAACTAAGCAGTTTTTAATAATAAATCCCTTCACTAGAGTCAAATATTTCTCCAAACTACATTTAATCGGAATCGATTCATTACTTTTAATCTTAAAATAAAAATGATCATTTTTACAAAACAACATAAAAGTTAATTTCGTATAAAATTGTTGTTATTGCTTAAATTAATACAACAGTACAGAATAAAGCGACCTTTTTAATAAAAGCAAAGTGTAAAGGGTTGTAAGTCCCTTACATAGTAAACTGAGTGATCTAAGAAGACTACCAACTATCGTTAGCTATAGTCAACTTGACTGTTATGAGAACACTAAATATTTTTGTACATCAATTTCCTTATATGTATACTATTTATTCCCTTACTAGCTGGTGCCCGCGACTTCGCCTCCGTTGAACGATGAAAGGTACCCTTTGTCCTTTCTGGTATACCAGACAACGTGTATGCAAAATGTCATGGTAATCGGTTCAGTAGTTTTTACGTGAAAGAGTTACGAACATCCATACATCCAAACATACTTTCGCATTTATAATATTTGTACGGATTGAAATCGTGCTATTTATTATAATAATGCATTTATTATAACCCGGTCTCCTATTAACCTAGTTAACGTCAGAGAAACACTTCTATATGTATGTACGTTGCTTCAGCTTAATAAGCTAGATTTGTTAATATACTTTTTAATACGACTTTTTTCTATTAATATAATGTACGAAAGATCGAACACAAAGATAATCAGAAATCGTGAAATCAGCCTTCAGTACAAAGTTACGTGTGTATGTATGTATAGGTCGCGCAGGCTGGAACGCGATCTATTTCCGTGTCCAGCCCTCACGCGCCATTCGTTTCCGGAAGACAATAGCCAACCGTCCGAACGACTCATTGATTTCAAATAATATTCACATTCCATTTTTTAAATTTCGAAACGCTTTTTTAAAAATCAATGATGCATTCGAATATATTTATTTATTTTATTTATTTAGTAACATTTCAGAAATATAATACATTTTAAAAATAATTAAATTTTTATATAGGCTATTACAAGGTTAGACTAAAATTTATAAATACAAAAAATACGAGTAATTAAAAAAAATATAACAATATATATATATACATGGAATGTGTTGAATTCATTTTTTATCTATTATATATAAATTTATATATAAGACAAAACAGTTTAGAAAAAATATATAGCTCGTTTAAAATATAACAGTAGGTAAAGAATATTGTCCACAGTAAATTTCCAATAAAAATTGAAAAGTGTCAAGAATCGCTTTCAACTAGTGCCTTTTTACTAGTTCTTCGCCAGACAGTCGAAAAATATTTGAAGTTCAATGTTGAACTTCTTTTACAGCTTGCCAGTAGAATTTTAGAATAAAAATTCGTTTGAATAGCGTGCAATATCACTTTGATTGCTTTCAGAAAAAGTTTCTACAACTTTAAAGTTGTTAACCAATATGAAACTACGACTTTGTAGTTGTTAACCAATAAATGCTAACTGTTGATCTAAATCTACCCCATTTATTGACCTGTTAACATCAGCAATGGGTTTTCTATTTGTGAAAAATATAAAAAAAGCCTCTTTTGGTATTGTAAATGGATTCTAATTGATAATTCGTAAAGGATTCATAAACTTATTTGGCAGCATTCAATAAACTTCGTCATATACCCATTTTCATCTTAATAACAAAGTCATTGGTTAAGATGATATTATATACATAGCGTGTTCCCAGACAAGGAGATATGGAAAAGACAACAATGTTCGTTATTTCTATGTATTTTAAGTTCCTAAGTACGGAGACTCGTCGAGAAACAAAAGTGGTCGACATATCCCAAAGTTGGCGTAATTAGAAACGAGCCCTTCGTGCTGAAAATGGGCATTAGGATGGACGAATCTTGGCGAGACGACCACGTCCTAAACGGCTGTGGAGTGATCATCTCCTCAAGACCAATAACATCAAGAGAGCGGCTGACAACGTATATGGAGAACGGAAGACCAAGTTGCTGCTGGACGTTTGATGATGGGTGATGATGATAATAGGAAATTAGCTAAACAAAAAAAAAACTTGAATAATGTCTAGAATGTTCTGTGAAAATATTTCTCTAGCTAAACGGATATAAGCTACCCTTCTCTGCCACGCAAAAGTTCCCAGAGCGAACAAATTTATGTGCATATTGAATCGCTATTAAGAAACTTTGCGATTCAGAGAGCGAGGAAACCAATTGATTTTTATCTCTCCAATTCACTTTATTGCGACTGACGCGGCTCATTTGGATTCCTTCTTTTTAATTTCTTAATCAGAATACATTTTCATATTTTTTTTCTTCTTATTACACATAGAGTATAATATTATAAAGAGAAAAGATTTCATTTTTTGTATGTTATAAAGAAAGATAGCAATGGCATGTTAAGTATTATAATAAATATTGGTAACAGAAATTGTAACTATAAAACATAAGTGAATAAAATTTACTGAAAAGACCTTTTTTTTTTAATATTAGTTGAAAAATATTATCAATATATTTTAATGTACGTAATAGTAGTATACTGAAAAACAGAAACATCTTTTTTGATTACATTTAAAACATCACATGTTTCAAAGAAATCTTTAATCGGTAAAACGTCTTTAGAAGTAACAACTCTTTTAGAAGTCAGTAGATACGCTATTGCAAATAAATTTCTTGTATGAAACAACACAAGACATACTTTTACTATCTCTCATAATGCTTTACATTCCCGTCTGCCCTATTCGGCGGCAGATTCCTAACATAACTGCGGACTAAGATCCCAGATTGTAACAATTTAACTTGGAACCCGCTGCGGATGCTCAACGGATTACGTCAGACGTAGAATGTTTTGGATACGTTAGTTTTATTAGGGAAAACGGATACTACACATATGTACTAACATATAACTGTTTAAGCATTCACAAATTGGATCCTTCCCTAGATTTTAATTAAACTCTAAGAGTATGTGAAATGAACGCTTTGATTCTAAATAACAATCTTAACCTACGATCATTGAAATGCTAAATGTAACTGGTCACATTGGGATTGATTCTGTGTTTTATACTACACTTGCGATTGGCCCCTGGCTTCGCACCGATGCATTTTTTTCTGTAAGTTATATACAAAAACCTTGCTCATTTATCGCTCCCTTTATTAGTAAATACGTTTCAAAATCCGTTGAGTGGTTTGAAAAAAGTTAACAGAAAATCAAAGGCGGACAATGACTTTATAATATTTTTATTTATTGTTGTATAGATAGGTATAGATAGATACAATCCAAATTATAGTGTATTAATATGCATGCATAATACTCAGTCATGGTGGTCGCATAGTTACCATAACTGTCTATATATATACATGAATCTTGCCAAACCGATATCAATGTGAATGTGAAAGTTAGTTGGTTCCAGCTTGAAGGATGGTTTGATTGACATATTAATATTGATAAAGATAGCGAACGAAAGGTTTTATACATTGAGGTTAAAACCTCGTTGTTATATGAGCACATGTACTGTTTTACCTGTTTTAATTAAAAATAGAATAGGATCTCTAGTTTGTATATATCTGGTTTATTGCTTTAACAATGTGCATTGTCTGAACGAATGCCAAATTGAACTTAGATCTGAATATAGCTTAAGAATTCCAGTATTTCAAATCCCATCTTATCCTTTACTAAACTTTGTTAAGCTAAGTGCTCACAAACAATTGTTTAAACTATATTATATGTTTATATAAAATAATTAGACATGTGATTTTATAGAAACATTATAAAAAGATTATAATAATAAGATATTTATAGAAATATATTTTAAAATTTTACAATAATCTCTATATAAAGAAATCTAATGTTAGTTCATTCAAAACCTCAAATCTCCAAAAGTAGTTTATCTATAATGGTGAATATTGTTAAGGCGTGAAAGCGTAACAAACATGCGTCACTTCAGAATTTATAATTTTATTGGTGTTAGGATAGTAAAAACTTATTCTTAATTGTTTTAAGCACTGAATGGAAAAAAAATGTATTCATATTAAATTGTTGATGGAATTCCAAAAATGTTCAAGCAATATTTAGTGACTTCTTTTTTATTTCCACGTATTATAAAGTGTTTCAGTTTATATTTCTTTGTTGAATTTCTTTTTTAAATATAATATTAATTTTTAATTTCTTTCAGCAACTATACAATTGTTATTAGGTTGTTTTCTATTTTTCTAAGCGTTACTAGTTTGTTAATAGAATTTAAATCAACTATCTAATGTACACCTACCCTAATGTCTTTGTTTCAGTCAGTAGAAAGCGTGACTTACCACTTATTAGTTTCCACTTAGACTTGCTTGTTTATAAGCGTTTCGAGTTCTGTCGCATTGTTGTTTCCCTAACAATGCTCATTTGTTTCCTCCAAATACATTCTACTCAGTAATTTGTTAGATAAATCAAGAATAATATTGTATTATTAGGAAGTTGTTTTTCCGCTAATTATTTATTTCTAAACCACCCAACGGATTTTAATTCGGTTTTCACTTATGAAAAGAGGGATAAACAAAGGTTTGTGTATAATTATATGTAAAAATTGCAGCCTGGGCGAAGCCGGGAGCGGGTCGCTGGTTTCTTATTTTAAACATATTAAACAAAGCTACAAACATTGAAAAGATCCGCTAGTTCGTGTACGTTTATACACTCGGAAATGGTTCTTCTAGATTGATTAACATCAACTAGTATCTTTTCTAACAGGCATATCCCATTTAAACCTCGGTGATTCGCCAAGGTAAATATTTTTCCCTAAAAAATTTACTGTATTTGCCGACTATATTGTCTAACTTCGATCTAAATTTAAAAATGAATATAAAAATGTGATCTAACAACCAGTTTATATTATCTAGTTTATATATATACTAGAGAGAAAATTTGTATTTTTGTTTGTAATGAATAATCTTAAAAACTACTGGACCGATTTTAAAAATTCTTTCACCTATAGAAAGCTACATTATCAGCGAATAACAAATGCTATATTTTATAAAATTACAATGACGAAGTCGCTTGTACCACTAGTTAATGAATAAGATGGAAAATTTATACGCATAAATAGCTGTTAGCAATTATTGCTAATTAAATAATAAAGAAAAAAAGATTATTTTGTGTCAAAAAAAAAATATATATACAAAAACACGGTCATTCGTAATCAAAGGAAACAATAAAATTCTCTGAACATGAAAAAATAAAGTTCGTTCTTGTTACCCAACTCTCTCCCACATTATTCATTTGTAAAAACATTCCCCGAAATCCAGCTCCGACCCAGAAAAATGTCGCCACTATCTGACCCAGTTCTAAGGCGCAATGACCCCCCTCGTACAACCAGGCTAGGGTTGACGAGTGGTAATTATGCTATCTCTCGCTAATTATGCACAATATGTTTAAAATCAACATCTTTATTAGCTAACTAGCTGTGCCCGCAACTTCTTAAACGCTGTTTTCGTACACTTGGTATTTCGGTATGCGGCCTAACTTCTTGGAAGTTGTTTGGATTAGAAGCTTGCGAAAATACATGTAAGCTATTTCTGAGAGTAGCGACATACAGATAAAAAATTTAAAAACTTTTTTTACCTCAATAAAAACGTGGTTTAAAACGCAAAATCTACAAATACACAGACATCGGTACCTCATACATTTTTATTCCATTCGGTGTCGGATCTCTAGGTCCGTAGCATCCCAACGCTCTTAATTTTTCAACGTTTTGATTAAACAAACACTTTGTCGATATCACCGGTCACTCCAGAGATGGCTGTAACTTAGGTCAGCGAATTAGCCTAGCTATACAGCGAGGTGTTTCTAAGCAGGACGCTTGCAACCATTATAAAAGGACTTAAGTTAGATATGTTATGTAATTTGTTTTCATAGCCAATAAACTAAATATATATGTTCCTGTAAATAAATAAATAAATAAAATAAATTAGTAGATAGATATATTTTTTGTAAATAAGCTAAATTGATATCATATTATTTTTATATGAAAATTTTATTTTATTTTATACTAAAAGGCTTGAACAATATTGATGATTTTTTTATGTGTATTTGAGAGGTAACCATTCAAAAGTAAACATAGAAGATTACGCTGCGATAGGGTTAAAAAACGTTTGCGGGTAACTAATGGGCAAGCCAACGTCTTTCAAGACCGCTAGTTATTGTTACATATTTTATTATAGCAATAAATATTTATAAAGACACATTAAACGCTTTAAGAATGAACTGTATCACACTGTTGAAGCGGGCAGTCTGTCTGGCGACAGTAACCACACTCTTACAAAATATGAGCATTGTGAAATAACAATACGTGAACTATTATAATGCGATGTGTAATTAAAGGTGTTCGGAGTCCATTATCTAAACATCAGCTGCTTCTGTTATATTATTCCATATTAGACAATGGCAGCTACATCACCAAGTGAAACATCAGCTTACTTGACATCCTTTTACATAAAAAAAGGCGTATAATAACTTTTGAATAAAATATTTTATTATTTATATTTATTTAAAAAGAGATAACCTATTTTATGCACTCGCACTAAATATACTAATATAATAATACACATCAGTACATTTTAAAGAAATTGATGCGCTCACGGGTTTAAGAAATCGTTTAAATCGCGAATTATAAAAGCCATGATGGATAAATAGTTGAACCCCTCTTTATTAATATATGTATATTATGAATATTAACTCATTCATAAAAACACACAAGCAGACATGCACATAATATAATATTTATGAAGTAATAATTGTAAACTTTCTATAAATTTCTTTATGTTAATTATAAGAAAAAATCTATATTTGGCACCATTATATTAATATAATTATTTCAAATTAATAGTGATGTAAGTTTTTTTTTAATACTTAATATATAAGTAGAAAATTAAAAAAATCAAATCAAATCAAATAATATAATATTTTCAATTTGTTCATCATAATTATGTTAATATGTACCTATAAGTATTCGCTCTATATGTCGACATGAATTTTTTTTCTTATAAACTTAATTAATATATTATCAAATATATTAATTAATTATTTCATTCATAAGACTAAATTTATATTGTTCAAGTAATTAAAAAAAACTTTCTAACGCTAGAAGCGACAACCCTGTTTAGAGTTGACATTATTTTAAGGCGCACCCGAAAGCTCTTGCGTAATCACGGCAAATACTCTCATATTGCAAACGGCATAGGAGACAGTATCGCTTGATGCACGAATTTAATTTACGAATTTATCTAGGGAATGATCGAGCAAGTGTAAAGTTTATAGAGTGAACGAGAAAATAACATTTGCCTTTGCCACTCATTTGTCCTATACGTTTTATTGTTCTGTAAACTAACACCATGTTGGACTAAATTTAGTTAAATTAAAACATAACACATTATTGTAGCTATGAGTCAATTTTAATTTCAACGCCGAATTCCATTACGTAATTGAATAATTTAGTTTTGACTCAAATATTATTAAAAATTTGTGTACTTGCAGGTTTTCAAAAAAAAAAATTGTTCTGGATTGGTCGTCTAATATTAAACAAAGGAAAATCAAATCCTGTACAATAAACATTGAATAAATGTTTATTGCCAATTCATCTATGACGCAGACGAAGTCGCGTAAATAAATAGTATATTATAAACGTAAAAATCTATGGAGATGGATTTGTGTTTAAATGTATATTTGTTACTATTTTACTTAAAAATCACTTTTTTTTTAATGTTAAGGTCGACAGACAGGCTGAACACTTTGTAATGAACACTTGTTCAGAATAAAAAATTGTCTATCTGTACTAATATTATAAAGAGAGAATATTTGTATTTTTTGTATGTTTGTAGTGAATAAACTCAAAAACTACTGGACCGATTTTGAAAATTCTTTCACTTATAGAAAGCTACATTATCAGCGAGTAACATAGGCTATATTTTATAAATTTACGCGGGCGAAGTCGCGTGCAACAGCTAGTAATTTATAAAAATACGCGAACGAAATCACAGACTAAAATGATAAATTTGTCCATTGCAGTATGAAATATTTGATTTTAATCTGAATGGAATTCCATTTATTTAATTAAGTGCACTGCGATCAACTACTAATTTAAAATTAACTTAGTAAACACATTGGTATGTCCACGCCCCACAAGAATAATTAATTTATTCAGTTAATTAAAACTAGTATACTCGTAAACGTGAAATTTCATTTATTTTTACACATCAATATAATCTACGTTTAAAAAAAATTGAAATAGAAAAAAAATGACAATTGATTATTTGTTTTTAATTTATCATTTTATAACAACTGTTTTTTGAAACTTTGAATTTCTAAATGTAAATAGTAAAAATAAATTTATATTTGTTTATGCCTATCATGGGAATAAGTAATTCACGCATTAAACTCTTTAGTAATAGATTGAAATTTAAATATTTTTCATAATACTCTATTCTCTTATAAACATCAACAATTAAATGATATATATATCAAAGTAAATGAGTTCTTTCATATACGTTTTACAAATGTTATGATTATGTCTAACTAAGCCATATATACATCACATTTATCTAAAAGAGTAAATAAATATATAATTTTTTAATTAATGTATTCGTTAACAATAATTAATATTATATGCTATAGGTTCTTGTTTCTTACTACTTCCACTTTTGGCTAAAAATATCTAAAATAATATTGTAATAATTTAGTTTATTATTATCATATATCATTTATGTAATATAATCACAATATAAACATACTTAAGCAATAAGATTAGTATCTTATAATCTTAGCTTATCCCTAAATCTGGGTTTCGCCTCAAAAAGATAGAAATATTCGTCACCTAGAAACTTCATCAATAAACTAAATATAATAAAATATTATTTTTTTACATTTCTAAAGCTAACTAAAAGCAAATTGTAAAACAATATTAAAAAAATAATAATAATATTGAATTAAAGTGGAACACAAAGAGAGCACGCAGTAAAGAAAAGTTGGGTGAGTAGAATGGAAAAAATCGCCTCTCTAAGTGAATACAGGTCCGCGTTTAGACTCGCTTAATGAGAACCTTCCAGTATTAGACGTCGTCAGCACCCGTCATAAATTGTCGCCATTTGCCGCACTTTCGGAGGAGGAACGCGGGGGAAAATTGGTAGGGAGTCCGGCGAAATTCTCGTATCCCCGTGTTAAGGGCTATCGGTGCTTCTTTAACCGATTTCTTTGATTGCGAGCGCTCTTCAAAAGCGACTACCGCCTATCCCCCGTTTCCTCTATTCGTTCGGAATTCGTTTGTATAGGATTAAGATTTTATTTTCCCTTCGATTGTTGAAGTTTCTCTAAAGTTGTTTTGTACTCGATTTGTTTCGTTTGAATTCTTCGTATAGTGTTTGCATTTGAATTAATTACAGTTTGAATTATTTTAGTTTTAAACTGTTTTTTTTTTTTTTTGTTACTCGAAGTAAATTAACAGTAAAAAAACAATGCAGTTTTTTTTTTATTACCTATAGGTACTGTTAGTGATGGGTTTGCTTTTAGCCAATACGAGTATTTAGCGTTGCAGAAAATTTTTGAGAATTTGGTAATCAAAGTTTTTCTTAATATCAGTAGTTTCCTGTGAATATTTCACATTTTCTAAATGGGGATAACATTCAAAAATTAAAGAGGCAATTATTACATTCACATTTAAATATCTATGAAACCCAGTTATCAAATTGTACTATACTTTACCAGTATAATGTATAACTACTTCTTACCTAATATAAGTACGATTACAACCATTAAAACGCAAATAATAAAAAGTTATCCATACAAATAGGATTGATCTCCTTTAACGAACAGTATAAAAATAGAATTAAAAACAGTCAGGAACACCGAATAGAAGTACTTAAACATGTACTATAAATTAAGTCGAATTACTTCCAAATGGAGTAGGTACACAGATGTAATATATTCTAGCTCGTTCAATCACTTGTACAAAGCAGTTTGTATTCGTCGTTTGCCCGTACGATTCGGTTTACCAACCTTAAAAGCCTCTCTACTTCACTTTGCGCTTAGAGTTCGCCTGCTACATTATATTGTATAGCTTTCTATACAACTTACTTGTTTGGTCAAAATTACTTGGCATTTATATAATGCTAGCGATTCGCTCCCGGCTTCGCACGGGTGCAATTTTTTTCCAGCAAATATACACGAAAACCTTCCTCGTTTAAAGCTCTTTCCATTTGTGAAAACCGCATTAAAATCCGTTGCGTAGTTTAAAAGATCTACAGGCAGACAGACAGACAGATGGCGGGAAACGACTTTATTTTAGACTAGCTGGTGCCCGCGACTTCGTCGGCGTTAAAAAAATAAAAAAATATTGAAACAGCAAAGTGATTTGCTAATACACTTTTGCGAAGCATTGGATTTTTAATTTTTAAATGACCCCTCCGGGACAGTACTTCTTTTCTGGATGAAAGGTACCCTATGTCCTTTTCTGTATCCCTGACAACGTGTATGCAAAATCTCATGTTGATCGGTTGAGTAGTTAAGGCGTGAAAAGGTAACAGACAAACGGACAGACAGAGTTACTTTCATATTTATAATATTGGTATGGAGTATGGTTTTATGTAACAGGACGAAAATACCAAATACAATTAATATCTAATAGAACAACTAATTATTCAGTAATTAGCGCATTCCGTAAATAATCGTTAATCAATATTTGCGAACCAGAATTGAAACAATAATCTGAAACTCCATAATGATATCTCATTTGGGGAATATTCATTCGTTGTATTATTCATTGTAAAATTCAATTTCATTAATTTCAAAATGAATATTCATTTTGGTATTGTTTTTTGTTTGCGGAGAAAACGGAAACAAACAGCCGCACTCTTAATGTACGAGTATCAACGTTCCGAACTGGTTTTGTTTTGATTTTCATCTTTTGTTTCAATGCTATTAATAATTTTGGTGGGTTTGTCTAAATTTTAATGAAAATTGTATCTTGAGAGCATTGTCGGTGAAACGCGTACGGATTACTTGTAAAATAATTAATGACTAAGTATTTCTTATTTTATAAATTTAAGGTGAAAATAGATTATGTTTTTCATATGCAGCGGATATTAATTTGCTCAAACATACCCCTTTTTTTACGAGGGGAGATATCCCTCGTCGACGGGAACAGTCGGGAGTGACTTATCAACTAAAACCTCTAAAACCTCCCCGGATTCCACCATCAGCGGTGATGTGTGGGTCCGAGATCACAGCGAGGCCTTATCCTCGTATCCCCACACACCGCTATGTCCGCTCGGCTGCCTTATTATCTAACAGCACACGACTTGCGACCAATTTGCGACAGGCGAAAACTTTCTATCAATTTGTACAATATCACACTAAATCGTGTTTTTGGTATCACGTAACTCATAACAAAGGTGTGGTTTGCGATAAGGCCTATTATGGACAATAACTAAAATTAAAGTGCATCATTTCTGTATGGCAGCACACGCGATCGCAAGTCGCCTGCTGTCATCTGCTGTTAGATAATAAGGCAGGAGAGCGGACATAGCGGTGTGTGGGGGATACGAGGATAAGGCGACGCTGTGATCTCGGACCCACACATCACCGCTGATGGTGGAATCCGGGGAGGTTTTAGTGGGTATTGCCGGTGATAAGTTACTTCACCGGGCGAGTTCCACACTCCCGACTGTTCCCGTCGACGAGGGATATCTCCCCTCGTAAAAAAAGGGTATATTTGAGCAAATTAATATCCGCTGCATCTCTCCGCGGCGCATAATCTCGCGGCGAGTGTTCGCCTCTGCTCAAACATACTCGTACCTACAGCATGTTATGTCTGAAATATTTTTGGTAGACACAGACACAATTAATTCAATAGTTACCTACTTACAGATGCATATTTTTTGCTTGCTGATAATCTAGCTTTCAATAGGTGAAAGATTTTTTAAAATCAACAAATTAGTTTTTTAGTTTATCCATTACAAACAAATATACAAAAAAAAATTAATCTTTCAACATTATAATATTGGTGTACATGATCGCTCGGGAACACTGTTTTTTTATTTCTGGATTTATATCCAGATCCTTATGGTACTCTATATCCTTTTCTGTACTCCTAAAAATGTGTATGCAAGATGTCATTTTTATCAGTTGAAGTCCAAGCGTGAAAGTGTAACAAATAATCAAATTTTATTATATTAGTATAGATACTACGCACCCTTTAGGAAATGGTTAATAATTTAACGTTCCCACTAAAGCGCTTTAATTTAAACTACGAATCGAACACATTAAACTAACACAATAGAAGCACGTAGACCTCCTTTCACACTGATGCGAAATTACAGTATTTCACACTCGCACAAAAGCCAAATCACTGAGTAAGTAGGCGCTCATGGGGCCGTACTTTCATCTCTCTCAGTTATATTTAAATCAGCCGGCAATAACAGCTACATCTAAATCCCGCCCTGACCCATTTCCGCTCGATCCGCCTAAAGGCGCCCAACGCACTTCCTCTTTGTGGGGCCTCATTGCAAGCAGTTTTAAAAACAGAACAAAAAAAACTAACGTTTCTATTGTTGAAGAAGTCATAAATTCAAACATTGTGGTATCTTTTAAAACGTTCCGTATCTTCTTTACATAGTATAATTTGAAGTCTGTCGTATGGTCCCTAATTTTATATATTAAATAAAACATAATTACGTTTCTTAATGGGCGAAGATCGCTAGTATTGTATATTTTATAAAATAACCACGATACACAATTAGATATATAGAACTCGTCTGATTTGCTCTATATTATGCAAGTCTGCCCCTATTCTAGTAGTTTATTATAGTCTGTGGTTTAATTATTTATGGTCTCCATTTGTTTGGCGTGTGATGTGTTGTGAAATGTATTGGATGTGTTGGTCCCAAAATATGTATTCATACTAGATAAAATCAAATCAAATTGAGGTTCTCAGATTTCTTAATTCATATCAGAAATTTAATAAATGCGCTGAAGATATTTTTCAATTTTTAAAAATTTCTCGGAACGTAATTCCACAGTAACTAAATTATTACTTGCATTAAATACGAGTAAATGTTTTTGGTCATGTAATCGCTGTAACCTGCACCACCTCCTTATGCGCCCTCCTAACATCCGCTGGGTAATGCCTCACCCAGTGCGCGTCTAAAAAAATAATAATAACACTTTGCATAAGCATTTTTTCGTCGTCTACGAAACGAGATTCAAACAAGAGCCTTTTTATCCAAATGCGTTAAACAGTATACAACATTCAGAAATAGGTTTATGTGTGGTTTTATAAAATTGGTTCTAGAATATTTGCTTGTGCAATCTTGACTACGGTCTCTTAAAGGCTGACAGGCTGATGGCTTACTTAATCTTAGTTGGCTACTGTCACCTATTAATAAGTCATGGCATTTTTCCGTTAGCGACCTAGACAGGATTAGGGATAGGGATGGATCCTAGCATCCTTCACTCACTCACCGAAACACACACAGAGACAAGTGCTGTTATTTCACGATAATTTTATATAAATTAAAATAAAATCGTAATAAATCTAAAATCGCTAGACATTTTTGAATGTTTTTGAATGTTAATAACATTTTGACCATGCAGTCAAAATGTTATTAATATGTAATCCTTACATACTAATATTTATAATATTATAAATGCGAAAGTGAGTTAGTTTTTTCGTTACTCTTTCACGCCTTAACTACTGAACCGATCACCATGAAATTTTACGTAAACTTTGTCAGGAATACAGAAAAGGATATAGGGTACCTTTCATCCGGAAAAATGTACACAATTTAAAAATAAAAATAATAACACAATTTGATGATTAAGAAAAATACATATTAAATTTATATTTAAGCCTTAGAATAAAAGACGCGAACAAATTTGAGGGAAAAAGCTAGTTTAAATATAAAAAGTTAATTTATCGGAGTCCGTTTTAATCGATTTATATAGAAACACCAAAGTTATTAATTATAGATAACTATAAAGTATACTTTTCTGTCTATGCTTGAGTTATTAGATACCAAAGGAATACTACCAATTTTCGCATCGCAGTTAACTTAGCATTTTGTGTGTAAACCGCGTAACAAGATGCGATACAACATTTTCGTCGGCAAGTAAACAAAGATTCACTTTCGTTAGATGAGCAATTTCATGAATAAACATAATAAAAGATGGCGGAAGGTCGCCTGCGCTGTTCCGCCGTTGATTTACTGCTTTCCGCACGTTCCGCTTGCGCTTTTTACCCTAAACCACAAGCAACAGCAATATTATAAATAAATAAATAAATAAATAAATAAATGTCATCACACATTCCACACAGCACCATCTAGTTCCACACTAAGCAAACTAATGCTTGTATTATGGATATTAGACAGTTGATATAATACATAGATTACTTTTTTTTTTTTGTAAATATATACATATTATAAATACAAAACATCCATGACTCAGGTACAAAGGTAAAATGTCAACACATAAACATTTGCCCCTAGCGGGATTCGAACCCGCGACCGTTTGGTTAGTAGCTAGGGTTACCAGCCACTAGACCAAATGTGTCGTCATATTGTCGCAATATTATTTCTATATTGTTAAAGAAATTAATTAAAATGTAAAAAAATATACACATATTAATTTCATTTAATGTCACTATTCAATCAATCAAACAAATCATTTATTATTCAATCAAATCATAGATCATTCATTATTGACATGTACGTGTATTTTTTCTTTTATATATTTTTTTTTATGTTAAAGTTAGCAGACAGGCTCACGGTCCACTATTGATAGTAGGTGGTTACCGTCGCCTATAACACAAGCAAACCCACAGGTGTTGCAAGTGCGCCGCCGACTACTGTAGGATTAAGGATAAGAGAATATGAAGGGATAAGAAAATAGGCCTATTTTATATCTATACGAGTTTCTTATTTTATTTTTTATGTATTTTCTTCTATATCCTTATATACATATTATAAAATCAAAACGCCGTCCGCCTGTCGATTTGATTTTTTTATATCTCCGCTCCGCTTATAATTTGTACCACTCGTACGTACTCACACAAAATATCGCACACGGAAACTCATTGTTTAAAATGGTAATAACGCATTCGTATCGTTGGGCATTCATTATGCAAATTTTTTAAAAAAGGAGAACGAATTTTATTTGTTTCAATGTGTATATTATGTGGTTGTCAAAAAGTTGTAACTATTATGACATTGTTCCAACCATCGTTTATTCTTCTGTAATTTTTTACTTGAAACTCATCAAAGCAACTAATTGCTATATACTCGTACAATACTGCTCAAAGAAACTCATTGAATTGGAGGCGATCTATAAATACTTACGTCCATTGCTTTGAACGAATTTGAAAATTACTCAATTGAAATATTTCTTTGTACGGGCGCATTGGAGCCACATTCGCTGTCTAATTGAATCAGACCATCTTATAAAATATTCATGTGATATGATAATCCGTCTGCCCGTTCCCCTGTTACCCCAAAACGCTCCAGATTACAGTTGACGGATTCATAGTTTAGGCAAATTGTGAAGTTTACTGTATTTGAACAATTACATTAAAATAAGGGGTTGTATGGAACCAGCTAAAATATAAACTATACCTAGGCAATTGGTCTTAAAATTAATATTGCAAACCGTTTTAAAATTAATAATAATTTATAAATACTATCAATTAAATGGTCATGCAAAATTTATTCATATGACTTTTCACTTAATAAATATTTTTTTTATAACACCGCCTGGGTAATCACTTAAAAAATAAAATAAAAGTTAAAAAGATAAACTAGTTAAAAAGTACAGCATATTAATCTTAAATGTTATTTACAAATAAATAAAATACTTTTGATTGATGCTATATGATGATTAGAAACACTTAGTTTTAAATTTTATAATCTTAGGCATATTTCCTTTAATGTAATATGCCTTTCTTAATAATTAATGTGTTATTGTAATATGCCTACAATCACAATAATTAGACTAAGTGTTATAATTAGTGTTATAATAAGTATTAGACAATCAATAATTATAATTAGTTATTACTGTAAATTTTTTGACCTAAATGAAAAAACTAAATAATTCATGTAATTGTACAAATTGTTTAAAAACCAAACGCATTCACAAATTTACATCAACATCAATTTAAAATTTAATATTTTTATCTCCACTCAAACACGAATATGAGACGTTAAGTAGCTTATACACTCTTTGTGTTTTGAAACAATTTCACCTCGTAACAGAAAAAAATGAATTTCATCAAAGGAAGCTGCGAGACATCATGCCAGCACTTCTAAATTCGTTATCCGCCAATTTTTTCCTCATAAAAAGTAATCTTGTTAGAAAAACTTATTTCATAAACTCGAAGGGAAACTGGGGTAGGAATTAAAAGGAACGCAACGGAAAGACGAAGAAAAAAATATTAATGTCCTTTGTAAGGAGGCGTGCGATTGTTACTGCTTTTGTGCGTTTAACAATTATTTCATGTCGACTAGGACACTTTTAGACATTATTAAAAAGTTTCTTTCTCTAAGGATATTGTTCTTGTAATTCTTTGTTTATGGAGTTATTACAGCTTCCTGAATCCAGTCATTCTGAATTACGTCACCAAATACTATAATATAATCATATAACACTATACCGTTCAATGCAGATAGTTTAGAAAGTTTAAGAAAATTGTTAATAAAAATTAAGCTAATATAACTAGTGCTCTAATTTCTTTTAATATGAATTATATCTTGTCAAATCTGAATTAAATCTTATTTTTGCAAATTATATACAAACCTTCCTCGTTTAATGCTCTTTACATTAGTAAAAACCGTACCAAAGTTCATTGGGTGGTTTAGAAAATGTTAGCAGAGAAACAGACTTATTTAGCTTCTTGTGACAGTGACAGTGACTTTATTAATTAGCTTCTTAAATAAACTAGATAAATTATTCTTTTCTTAGATTTTTAGTCAATTTTGGAGACAGGGCATGCCGCGTTTCGTAGTCACAATCTATGCCGCCTGTCTGGCGGCAGTTACCACGTATAAGACTGCCATGAAACACGTGTACTAGTTTCAATAGAGTTTCAACATATTGCGATGAGTAAATAAAGGATAACCAACTCAATGGCATTGCTTTTGTTAATAGGCACGGTAGCCACTTACCATCAAGTGAAACGTCTGTCTACCTGCCAGAATTTACGTAAAAGGAATCATCAAAGAGTTCATAATTACTATTTAAAAAGTTTGTACTAAACATAAAATTTTATTAATCATTATTGGGAGAAATAAACAAAATGCACCGCCAAGAAACCCCGCTGCGCTGTTGAAAACAAATTTAATTATATTGCAAGACGCTAGGCTCTATAATCGAATTCCATGGCTCGAGATCTTGTTTGAGAAAATTAAAAAAATACGGCTCGAAGGAGGCCGGACGTCAACGCAATTTTTGTCTTAATCTGTATTATGAAGGAACCAAGTTTGTTCCCGTATTAGAAAATGGCTTTATCGTTGTGTGAAACAAAATGCGACGTCAAGGAAAAAGTTGCAAATAATGTGCCAACTTATAGACTTATATATATATTGAAATTTGGCAATTCTTCTCTACTATGTGCTTTAACTAAACATTTACTACTAAAATACTGACTTTGGGCTCTGGCATCCCTTACTCACTCACCGAAACACACGTGGGCTCTTATTTCACGCTGGTCTTCTGTAAATGGGTGGTTACTGCCGCCAGACGGGCTGCCCAAATGACGCGTGTACTCCACTACACATTTAAAAACTTTCCTTTTAGGAACTTAATCGTTATTTAAATTACTTCCACAGTCAGGTCGAAATATCAAATTGTTTAAAAAGATTGTTATAATACTAGTTTGAAATATAAGTGTTCCATTTTCAAAATGTGTTTTGATATAACTGTCAACAACCATAAAAACGTATACGATCAGAAGAAAAAAAGGTTTTCTATGTAAAGTAGTCCCAAATCGGGGAATGTATCCATTTTCCGCGAATAAATACGGGCATTTCATACCACGTACATATATCCTGAATAAATATCATAGCACCCGATTAGGAATACTGTGTCGTACTGTTTACTGAGTAAACAATAGGTATCGTGTTCACTTTTATTTGTTCTGTGATATCTATTTAGTGGTCTTTTTTTTTTAAACACGAGCATGTATAACATTAATATTTTTATACGAATTAAAAGAAAATGATCATATTGTATAAGTAATCTCTATGCGTTATCATTTGTAATATTCCATAATTACTTTAAAAATCTTATTTGATTCGTTTGAAAGAAAAATTTATATAATTTCGTTACGTAAAGAATAATTTGGCTTTACTTAAGCCATAGCTTCAAGGATTTACATCGATATATTAAAAATTTATATTTTTATAAATATATTACATGAAATTTTTCCACATGTACTACGGGTTATTATTATTTTTAAAAATGTAATTAAGAAATTAAATACTCTTAATTATTTTTTACACAAATGTGTGAAGGACAGACAGCAACAGCAATCTTTGATTATTCAAAGGTGGCACTCAATATCGTAGTTATACTTGCATCGTAATCCTTACATATAAATCTTCTGAATGTATATAAATAATTCTTAACTCAACTCCTCCTAACAGCTGAACCTATTTCAACGGGTGTCTGGATGATTTAGACTCACAATTAAACCCGATTGTTAGTTCTGCGATCAAGTTAAGAAATGAGTTCGCTAATAGCAATCTAACTTCTGCCGAGTCTGATAATAACTTCATAAATTTGTAATTAATAATAACTTAATCAGTTTAAACTTTAAATTATAATATAATACTTAATCTATAGTTGTATTTGACGTATAACACACTAGCTGGTGCCCGCGACTTCGTCCGCGTTGAACGATGAAAGGTACCCTATGTCCTTTCTGGTGTCCCAGACAACGTGTATGCAAAATTTCATGGTGATCGGTTCAGTAGTTTTTGCGTGAAAGAGTTACAAACATCCATACATCCAAACATACTTTCGCATTTATAATATTAGTACATATTAGTACGGATATAACACATATTGCAACTGGTTTTTTTTTTACCTACTTGCATGTGACGTATCCTCTAATCAGATGTCTTTCAGTCCAACGACTGTGGCTGTTACGAGTAAACATGTGTAGGGATAATAACTCTGGAGTTACGGAGGAACAAACAAACATTCAAACCCAATTAAATGGCTCGCAGAATTGTGTGTATAGGATCGGACGGAGCCCTTTGCTTCGGATGTCTTTTATTTCCTTTGCTGATATCTGATTTTATGAGTGACTTGGGGGCTTTCAAATAGTTACCTTTCTGTTAATATAATTTGTTTCAATATTTACATTTTCAAGGGCAATTTGAAACGAATGCTATATTTTTTCGATTCGATCATTTTATTATTTTCTTTATTCTTCTATTATATATAGACTTTTACCGATGTGTTAGTGCCGCGTGTTGTTTACATTATATGACATGATATATTCTGATAGATATATGAATTACTATACTATTACAAAATCCGTTTGGTAGTTTTCGCGTGAAAGAGTAACAAACATCTATCCATATAAATTTTCGCATTTATAATATTAAGCAGATGAATATTTTTATTTGAAATTGCTAAAGTTTGACACTGTTGGTAAAATCACCATGAATTTTTGCACCTGTATATTTTTAATGAAGAAGGTTTTTAACTCTTCAATTTCAAAGTGTATATCCAACCTAGATATAGTAAAATTCAGCAGTGTTTTGAGCAGTGATTTTAATCAATCTAAGATTCTACAAGACGACCTAGTGAAGTTAGCGGGTCTCTTCTGTATCCAGGCTGTTTCATATCGGTCCTACTGGAATATTTGGGAAGCTCTATGTCCAGCAGTGGACTTTCTACGGCTGAGATATTGATAATGATTCTAAATTAATGTTCACTATACTTCGCAATTAAACCAAAACAATTGGAATGTGGATAAAAACTGTTATTTTATTTTTATTGGTTCACAAATAATTGAGAAAAAGATACTGTACTGTTGTGTCTTTTAATTCTATTTATAAATGGGTAAATAATTTAAACAAATTTGTCTATCCGGATGTTCCAAACACAAGTATGAAGGTAATCAAAGGAAATGGCGAAATATAGACTCAATTTTACGGTTAATTTCGAAGTTGTTACGATGGACGTGTGAGGGGCAAGCAATATCCTGTGGATTGGTCCTGAACAAATAGTGTGGAGCGTGCAACTCTTACTGCTCTACACAACAGCCGACGGCTAAAAGCACCGCGCATTGCTTATGTTTTTGTCTAATAGACATTGTTTTAGTTACTACCGAATTATAAGTATCCATTCGAATTTTCAACTTGAGTATCTTTGAGTTGTCTTTGAGCAACTAAAACTAAAACATACATCGAAATAAAAAAATATTTAGTAATAAACTAAATATTAATCTGTTCTCTGAACAGCAGACGTATTCGTTATCCTAATAATATTTATAAATGAAGTCAAATTTGTGAAAACTTGACTTCATACATTTTAATCCACCAAAAGTAATCAAAGTTACTATTTATTTTAAAATACTTCATAAGTCATAAACTTCAACTATTTGTTATTGGGATTTTTTTTTTTTGTAAAAATTTTTTTTAATTAACTACATCCATGCGAATAATGAAAAAATTAATATCTGAATTGAGTCTTTGAAATGGTCGCCAATAGCGACTGCGCCTTTGATCGCCCCTCAGTCACTTCTGAATACAAATATGAAATATAATTTTTTATCTCTAACATGACATAATACTTTTAGGGATGGCGACTTACTTTTTAGGTTTCATTTTTCTTTTATAAAATCCATAAAAGGAACTGTGTATTTGTTTACGTCTGCAAACAATCATTACTTTAAACTTTTTATTTATTTTCAACTTTTAAATTAGTTATTTGCTAAGTCAGAGATATTTATAATAATAATACAATACATAATAATGGTCTAAAGAGGCTAACTAAAATTATTAAATACACATCACGTCCCAAGCCATATTCAAGCCATTTATGTAATTAAAAATAAATCTCTAAATGTGTCTAGGATGTCTTATTATTATTATTTTTTATATTCATTAATATCCAAAAAAAGTACCTAAAAAGAGAAAAGTTGAAGAAAATGGACATAAATTAAACATAAATTAAGTAGAATAAATAAACTCAAAAATTTATTTACCATTTTACCTATAGAAAGAACAAACTATTAAAAAAGATTAAAACTAATGTTTTAATTTATTCCTTTAAACGCGTCACCACAAAAAGGAATGCGTTAAAATTATTCAGAATTAAAAAGAATAAAATCCGTTCAATTATGGGGTGACGTCTGAAATGAAATTAGCACAACCCTTTCCGTGTGTCTGACTGTCTGTCTGTCACAATTACCAACCCTTGCACGTGTTAGGCACACGATAGATTAATTAGCTGACGTGATTTCCATTATAAAAAAGATCTAAATTTTTTGGTAATAATTTTTAAACTAGCAATATAATAAAACCTTTGTAGTATGTTGTAGTTGCAAGTGGTAGTTTGTAATTTCCAATAAAACATAATTTAATACAATCATTTTTATTACTAACATTTCAAATAGTCTGTAGAAAAACTGTTAAAAAATAAGTCAAGTAATAAAACAACAAAGATTCAGTTTTTCTTCTCTATCTAAGAATATTTGTTTTTCTTAGCTCATAGAGTTTCAGAAAATCGTTTTGTTGCGGCTTCACGGCAACAAATTGCAATTGCACGTATCACAGGCGCTTCCGGCGGCTCGCACAATACTTCAATCAAGTTACCCACCTTCAGTCACCATTCATAATCCATACGCTAAACAGCCAAGGCGGCAATACATGTAATTTTTCATTATTAAACTGTTAAAGTCTACGTTTGGGTTTTTTTTACAAAGGCTCCGTTATGTTAAATACACGTTTGAAACATTTAAATTATTCGTCAAGAAGCTCTTAAACTTAACAAAATATTTACATAATCAATCTTAACAAAACTTAACAGAACATAGTTTTATAAAGTATTCATAATTTCCAAAAATTCCTAAGAACATTTTACTCCCCTAAACAAGCCATGAATATTGAAAGATGGCCAAATAAGCTAATCTCTCGGGGAAAGTATTTAATAACATTACAAGTCATAAACGTTAGCGGAATATTTAGTGTTTAAAAGTAGAATTAAATTGTAATAATAACTTTTAAAAATAATTAATTAATTTCTATTATTCTCTAACAGTGTCAATTTATAGTTAATTTCAAATAATTTCCAACTATAATTTAGCAAACTACTTTTCAATGCAAATTTCTATGCAATTGTTTTGGTTTGTATTTAGAAACGACTAACTATACTAAAAAAATTTAAAAAGTCTAATACCATTATAAAGGCTTGATAAAATATTAATTTTTATTTAGGTACATATTTTTTATCATTATTTGTGACAAAATAAATAACCATTTTGTTCATTTTGTCACAAATAATAAGTTAAAAAGCTATAACTACTAACTACTAAGCTAAAAAGCTGAAATTCGGAACATTGGTTTATATCTATATATATAAAAGGCGATGTGTGGATGTATGTCTCCTACAGACTCCAAAACCGCTGAACCGATTTTTATGAAACTTTCAGACAATCTTCGGATTAGTCCTGTGTTCCTGTGAAGTTTGGTAGCGATTGGACGCGGACGAAGTCGCGGGCATATACTAGTATTTAGATATAACGTAAGAAGCCTCTAAGAATATATTTTTGAAAATCTAAATTCCGTGTCAAACGGGGGGAAGGGGGGAGAGAGTGCGTTTCATAAATGACTGATATTTTTTTGGAAACGCTACTTAATTATAACTTAAACCGTATAAGCCAAATCAAAATCCCCTTAAATATACAGCAATCTTAATATTATCGTAAGGTACAAAATGTGTATCTCGTCAAGTGGCTTAATGGCAAAATAAACCGAATTTCAGGATAAACAAACTTTGCCTTGAAGAAATTATTTTCCCATGAGAAGCCCTTAAGGAGGGACGGTTTTTATAAGGCCGCTTTTTTTCTAATCTAATAAAGATCTGTTTTTATACTTTATTGCATTTAAATAGACGAAATGCTTCGTTAAAAATACCCTAGGGAGACATTTTCTCTTGATTTACTATTTAAAAAAAAGAAGGATGTAGTAATTCTTTTGAATGAAGCTTATTAGTATATTTTTTATCAAATCATTCTGTAATTCTACTAAATAAGCGTTCCTTTATATAACAATAACGCATTTCTTTTCATATACACCAATATGTATACACATATATACACTCTGACTTAGTCTATTAACTATGATAAAATGGATTGGACAAGAGCATAATAAATTGTTTTAAGAACAGGATAATTAGCCACATGACGTAGTTTTTTAAAAATGTATATATATAATTTGCAGAAAAGCCGTGGTTTGATGCTAGTTATTAATATTTTTTTGTAAGTTTGTTTATGCGTGTAGGTAGAGTTATCTCCAGAACCACTGCATTATATATTATTTGTGAAATTTTTCACTGTTTAAAAGTGCCATTATTGCAAATGATCATAATCTTATACTTCACGCACAAAAGTTACCCGATCCCTCACTCCACATAAACATCTATTGAATCTCTTTTATTTTTCAAATGAATCTCTGACTCGACTTTCATCGATTCTATTTAAGAACAATCGAAAGATTCAATATCATTTTGATTGCCTCTCGTCTCATTTCATGTAATTTCCCATTAAACCTTTAGCGAGACTCCTGAATAGAGGCAGAAATTAAATTTTCCATTGAACACTTTGAATACGAAAGTTTTGGTTGAGGAAAAGATCTATAGAAAACGTTGTACTCATTGAAATGAAAGCAAACATTCTAGATGGGAATCGTAATTAACCAGCTGTTTCTTTGTTGCAGGTATTCAGCACTTCAAGCGGTCTTTATGTTGCGGCCAACTTAATTTACCTATTACCTATACCTTCATAAACCTTATTATTATAAGTAGTCACAGATAAAAATAAACAAAGACTGGTTATTGCAGTAAAAATGGCAAAAAATACTGTAGAGTCAAGTTCCCCCCGACGGTAATAGAGTATTGAGCGTAAGTATTGAGTGTAGAAATAAATATTATTTATTGAAATCAAAAAATAATTTAACATTATTAAGCAATTGATCTCTATTGTAAAGCCAAGCACCACGCAGAAGATGATTTTACTCATTTAGATTATATCACTATTACTTAACATTTAAAAAAAATAATGTTCAGTGGTTATGACATAATAAAAAAAAGAAAAGAAATTTTAGATAGATAGGGTAAGATATATATAGATTACAACATAAATAAACAATACATGTTATTATATAAGTGTTAACACATCAATTTTTGTTGAAAATGGAATTTTACATTTTCCGGCCCATTTTTTCTATTTATAAGAACCTTCCTCGTACTTTAACGAATATTTGAAAAAAATTTAGCCGAATTGGTCAAGCCGTTCTCGAATTTTGCGTTTAGCAACACATGTAGCGATTCATTTTTATTTATTTAGTAACAAAACCTCTATAAAGGACAATGAGCATACAAAAAATGTCTATCAGTAAGAACACAATATTTATGTTGCCATATTAACAGCTGATACGTATATATGTAGATGTAAAATCCTAATCGAATAAATATTACTTACTAGTTATTTTTTATCAAACCCTAATTTCGAAATGAAACTATTATACATGACAGTCGTATTAAAAACCTAATGCGAGCCTTAACTAAATCTCTGTACACAATTTTGCTCCAGATATAATATTCAACAAGCTTCCAGTGATGAGGCTAGGTGGATTTATCGGGCAACGGGGCGGCCATGATTAAATAACCCTCCCACCTCGTGCCCCCTAAAGGCCAAATAGGCTGTAAGAAATTATCTACCCCACTCTTATAGCACTCTTACTACTGTTGTTCTACTACAACTCTTGTAATTAAACTTCTAGCGAATGCGACTCGTTGGAAACTTCAAGACAAAGTCGCATTGCGCTGTCTCTTTGTTGAAGAAATTTAAATAAGATTTGACGTCTAAGACGCAGTTGAAGTATTTTGTGTCTTAACAAGAGAATGACTCTTTTTATATATAAGGTATAGTGTTATATTTTTGTAACGTTTTTATGTTATTACTAAATTCATAAAATAATTTAGAAAAATTTAGCCAGTTAACAGACAGAAGCGTATAGCGACTATATAGAAAGATTAACAATAGAAACCTTAGACCGATCGGCCTATGACCTATGCCAGAACACATAGGTTAGCTTAGAGCGGCATCTCTGTATTTTTTTTTTTAAATAATTAAAGTAAAAGGTTTTTTATACTTGTATATTATGTCACTACTCCTGCTCTTCTGCTCTATTTATTGCCTAATACATTCACAGTCATAATTTGTTTCACGTTATAAGGAAGTATATATACACAAATATCACAATCGACAGGAGCAGTTAGAGCGATATATTCTATGGAAATATTAGCAACGCGATTATTTACCGTAATGTAATGAAAGGGGCATAATATAAACGCGATTTTAAATTCTACAAAATTATATTAGAAAATATAAAATTATTTAGTATAAATTTTGCTTTTGCTCTTAGGAGATATCCTATACTCGTATACTTTTTTATCCTATATACCGTCAAATCCTTCGTATCATATAATAATGCAAGTAATAATCTTTCACTATATCCAATATTAATAGATATAGCATGTAAAGTGGTAGTACGACGTAGTAAAAAAATCAAATTAATATTTGACGTTATACCCACAAAGGACATCAATTTAAACCCCCTTTTGCGTCATTAAATCTTTTTAACCCTTCAACCGTCAGTCGCAAATCTTGACTCCCCACTACGACCAAATTAAAAATAATACCGCCCTTAAGAACCTTAACGCACTTCCTTCGGTCCTTTACGTAGTTAATCAGATGAAATATTTAATTACTGGGACTAACGCTGCGCCTGTCAGTGTGTACTCAACCTTGCAGCTTGTCCCAAGTCACAAAAGTTCGGCTAGAATGTAAAAATCTCTTCATATTAATACATTTTAATATAAATTTAATTAAAAATAGCCACATATCAAAAGTTAATTTTAAAAGTATTCTTTAAGTTTTTTTTTTTAATTTTAAGTGCAGTTGTGTTTCGTTGAATGAGTAAGGTCCATTTCCATTATTATCCTTATCCTTGATCCTGCTATGGTCGTTGCGTGTGTTATAGGCGATGGTAGCCACTTAGCACAAGTGACCTTCAAACTATCTTGGTATTTTTAAAAATAAATACATACTTAATAATTTTTACGAAAATCACTGTGAAAATGAATCTAGTTGTTAGATAGGTGAAATAAAGCTTTAATGATAATTTAAAAATATCTAGTCCTCTTATAATAAAACACAAAATTAATGGTTCTATTTTAATTAATTACTTAATGTTAATTATCTGATTCTAACTTATAAGCTCATAACTTGCGCCACAACAAATATTTTTGAAGCAGCTTAATTTTTCATTTAAAACAGGATGTTTCCATGGGTTTACTCGTTTCCTGTTTATTGAAGACACCAATTTGGACCAGATTTCTTTTATCAAATCATCCCCTTTTTAAAAAAGTGCGGTGCAGATATTAATTTAAAACTCAACCACAATAAAAGGAAAAATCCTTCTTTTTAAAATTAGAATCGAAGGGGATTAATATTGACTGATAAGTTTTTATTTTATTCTATTTGATGTCACTTAGATCAAGTTACCTATTACTTAAAAACTTAATGGAATAAAATTTAATTTTAAATCTAGACATAATTAATGCATGTTTTGAAATCGGAAAATGATTGCATTCTTCTACAATATATTGTGTACTAGCTTTATTATAATAAAAATTATGATAATCGGTTGAGTAGTTAATGCGTGAACACCTAACAAACAAACTCACTTTCGAATTTATAACTGATTATTAGAGAACTAGATATTTTAAATGTACATAAAAAAATATTTACACAAAACTTGAAGCAAGTCTAAACAACCCGCGACAAGTGCCCACCAACTTCGCCATAAGCTCTCTAAATTAGATAAATTAATTGCTTCATAGACATTATAAAGTTACGGGACTTGTTACAAGCGGGTTGACGTATTACATTAATTAGTATTCGCTGGGAGGACGCCATTTTTCTTTGCTCATTGAGAGCTTATCGCGCACTCAGGCGTCTGAAGTTGCTTTCATTTCCGTGTTAACATTCTTTATATTACTTTTTCCACAAACTGTCAAGAAGTTGATTTTGTTTAAATCAATGAACAATAATAAATAATTTATTTATAATTTTTATATTGTACAATAGAACGAATGAAACTTTTTCGCCTCTATATTATTATAATATTTTTATAATACTAAAGCTTTGAATTATCTTCTCGAATTAAGAAATTTCCTAATAATTTCCTTTGTAGTAGACAACTAATTAAGTAAATTAGATTAATAAAGGACCTGAGAATTTCTTCTCAGTCATATATTGGAAATAAATTTTTGAAGATTTTCATAGTTTAATAAATCATTGTTATTGTTACTGTATAAAATGTGGCGTTCAATTTATTATATTTTAATAATAATAATTAAAGTGCGTCGACGTCCTGTCGTGAGTGAATCGATAAAATGTAACCAAACATAATCCCTCCCCCATCAGTCAAACTTCAAAGTTAGTGATTAACTCGTAAAACTCGTTTGTGATATTGCTCCGGCTGCTTCCATTCTAAATTGGTTTCATTTAAGGCCCACTGGCACGCCAACATCACATACGTACCTGTTCATTTGAAAACCTGCTTGGTTTTTTTGCACATCAAGTTATAAGCAGACCCTTTAATCACTGTCTTAGTCACTTGACACATCCATACTATTTTTACTAATATATTATTTAACTATTATTTTCTATTCAATATTATAAATGTGAAAGTAACTCTGTCTGTTACCTTTTCAAGCTTTAACTATTCAACCGATCAAACGTTGTCAGGGTTACAAGAAAGGACATAGGCTACCTTTCATCTACAAAAAAAAAATACTGTTCCACAAAAAATGTAATATCTTGTGATGTTATTTCACGGTGATTTTCTTCTTTAATAGGGTAGTTAATGGCTACTGCAAAACGCAATGTGCCTAGGCTACTGCTGGATAAGCTCTTAGACACGCAGATTTACCGTTCGGGCACGGCTTTTACGAATGGCTTATTTAGTCAAAGAATTTATTCAAAAGTCGGAACGCGTCAGTTGTCGTTCGTCATAAAATTCAATGCGACATCAAACGTCACGTTTCTTTTTACGAGAGACGTCGATCGCCCAAAAATAGTTTATTCCGTGCCGGTTACCAAATGAAGGCACCATAAAAACGGAACGCATAATAACATCAAACGTAACGCACGGGATTGACTCATAAAGCTTCTTTATAAATACGGTTGTACTGTCTCAGTGTAAGCGATTGTAATATAATAGCATTGCACGAACTTTGACGAGTTCGTTGGTGGTTACGGTGCTTGGCATTGCGCTTCTAACTCAGGTCTCAATTTCCGACAGTTGACTTCAGAGTCAACTTTAAAGGTCTTCTCTTTTCCACCAGTCCGTATCTTTATTTAATGATACAGAGAATTCGGTACCGATCCGCAGTGTTCAAGCATAATGAATCATATCCTATAACTCTTGACCCATAATAAATACATTTCATGTACGATATATAATATTTTATATAATTATTGCACTATAAATTACAACAAAGAATAATTGCACGAATCATGCCAAATTAGCACTATGTGTAATCATTCGTCTAAATTATCGCTGTCAACGACGCCATACCTCATTGAAGTTGGCACGAAAACGCTGCAGATTTATATCCGCATAAAGCATAAAGGAAAATACCGAATGAGTATTAACAGGTGCTCAAATCGATAAAGGAAAAGGATGGAATATATTGCTGTCTATTTCTTGTATTATTCTCCCTACACATGTGTAGGGATTCCACTCTGTATGCGAATACAAAAATTTTACTTTAAAATCTTACCTAACACATACAAATGACATATCGAATTAAATCAAATACTTTTCCAGACAACGTGATAACATACAATATAATTTAGCATTTACGGACTTGTTTTCAATAACTTGTGTATGATTTTATAGACATATATATTTAATAATTTCGATAAGTGACGAGATGAGTAGATTGTTTTTAAAAACAAATTTGACTTTAAAAAAATAAGAGAACTTGAGACGGAGATGTTGTAATTCCGTGGCGGTTCTCTCCCAGCCCAAATGCTTATCCCGACTTTTTAGTTTTAATAACGAAGTTCGTCCGCAATTCTTGAACAAATTGCCGCTGCGCACGGTCCGTAGAAGAAACTTTATCCCGCGAACCCGCAAAGTTTGGAACAATTTCCATCCTAAGGTTCTTAAGCTTTCATAAAATTCCTGAATAGTCGGCAGCGCACCTGCATCTCCCTTGGTGTTGCTTGTGTCCTAAGCCGACGATAGCCACCTACCATTAAGTGGACCGTCAGTCTGTCTACCATATTTTATAATATAAAAATATAAAAAAATCAGAGAGCAGTGCTGCTCATTAAGCCAGAATTGTCTGTCTGTCCTTGTCGTCCTGAACTCTGGCTGTCTAGCAACTGTTTGGAGCAACGACGTCTACCCCTGATTTTGGTCTTTGAAAGAGACGAGAAAAATATTTTTTTCGTATTAAGGTCGGCAGACAGGCTGACGGTGCACTTGATGGTAGGTTAAAAAGGGATTTCAAAATGGTCTCTATCATCGTACTTACTCACGGAAACACAACATCACACAAGTTGTTATTTCACGGTGATCTTCTATAAGGTGTGGTTACTGCCGCCACTACCCATTTGACTGCGAAACGCTGTGTGTCTTGCCACTACTTAAATAGAGGAAATTATTACCTTTTGACTTTGCATTAAACAGTATAATAATGATGGTTATAATTCCTAATTAAGCTTATTAACTAAACATAAATCTTAGACATAAGTAGAATTATAATACATATATTGAAATATGCATGTAGAGAATTTAATAAAACGTACTTAAATGTACAAGACCAATAAATTTCTTAATATAACAGATTGCCGTTAAATTTGCATACAGCGCTTAATGTGCGATGTTAGACGTGATTCACATAAAACACGCTTTATTGAAGTGCTTTCAGCGGCTTACTTTTTAAAAACGTTAAGTTCGTTCAAAAAACAACTCTGTATCAGTTTCAATAAGACACTATTTTAAATGAAACGAGTTGATTTGTGAGTTGGTTGATAACGACTCCTTTTTATGACGTCATGAAAACGTTAACCTGTGACGTCGCGTTTATATGAAACCGAAATCCAAAGTCTTCGTTCAATAGTCAAGAGTTTATTTGAATTTAAACTTTAATTTTGTAAAAATAAGAACCAGAATCCACTCACAGTGTTATGTATATTTTTCGTTTATGCACAATTGGTATAATTGTATGTGTGTTATTAAAAGATTTTATAACTAAGCAAGGTGCGTTTACGATCTTTCATAAAGGTCTACGCAGCTGTTAGGTACGTTAACACCTAATAAATTATGTAAGTAGAGATGGAGAAAGATGAACTCCTCTTAAAAATGTTATAAACGCCTTCTTTTAAAATGACTTTTATCCGTTTTTGATAATACTCTTAAAACCTATCCTTCAAAGCAATCATAAATCATTTATCTTTAGGTTTCTTGTTCAGTTAATATTATATTCAAATAAATTCGTAGACTGACAGTCACCTATTAATACAATCAACATCATAGGAGCTGCAAGGCGTTGCCGGCGATAAGGGATAGGCATCAGTTATTAATTCATCGAAACACAAAAGCACAAATGTTGTAAGGATGTGGTAACTGCCATTGGACGAGCTGCTAAATTTATGGCATCATAGCTGACTAAGGAGTAAGCATAGTAACGTTTTTACTAACAAAATATCTGTAAGAAGATAATCGTATCAGCAATCTTCGTAATGAACAAATGAATTGTTGCTTACAACTGTACAAGTTGTTGTAATAAACATACAACCGTGATTTTTGTCTAAATTATTATGTTATGAATGTAATTTCATAACATAATAATTTACAGTTTAATTACAATATTTGTTAAAATTGGTACAGAGATAGGTTGAGCTTTATGTATAACTTATTAACATCTCACGCGGGCAAAAACTCGAGCAAAGTAAGATATAAAGTAAAAATACATGAAGACAGATGATCGCAAGGAACAAGCAATACGTATGTTTCAGAGTATGTCGAAGTTTCTCGTCAAAATAATATATTGCCTGGCAAATAAACGCTCACCTGACGTCGTCTGGGGAGAATTGCACAATTTTGTACGTTTCAACACAGAAACGTACATTTGTGAGTATTACATGAAGTTATGAAAAATAGAGCGGCGATCGAGTATGTAGAAGCTTACGAGAAATTGAAGTCACGTTACGAGTGAGAAACATAATTGAGTTGACCACTTTCAAAGGTGGCAATCTGACTGACAATTTTTGGTAAATGAAAAAAAAAAAAACAATTATTTTTTCCGAGTTTTTTAAATAAATGTTTTAATACCCAATAAATAGGGACACAAACGAAGTCGCAGGCAAGAGCTAGTGTATAAATAAAACGTATTGGACAACTAATATTGCAAATCTAATGACATATTTTGGACAAAAAGCACAGATTGCCGCCTTTGAAACTAATCAACTCAATTATTACTTATTAGATTTTTATCCCTAAGTAATTAATGTAATTTATAAACAATTTCAATATTACGCTATTCGCAATATTAAATGATCCTTAAATGATCTATCACAGAATCATAAGAAAATGTTAGCAGCCTCATATCCCAGTAATTAATAATTAGGCTGAGGCTGAGGCTGCTGTGGCTGAAGTTTGTAGAAATTTTATCCGTGCACGTGCGAATTATGGAAAATAATCCCAGCTTTAGTATTTATATCCAGCTACAAAATGGGGCTAAAGAAGGCTAGCTTTAAATAAATTCTAGTAAAGTCGGCTTCACAATAACGTTCCCCTTTTTTTATTAATGTTCCTAAGTTCCTAGGGGCATCATTTGAATAGTCCACATCACTGATTGGAAGCTTTCCCGTAATCATGAAGGTTAATATCTAAACAATTACTCCATTGATTAAATAATATTACTATTGCCATCTCCAAAATTAAGTTCCTCTCTGTTATACGTATGTCTTATGTTGTTGAGCTGTGTGATATACTATTATCAGTGAGCTGAATGTACCGGAATTTACCGTCGAGACGTCTGAGTATCGATGATTGACAAATGTACAGAATCAGAAGATACATTTCTGCAAATAATAGATAACTTATCATCTGCAGCTTGATTTTTATTAGAAAATATATTGGTTTTATTAGGTCTTGCTTAGTTTTATTACATATATTTAGATAAGTTTGACTATTTGTCTACTAATATAGTTTTACTTAACGACTCAGCGAATTTTACTGCGATTATTACCATCATATCTAAAAAAAAGTATTTTTATTATTATAAATGATTTTAAAAGAAAATAATAAATGTCTCACTACCTGTGCATTTAATCTTGGACATAATAAATATATTATTATTTTAATATATTCAGCAATAAAATGTTATATTCTTACAGCCATATATATTTTATTTTATTAAGTTTATATTTATTTATAATAAAGCTATAAATATTACCGTAAATACTATTTTTATTAAAGTACATATTATATACTCTATATACTCTCCTTTCATATATTAGATAATGGCGTAGCTCGTAGTTTCGCAAGTATCTCGTAGCTCGTGCTGTGTTGATACTTGATACGCTATTAGTATCGTAACGATGCTCTACGCGCGTAGACCTTCTACGAAAGTCAAACATTATTTTTATCAAATTTCAAAAATATGCTATAAGAACAACGCTAAAACGAATATTTAAAAGACAAGTTAATAAGCGAGGCATGGGTTTTTATGGCATGAATATTATTTTTTTTATTTTTCTCTCCACTTGACGTATCCACTCAAAGTGACTCGAACAATAGCTCGAAAGGCTTCGTAAAGCTTTTGCGGGGGAACCTTTTGACCGCGATTTATTATGTCGGTGATAGAAGTTATTGTTGCTTTTATTATGGCGAAGTGAATGGTGGAGTCGAGGACGTCCTTCTACAATATCTGAATATAAAAATGTATCCACATTTCGTGATAAAAATGTTTAATGTACATATTTTATGTGCATTTTTATTTCGTTAAACGAAATTTTTGCTTAGCAAATGTAATAGGCACAATATATAAAATTCGCTTAAGGTTATGTTGTTCGTTTGTTGCTATATCGAACATTAGTTACAAATCTTTCCCCGACTAATGACAACAGATTTTGCTTAACAAATTATAAATGTAACTAATTATAGCTAACAAAAAACAGTATATAAATTATATTTTTGACTTGTTTAAATTGTTTTTTTTTTATTATTTATTTTTGACTTATTTTTGACTAATTTAAATTAAATTAACATGTACCTAAGTGTATTTTTCTCTCCATTTTATGAATATAAGGATAAAAGTTAAATACTCATATAAATGTGTCTCAAATACTTTCACAAAAACCCTTATGAAAATATTTTTAATTTCATCCATGTATTTTTGTATATAAATATGTAAATTAAGTGGGTATACTTCATTAAATTCTCATATTCCGGTCTGTAACTTATCAGAAATATAAGTAATTAATTTATTTTTAATTTATAGTAACTACTTATAATATATAAAAAAAAAAACCAAAAAGATGCCAATAAAATAAAGAAAATTCTATGTAGAATAAAGTCAAGCTTTATTCTACGTAGACCGACTTCGCATTTCTTACGCTTATAATTAACGTTATAAAATTTTGAACATAGGTACAAACAATTACATAAGTATAGTTATTACCTTCTAAATCTTATTTCTTCAATCTCTCCCAACATAAAGTGGTCTTACATAAGACGTTTGCACATTATGTACATAGATAGTCATCGTACCTTCAACACGTTTATCCCAACGCGCATCACATTGAGTAACGAGTGATGGACGGCTGATGATAAATGAGGGCTTCCAACTGAGAGCCCGTAGACGGGAGAGAGGGTCGGATGAAGGGGTGAGGGGAGGAGAGGGGGGGTTTGTTAGATGAATTTACATAAATGACGTTTAATGGCGCGCCCGGCTGCATTAACTGTTTTAATGTTGACGTTGATCTAATCTTTTTCATAATGAGAACGTATTTTGATGTTTAACTAACATAATGTTCTGTCTTATTTATTCATTAATAAAATTAATAGTATTATTAATTATTCATTAATTAAGTGACAACCGGCTTACGAATAGCACATGAACTGTCACATACCATCAAGTCACTATGAGATTTTTAAAATCTTTTTTTAAACACATTACGGTTTTTTTTTATATATATTCATTAATAACAAATTCATTGAACTTTGAGTCAATTGTAACTTAGTGTTTGATTAATTTATTTGTAGATTGTCGTTTTCTTTTATTAAAAAAAAACAGAAACAATAAAAATATTTAATAACTTTCAATTCTCAAATAACTGCAATAGTTCTGGAGATTACTCTAAAAACGTTAACAACTTGCAAAATCCACTCTTTGAACTGTTATAACAAAATGTTGTTTAAGGAGTACAAACTGAAAATATAAGGGCAAATAGTCTCTTATTTCAATAACCATAACGAGAAGAAGTAGCCGTATATCTCATGAAACAAAGAAAACAAATCTACTTCATAATAGTAATAGGCAAATCCTGCAGGCGTGCGCTAATCTCAAAGGCGCCATTGCGTCGACGACGTCACTTCCGGCCTCGCAACGACAGTCATCCGCCCGCCACTTCCACTTCCGTTAAAGTTCCTTCGAGGAACTCGTTAAGAAAACACATACAAAATTTCTTTAATTCTATTTACATTCTTTTGTGTACCATTGTATTTTATTATACTCTTTTATATTAGCAACTTTTATATAGAATCTTTCAGACAAAACTATTCACTACCTTTTTCTCTTTTGCTTCTCTACTAAGTTTCTTTTTTTATATAGCTTTTTTTACTTAAATTTTTTTTGTTGACAACACTTTTTGTTATCAACGCAAAAAAAAATCATAGCTGTTTTTTTTCATAGGCAACAAAATATAAGACATTTAAGCTACGAGTGGGTAACAGTCGAAACAGAAGACCAAAAACAGCAATTTATAGTCAAATTAATGCACGTTGAAATAAACGGAAAGATAAAACAAACATTTAAGAGCCCGTGTGACAAATGTGAAGAAATTTTCTTCAGAACACACGTTCAAACGTTAATCGCATTCATTACGCAGCAAAATAATCCTCGGAGAAGTTTCCGCGCGCCAAGATGGCGTCTTTATTTTAATTCTAGTCGAATAACACGAGATTCAGCAGTAAAACATATTAGACGAACGGTAGAACGTGTTACAGAATTTAATAAGTGGAACATGGAACACGATCGAACGGAACAATCTCGTTACGGAACACGGAACAAAAGAAGAATTAAACCTGTGACTGTAACGATCAAAGTTCACGACAGCTTTAAGCACAGCTATATGTAACAATTATATTATTGGTTATAAGTGTAGTAAGATTTTAGAGGTTTTAAGAGGAATTTTTAAGTTCTAAATGTATCTATTAAAATAAATATATTAAAATTCCTAATTTTTAATTATATATTTTAATAAGTAACATAAAGTTTATATTAAACTATCTCTCTATTGCAGATATATTCGTTTTTTTTTAATGTAAAGGTTCGTCAGACAGGCTTGTCTGTCTACTTGATAAAGAGGAAGAATAGTGGTCTGCTTTCCATAATCTTATTAGTACTTATTAATTTTTTTGTTACGCGTTCACGCCTTAACTACTCCTCATCCTAGCATCATGAAATTTTGCATACACGTTCTCAAGAGTACTTTTGATCCAGAGAAAACTACTGCTCTCGAGGGATGCGGTACAAGTAGAGGGTAAATGCTAGTTTATAAATAACTAGCTGTTGCACGCGACTTCGTCCGCGTAACTTTATTTATTTTTTTTTTTTATAAAATATAGCCTATGTTACTCGCTGATAATGGAGCTTTCTATAGGTGAAAGATTTTTTAAAATCTGTCCAGTAGTTTTTGAGTTTATTCATTACAAACATACAAATATTTTTATAATATTATATAAGTATATAGATTAGAGAAACATAATAATATAACTTTTACTTCTGATATTACCTATATAATATTATATAATTAGTAAACACAATTCTTGTAACAATCATTTGCTAAGACAAATTAGCACACTATTTAGGCCCTGTGTAGACCATTTACATCAAATTGGCTATTATTACGGCTATTAGTGGGATAATCGTGGCTATTTCGGACTTACAGCGACATTAGTCATTGATATTGGATCCACTGAAACAGGTGTATGTGTTATGGATTCTGTCCACCAGTTAACTCACCCCTTTATTATGAGTTTATGGAACGTAAAATATTTATATAGAAAATTGTCACCTTGACATTGACAATTGACAATTTTCCATATTATTTAAATGTTTTACGTCATCATACAACTTAAATATCTGAAATTTTTTAAAGTTCTGAAACTAATTGAAATTCAAACAATTTCAAATATAGGTATATAAATATTTTTAGAATTTTTTTAAACAAAGCTTGCACCGGTAAAATTGGGACTACTTTAATAATTTAATATATATTTAGTTATAGATAATTTAAATTTAACTTTAACTACTGTATTGATTAATAAGAAAGAACGTCTTTGTGTTAAATGACTAATAAGTTTTCTGTTTGGTTGAACCATTGAAATAATATATCTTTGCAAGCACGGGTTGAACGTGCTTATCTCTGGAACTTCTCGAAATAAATATATAGTTAATATTGAAGACTGACCATGATTTTTTTTAGTTTGAGGTGACCATAATCAAATAATCAATATAAAAAAAATTAAAATATGTTAAAATTTTCCATAGTTTTCCAATAGAATGTCAAATTAAGTAAAAATAAATTAAATGTTGTTATTAAAATAATTTAAAGCTAATGTTGATTTATTACTCTATAAGAAAGTTCAGACTTGCTAACATAAAAGCTCTTTCAGACTTGCAACTAATCTCTAGACGTTTTCGGTATAAAATGTCATTGTTGAGACCTCTTCATAACTAAGATAAGACCATTTTACATTGAGCTTCCCCGTCTCTCCATATCCAGAAGAAAGTAAATAGATATGGGTGCAAGGCGCTTTTTGTAATGGGTCTACGTTAAATAGTCGGTGCGCCTGATCGGTTTCCTGGCTGCCACCGATAAAGCCTTCAAAAGTTATTTTGCTTCAGCAAATTGACGAGATGGTTTTACGGGTGAATATAATAAAAGTCTTCATAAAGACTTTTCAAATGAAAAATTTAAATTCGTCATCCACTCGTCCGAGGGTAAATTAAAAATCTGCTTTGGACATTTTCTGTTCCTCAAGAATTATATTAATACACAAAATAATTATTATTGTAGATTATATAATTCTTATAAAGTACACTGCGTTTGTCAATTTTAAACCACACTGTCCGTCTGGCGGCAGTAACCACTATTTAGAAGATCACTGTGTAAAAACAGTGTGATCTCAATTGTATTTCGGTGAGTAAGTAATAAGCCTTTTAATGTTGCTTCCGTTTATAGGCGACGGATCAATCAATCAATCAAGCGGATCAGCCCATCTGGTAGATCTTAGTATAAATATTTCTGTAAAAGTTTACTTGATAGTAGGTGGCTACCGTCGCCTATAACAACAACGCCACATGTGCTGCAAGAACACTGTCGACCTTAGTAGGATTAAAGATAAGAAAATAGGAAGGAATAGGGAATATATAGGTACTAACTATTATTACAAATGTGAAAGTGAGTTTGTTCAATCCAGACCAGAGCTAACTATGATAAAAAATCATCTACAAAGATAGCTTTGGCTGGATTCGAACCCGGGAACCCACAACACTTTAACCACTCGACCAAGGTTCTCGCCAAAACAAAACAAATAAATCATATTATTGATTACTTTAGGTAAGATACCCCTTAAATACATTTCGAAACCCCAAAATTTGATTAAATTTATAAAGAACAACATTTATAGATGCATTTAAAACAAAAATTTTATTATAAAAAAAGTAATTTTAAATACATAACGAATGATATAAAATATAGCAACATTGAATCTATGAACGTTGTTATGTGCGGTTTTCACAGCCAGCTATACCCAATTAGGACACGCTTACCCACCTGCCTATAACGAGAGGTCACACCGATAAAACATTTACGCTGCCTACATACCTTTATACCTATATAATATTAGTTAAAGGGTTGGGTTCATACAGTTATATACCAAGAACTTTTACATCTATACAACACTTGAAATATTATATTATAACTATACAATACTTGAAATATTATATTTATTTCTGCTCCTCAGACATACCTAATACATTGTTTTTTCATGCTATGATCCTTCACAATTAAAGCTTGTAATATGATGTCATAGTTACTCGAGTATCTGACTGTGCGCCATCTGTTGATAATTTAGGAAGTGTTGTTAAATTAACATAAAGTTTAACTTTTATCTCAGGGAAACGTATTGTCGGTTAAAATTTTTATTACGTTTAGTTAATCCAGATTATGAATTGTATATCAATGTCAAGCCTTACAAATATATAAATTTAAAACTATAGTGTAACAAACATTATTTAGTTAGGGCTACGCTTATAGGTAATGATTACTTGATTGATGGACCTGAAAAAAAAAAAAAAAACACATTTTTTATTGTATTACAGATTTATTGTTATTGAAATTACTCTATTTAAAAAAATTATTAACGATAGTAAGTGACTGAAACGTAGTATTCTATTGCAATAAATAATATTTTTATTTTATTTCATGTTTTATTTGAATTATTTCTCTAGATCTGTGAGACTAAAAATGAAATGCTAATAACTAACTAAACTAACTAGGATTCCCTAGGTTCAAATCCTACCGGCTGCGTCATATTCAATCTATTAACGCTAGTTTTTCTACAAATTAATAACATTTTACCGTAAAAAAATCTCAAAAATGTCTTGTCTGCTTTGCATATTGATCCTTGTTATCATATCTAGTAAGTTTACTTTTATATGCAGCTGTCAATGCCTATGATATGACGATATGACGCTCTCAATTACAATTACGAGTTCAATGATTTTACCCCATCTCAATAAATTCATAATGACAGAAAATAAAAAAGGTTAGATGTTTATATGAAACTATTTTATTGGTCAGAGGTGTAAACCATATTGATCCTTGTTTTCATATCTAGTAAGTTTACTTTCAAATGCAGTTGTCTACTTTGGTCAGAGGTGTAAGTAAGTTTATTTTCATATGCAGCTGTCAACTCTTACATGATCTGACGCTTACAATACGAGTTCAATGATTTTATCCTATCTCAAAAAACTCTCAACGCGCCTAAAGAAAATTTCACTTCAATAAACATAGTATGGGACTTAAAACTTCTTAGTTAAAATTAGATTGGATTGGATTGGACGTAGGTACCTAAAGGAATATATACAATTTATGTCTATTTGTATAATTTGTATGTGTTGCAATGCGTTACACTTAAGTATTGTGTTCGCATACAACTTGTAATATTAAAGCATTACTCGGGTAAACAGTGCCCCAGGTGCGCGGTGCCCTAGTTAGCTAATATATTAAAAATGTAACACATACTGTATGGGGTAAACACACACACTTCATCTCGCTCCTCTCCAAATATTGTGTCAAGTAAATTATACGAGGCCGTGCGATGCTTGTCTTCAAGAACGAATATTAAGGTAAAATATATCAGAAGCTAGTACGCATATGAAATTTTAAAATATTATGTTTACCTGTTTATTTAAAACTTGCGGCCCCCGCCCTCGGCTTCGCCCGGATGCAATTTTTTGTGCAAATTTTTATACATAAATGTTCCTCTTTATCGTTCTTTCCATATCTTATCATATCAAAATCCATTGGTAGAAGAAGTTAGCAGAGAAACAGACAGAGGCGGACAGTGACTTTATTTTTAATACATGTATAACATAGATAGAGTAACTTTTTTATGTACATCATTTTCGTCACCAATTAATACTAGCAACGTCATAGTCCTAAATTTAAGAGTTAAGAGCGATAGCCAGATTAACAATCTACATAATAATTGACTGTAGGTACTGCTTACTGATGGTATGTAGTGACAATCGCCTAGACTCTTAAAAATGTACATATAAAGCTCTATTAAAAAATCAGAATAAATTTAAGCTGTAGCGGAATGCGAGTTCCTCAAACGGGAGTCGTGTAATTATGTATTTTATTTTTTATTAAAAATATATACATTATAAAAAATAATTTCTACTTTGTGTGCGAATAAATTGTTAAAAGAAAAAAACATTGGACAAACATTTCCAGTCACGAAACGCTGGCTCAATTTTAAATAGAAAAAGTTGTAAACTGCGGTAAAGAACGTACACGGCTACATTATCGTTGTCTTATTGCAAGATTAAAATCCATGTTCACCACGCTTCATAAACAAACACAGTCCAATTTAATTACATGCACGCGAGAAAAATATTTTGCAGCGCACAAAATAAACTTCAATTTATATCATCGACTTTTTTTTAATGCAAACATGCAAGATGGCGGCGGTCTTTCAAAAGACTGGTCGCTTTATTGCTTTATGTATTTATCTATTTTTTTTTTTCAATATATAAATATTGAAAAAAAATTTTAACAATATAAATAATATTTGATTACCCAACTAATATTAAATTCAAATTTCTATTCTGTATCCGTTTTATTGGTTTCCTTAATAACTATTCTTCGATATTGAATCCTTTATTTTATTTTAAATATTCTTTCAATTTAGAAGAAAGTCGTTTCCTTAATGGTACGTGTAGGAATGAAAATTCATCCCTTGCCAAATTCTTGTCATTTTCATTTATAAATTTTCAAAACACTTCACAAACTAAACTCATAACATTTGTAAATTTTTCTATGAATTTATCCCTCATAAGTCTCATATTACATATACACAAAATACACAAATACAGGTGATTTTGTCAGTCAGACAGACATATTGCCGAGATATACTGAATTAAAATGTTTAGATTTTATAGTCAGAAATAATGTAGTCTCATATAACAGTAAAAAACCACTCATGAATACCACAACCACAAGTGATATTACATAAGGGTAGTGGTTACTGCCACCAGACTGGCTGTTTTTCAATAATTCGCTTATTCAAACTCCACTTTCTGCTTTCTAATTTCTAATAATTGGTGTGAAAACATCTAAACATAATTAATAAATATATATAATATTTTTTAATTATTATTGTCATGAATAATAATTAATGACAAGACAGATAAAAATGTTTGGATTTTAATTTAAAAAGATTATTTTTCCAAACTCTCACTAAAATGTTATGTTTTGACATGGGTACGTAAATACGAGTAATAATTATCTCGCTAATATCCCATCAATTATACCGTAACAGAATTTATGTGCACACGTTTTAATAGATAAGATTTACGACAGCGTTCATCTGGTCAAGGGTTCAATGCTATGTGGTAATTTGTCGCGACACATGGGGACGAGTGAGACGCCATATTGGATGAATGTTGCTAGTTAAAAAATGAAAAAAAAATGTTGCCACATGTGTACTTTTTATTTCGATCTTAATAATATAAATATCGTACTATTCATTTGATTTAATGAAATCCCTGTCTGAGATAAGATTATATCAAGCTGAAGAAAAATGAAATATTATTTTTTTCTAAAATTATTATGTAATAGTTTTACTCTCAAGTTTACATTACATTGGACTATATGCCACTCATTTTCAAATAAATAAAATATTTCAGACTGCTGCCACACCTTATCATACAAACGCCTTCATCACGCAGTGTAAATTCTATAAACACTAGGAATACAATGAGCGTCAACCATTGCATTTTTTAAACTGCATGAGATCATTACAATGTTTTTAACAATATAACCAAATTTTATTATAAATCAATCTATTTCGTTGAGTATTAGGAGTATGTAAAAAATAAATCCTCCCGTCAACACAGCACGGTCGATATTCTACCGTGACTCGAAGCAGTAAAAACACTGGGCCCATATAAAAAAAGGTTCCGTACGAAAAACAAAACATTAAATTATACCTGTAATAAGCCCGTGGACGCACAAAGTTCGGGTGATCGACCTCTGTAAAAAAAAACGGTATTTTTCTTAGATTTTACACGTGGGAAATCGCGGAAAATTTTAACATTTTTTTAATGAAATTATAGCAGATTAATTTAATTTTTTTTTTCCTTGTTTATATTTTAGAATGTATTGGATTTCCATATAGAGTTATTTGTTGAGAGTATTGAGAGGTTAATTTATCAATTAGAAAGACTCACTTACTTTTTCTCTCATTTGAAGAGTTAAAAGTTTTTTTATGTTAAGGTTGTAAGACAGGCTGACGATCCACTTGACGGTGGGTGGCTACCGTCGCCTATATTCATTTCGTTTTATATTTTAATGTCTATGTAACAGGAGTAAAATTCTAATATAGCGTCCTTATCGAGTCTATTCAGAAAGTTATTGAAAAAGTTCCATTATTTAGGTTTTCTTCGAATAAAACTTTTATCATATCTCCCGACCCATTCAATTCTTCAAGCATTTCGAGATTCTTCAAGCATCTTATCTTCTTTGTTAAATCACTCTATAAATTTTCTGATTTAATTTTTTAAAATGTTTATTAATTGAAACAATACCGTGGCGGCACAATTGTATCCACTTGAAAAAACTTCATAATATTTTTAATAAAATGTACGAGTAAATAACTTGTTAATTAATATTTTTTAAGATTATTTTTTTATTTTGTTTTTCATTTACTTATTGGATTTTTATTACGAATTATTTTAAACATTGTATTTCTATCTATATATTTCATCATTTTTAAAGAATTTAGCCGCAATATGGAGTTTTCGCATAAATTATTTACAAGCTTTTCTCATCACATTGGACTAATCTTTTGATTTTGATTATTTTAAAATACAATAACTACCTAATTGGTAACTACTGTCCGTAACTAATAAATTAAATTTTAATGTAAGCATATTTAATTTAAAATAAAAGATAATAATCTAAATTTATTGAACTTAATTTAAACAACAACCGAAATATTTTAACTTTTACGTCCAATAAATATGCAGTTAAAAGTCTCAGACGCCGTAATAGTCCGACTATTAAATAATACTCGTAGTGTATTGTCAAGTGCCATTTCTTGGCAACCAGAACGACACTGCCTCGTAGCTTCAGCTTTTGTTTGCATTTATGTATATTAAAAAACATATAATACAATGTAATAACCAATATACTAGACATAGTATACTTTTATATACTAGACATTCCATCACAACGCATGACGTTATCTTCAAAAAATGACGTGTCACGATATTCGCTAATCTTTGAAACCACATACGATTTCAATGAAAATTTGTGAAGGAATTTTGAAGATATTATATGATCTTTAAATATACGCCGACGAAGTCACGAGCGAAAGTTTTTATATGTACTATCTATATATTATAATATAAAGAGAGAAGATTTTTATTGTTGTATGTTTGTAATTAATAAACTCAAAAACTAATGGACCGATTTTGAAAATTCTTTCACCTATAGAAAGCTACATTATCAGTAAGTAACATGGACAATATTTTATAAAGTTACGAGGGCGAAGTCGTGTACAACAGCTATATGTGTGTGTATATGTGTTTATGAACATGTTTTTTTTTTTTTTAAGAAATCACTATAGGTATTAAAAATTAAAAATTATATTATATTATTAATAAAACATCAAGATCAAGAGATCAAGGTATCAGTGATGCTTTTGACAATGTGGCCTAATAATATTTTTGAAAGTATTTTTTTCTTTTCAGACATAATACTAAGTCTGTCTTTCACTCTTATAATTTATACTGATTTTGACATAAAATTATTTCCATATTGTGTTCTTTAGAATTTTTATGTACTTATTATTGAGTTCTTCTAACCAAGTTATTGCCACGTCACTAAAATATGGATTTCTTCAAACATGTTATAAACAAAGTCTTGCGGAGTCGACTGAACAACTTCATCCCTCCTAGTTTGCTTGTATCCTTAGACAACGGCTATCACCTACCATCAAGTGGAACATCAGTCGTCCTTCCATCCTTTTTAATTAACAAAGGGTTTTGGTGTGCCATGCCATTGAATAGATAAAGTAAAACATTGACCGAAAACCATAATATCCATTACATTTTCTTCATACCATAATCTCAGTCCTCGAAGGGTGTATTAATAATTAAAAGAGGGTGAAATTACTCCGCAGCGTTTTGTTATAAGAATTATCTCTTAAGCCGTCTCTAAGCTAGTCTGTCTTGTGCTAAGAAATTAATTTAAAGATGGGAAATTGCATATTTAACATCTTTAGATCCCTTACAAATCCAATAGTGTTTTGAATTAATCTTAAAATAGTTTTACTAAATGACTAAGCAATTTACTTTGGAAAATATGTACCTGTTATTACAAATAACATTATTATTTGTTGTTATTGACATGGCTACATTACATCTATTCCTGATTCTGAAAGGAAGTATTTGGCATAATAACTATTTTATTGTTCCATAGAATAATATATTTTTCTTTCCAATAATTTTCTATGAAACCCCATAAATTTAATTATATGAAAAACAAATAAATGTCTTAAATTTATGAACAAAATTGTTATGATTAGATGTCAAGCCATTAATATAAATATTATCTGTGGAAATTGCCTCCTTCTTTACCTAGAGGACTTACTACTTTTATGAGTGTTAAACAGAGAAACTGGCAAGTAAATAGTTTATTTACAATAAAAGTGGTTTACAATGGCGCTTGTGTAGCATTGACGACCGACGCTTTTCTCATGTATAGAGTTGGACCTACTTACCTTTATATACATGCTCTACAATAGCTGCATATATTGTCTATTCCAAGTTTCACAAATAATATAAAGAATTTCGTATAACCTAATTGTCGAAATAAATCCTAACGTCCTAAGTCACGTGTAATACTTTAACTTAAACAAAACAAAATTAGTGATTATTATTAAACACTTAACACTTTTAATGTAAAAACATAAATAATAAATAAAACATAAACAATTTTAATATAAAAAGTGAAGGTATCAACAAAAAATCCAGTGCCATAGTATACACTACTATGTTGGTTTAGATTCACTTCAAAGCGAACTTGACATGCAAGCTACGTACACACTTTGCAACTTAGCAGACTTGACTCTCACCTGTAACTTTAGAGGCATCCGATACGATTAACTTAAGCTGCCTTCAAATTACATAGTATAATAAGTCGATAGTAGATTTTTTATATTCCAATAGCCCATTGTGGATTGGCAGGATTAAGTCATCAAAAATTTCAACTCTTTTGGATTTGCAGATTTCCTCGTGATGTATAGAATTCTCAGAGGTATAGAATCGACTAGAGTTATGTGTTCGCCATGGAGTACTCTAACGTTAGAGTTTACCTAAAAATTTACCTAAGTGAGTTTGTTGGCAATTTCTGTTTTTACACGTCGAGGCCTATGTAGGCCCCGGGGCCTACATAATTATAATTGATAGGGCTGATACGTCAGTAACTACGCCCCTGACCTTTAGCTATGTCCATCAATAACTTCATGTCCTACCACGAAATCAATACTTATTTACGCAACCACAATGCATTGAAACTAACAATTTACATTTCCCATTTGTTACAGGATGGAGGAGACAGTGCGGTCTTTGTTACAATACAAGAGCCGCGTTGAAACTTTAAAGCAAGAGAAGGCGTCTTTGTCGTCAGCGTTGGAGGTAAGTTCTGCTATACCTAGTTCTTTGGGGTACTATTAGGTATGCTAAATATTGCAATAGTCTGTTTATAGTGTGTAGGCTTATTAAAATCACAAAGCTCTCAAGCTCACTTGATATGGCGAAAATAAACCATTAGGCTATATTAAAGATCTTTAAATAGCAAATATTTAAAGATCTGCTAATAACGTATCTGTTTCATAACTTAATAATATATTATTACGCATTTACACACAAATTTGTGTAAGTACTTGATTTTTTTTTTTACAATTTTATTAATTTACGAAGCGCTAACCTAAACGAAAGTAACTCCAACCGCCTTCATACAATATTAACACGCAAATTGCTCTTCAAATATTCCGTAAGCTTCGAAATTAAAAATTCACCAAGAACCTCTCTCTTTAGCAACCAGTTTAAAAGAAGATACGACTATGTTGAAATAAAACTATGCTGCAGATCTCTTGAAACTGGTTAGCAAATATAAACTTGAATCAAATACAAATATTCAAAATATTTTCATCAAGCTGGACGCTATTGTCCGCTCCCCTTTTCTAATATAAAAGTTAGAAAATCAAAAAATGCAGGATCATATTTCGTTCGTAAACGCAGCGTCTAATATATCTTATAGGTATAAATAAAAATGAATCGCTAAATTCGGCTATTAATTTGTTTTTTCAAATAGTCGTTGAAATCTGTGATTGAAGGTCTTATGTTATGAACGTCTTATGTTATTATTGAAGGTTCTTATGTTAGGTTCTTATGTTTTGTCTGTTATTGAAGGTTTCTTAGGAAAAACCTTAGGTTTTCGACGAGCGACCGAAACTTATTACATCGTAACATAAATCACGATATTACTTCGTTTTCGAATAGCGTTCTTTCTGATTTTTTTCTTATTCGGCTTTTTCCTTCAAGAATCATAGCGTGATGTTAAATACCTTTAAACCTCTTCCTCGAGTATCAAATGCAAAAAGATTTTTTCAATTCCGACTACCAAGTTTCAGAGATTAGAGCGTTCAAATTGAAAACAAAAAAAAATCAACACTTTAACATTACTTTATGCTATAGATTTTATTTTGTACGAAGACAAAAACAAATGTTATTCATAAAAAAACATATAGATCTAAATATTTTTTACAGCAGAGTAATAAATATGAATGATAAATTGAAAGCTTTTTAAAAAAAAAGACGCCAGCATACGTCCATCAAAATAATTGGCGTATATTTTGAATAATACATTCGGTATATTCCCGTTAGTTACGTACCATGCTATTTACGTTCTCCCTCGACGCCGTTATCTGTGCATTTGAATGTGAATTTTGATTTTTTCCATTTCCCGTCACTTTTTGAATGTACCTGCCCATTGTGACCGAGCCCCTGACTTTAATATCAACTCTTGAATTTTTTTTTTTTGCTTTTAGAGACTGTGTTATATTTAATTTTGTATTTTCGTTATATAATAAAGGTAATGTTTTCATAATAATATTTTGCTGCAGAAAGCAGAATTTTATTTCAAAAGGTTACGCGAGTATAGAATTTCAGTGCTGATTCCTCTATGCTTCTCTTGGCCGGTGAGCCTTCAGGTTGCCTGTTTAAAAAATTCTAATTTAAGTACCGTAGTGTATAAAAAATATATGTACACAAATAAAAATATAAGAAAATTTATAATTATTATCCTCTACACGTCTAATGTAATTTAAAAATCTTATTTTTTGTTAGCAAATAGGTCCAAACGTATACAGCTAAGTTGAAAATAAAATTAGATTTATAATAGCATCATTTAATCTAAGTCTAACAACACGCTGTCCAAATTTATCTCATGCCGTAATCTTTTGGGATTCCTTCAAAAGAAAAATTAGAAATCTTTATGTATAGTCATCACATCTATCTAAACTCCTTAGCATTGACTTCGGACATGGGTCTTAGCTTAGTCTTAGTCCTTAGTGTTGACTTATATAGCAACCAAATATTGGTTCCAATATTTAGATTCTTTTGTGACATAATCCAAATATTGGAACCAATCGAGATAAGGAATAGGTACATCTATTTGATTGCCATATTACATTCGTACAATTCAATGCAACGGAGACATTTATCGCAAGAAAAGCGTTTCAATCACTAATTACGCAAAAACATCTACATCCCCTTTCAAACACACTCCACTGTTCATAATCCCTCAAAGCACGTCCAGTTAGTGACCGACCACAACAATTAGGCCTACCTCTCCCCCCTAACACTCAATGAAATCGTGGAGGAATTAGGGAACGGTATTAACAAGCACAGGTCAGAATGTGCTGGACAGGGTGTGGTACTTTGGTAAATTAATTCCTCTATCTGAAGGGGCAGCCATAATCCAAAAATGATCGCCTGTCCCCCTTCTTTGCTCGATAAATGCTCTTTAATGTCGGTAAACGGGCTGGTGAATTAGACGCCAGGCTAATATCGTCAGATACTGTATGGTTATACGATGCGCCATAATATTATTTGGATTCAGTGCTGACTTATGTTAGGAAAATATTTTAGAAATTAGACAAAAGCAATACTTGTACAATAATTTTGACATTATTTTCTCTCATATTTACGCCTAGGAAACGAAAGAAAACATAGCGAAGCAACTTGTTAGCCGAGTAGCAAGGCCGTCGCTTTTATTCGATACCAAGGCTTTCTACACTTTTACCCTGTGTGCAATCTTATGTAGACTTTAACCACACCTATAACCTATGAAAAGTATTTGTAAATTGTGAAAATGGCACCACTTTTTTTAATTTATATTGGTCGACTGTTTTTTCTCTTTTTTAACTTCGTATTTATCCCACAGAATATAAAATAATAATATATTTTGTGCATTTTCTTAGCCTGAGAGTATAAATTCGACATTTTTCACTACATACTCGTAAAAATGAATAGATTTGCTTTGAATTATTTCGTTGAGACAGATCGATTCGTTCATATTAACTAAACTATTGATTGATCTTGACCTTGCTTTGGACCCATCTAGAGTTGATGTAAATATTTAACACTAGCTGTTGCACGCGACTTCGCCCGCGTATAACTTTATAAAATATAGCCTATGTTACTCGCTGTTACAGCTTCCCAACAGTGAAAGAACTTTTCAAATCTGTCCAGTAATTTCGGAGCCTATTCAATTCAAACAAACAAATCTTTCCTCTTTATAATATTAGTATACTCATAGATAGATTGGAAGCACTTTTCTTGAGTAGCATCTTTACTTAATGCTCGGCATAAAATGACCAGTTTTACAGAGAAGGGCGCCAACCCCTTACCTCTTCTATGACACTGAAAACCCTTCATTCCCTCCAACAATACTTACTACAAAACGAAAAATACTCGGAACTGTAATAAAAACCATAGAAACGCAACAATCACTCGCGCACGGCTCTTGTATATGTGTTCGAATGATACACATCGACAAATTTCCTTGTTTGGTGCAATCTATGTACTGATGCGACTTTCTTAATTAGACGTTTACTTTGCAAAGTTATCCGGCTAAAACTCGTACCATTAACAGTTAGATAAAACAAATCATTTTTGTTTCAGCGAATACAAATCAATTTTTTCTACTTTCTATTCACTCTTATATAAAAAAAAACTTATTGAACTTACTGATCAATTACAAAAGTTTATAAGGATGAAAACATGACCCACTATTTCTTTGGCATTACTTGATGGCATCCACAATAATATACTGTCAAGTAGACCGAAAAGCTCCTCGCCGTGCTTTATCATAAAGAAAGTATACATATTTATATGTATTATTTATTTTATTAAATTTATTTAAAGTGAGGTTAGTTATTTAAAATTTTATTACAAACACTCTCATCTCTCAAGTACAAATTGTTGTTATTTGAAGCTTCGTTGATTGCAAATTGTATTTCGTATAAATATAATAAGTATATTTAAAAAAAATCGTTTAATTTTGCACCATTCCCCTGTCGCACACACACAAAACGGCCACGAGCGATGTAAGGACATTAAAATGGCGGAAAGCGGGAAATCGGGTATGCACAATGGCTGGGGTTTCCCGGTTTAAAAGGCTCGCTACTCCGACCCCCGCACCCCTCTAAACAATAATTCAGCTTCACCCTTCCGAAGTGCAAGGGCGCAGTTACCGGGGGCACAGCATGGCTGTAGTGATGTCATTTAGACGAACTTATCGATATCTCTAACATATGTTTTATTATTAAAACACATTGATACTACTCGCAACATAGGCTAATCAATCTTATTTAGTTATTATTTTATTTTATTTTAGTATTGGCCTAAAGAACTATAAGTATATCTTAGATTAATCTATTAAAAATTAAATCCGTTAAAAACCGAACACAGGAGAAGAGATCAACTATTTCAAATAGCAATTTAATAATGATAAATTTTGTGTTATTTTATAAATTAAATGATTTATTTTTACGACGTCATAATACGCTGGTCATTTTTATAACATCTTATAAAAAGTCATTACTTTTGTTTTCAACCATTTTCTTTTCAATTGTGGTAAATTTTATGGTCAATAGTGCTAATTAAATATCCATACTAATATTATAAATGCGAAAGTAACTCTTTCTGTCTGTCTTTCTGTTTGCTACCTTGTCACGCCTTAACTACTCAACCGATCATTATGAAATTTTGCATACACGTTGTCAGAGATACAAGAATGGACATAGAGTACCTTTCATCCCATAAAAAAATTATTGTTCCCGAGAGATTGTCTAAAAATATAAAGAATTAGATGCCACTGGCGGCGCCACCGTCGTTACAGCGATAACGATGTCAGGCGTCGTTCTATTTTCTATTTCAACGCGGACGAAGTCGCGGGCACCAGCTAGTAATACTATAATGTATTTTAAAATTTACTGTATAATAAAGGATGTGTTTGTAAACATTCTATTTGTATTTATCTGTATTGCTGCATTGACGAGTAGACTTAATCCAGTAGACCTACTCCAGTAGGTCTAGATGTATTTGGTCTGTTTAACCAATACGCATATTTCTTTGTCAATTATCGACAATAATGTGTCACAGCAATATTTGTGTAGCGGTCATAAGAGGGTGCATCGTGTATCTACTGGCCCCCACGGTCCGCGGTACCTCGCGCATGTCAAATTTACACTCACACACTAATTGTGTTTACCCGTTATTCGGTGTATTATTTGTAAACGATATTTAAAGGTTGAAGCGAGGATGTACTTACTTAATTATAACTATACAAAATCGAAATTACTTTAATAATACATTATTTTGTAAAAAGTTACAATAAATCTTTAATTAATAATGTTTTTTTTATGTTAATGCCGCCAGACAGGCTCACGGTTCACTTCATGGTATAACTCAAGCAACGCTGCTGCAAAGGCGATCCCGATCATAGTAGGATTAAGGTTAAGGGATTAGGAAGGGATAGGGAAATAGATTCTCCCTTACTCATTCACCGAAATACAACAGCACACGTGCTGTTATTTCACGGTGGTTTTCTATAACGTGGTAGGTTACTGCTGCTAGACGGACTACCCAAATGACTTCGAAACGTAGTGTGCCGTGCCACTACTTGCCAGGTCCAGACCAGAGCAAACTATGAAAAGTTCATTTCCAAAGTAAACCCTGTCGGGATACGAACCTGGTACCCCTGAGACAGAGTGTTAAAGTGAGCACCTTTAACAGCTCGACCAAAGGGCTCGTCTTTTATTATGTCATGAACATTAGGTACTTATCAATAAATCCTTTTTATATTTCGTGATTAGGTGCATAATCTCTCTTCTATTCTTCGTTATAAGTTCGTTTCCCATTAGCAATTCAGTATTGATTGATTTTTCAAAAGCACTGTTAATTGCTCACGTGTTTGTACAAACGTGTAGGCTCTTCGATACACAATTACCGAACCTTCAACAATCTTCAAACTCTTTTCATTTCAAAATACAGCGAGAGTCCAATTGGAAGTTGTATATAAAAATGCAAGCAATATTTGTGAACTGTGGTTATAACCGATAACAAAACTGCAATTAAACGGTCGATTCACTTATGCAATTAATAAATTCCAAACAGATTTAACTCGCAAATACCTGTTACGAAATAAACGAAATAACTGAAATTCACGAACGTTTTAAAGTGCAAACAAGGCAAGTTATTCATTACGGTATCCATCCGGTGAGGGGCCACGTTCCAGTTGAGTGTTACCACTTATTACGTGACAAGGTGGGACAAATTCATTATTATATTCTTTTTAATATAACATACACATTTTATGAAATATTCCTAAAGCTTTGCACTTACAGAGGAAGAAGAACAATCACGTTTAATACAACTCCAATAAAATATCTCAAACTTTCTGTGAAGGGGATGGTTACTGCCAAATTGACTGCGAAACGCATTGAGAAAGAAAAAATTGTCTTTTATGAATCAAGACCGCTGATTTGTTTTCTCTGTTGTTATGTTGTCTAAGAAATGGACTAACTTTCTAGTTTCTTGCACCTTTACAAATTAATGTCTAAGATTTATGCAGTTTTCTTTAAGGATATTATTAATTGCACATCAAATAAATAATCAGCTATCAATTTATTTTCATCATTTATATACTTTCTTACATCAAATAATAAATAATTCAAAAATATACATCAACACTATATTACTTTTTTCCTCTAATGCTAGACAAATAAATTCCTTTAGGTGCAAAAATACGACAATCTTATCAAAAATACTGACTGCACAGAAAATTACCAGAGCGTGCATAGATAATACTCATTCTCATAGCACCTAAGCACCTAAAAACTTGCTAATCATATTTGTCTTAATCTCATTTTGTTATACTTAATAAATAATAAGATGATATGTCAAATAAAATTCTGTTTTATTTAGGTAAACTGCTGTATGTTATCAGTTGGGCTGAAAAGTTCGTAGGCTAACATAGAATTTTATTTATTTATTTTATAAAATTTGATTTTATTATACAATATAATAAAATCAAATTGCGATACAACGATTATAGCGGTCACACAATTCTTCGATACCATTTTTAAAGTCCGATTTGTCTTTAGCCTCAAAATAGGCTTCAGTTTCGGCGATTACCTCTCCATCGACGCTAAATTTCTTTCCAGCGAGCATTCTCTTGAGTTCTGAGAAAAGGAAAAAGTCGCTGGGGGCCAGATCTGGAGAATACGGTGGATGCGAAAGCAATTCGAAGCCCAATTCATGCAATTTTTCCATCGTTTTCACGATATTCATTTTTATCCATTTTCTTCAAACTAATTCACTCACTTCACTATCCCACAAACTAATAGTCCGACAGCTGTGAATTTTGTCCATGTGTCTTTTGAAGGTTAGGGTTAACTTGAAATCCCTTTACTTTCAAAAGGTCAGACTTTCAGATGGTCTACCAAATCGTCAGAATTACACATAGGTCCAAGTACAATCTAAATATGGATTTAATTCTAGTAGCGGCATCTGTGTGTTAGTCTACGAACTTTTCAGCCCAACCTTGTATATAAAAATACTATATTTTAAAAAAAGAGAGTTAATAGGTATAATGTGCGTTAGGCATTATTAGCTGTGCATTAATAACAAAGTTTTATTTTAAGATAAATAGCGGTATGCCACGAATATAAATTGTAGTTTATTTAGTAATATTTTGAGTTGAGTATTTTGCTGTGCAATCAGTAATTTTGATATGAATTGCGTTTAAATACTACCCTTTTCTTAATGGCTACAAAAATCCATATTTTATCCAAACACATGGTCACACTACTTATCACTTATAATTATGTTACCGCATTCATCTCCAGTTTGCTGGGACGAATAGTTTTGCCGTAACGAAACCAATTAGTTAATACATTTGCTAACTTATAATACTGCATGTAAAAAATAACTTTTAAAAAAAATCTCTGTAGGAAGTGTATATACTCGTAACGTAGGTAATTAAATTTAAAAAAATATTTTGAAAATAGACCATATTTGAAATAAATTTGTCTGGGATTTGTTCAGTCAATAGGTATGTTTATTATCACAACATATCGTACAAGCGTACACCATGAAATCACCAGCTAACGAAATATACCAAACAAAATAAAAACAAATCAGTCGTAGCATTGTTTTAACTATGGTAATAAAATTAACATATAAAGAACGTATAAATAGTTTTCATTTATGTTAATCAAAATAGTTTATACTTTTCATAAATATGATTTCCACTTGTAGCTAAAGATTGGCATAGATTTTTATTGGCATTAAAATAATTTAAAAAATAAATTTTAACAATCGTAAATTTTATACATTATTAAAATTTAGACATTTTTAATTACAAACAGCTTTTCACAAATAATCTATTTCTACGATCGTCCACACAATTCACACAGACATGTGTCGAAAACTCATTACAAAGCGCCGTCGGCGAATCTCTGTTAAAAACACACTATGAATGAAAACCGCTCTCTAACAGAGGTAATATTTAGTGAAAATTGGTGGGAGGTATGTGGGGAGTTATTTGGTTGACGTGTATTGTATGTATGTATGTGTGCCCAAATACATAATTTAAAACGATTTCAATTATAATCAACTAGCCTAGCGACCCGTCTTGAAAATAAAATAATTAAATTGATCCAGCTTGCGCTTAGCAACACATTTAGCGATTCATTTTATATTTATATAGATTTACTATTAAATATATTCGTACGAAACAAAATCGTGCGAAACCCATAAATTGAAACTAAAAATATTCTCGTGATATCAATAACTAGCCCCTAAGAGAGAAAAAATTCTTCAAAAACAACCCCGTACCACCCCACTGTGCACGGTGGTGACGCGTGACGCGTGACCGAACAAAGCTAATGATCGTCTACACCGCGGGCCATGATTAATGACACAACACCAATTTAATTCTTGTTATTGAGTAAATGTAATCACTAGACGCTGAAAGGTCGGCTTTCTACGCCTAAACAATGCCAGCTTCAGCTCAATCTATTCCTATACCATTTTCAATTCCTCGTTAATCTTGTGACTATGCGTTAATTCTAAATTCGAATAATTAAGCATTAGATATTTAGGTGAATTTTATTACTAACGGTAACTGTTAAGGCGAGTTATCATTTCAATATTTATATAAATACGAGTTTGCTAAAAAGGACGCTAGATGTCGCCAGTAGTCTTAGATGAGTGTTTGCCACAAAAGACGGCTTGTTTAAATTTTATTATAAAACACTGACTGAAGTATAGAATCATCAACAATCAACAAACTTATACCCTTAAATACTCAAGCAATAACTTACAATTGTTTGATATTAGCGAAGTTTGAAAATTTGATTAAAGACGCCGCACCTGCATATCGGATGATAGACTTTGAAGACATTCTCCACAAAATTAATATATATACAATGTTTACCACACTCTTTATGCACTTAAAAATTGTTGTTCACTGATGGTATAATCCTGGTACTGGTAAGGAAATATAGGTACATAACAAAGTCTGATCATTAGTACCTACCACTGTAGTTTTAAGCGGTAAGGTCGAGTTTACCTTGGAGCAAAAAATTACATAGAATAAATTGTCCCCAATCCACAAGTTCTATGATTTATACGAGAACTTAGTATGTGCCATTAGACTGGCGTGAAACTAACGATAATGCACCTAGTTATGCTAATGTCGAATGGCCTCGGTGGATACCATTAGTGTTATTTGTACCCACTTGTTATTTCAAGAAATTGAAGTTAGACGACAAAAATCGTTATTTTATCCAAAGAAAATTGAAAAAATCGTAGTAATTTTTTTTAACAATTTTACAGAGATAATTTTAAGTTTTAAATATTTTTCAATCAGTAATTAATCACTTTCGTTATCGCTTTTTATTTACTACTAACTATGCCTTTTTTTTTTTTCGTCCACTGAAAAATTAAAAAATAACACCTGAATAACGTCCGACATCTTTCTTTATCTATCGATGCTAGACTAGGTATCCCTCGAGAACCTAACATTTTTCCAGGATAAAAAGTCATCCAAATCTGTTCCGTCGTTTTTGCTTTATTGAGAAACTTTTGCATTTATAATATTAGTAGGATAACTTCATCCGCATCCCTCCGATCCCTCGGGGCGGTACTTTTTATGGATGAAAGGTACGCTGTGTCCTGTTCTGTATGTAGGTATCCGTAACAATGCAAATAATCATATAACTAATATGTAAACTTTTATTGAAAATATAGATAAATGTGTAAAATATTTGTACACATTTTATTTACACACTCTACTAGTTAAGTTGCAAAATCGAAATTGAAATCAATGTTTTCGGCGAGAGCCCAAAACTCCCTTTAAAATAACGCTACTGCAATTTTGCAACGAAAGCCATTTATATGTAGTCAATCATTCCATAGGAAAGCAATTCCAGTTCATTCTCTTGTTTAATTACCTGCCTCAGTTCAACATCTGCGTTTTACGAATTATTTATTAAGACAAGATTAATATAAGATTTATTTATTGAGAGCTCACAGCTGAATTTCTTAAAGTTAAAGACTTTTGACTAAATTAGTTAAGTGACTTTTGTGCCAGTCAGGGATGCCAAAGCCCATTTCCATATCCCTACCTTATCCTTTATCCTTAATCTAACTATGGTTGGCAGCGCAATTGCAGCACCTATAACATTGCTTGTATTATAATAGGCGACGGAAGCCACCTACCCTCAAGTGGACCGTCAGCCTGTCTGACGACCTTAACATAAAATAACACTTATTGAAACACCATTTATCGTCTATGGGTCCTTCAATGTATTTGAACGCACGGAAAGGTTCCTGAAAAAAAAACCTTTCTTTTTTAACATGTCATTTTTTTTTCTTGAAATTTCTCCATTTTTTGTCCTAAATATGCCAAGCAAAAATATAACTACTTAACTGTCGCTTCAACACTGAAAAGAAATTCTTCTTTGTATCACAACTATTTATGGTTATCTACCCACTTTCATTGACATAAAATGAAAAATGACATAAATATCTTATGTATTGACAGAAATAATCAATGCAATTTATAAATTGAAATCAAATTGAAATCAATTTCTAATAATAGAGCTTAAAAAAAGCAAAGTGAAGTATACTGCGTAGGTATGTTAATTCTCCACATTATTTCCTTATATCAAGTTAACTTTTTCATAGAAGTATAGCGTTCCCTCTGCGCAAATTTAATCCGACTTCGGAAAACAAAACCGGACACCCATGAAAACGTCGAAATTAAACGCACGTAACCTAACCCATTGAAATACCCTTTTGACGTCCCTATCAAATGCGTGTTGTTTCAGACAGATATAAAAACAGAACAAACGGACTGGCTCTTTGTGACCAGACCTCGCTTTAATAACGTATCTAACAGCTAACATTCTTCACATCTTCGACTTAAACGCCTTTCAAATAGAGTCTAAATAAGCTTTTCAAAAATGGAACTGTAATTTTGTAATGCAAATGTCCAATTTTACTAGACCATCGTGTGTTACCTTTTTGTGTTTAATATTGAGGTACGAGTAAGTAACAGATCAGAAAAGTCTGGTACGTTTTAATTTTGAAGTATCCGTAGTTTAATGAAGAGTGCCATTGGGACATTCTTTTTTAGATTTTTATTTATAGGCTTTTTAAGCTTCATATAGGTATTGTATTATTAATTATTCATCATCGTTATTCATAATATTTAAGATGTTTTATAATATGTCTATACATATTATTGTAGACTATAGTCTAGTCCGCTTTGGCTTAACTGAACTAAGTACATAATGTTCTTGAAGATTGTAATGTCTTGTAATGCGCGGTTATCGCGGTCTCCCCACATATTTATTATGCTATGCTAATTTTGCTGTTTATGCTGTTTGTGTGTTACAAAACTGTTAGTTTTCTTTTCAGACGTCAGCAGCTCATTATCAGAATCAGCTGTCAGCGCTGACCGTGGAGAACGAGCGGCTTCGGGGCGAGTTATCATCGCTGTCAACAGGGTTGGGAGGCGGTGAACACGAACGAAGACTTGACGATGTCGCTCAGCAAGTGGTGCGAGCTTTATTGTCACAGAAGGTATACATTTATTAACGACCAGCTGACCCTACTATACTATACTATATTTCATATAAAAATACTATGGATAGTATTTCCGACCTTTCCCGTGGATGTTCCAAAAAATTTCTTTCATACAAACTTCGTCCTGAAAATTTAAAAAAAATAAACAGTAAAATCGGTCTCGCCGTTCTCAAGTGATGCTCTGTCATACGTGTGGCAATTGTTTTTTTTTTTTTTATTTAATATAGAGATTTAGCCTTAGAACCTCATAGAAATTTTATTTCTTACCTATGTTTACATAGGTGACGACACGTTTGGTCTAGTGGCTAATAACCCCAGGCTGTTAACCAAGCGGTCGCGGGTTCTAATCCCGCCAGGGGCAAATGTTTATATGTTAACATTTTACCTTTGTACCAGAGTCATGGATATTTGTATTTGTATTTATAATATGTATGACTGTATTTACAAAAAAAAAGTAATCTATGTAGTATATCAACTGTCTGGTATCCATAATACAAGCATTAGTTGCTTAGTGTGGAACTAGATGGTGCTGTGTGGAATGTTGAAGATATTTATTTATTTATTTATTTATTTATTTATAGGTAGAGATTTAAGATGAGTCTCCCTGTTACCTATCTAAAAAGACTGAAATGAACGTTCCTATTGATGGTAGATGGCAACCGTCGCCTATTAACGGCAAGCTGACAATAGAATTAAGGATAAGGGATATGGAATTGGACTCCCTTACTCATGCTGTTACTTAACAGTGGTTTGATTTTATGAAGGGCGGTGGTTACTGCTGCCAGACTTACCATCTAACCATTCTCTATAACACTGTGCCTAGATTAAATATTTAAAATGAGTTACTTTCGGTTATTTACGCCGTCATTTTAATTATAATAGCTATTGATCTTATAATTGGAGTTCAAAGTCTGTCAATATAAACGACAGAGCTTATTGTATAGAATTTTCGCACATGCATACATAAGCGGATATAAAGCAATTAACGTCAACTCCCGAAACGCATAATGATAGATGATCATCTCTATAAGTCGGTTCATATAAATTTCCTGGCTTATATATACATATACTACAGTATGACGTCACGTGTGTCTGTCATCACACGCGATTATCTTATAAGAGTAATTAGAGATGACAGGAAGCACTCTGTACGATGAAAGATCACCCTATCCGATATTATTAAGTTACGCATGGTAATTATGTTGGCTGAAACGTTAGTTGCCTTTATTGCATGTAGTATTGTAATTAAATTTATTGTATTATTAGTTTTGTTTAGGTAATTTATATAATTTAAATAAATATAAGCTATAAACAAGGATAATCAATTTCGAAAGAACTAGGTATTATTACTGTGTTAGTAACATATCACAGAAAAAGTAAGAACTGTTTCTGAGGGATCATCTTATAATAAAAAAATTAACGCCTTACAAAAATATATTAACAATAAATATTGAAATGTTAGAACACCTGAGAAAAGGGGCCATGGACTAAGTCGCAAGCAAAAGCTAGCTAAATATATATAACATCAGCTATGAGATTTAAATTTGGATAATTTCAAATTTTTACATGTATACAATGTTATTTATTGCAATCGAGGTTGTAAAACTTTTAACAACAATTGAACGCAGCCATTGCGAGCACACGGCGCCATCTTTATTCGGAAAGTTGGCGGGAATCTAAAAGTGTCATGGCGACGTTCACAAACTGGATTTAAACGCAAACGTTCGCGTTATCGGTCAGATTATGCCGAGATTATAGTGGGTCAGGCTTTGGTGAAATTATTACGGTGCTCGCTAAGGCCCGTGTGTCCCATTGTATAGGATTTATGTGCGAACGTAGCGCCGGCTAATCCTCCTGCGGGACACTGTGCCATGATAATTATGAGAAAACAATTTCCGGGATGCATCTTAATGTTGCCGCCGGATTAAGAGATTCACAAACGCGGGGCGCTTTAGTAATTTTAAAGATTTATTTTAAACCATACCATGTGTAGGTAAAACTCCTAAGACAAAACAAGAACACTCAGATTAAGTGTTTTGTATTGGATCGAAGACAAATAGCGAATGTGGTCAAGACGGTTTTGTATATTGCATCACCGCATTGATACTGATGTTTATTTTTTATGTATAAGCTTATTTTACACAGCTAGAAGACGTTGAACAGACTCAATAAACTAATATACTAATTAATTACAACTAAAGACTTAGACTACTCCCATAGCGCTCCCCTTATTGCATTATTTATAGTAACTAATGTCAGCGCTTCTAATGTAAACTTTCTACATGCAGACGTCTTAATGGCTATTCCAGAATTCACGACTATCACATACATCCGCCATTCTTAATCCTTTTAAGACAAATATTCTTACAAACAGAGGATAATTAGGCCACAGATAATACTAAATAGCACAAACTATATCTCCATTTCACACTGAGATTTATTTTATGAGCTTAGTCCGAGGAATTTTAAAAAGTTACATTGGATATTTGAGCGAATGTAAGCGCTCAAAATAACTTAAAACAACATACATGCTAACTTAGGAGTTGCTGGGAAAAGCAATCAGAAATCATGTTGGGAAAAGGATATTAAAAACTTATGTCCAATCTAGATTATTATTGTAAATGCCTTGGTATTATTCTTTTTTATTTTATAATATCTGACGTCAAAAGAGGTATATTAGTATAGTACCTAATTATAGCCATTGCATTTTACGAGTGCGCTTAGGCTTATTAATTTTCGGACCGATCATTGGTCGGTGACGTTACACTTCTGAACAAGTATGGTCACTATGGTCAGTCTCGTGGTGAGTGGTCAGCTCAATAATTGGTCAGCATGTCAACCACACTTAATTAAGTTATACCTGATGTTCTAAAACTTGTTCGCTTTAAATTTGAATTTAGTGTATTTTTGTTACATTTTTTTTTAATTATTTAAGAAACAATGATTTTAAAAATAAACTACGAAAAGTCATTCACTTATTGCTTCATAAAAACGTAGTTAGAAAAATCAAATATAATTACCGAGTTCACCAAAATTAATTCAAACACATCTTAATAAAATTTAACTTACCAAGTTTAATTTAATTAAGGAACTCGCGGAGAATTTTAGTAAACAATTTTGTTTCCGTCGCCACCATATTTTATTTAAACATCTTAAAGTTGGCAACATTGAAAGCAATATCTTGTTGGTATCTCATCATTCCCCTTCGCAATTACCGCCCGTCAATTACCATCCTCGAATTTAATTTAACTAATGAAGTGTAATTAAAATATACGCGTTTATTTTGGAAGACTCGGTTTCGGCTCAACATCTCTCAATGCTCCCTGGTAACATCTGCTTAGATTTTATTGCTGACGTTATCATAAATAACCCCATTGTTATTTTAAATCTGCAATGCTTTTACGTTATTTGTTATTTATTTAATGTATCTTTTCATTATTTATCAACAAAAGTATTATAAAAATCTTATATTTTCTAATAACCTGAAGCATCTAGCCTGTGAGTTAACAATAAATGTCTGCATGATCCGACTCATGAGGCGTAAAATTCTACAGCTACATAGAGGGACTGTAGTAGGCATCCTGTTTGTTATATGATGTGGTGTACCAGATAGGACTCATCTTTATCTAATATAAAACCATTCAATAAATTTGCTCATCATTTACTCAACCGAACATTACGAAATTTTGAATACACGTTGTCAGGGATACAGAAAAGGATATAGGGTACCTAGCATCCAGAAAAAAAAAAATTACCCAGGGATCATCTAAAAATAAAAATAATAAATTTGATCCGTGACAAAAATATATGATCAATAAACATAAATGTTTAAACACATAAGAAAAAGGGGTGCGGACGAAATCGCAGGCAAGAGCTCTAGCAATTAATAAATTCGTATAAAAGTAATCATCTGACCACCACATTAAAAGTGTCCGACTCAATACTGAGTACAAAAGTAGTGAATGATAAAAATCATGTGTTTTTCAGAGTGCCCGCGAAGAGTTGGGATGCGCTCGCGCAAGAGTCCGCGAGCTCGAAGCACAGAATCGGGCGCTGAGTGCTTTACTGGTGCGACAACTGAGGCCGCAGCCGCGACCTTCGCCGGCTACGCCTCATACCCCGATCACGCCACACACCCCCAGGGACTTACAGGGTAAGTTTTGTATAGAACGTGATATCGATACAAAAGGGTAAAGATCATAAAATTTGTTAGTTCATTTATAATTTAATTAATCAAAATTAATGTTGTGCTTTCCAATAATTTAAATGCATACTTGTGATGTTCCTCTCTGTGAGTGTTGTATACTGTGATTAAGTGTGTCTTTAGTTGGTAAGCCTTTTTAAATAAATAAATAAATAACGTGATATATATCCAAATATACGTCGATCTATATGAGTAAAGAAATATCACACAAATTGTTTTGGTTACAGAAAACCGATTTTTGCTTATTTTTTTCTGCAACCAAACCAAAAAAAAAATAACATTATTGACTGATTTGCAAATAAACGGTTGCATAAAAATTTATCCATTTTGGATTAGTGCATACAGTTTCATTAAGAAAAATTATTGCAATATTTCAGTACATCTTGTTGACGTTGGTTCCTGTGGCTCCCTGGTCTCGTTCCGTGACTCTCCGCCACCTGCTCCGCCTTCATCACATCCTCACCCTCTGAGCCAAGACGACAAGCGCCGACATCAAATACTTGCCGAGATCTGGTCTGAACTTAAGGTAAAAAGATAGAAAAAAGGAAATATAGAGATAGTTCAGTTTGAAAGTAGTTAAGTTTAATTTTGACACTTTATTCTAGGGTTTGGAAGTAACACCTGCTAATCTGGCAAGAGCCTTGTCAGCCGTAGACCCGACGCTCTGGGCGCCACCGACGCGTCCTGCGACGCTCAGCCTCAACATGCCGCAGCCTGGCGCAGATTCCGTTCGAGGTATTATTGTTATTAAAAAAAAATCAGAACGATGATCCCCGCCTGGCTGTAATTGGGAAAATAAGTATGTATAATAAATAGTCTATGTCCGTCTGGATTCCTGAAGATACAATAATTCAGATTCTGATACTTATATCAAATTCTGAATATTGTAGCTTTCAAATAGTGAAAAAAATTTCAAATAACTCTGGTTATGAATTTTCTCTCTCTCTCTCTCTCTCTCTCGTATCAAAATATTTGTATAGATAAAAACATTATCATTTATCAATATATTCATCATGTTTCAGATATGAGCGTAGAAAAGGCGACGGAAGAAGAAAGTGGGGAAGCTGGTGAAGCTGGCGCAGAATCACCAGAGAGTGGTGCTAAGGACGAAGGGTATTCAACTATGTCCAGTGATGTCCAAGCGGATGCCTCTAGACAGAGCGATCACGCAGCTGACAGGGCACTACCTGATTTAAACGAGGCATCAGATGAAACTGACAACCAAACTATAGTTTCAATAAACCCAAGGGAATCTCGACGACACGCAAGACTCTTGGCGACCGATCAAGACTATATTTATTTTCCTATTGGTGTAGCCTTTGCCGGCGTAAGAGGCAGCTATCCTCCATCTCGACCCGTGCTACCTTTTCAACATGTCGTAAGAAGTTTCTCCGATTCACATCTTTGTCTCAAATTACTGACAGGTGCCACGTGCTCAAATAGTTGTCTAGACTCTCCAACCCCAAGTTCAGGTTTGTTAGTGTTGGATATAAAACCAGCGCCAGAAAGACCGTTAAGAAGACCAGCAATTCCATCGACCACTAGTTCCGAAAGGGTTTCTTGGGGAAGTACCGTTGACGAACGTGCCGATGGATCTCAATACGACGCTGACTACATTCAGCATTGGCTCGAATTAGATGATGCCAGATCAACTTTGCAACAGCGACACCGCGACATAGCTGATCTGGAATATGACAGAGCCGAGTTGGAGGATTGGAGTCTGTCTCTTTCTTGCGAGGATATTCCAGACAGGCAGTCGCCTTTCGCTGAAATAACTACGCCTGGGCAGATATCATTATCAACCTTACCGAGTATCAGGGAAGACGATGCATTAGAATTAGAAGAAGATGTTGGCGATTGTTTATGGAATGATTGTGGTTTTGCAAATGTAGAAATAGATGAATGCAGAATAGGTGACGAACTAGACACTTCTGATAAAAGATGGGAATGTTCTAGAACGCATTCCCCTGGTGGTTCATGGTCCAGCACATCGGACGCACCCGATAAAAGATCGAGTACAGCATTGAGTGAAGACGGCGATTGTGCAAACGTTGGTTTAGATTTTACTAGAGATTTTTATCGTCTCGTTAAATACGAAAGCACAAAGAGTTTAGCATCAAACTCTTCTAGAGGTATTCCTGTCCAAGACGCAAACAACCATTTGAGAATTCACGACGTTCAAGCAGTAGCATTACAAGATCGTGAACAAGCGCTGCAAAATGTTCTCAATTTTATCGCTGAACAACAGAAATATTGTCGCGATAGAGAAGAATCAGATTCTGTGTCTTCTCGTCCTGTGTCCGAGATTAGAGAATTGCCGCCTCCTTATGCTGCAGCTGATTTCGACGACGACTCCGTTGGGCCACGCAGTGAAGCTTCAGAGGAGAGACAGAGACCAGATTCATTCGGCAGTTTCTCTGAGAACGATTCGTGTGATGTCATCATTGCCGATCGATTGCGAATACCCTTTTGTGATACCGTATCCGAGCCAAAATCAACGCCGAGATTTATAGAAAGGGAAGGGCCCTATGCAGACTCTGAAGATTATTATGATGAATTTTCACAAATAGAAAACACAGAAAATGAACTAGACGAACATCATCATATAAAAGTGCAAAGAAAAAATGAAATAAATAGATCAATAGATATAAACAACGTTACAGATCTAAACCAACCTGCATTGATTCCGTTAAAAGCAGATGATAAAAAGTCTGATGTGAAATCTGATATCGAGAGTCGAAGTTTGGAGTTAAATTCGGCATTGAAAGAGAACACAGTAAACATAAAGTTGAATAAACATGGTTTAAGCGACAAAGTAGAAACGGAAACTAGTCTGCCAAAATCGTCGAGCTTTCCGCACATGGGCGGTGAAACCGAAATATCTTTTGTTGAAGAGGTGTTAAATGCGTGTAGAAGAAGCACTGGAGCTTTAGTTACCGTCCCTGAAGAAGAGGAGGGCTCATCGCCTGAAACGAGTTCCCCTCAAATGACTGAATCGAATACAACAAGCACTTCCACTGCTGAAACTGTGATAATAAGTAATAAGAATGACCCTACTAAGAGAGATGTTAAAATTAGAAGAGAAAAGAGTCGTATACCGACTCTGATGGGGGGCAAAAGGCCTCCCTCCTCGCCAAATAAGAAGTCAAAAATTCCCGTGTCAGATAAAAATCAAACTTCATTAAGTCATACACCACCACCGGAACCTATTATCGTGAAGCAGGAACATACTTTAAGCTTCCATGAAGCTGCTACGTCTAAAGATGTTATCGAAGAACTGAACAGGTAAGATAATAATTTACATCATGCATTCGTAACATAACGAAACATTATTTAAGATCATAGATTAAAAGGTGTTTCGCATAGATCATTTCATCATTCACAAAATTCATACTTACAAGATTTTTTTCCTTCATATGCTTTATTATATTTGTAAATATGTAGGTTGAAAAAAATATGTCCACGGCTTTTGATCATACGTGTTAAAAATTACCAAAGGGGTTGACAGTATATAAGTTTATATGGCCAGTTGAAGCTTGTAAAGACACAGAGGCAACACCAATGTTGCCATTTCGGGGGCCAACATTGGCTGCACTAGTTGTCCATCGCCATTCGAAATGCTTGATGCAGCCCTTGCTCAAAGACGTAATCACGGCAATCCATTAGAAACCTTGGAGTTGTTTGAATAATAATAAGAATATCTCTAAACATTGTCTCCAAACATTGCCAAACAATTCAGTAAACAATCGCTCAACAGTGTTTACGCCCAGTATCCTCGATCAACTTAGATTACGAACTGAGTCGTCAAATAACAAAGCAAATAACTTGCAAAGCAAACGCCAGCAGCCGATCTAATGTAAATGAGCCTTTAAATTCTGTGAACATGTAAAATTTATTTTGCCATGTGGTTCCCAAAACGTTTCAAAAAGACTTTTTTCGTCGATTCTTTGTGGTTTATGCATTGAAAGTAACGTTTCAAAGAACAATGTAATATTATGTATATTTTTGATTATAGAATGATCCGCCAAAGCGAAAGCGCGAACGGCACTGAATCGAAAGGTGATGAGAGAAGTGAAAAGGGTCCACTGCACAAAGACGGAGCTCTGTGGGCGCCCACTGGATGGGTTCATGTTGAAAAAGATATCGACTTTAGTGATCCCAAGGTAAACAAGGTTTTATTAAAATTAAATTATTCAATTTGAACCCACGATTTGAATCCCTTGGCTTCTGCAACCACATCGCGATTTTAATACCTATTTTTATGTAAAGGTCGTCAGACAGGTTGACGGTCCAATTGATGCTAAGTGGCTATCGTCGCCTATAACACAAGCAACGTCATAGATGTGGGATTAGAAAGGGATAGGGAAATGGACTCTGAATTATGTTTTTATTTTTTTTTTATTGTATTTTTAAATTCTATTTCAGTTTAAAGTTTCATAACAAAAAATAAAGGTATTGATTAATGATGAAAGAACAAATAATTAGGACATCTGTCACAAATTAGAAAAGTAAGGGCCTCTTTCACCATGAGTCAAGTAGGCTAACCGCCATTTAAAGTCACCGGTAACCGGTATACCTTTGCTTGTATGGTAAATGTCCCAAACATTAAAAATAAAATAATAAAAAAAAATTCGCCTATCGAAGGATGCAGTAAACCGAGTGCATAATTTAATAAAACATAAAATTATTTCTAAAAGTAACTAATCAACACTTTACTTGTAGTTGGTGAAAGAAGTCCTACCTAATTAATTGAATTAATTAATAAGTAACAAATTGAAATTTCAGGCTCGTGCGAACCTTCTAGATGTGATGTTGGCGTCGAGCGACTCATCGCCATCTTCGTGCGGGTCTTCGCCCGCAGAACCTCCGCCGCCTTATTCTAGACTTCACAGACTACATAGATCTAGGAGACAGAAGACAGGTAAAACTATAACTTCACACATCACGATACATCTTGGGAAAATTAACTCTATGTAAATTCTTTGATCAGTCCATGAAGGGTAGAGGTAAGGAGGACCAACTTATATGGGTGTTAAACTGAAACACTGTCGAGCTACAACCATTAAATAGTGGTTCACGAATTGGCCAAAATGGCGCTTGTGTAGCATTGCTGTTTAATATGATTGGTTAGTTGCGCCTCCTATTTTATGGTAGCCGACCGACACTTTCTCATGTATTCTATTCTCCATGGATCAGTAGAAAGAACATTTTTTGACAGTGACAATTAATTGTCAAGTGCCAGCTCTCTTTTATAATTATTAATTACAATTGTCTAATACAGCCTCTGTAACTACTTGTATAATAAGTATATAATAAAGTGGCAATATTTACACCTGTTTGTATTCCTGTTTAATCAAGATTGTCTTACTGGACAACCAGTAAGTGACAATCTGAAACTGCTCTATAGTAACACAGTATTGGATTCGATAATTTCATATTAAGACATTCGATCCATTTTCTATTAAAATTTATTCTGTTTTCTGAAACTTTTACAAGAACTTGGTAGAAAAAAAATGTAGTCATCAAAAAATTATTTATTTAAATTATATCTTTTTTAATTGCTCTATATACGACTTTAATGAAAATTAACATATGTGAGGCGATAGATAGGAGACATTGATAAATTGAACTACTCTAATACAATTCACGTCAAACTCTAATACAATTAACCGTCACTGTCAATAAAATTCTCAATTCAGTGCATTCGACGAGTCATTAATGAACCCAATGACAACGTTGTGAATGTATCTATCAAAATAAGTGTTTACAAAGTGTGCTAATGTTCGTAACTACCCACATTACAACTAAATATAGATATTAATATTTCATTGCACTTATGCTATTATGTTTCTGTTAGAGATGCACCACTAGTGCTGTACTTAATTTTAATTTTAGTGTTTCTGTATCAAAAATCTTGTCATTTTCAGTTCATGGCTAATATAGGTAAATGTTAACATATAAATGTCGCTGATAAGCTATAACAGATAGCGCTGTTATTTTAAGTAGACTTATTTATAAATTCGTGACAATTTTTTTTACTAATTAAGAAATTTGCATTAAAATTTCTGGATACTAGCATTATTTTGATTTAAAAATAACTGCAATATAAAAAATATGTTTACCTCAGCGCTATTTGTTGTCCTGTGTATTTAATACAAGTATTAACGTAGCACATAAGTGAACGGTAACTGTACTGAAAAGTGAGAAACTTTAAAAAAAAATTAAAATTAAAATTAATCTGATTTCTTTCCTCTGCATAATTGTATAGAAATACTTATCGTGCTCTTGTTAATGTAAGTAAACTATGGTGTTTCGGTATTAATTTGCCTAAAATCGGTATGCATTTTACCATCGTTAAATCGTCAAAATTATCATTGGCAACATTCGATTAAATCACCATAGAGCCATAGAGGGTCATCTGTATATATCATAGAATCATACTTAAGAGTGAAAGATGCAATATTAATATGGCCGCGTTGGGTCCTCTGGCAACACTTGTCCACAAACGTCATTTATTACCAATAGACAACACATTTCAATTTGCACAAGACTTTGGTGGGGCCTAGTATACTCTAGTCCTTTTATACCTTTATGATGCATATTGACAAACTAATTTTATTTTTGAACGGTTGGAAATTTTTAAAATTTTAGACTTTTAACGATGGTATATCTTTATACGTGTATGTAACTTTATTTTGCTTATTTTCGTGTAATTTTTGGTTTAATGTTGGTATAAGTTTGATGTTGACCTTGTGTAGCAGTAATGGATTTGTATTTTATTTTTTCAAATATCTTTGGAGTTATAAAAAGAAATTTAATTAGATGAAATTATGATTTAATAATGTGATGTCTGAAAACTGCGATCAACAATTCAACATTGAACTTCTTGTATGATGTTTTATGTCATGTGACGCCATGTCATGTCATGTCATGTTCTATCACCCGTACGGCCGCGTCACTCGTTTCCGCTGTCACTCACACGCACCAATCACTGTCGCCTCATTTCGCTCGTTTAGGAAAACCCTTCTGTGGCATCGCTCCAATCTGTGATTCAACTGAACTTTTTAGAGTCAAGATTGTGTTTTTACAATTAATTCCGATTCATTTTGGTATAAAAAAAAAATATTACATGAATAATTTGATTAGACTACCTGCTAGTACTGGCTTAGCAGCACAAAAGAAATTAAATGTGACAATCAATTAATGTGTCGTCTAAACTTTATGTTAACTATAAATGTAATGGCTTCGCTATTTATCGTGGTAGTCTAATCAAGTTCGTATATTGTGTATATAGGGGAGCGGTGTGTGGGTCTGTTAAGGGTTGCCACTTTTTGTTTAGAGAAATGTTATGCGCAATTTAGATCAACTATTTTTGTGGTCTATTGGTGTATTGCATTAAGAGAGAGACACATTCATCAATTGACTCTATTTTTGAAAAGGTAAATCTGTTTAAATCAAAAATCTGTTTAACATCGCATATGATGAGTATGTCTTGAATTAGTGTTAACCTCAGAGTATTCATAAGCAAAGTTATTTCCAAAATTATTTACAATTATATGCACTGACTGTATTTTTTGTATCGATACGTTAGTAAGTGAATGAATATGAGTACTCTGAGATGGGTCTGTGTGGCAATGGCAACATTGGTGCGTGGCGGTGCGAGCGAAGCGGCGCATGGTCACGCGTGTTGTCTCGTCCAGAGGGCGCTCGCTTGTAGAGTGCTAACGTGGCCTGTTGGTGCAGCGGCCGCGCTGCGCAACCGCGGACTGGCCGTGCTGCGGTTTCCGCGGGCGAGACGCCCCTCCATCCTCGGCCGAGACGGTTTCTTCGTGCGATTCGGCGAACGCGAGCGCGCCGCCGTCGCCACCTTCGACTTCCTCGACGACTTCTCTGGCGGCTCGGAGCCGGACCTCACCAAAGACTACATACATTAGCAATAAACGCGTCCCAAATTATTCTATTTTTCTATGGAGCAGACTGAAACTTTAGTGTTGTCGCTTCGCGTAGCCTGTACAATTGTCTGTAAGCCAAATAGTTTTTTTTTTTAATTAATTTAGTGTAGCGTTGTGTCGACGACTGCAGCTTGTTTTCAGCTTCGAACGGTCTTCTCTATGACCGTTAGTTAGGTGTAGTCACACATTTGTCAAAGCATCTAGTCTTTAAAATTCTCCCTAGATTATTGGGTATAGTAGTTGAGGGACGATTCGCAAAGACATGTCAATAAAAAGGCACCGATTCGCTATTTTGTGTACGTAAAATTGTATGAAGATTATGTTTTTTGTTAAAATGCAAACGAAATGAGCAGTACTGTCTTGCACGTAAACGATCGACGACGATTTAAAAGCTTGAATCCGATGCGCTTAAGGGCGCGCTGACAAGCCGCAATTGACACTGTGTGTGGTACCACAGACTAAACAATAGCAGACGTAGAATAAAGTACTCGTCACTCAAACGTCTTTATCGTTGCTGTCTCACTCTTGCTTGTTTATGTACTATGTACACGATGGCCCACTGAAAGCGTGGCTCATCATTAAATTGTGACCAATATAATAAAAGATCTAAGCGACATTAATGCTTTTATTTGTTTTATTAACTACTTTCCTTTATATTTTCACAAAATGTCTTAATTATGGAACACAATAAGATTAAGTTCTATAATTATGATATTAATATTTTTGCCACTTGATATTTATTTTCTCACTAGTGGCGTTATTTTATGTCTCGTCTGCCATTTTGTTGAAGTCTGTGTGTGGTACGAAATACTGCAATGTCAAGCTTACGCTTCAAAGAAACTGAACTTAGATAAGATGACGAACTAATGACTAAGTAAATGAAAGCTGCGGCCTCGAAGTAATGTGATATTTTTGTACATACTGTAAGTCCCACTTATTTTCATATACATTTAAATGGATTACTTTCTAACAGAATGAAGTGTTACTGTTTGATATAGGCTGTAAAAGTTTATGATTTTTCACTATAGAGTAGCACTAGCAATGTTGCGAAGGAATTCTTTTTTTTTTTCTCAAGTTAAAAATTCATCATTTATTATGTCTATACTAATAGACTTAGACGAAAACATTGCTAGATTTACTGATGTTAATTACTAAAGATACATAATTATGTAAATATTATAACGAATTAGTAATATCACGTAATGAAATATTAAAGAATAGTCAACTATAACGATCGATTAACCTTGAAAATCCATTAAATTGAAGGGTACTAAATAATGTTAAGTGTATATAACTAAATACTGTAATGTAATTGATGCTATTTATTGTTTTGTATCATTTGCGCATTGTGAATCATTTGTGTATACTTAGGTACATATCATGAATTTTGATAATTTTTATAATGTAGCAATTATTGTATTTGATGTGTATATAAGTTGTAAGTGACAAGCGATTTGAAGCTTTTAACTGGACAAAAAAAAACTGAAAAATCAACTGGGAAAAAAACCTTAAGGGATGAATGAGACCTCAAAACACAGATGTCAATTTTATCTTTAACAGACTTTTCTAGTAAATTAAGCCAAATATATATAAAAGGCAATGTGTGTATGTATGTTCCCTATGGACTCCAAAACCGCTGAACCGATTTTGATGAAATTTTCAGACAATCTTCAGATTAGTCCAGCGGGTGATCCTGTGAAGTTTGGTAGCGATCGGATAAGAAAAATGGACGCGGACGAAGTCGCGGGCAAAACCTAGTAAAACATATTTGTGTAATATAAAATAAAAAAGTTTTTTGTAGTCGAGTTTTCGTCGCAATAAAAAAAATCGGATCATATCTTAAATTTAACATAAGCCAATTGTTAGTCAGAGAATAACTATAATACAAATTAAAAATTATAAACATAACAAGTTCACGTAAATGACTTTGGTACAAACTGATTAAAAAAAAAAAAATTTTTTTTTTTTCAAGCTTTTATTAAAAGCATTAAAAAAAATTATACCTTTATTACAATTTCATTTTTCGGTTATATGAATATCGTCGTTAGAATAAAATAATTATTAACACAGTTTACTTACTAATAGAATATACTTATGACACACGCGTACTCAGATTGAGGTCCTTACACATTAAAGGTACCAACGCGCAAAGCAGAGCAAAATTTAATGGAATTTGAATACAAGTTTTAGTACATTCAAATAAGATTTATTTTTCCAAAAACAAAACGCTCTAGCGCAGTTCCAATGCTCTCAGCGTGATTGGGTATCATCAGCGCCTAGAGAGTAGGTATACCTAACTCCGACTGAGACAGTTTAATGCTCTGCTTCAAACAGATCCGCTTTGCCTATTTGTTGGCTCCGAGCTTTTATGCGCTCAGACCCGGTCTATGTGAAAGGACCCTTAAACCAAATCGTTTGTCACTTAATTACAATATGAATGGCGCATTACTTTGTACTGCTGTTACTTTTCCATAAGATGCGGTTATGAACCTTAACAAACACAAATTTCGTGAACATTATTTGTTTGTGTGTACAGTTATTTTAATAATTGAACCAAAGCGTTTTAAGATAATATTCCTATGGCTGGAATGGGCGAGGCGAGACGGCCTATGCTGAAAGTTACAAACATTTGCAATAATCTTTTGAAGTCACTAGGTATATTTATCAGTTCGTTAATTTGATTTAAAATTCAATCAAACCTCGTTTTTAAAGCTTAGGTGTTACTGGTTATACACGATTAAATGTTGCTGGAAATGTTTTATTATATTTTACATGTTATATTTTATAAAACTAGTGAACCCAGCAGACGCCTAAAGTCGAAAAAAAAATATGTAACCCAATTTGCAGCTTCACCTATCGGGTCCAATTGTGTGTATAAACCATCCACGCTTAAACACAAACAAAAATATATATAAAAGCGAGTAAAAGGGAGGACATTTTCACTAACGGAAGAGCTGTAGGGTGACCAAGTACTCAATTTTATAGACTGTGCGTAACATAACGTATGTTAGGTTACACAACTTACAAACATGACGTAGGTTATTGTTACAAGTCGCGTCAAATTACAAAAGGTATTGTTCGTCTAAATGGCATTCGCACTGAGAAAACATTATATATAGAACCAGCGATCTATAACGTCAATAATTAGAAGAAACAAGAGTAACTAAACAAAGTCTAAATTTCCATATTTATGACTAAATTATATATAATTTAATCTCGTCTCGCCCATCTCCGCCCATTGTAAACAATATTAAAAATAAACTTATATTGATTTTTAATAAACTTTGCCACCACTTGTTAGCTGCAACACATTTTATTATTTAACATATTTATCGAATATATTATTATATATATTAAGCCCCAGCTTTTTTGTGAGTTAAATGTTGAGGACAATAAAGGAAGATTTATACTTATTATTAATGAATATAAAAAAGCGACTCGATGGATATCTGAAATATTTAGTAAATAGGCTATCTTACTTATAGTACTTACCTCTTATATTGTATTGAATTCCTGTAATAAACGTCCCAAACCGTTCAGATCTATTGTAACAAGTAATATAATTAATTAAATTAATTGTTTATAATTAACATTTTTTAGTTCCTATTTTTGCAATCCGTATATTTACCGAAGAAAATGAAAGAATTAAATAATTTATATAATACCTAGATTGAAGGCATATATGGCATATGGCCTTTTTAAAAAGCACATCAGACTGGACTGCAGTTGATTTAAAATCTTAATTTAAATTATATTTAAAACTAATGCAGTTTTTCTTCAAACTTCATTTAATAAAGTAATCATTTAGCTATTTACTACAATCTATATTGAGGGTACTGTGATTTGTAACTACCCATTTTGGAAGGTAATTTGAAAATTGTAAAAGAAAAAGGAAACTTGATTATTCGGTGCATTTGCTAGTTACTCTAACCTAAGATATAGAAATACTTGGAGAATATAGGTAGGTACTTTGAACAGTACAAAAATGTGTAGTATAACTGTATTATTAATTTAACTACTATTACAGAGATGGGTTCAATAAACGATTCCGTTCCCAACTAAAGTTTTGTTTCATTTTTACCCAACTTTATGGTTTTACCTAACATCAATGATGTTATGAAATTCTACTTCTATATTTCCATTTTGTACTAGCTGTGCCCTGCGGTTTCACCCGCCGAGGACACGACTGTTGAGTATAAAGTTACTGTCCTACGAAACTCTTTTGCTTACTTCCAAATTTATTTGCCTTTATTCAAAACCGAAAATCTCCGAAAGTTAACGATCATTGTGACACAAAGGTTTGAAAAGAACATGGATGCTTTTCATGTCCTTTTCTGTACTTTAGACAATAACGCCTGACAAAGATATATGATATGAGCAATAGGTACGATGTCTACTTTTCTCGTTAAGTGTCCAAACTTATTAAACTTTACAATGTTATCTACTAGGTGTAATATTTGCCTACTGCTTGAGAAATTGGTTAAAATGAAATAAGTTGGTTGCAGTATAGAAATGGATTCCATGAAGTTGCTGTTCTCGACGTAGTGGCCCCAACAAAGTTGACGGTAAGTGGTGTTATTAGTGGTGATATGTGATGAGTTGAGTAATTTTCAATAGATAGGAAAAATACTTATGCACTTTTTATAAATGGACTCATTTTTCAAATTGCAGGCTTAAATGTACGGGTGGGTGACTCGTGTGTAGATAAAAACAACTATTTACCTACATAACTTTATTATTTGAAAATCAGACAGCCGACAAAACAAAACCTAAGTCTAAGTAATTATGCAAAAACAGCTAATATGGAAACGATAGAATTTTAATGTATTCACATTAAACTAAACTAATGACAGTAGAAATGAAATGCTTCTTCCTAAATTAATTTCATTTAAATAGCCACTGTGTTTTAAAACTACATAATAAACTCGTATCTGTATACAGGTAAATTTATAAATTCTATTAAATTTTTATGGAGTTCTATTCTTTAAAAGTCGTTGTCCGCCTCTGTCTGTTTCTCCGCTAATTTCTTCTAAGTCACCTAAGTTATTGATGTGTTTTTCACTGGTGGAAAGAGCAACAAACGAGGAAAATTCTTATGTATATGTAATTAATTTGCAGAAAAAATGAAACATCAATTGCAAAAAATTACACATTTTTCTTATTAATAAAACCGATTTGATTACCATTGAAATTCATCTCGTTATCCAAAACCTATTTAAATAATGTCACAACGATAAGAACATATTTTGAATTCGTCACACTTGTCATACCGTGATATAGATTGTGTACGTGCAGCAATACACGTGAAAAATCGGTCGCTTTATTTAATCACATGTAAATTCGACTAATTGCTTAAGACTAATTTTAAAAATAATAAGTCATATATCTATTTTAATAGGTGGCAAGCAGAATGACTCTCCTATTGCCGGTACGTGGTTTTTGTCACCAGGATCTTAGGGTTGTATTGCCTGAGCAATAAAAGCCTAAGATTTTGTAATAAAGTGTTTGCAGCACTCTTTAAGAAGCCAGTCCACGATCAGGAAATCGGATAGGATAGGTACAATTTGTACCTGTTGAGCGATTCCTGAGGAATCTTAATGAGCTTAAGAATCTGAATCGGTGACATACAGTGCGGTGGTAAAACTTATTAAGCATTAAGTAATTGGAACTACTTACAGACAACATAATTGTTCTAAAATTAAAATATAGTTGAGTTGTTTGGAGAGTTTAATAAGTAAAATACAGTAGATATTATTTACACCATTAATAATATAATTAATTAATGTATTTTATTTAGATAAAATTTAACAAGTAAGTTTATATACAGTATTAATAATGAGATAAAGTTTAGTTTGCAATTTCCTACTCTACATATAATTGTTTTATTAGTACCCGACATTCCGAACAAATAGTACGAGTATTTATAAATGGAATTTAGACGAAAAATACTATTTTTTTAAATTATTTATATAATTAATCCTTCATCAGGAATTACAACTGGAACGATACAAAAGCTTTTAAATTAATAATAGCTTTTTTTAATTAAATACTCTTTTAAAGTAAATACCTACACTAAAATAATAGTAATTTAAATAACATAACAATATTAAAAAAAAAACAGAATTAAAAAATTCTTGACGGTCTAATTCATAAGATATTCTTGAGGCAGGTTAGGTACTTGATTTTTTCTTCTACAAATCTGAAAATTAATTTAAACATGAATTATAATACTTACTATATGACTACATATCAACCTTGTGAAATAGGCAAAACCGTGTGCTTCAAGATCAAATGAAGTTGCATATTCAAAGGTCATGAAAAAGTTACTTAGAAGCGTTTCTTGCAAATATCTTGAAAGTAGATAAGTATACTCTATTTATGCAGAATTCGAATATAGTTTCTACCTAAAGGAAGTAATGAGTTACCTAATGATGAAGTCCGTAAATCATACTAGGGTAGCACCGTAAAAAGCAGTTAAACATGTAAAATAACGTAACAAGATCTGAGAGTTCCCGACAGATATGTAGAAAACGGAAGCCTCAGCTGTTGGCCACACGGAAATCCACACAGAACTTCGGTTCTACTTCGGTTCAACGCACAAGGACTGGGGGTGTCGTTTCTCACTGGCCAACGCCCGCGTGGGCTGAGTATGGTGACCGGTGAATCTCCAACGGACCGTTGGAGCCTCCAAACTGATGCTCCGCCACGAGCTCCGATGATCGGATCCCGCTCGGAGCACACCGACGTGGGTCTTCTTAGTTCCCCAGCGACAATCCGATCAGTCATGCAAAGGCCAGTGACCCCACCGGCCCCTGCAACCGCCCGAATTTCCGAGGGTTAAACCCCCCCAATAATATCTATGCAAGGTAAATAAGGTGAATGAACTTTTATGCACATATATTTAATTTGGGCTTTAATATTAATTATGTAACCCTTATGTTTAGTAATATTTATAATATAATAATAAAATATCATAAATTATGGACACGAAGAAAAACAAAAATAAAAAATACTTCTGCGGGCTATGTCTAATGCCAGATTCCTAAACCTCACATGGGATACAACATACTATTCAGTAACGGTTTAATTTCTATAAAATTACTCAGGCATTTTTAAAAATATATTTTATATATTGATAAAATTCAACAAAACTTTGCTGTGATTCAACTAATTTTGTTCCAATATCAGGCATTAGATATATTCACCGCACTCATTTTTTAATATTAATTAAGCATTATTTGTGAGTTGGCGATAACACAAAAAAACACACAAGCGTCAGTTAAAAAACATTTATTCAAAACTATGAAATAAATATAATAATTTTGTCATGTTACTATTACGACTCCACAAAATCACAGACAACATATTATTAGGTACTTACTAAAACAATCTTTCTACTAAGTAGCTCTTCAAAAAAAAATACAAAGGGCCCGGTAACATTTTTAAAAACTTGTTGTCGACACATTTTCTCTATGAACAATCAATACACAATATATGATAATTTTTAAGGTCATTTTAAAGTTTGATCGAAAATAAAAAAATATATGTAAATTAATAATTATAATTAATTCTGAAATCCATTATTATGACGCGAATGTTTGTACTGTACTAATCAAAAAATAAAACAAAAAGTACCTATAATTATAACCTATTAATACAATAGTAAATAATTATATCAATGAAACAATATAATAATGCAGGATTGCGTAATATTAGTGATTTAACGATGTAAAAAGTCATTTTGTAAAAGTAAAAGAATTGTGTCAATAACCAAGTAATAAAAAAACAATCTTACTGGTAATTCTATTGATAAGAAACTTTCAAATTGGAATGCGTCGTTTTATTTTTATGCCCAATTATTTTCATGGTTTCAATATTTAAACTCTATCGATATTTATATTCTATAAATAAAAAAATAGCATTACATTTTTTTCTTAAACAATAAAAATAAATACTTACTATTATTTATTAACAAAAACAATGTGTATATGTATGCATTGATTTCTTTATTACAATTTCGATTCAATTTATTCCAAAATGAAATAATAATAAAAAATGTGTATAAATTGAAAACAAATACCTAAGTAAAGAAGGAACTGGAAGCGAAAAAAAAATATTTTGTGACATCATCTATTAAAACAATCGAATTTAATAGCAAAAAAATTATCAAAAAATAAATTTGTTACGATTTAAAAAAAAAAAACAAAAAATAATTAATATCACAATAGTTATTATTATTATTATATGAAGTACCAATTAGGTGAATTTAAAAAAACACATAAGTAGAAAAATCAAAGTCTTTTCACATGTTTTGATTAGTCAGTAAATAATACATCTATTTGAACGCGATGTGATCAATAAACAGGTATATAAAAAATTAAAAATCATGTGTCACGATGTTCAATCACGATAAACTCCGAAACCGATATCAATGAAACTTTGTCAATTTGTATGGTTGGTTCAAGCTTCAAAGACCTAATAGGAATATAATTTAGAAAGATACGCGGACGAAGTCGCGAGTAAAAGATTAAGTACATTTTTGTGATTATTATTTTTGGCAAGAAATCTATAATTATTATAAAACGCGCCTTGGTAAAAAAACCAATAAATATTACAATAATTACTTATTAATTTATTATGCATTTTCAAGTAATTCATAATAGGAGGTACAATTTTCTTACAAGTACTTACTTTGCAAAGCAAGTATCTTTATTCTTAGATCTTATTTTATCTTGTTAAGTATCTTTATCTTTATTTTTAGATAGCTGATGCCTTGTGAAATATTTAGCTTATGTACATCCCGAAATTCTATTCTATTCTATTGGTGAAAGATTTTTTTTTGTAATCGGATATGCAGTCTCGAAGATTACCTCCTACATACATACAAAATGTACCTCTACCTATAATATTTAGTATAGATTGGCTCGCATTCAAGGATGTCACGCACTTGATAAAATATTTTTAAAGACGTACAAGCGTTTCTTATATAGGCTTGGGCTGCTTCCAAATGGGCATTAGCGAACTGTTAAGAAGCTATAAATTGACAATTTTACATACAACCCGATTTGATAAACTAAACCATAGACAATCAATTTAATACAAGAATTTTATAACAATGATTTCATGTATTTCTTTTTGGCTATTACTAAAATGTTGCCAGTCGATTGACAATCAATAAAATCAGATGTGTTTAGTTTAATAGTTGAGCTTTTTTATTAGTCTGTAGACATAATAGTTAGACAAGAGTAATATCCACTTATAACAAATTAATAAATTTAAAAAAGCATTGTACTCATGTGTTATACAAATTTTTCAATATTTTGAAAATTTTGATTTTCTTATTAACAATATTCCAGATGAGACTGTACTCATATTTCAATCGAGTACTAGTTGTACGGTACATTATAGACTATCTGAAATTGTCTATTTAACAATCACTTAACAACACTTGTTAAACAAAAACTAAAATAAACACTGAAATCGGTCAAATAAATTAAATAAATAAAACATTGTCTAAACAAAGTTAGAATTAAATTAGTTTTAATAATTTCTATTGCACATAAAAAATATAATGTATAAATGTTTGTAAAAAATATTAATAAAATAATAGGTTGCCTATTTTTTCAAAAAGTGTTTAAACTTAATTATTATTTTAAGGTTCATTTTATTTTTTGTTTGGCATCAATAATACAACATAATACAACCGGATAACAATGAAAAAAAAAAAATATATACACATTCAAATGTTGCTGCCTAAACACCTATACGTCGTCACGTGATCTATATAACGTCATATTACTCAAACAAACGTCATTGCCGGTTATTATTTATGCAAAACAAAAAAAAATATAGCTTAAAATTGATCAATAATTAAGTTGAAACACTTTAACTTAATTATTAAAAAACAGGCAAATTCCTATTGTTGTTAGGTTTATGCTTTACACTTTATAATTAAGACCCGTGATTAAATTTTAAAAAGTCATTTCGTTTGAATTATCTTTAAATTTATCTTTTAAATATAAGGTTTAATTTTGATAATAAGGAAGATAAAATTAATTAATAAAGCATAAAAGGTCATCGGAATAATTATGCCTTATTAAAATCTATGCATATTGTAATTTGTGACTACATTACCCTAGATATATAATTATTTCAAAGACTTGTAGATCTAATGGAAAAATTCTATAAAGATTTATAGTTTAAAACAAATGTCCAAATACAATTTTTCTCTATCTAAATCGCAGAAAAATCTTTCATTTATAAATTGTTAAACAATTATTTATGAAATAAAATAAAAAAAATACCAAGCAAAACAGCTAACGTGGCAGTAACAATTTATGATAAAACTTTTGGTCAACTTTAACTTTAACATTTGGTCAATCATGTAAGAGGACATTATGTAACACCTGATATAGGCCGAAATTCCCTTATAATTTTCCAGCTCTACTGACGCGTTGTTTTCAGTGAATAAATAAAATTTCAAAACTTGTGGGACTGGATTTAAAAAAATGCCAAATTATTTTTGTGCGAAAACCATTTTGTGTAATAGATTTCTATATGCAAATTATGTACAGCCCAAGTAAAAAGGTGGATTTGGAGTGTCTAGCCACGTTCGCTGCATCGCCACATCTCACAATGTGCAATACAAAATTATGTACACTTAATGTACCTACACACTAGAAGAGGTCAAATTGATGATAGGAATAAATCATAAAATTACCAATTAAACCTGAACAACCTACACTACCACTGGATAAAATAATAAATAAGTCTTTTGTGATGAATCTCGATTTCTATTGGCGTAAAGAATAAACTTAATGCGTAAAAGAAAATTTATTGTTAAACGACGGTCTGCGGTCTGACTAATTAAATAGACTACTCTATGAAAGAGGGGAAACGATGAAAAAATCTACCTATTAACCTCTTGACGATGTACAAATTCAATGATATAGGAGATAGTTTATGAAGTTTGACATGTGTATAATAAAATTACAATTTATTCTTAAAAATACATTAGAAATAGTCCTCGCGTTTTTAAAGTAGCTACACTAGAAAAGAAATTGTACAATAACCATTTTTAATTGAGCGAATAATTCTCCGAAGCAATTACCGATTCGAATAAACTCTTATCAATGTATGAGTATATATTATATGTAAGCAATATATAATATGTGCAGATAATTTATTTATTAAACATAAATACAACTTCAAGTATATTAAATTACATTAGAATAGAACTGTTGTATAAAAAGAATAAATCAAGATATAACGGACCGAAATTTTAATACGAACAAAAATCTCCATCGATAAAATATATAAAGAAAATTTTCTCGCGATATAAGTAACTATTTATTTTAATACTGAGTTACTGACTAAAAAAATGGTATATTTTTTATATTTCATAAAAGACCACAATATAAAAGTTATATAATGTTTACAAATTCATATAGTGTATACGATACCACTTTACATACATGGTATACACTATATATAATACAAATTATTCAAAACAATCCCTCAAAACGTACTCTCAAAAACAATGTCAAGTACTAAGTGTAGAAACATTTTGATAAACAAACACCGCGAATTTTTCACGATGAAAGAAAAGAAGAATCTAAACCCAAGCTAAGCTTAAATTTCGAAAAAAGCTAGGATACAATTCATTTAAAGTACACAAATAGATATAGAAAGACTACTGCTTCAACGCTTTGAAAAATAGTAACGAATTTCATTTAAACAGGGATTGCATAATCACACCGTAATCTTAAAATTATTTCACTTCACTATCGTTTTATTCTTTACGCCAATAGACAATTAAATAAATTCAATATTAATTAAAGCGATAGATTTAACTCCAAATTTTGGGCTTGGCGCCACCCGACGAGCATCCTTCCTTTTTTACATTGATTTTTTCCTTTTCTTCATTGGCTTGTGCTCTCCCGAATATATGTGGCTTTTGATGGACTTCCTTATTAGCACTGTGTATCAAAATATTATCGGTTATTGTCTATACTCTATTATTAGTAACAATTTAATTTATTTTTAATTTAATTTCGGCCGTAATATCACAACACAGCTACACAAATAACTTGGTATCAAGATGTATTGATATAAAATATTTAACAAATTGGTTCTATTAAAACCAGTAAGTTGAAGTTTGGATAATTTGGAATTATTAGGGGCTTGATAGCACTTCTTTTTTTCACACACTGTCTTAATTGTGTGGCTTGCCTTATTCTTATTTGAGTGACTTGCAATGCAACATTTTATTGATTTTACATTCGTGCGACACTAGTGACATATTGCAATGTTAATGTGAATGTGCTATTATTGTGGTACTAGCCGCTATAGTGTCAAATGTGTTTGAATAATGACCCACATTTTATGTATAACTAATCGATCTTTTGGTTTAGGACATTTGAGCATTCATTATTGTGTTACATACCTAGTACTTTGCACATTTATTAACATAATAATACCAAACATTGATTTCTGAAGTGAAAATATATATTTATTCATGTGAATATATTTATAAACATTCAAATTGATCCGAAATAACTGTTTTAAATTAAGTTCAATACAAACTTTTACGATGTATTGAATTAGAAAGCTGAGTTTTGGAGTTAGTTTTCTGACGCAAGAAAGGTTCAAATTCTGGCAAGATAGACGTAATTATTATGAAACATGACTATTGTTCTGAATTATGTGTTTAGTGATATCACAGCAAAACAAAATTACTTCGAAATGTTTAGTTATTATAATATATAAAACAGATTTCATTCCCTTTATTGCGGTAGAGCTCAAACACTAGCAAACATCTCCTTCATCTTCAATGATAATATAGAATGTGTTTGAAAGGGAAATAAAATATTCATGAATCGAAGTTTTTGCTAGCGAAGAGTGTGTATAAATTTTAATGAGTTTTTCTTAAAGAAATTTCAAGTGTCTGTATAAAGATGAACCACTTTCAGCACAGGTCAGCTAATAAAATATAGGTAATAACTTTAATAATAATAAATACCTACACGAACGGTAACGAGGCGTTTCCTGATAATTTACAATAGGAGTGACCTGATCCTATACTATCGTTATCATAACATCTGGTTTTTTAACAGCTGTCGATAACATTAATTATAATACGAATAAGTTAAAATTTAGAAAAATTGTGATTATTAATAATGATTTAAAACTCTATTGATTATACATTATAATATTAATAAATTTCACAGTTTTGACTCACCCAAACAGTCATACTGCTGAAAGTAACGGCCAAAAGAGAATGGAATTTTTTGGGTCCATATTCTTTAATAGACAATTATAATAAATTAATACAGTTCTTATTTGGTCTGAGTTAGTATTAAGTATACATTTCCGCATTTGATCGTATTTTGCTATTGACAGAGAAGCAAAGATATAATTATTTCGATGCACAAAGTCATATTTCGGCTTTATTATTAACTAGCGGGTCACCCCGGGCTTCGCACGGATTTTTTTCTGCAAATTATATATAAAATCCGTTGCGTAGTTTAAAAGATCTAAGCTTATATACAGAGGAACAGATGGCGGGAAGCGACTTCGTTTTATACTAGTTATGTAAAGATTAATAATGATAATAATGAGAAGACAATGGCCTTCTCTAATGAGCAATTTATTTAACTAACTCTAAAGTGACCTTACATAAATTTCGGAAACTCCTGCTAGTTCGCGATAAGTCCAATCGGTAAATGTATTCAGCCGAAAATCACGTGGTTCATCCTTATTCACAATTATTAAGATAAGATGTTTAATAGAATTTATAAACTGTACAATACAATATGTGATTTCGTGAAAAAATGTCATATTTTAAAAGGCATGCAGTGCAAAAGCTTATTAACTATAGCAAAATTTGTACATGCAGTTCAAGAGCCAAAAATATTCAAAAATCCTTATAAATAAAATTTAAAAATTATTTATCCTTTGAAACTGTTTATGTATCCCTCAGTGAAAATTTATTATATTACATAATTAAAATAAGTAAGTGTAACAATATTTTTGGTGTTATTTCTTTTTAGTCCTATTTAAGGTGTAGGCCTCCTCTGTTGGTCACCGTGTATACATGCTACAGTCCACCACAATTGTCTATTGCAACTGCTAGTTGGCAACACTATTAAACATGTTTCTGAAGATTGTCAAGGTGGAAACAAACTATCGGACGCGGCTGACATAATAGGTATGTGCACGGTCATTCACATTCAGTGAGCCAGATTTGTATCGGACGTCGGAACGCTCAAGGACGGTCCAAAGTGAGTAAGTCACGTCCGCTACATACGTCCGATAGTTTGCACAGCTGTCAAGTATCTGGATAGTACAAATGTATTTGTACTGTCCAGATACCTGTCAGCCGCGACCGTCAGCCGCGGCTCAGACGCGTCCGATAATTTGTTTCCACCTTTAGGCTCCCAACGTCCCCCATTGACATCTACACTGGTGGGGATTTTTTTTCACAATGTCCCTACTTCTCCCTATTGTCCTCACTAGAAGGGAGACTGCGATTTTTCCCTCATCTAATAAGCGAGACTCATCGTCCCCACTTATTATTTTTATTTGCTTAACAAATTCAAGAAACAAGATTCAAATGAATCACAATTATTATTTACAAAAAATTACATTTAATTCATGCATGCATATTTTACATTTAATTCATGCAGCAGAAAATCAAAAACTAAAATTTATAAAAGCAAATAGAAAATACATAATATGTGGGGACACTGATAAAAAATATTCCCAGCCTCACCATTGTCCTCAATATTAGACGAGGTGGCGACATTGAGAAAAAAAAATCCAGTAAACCATTCATTAGCATACTTATTTAAAATCTAATGTATAAATTAGTAATGAGTATTATTAAGTGCTTACAATAATATAACTACCTGAGTAAGACACATTATTTTGTAACAGTCAGAATACCTAAATTACACGTCAGGTGAGTCTATGATAAAAAAAAAACCAAAATGAATCATAAAGCCAACCTACTCACTCAACCTACGTGACGCTAATAACGTACTTACATTAGTTTCGATAAAAATATTTTTGTAAACTTTGCATGGAAAAATTAAGTCTTGGTGTCATTATTACCAATTTATTATCAAAATTACCTAATCACATTTTAAAAAATATACCTTTTATCATCATAATATATATCTAGGTGATTTATCATACCTATCTAGGTACCTATCTAGGTGATCTGAACACATAATATTCAACATATATTGCATAGGTATTACATTTCTCCATCATAATTTAAATCATGTTTAAACAAATTTATATTCTATTGGCCCATACTATAGTTAGAATTACCCTATAATAAATATTATTTAGATACATTATAAATAAGCATTAAGCATTTGGCACATGCATTAATAACAAACTTCCTTGCCTATAGATTTTTATTCTTAAAATGTTAAGCAACTTTAATGTAAAAATCTGAGGATTTAGCACTAAATTTTGTAACGAAATAAATGGATGATGCAACATTTTATGAAAAAAAAATCTTTATTAATGGTAGGTAAGTAATACAAACAAAAATATAAGCTGTTATAAAAATTAAAAACATAAAATATCACAGAAAATAATGAAGGCAAGGCAACTCAATTGACTAATTAGATGATGTCTAATTTTAAATGAAATAAGCAACATATAATAATAATAAAATTCTCACCCGAGCATATTTCTGAAATTCTCCAAAGCTCTTATACTGTTTGATAGCCTTGCAAATGCATTAAACAATGCAACTATCTCCGTTCTCTGCAATCGCTCGTGTTTATGTCTCAACGAGAGCTTTCCTCGCTCAGGATCAGTTTCGGGACTATTCCATCTACCCGAGAACAAGATCTTTAAAGCTGTTCCAAGGCCTTGAGTCTGCAGCTTCCCCCACAACTTGCATTTATCACACCCGACGCAATCCATAATTCTTGATATGTTCCTAAAGTGTTCCCTAAATTCATGTTTCAATGTTGCCGATTGAGCACCACCATTAAACATTAATGACTCATTAAAGTGATCAGGAAATGAGTATATAACGCTAAGCATATTGCTTATAGCTTCTCTGGTTTCTTCGTCCTCTATAGGATTGCCAGTGAAGTACTCTTCACGCTCCAAATAAGGTCCAGCTTTAGCGAGAGCTCTCATTTCCAGGAGATAAAGAAAGTATAAGTTCTTAAGCCAATTGGGTCCTTCTCCTACAGTCTGCGAAGGGTCAAAACGTCGTTGAAATTCTTCCAAATTAGGACCCCATTCACCTTCGGGTGGGGCAGCAAATCCAACACTTTTCTCAGACAATAAGTACTTGTAACACAAATGAATATTTATACTAGTGTGTAAACCAGAGATAGCTCTGTAAAATACTCTCTCTTCGAGGCACATATTCCTTAAATCCGAGGTCTGAACAAATGGAAAATCTGAGTAAGGATTCACTTTAGGTCTAAAACAGTTTTCCTGATATATACTCCTCCAAATTCTCTGTGCCGATGGACCTTTGTACCCAGTATATCGTTCAGGGTTTAAAGACAAGTCCACATAGTCTGCTTCAGCATCTTTATCATCACACTCACAGAAATTCTCCAACGCATCATCGTGGGCCTTCCATTTTGCAATTTCATATTGACTAGCTGCACTTATTGTCGTGTTTAAATAGCCTAGATCATGGTCGTGATCAGGATCAGAACTACATGCACTCTGTGCTTCTTTAGAATATTTCAAAGCTGGCAATTCCTCCATTTCCTCATTTTCATAACCATTTATATATCCAGGTACACTTTCCTTTGAACATGTTTTAATGTGGCAGTATTTCATAGCACACCTGCTATCATCAGCCCAAAAGGGGCACTCTTTTTTTAAATTGACCTTATAGAATCTGAAGTAATCTTTACTGACTACACTCTGCAGACGGGGAAAGATTTTCACATTGTTAAAATAATCTATAGTGTCAACATTACATGTACAATCTCCGAGAGCTCCGTGTAGTGCATCAAAACAGGCAGTACTATCGCATGGTAGCGTTTCATACAGCTTTCTATTATCGCCAACAGCTTGAACAATTGCAAGAGCAAAAATCACAAACACTATACAGTTTTCATATGCCATTTTATAGAAGACATTTAAAAACGTACGTAAAATAAGAAATATATAAAACACATATCTTTCTCAGTGTTCATTTATATTATTTAAAAGTGAAAGTAAGGATGTATATCTTTCTTTCTATGAAAGTCCACAATACATGTCGAAGTTAATTTATTCACCACAAATAGTATTCAACTATTGTAAAAACCAGTAACGTTATACTAGTTTACTTGTAAATAAGAAAAATAGAACCGTAATATACGTGCTAACATACTATTTGCAAATTGGATTGTGAATTCTGATTGGATTGGAGTCTTTTTCTTTTCCCTTTCGATTTGTTTGTAAAAAAATAATATGAATTTGACAAACAGACTTGACAGTTCCACTCTATGAAGTGACAGTTGGCTAGTTGTCAATGTCTTATTACAACTATACGGTCAATTCAGTGTTGCCATTTGTGAGGACAGACCGACAGGTTTCTATGAAGTAAGAAATTTGAAAAAATCAAATTATATTAAAACCTTTGTTCGATGTGTACACTGAGTGAGCTTATAATGCAACATCATTCATGACCTCCGGCACTACGCGGTTACGGTTTGTTAATTTGATATCGACTTAAGTTTGAAACAATTTGTAGAACGGTTATTATAGCTAAACATGTAAATACTATTTAATGTTGTTTAAAAATCATATTTCATTATATTGACATCAAAGGTTCGCTAGATGGCGCTAGTCGTTTGTTATATCCATCTAAAGCGGAAAGTGCAACTAGATGTCGCTCTGCATAGTATGCACTCAGTAATATTATGTACATTGTATTTCACAAATAGGTCTAGGAAATAATTTAATTAACCAGTAAAGTACTATTTACCCTATTTACTAAAAGATTTCTTTTTATGTTAAGGTCGACAGACAGGTTGATGGTCCACATTGTCATGTGGACCTGTCGGGCCGCGCCGCCCCTGGGTGCGAAGTGTGCTGAGCACACAGGAGCTCCAATTATTTATTAATATAATTCTAGTGTTTCTGTGTGAGCTGACCCTTACGATCTTCAATAATTTATTTATTATTTCCCATCCTGGAGTTTTAGTGGGAGAGAGACCCATATGATTTTCTGTTATTTTAGTGTTTTGGTGTGAAAACATTTTATTCCACGATATTTAAAAAGACAAATCATTCCTCTTTTTGACTTTTTTGACCAGAGCCCATTTCCCTATCCCAATCCCACTATGGCCCTCAACCAATATGTCAATATCATTCAGAATCTTATTGTAGTGATACTTAGAACAATGGAAGATGGAATTTTTAGAATGATTACTTCTACAGTAGGGAATATGAAATGTATCATTTGATCTTTTTTATGTATTTTTCAATTCATGCTTCTCATATTGTGGGTTCCATATTATACTTCCAAATTCCAAAATACTATGTACAAATGAGAAGTATAATACTTTAAAGAAAATGTATGTTTAAAGGGTTTTCCTAGGCATAGAATTAATCCAAGTTTCTTAAATGCTTTTGCTATAATAGTGTCTATATGGATATTAAATTAAAATTTAGAATCTAAAATGATACCTAAATCACGAATTTGATTAACAACTTTAATTTTGTTACTAGAGAATGTATAGTTATAAAAAATAGGATTACGTTTTCGAGAAAATGTAATAGTATAACATTTATCATTGTTTAGAAATAGTTGATTTAAGGTACAGTATCTTACAAAGGTATCTAGATCTTTTTGCAGTTGCCTATAATCAATTTCTGATTGAATAATTGTATGTAATGATATATAGAAATAAAACAATCCAATTTTGTAGTAGAAAATTTATTAATAGCTGTGATCATACACAAAAGCAGTTTTTCGAAATGCACAAGAGAATCAAAACACAGTAAAACAGACATTTGCTCCCGACACATTTAGCTATTTACAAATTAATATGAGACACTTCCATAAATCACATTTTATAAGAAATGCATATAAATTTTAACACTTTAATTAATATATGATAAATGGACGTACAACATTGAATAGTAAGAAAATACTCCTATTGAAGGTATATTTTTAATTCCTATTTGTAATATTACAAACAATCACTTAATTAACTTATTAATATATTTTTTTATCATATATTGTGTAACAAAAATGAACATTCTTACCTAAGTTTTATGGTAAAGCGCGTTTTTTGACACAAAGAATCAACACTATTGATACTCGAGTCATAGAGTAAAAAAAAGAAAGTGCACTAGATTGTCAATCGGCGAGTAAACAGACTGTTCAGTTAAACAGAATCTTTATTCCATTTACAAATAAAGTTATTTTCACAGAGTACTTTTAATTTTAGTGCCAGTCTTTTGATGTTAAATTAAAGACATTAAATAAAATCTAGCATTTATTTTTCTATTGTAAACTTTTATTTAAGTCAATATAGTTTTAATAATTGCATGTCATGTTGCTAAAATATTTGTAATTGGAAAAAAATGTGTGTTTATTTCTCTTAAAAGGTGGGGTTTGCGCTAGACCGTAATTTTTAAATCTTATAAAAAAAAAGTTGTACATAATTAAATTACCTACACGGTAAGTCCTTGTCGTTATTAAAATTTAAATCTTATTGTTCTTTATTCGAATGTTTGTTGTCGAGATGTCATTTTTTTTAAGCGTACCTGAAACAGACATTACGATTAAGATCAAAATATTCCATATTTGATTATATTTTTTTAACTAAGAAGAAGTAAAGTTTTTGTACTGGTACCAATTGAGGAAATAATAAAATTAAATATACGTTAAACATCTAAACAAGGCTTTCAAACACCACCTTCACATATTAACGAAATTGATCAATAATTTTTATTGACATAAGTGTGTTTGTGGCTTCAATGATATTGTATGAATGTATTTTAATTCTTTCAAGGCAAATTATGACTTTCGAACACTTCATCGCCATCTTAACAAACTATTGACGAAGTTATAGCTTATTATGAACCAGGAAGTACGTACTAATTCGGGTAGATGGCGCTTTTTTCATACAATTAAACTTCACTGAGGGTGTCGGTGCGACTTTTCTCCCCATACTAGTGTTTTTTCCCCCATCCTAAAAGCTCCCTAAGTGCCTAAAGAAGTTTTCACTTCAAATATTTTTTTTTAACATTATGATGTGTTCACATTTCGACGTATTTCAACCAATGGGCGAACCCTAGTTATGATTAATCGCTAAAATATTGCCTCGCGTTTATTTATATTATACTTTTTTAAACCACAAACACATCTCAATCATATAATTTTCTTTGATCATTGATGTAATTACTTTTACTCGTACACAAAAACATGCAAAAAAAAATTAAATACACACCAACCAGAACATGCAACAACTATCTATCTCATCCCCTAAATATTTACACTAAGGTTAGAATTAAAAAACCCAAGTCATAAATAACATTTATTGTTGAGAATACAATACAATTTAATGATTATGAAAAAAAAAACAATACAAAATTTGGCACTTTTGAATTACTTTCAATCTCTACACAGTTATTATTATTAATAATTATCAATAATTTATTATTAGGCATTAATTTTCTACTTTTATCGCGATAATATTATTTTCAATTAAAGATATTAAAATGAGATTTTTACCTCGAAAATATAACGTTTTTTGAAAAATTACGTTTCACATAAACAAAAAATGCCAACTGTTACTATAATCATAAATTTTTAATATAATTCAAATTTTAATCAGTTTTATACATTAGAGAATAAAACAAAGTTGCTATAAATAAAATTAGGACCTATTGCGTACACAATAAGTAACACTTTTAATTGTGTTAAATAATTTAACCAAATGAACCAAGCATCATTACAGTAAAAGCTTTTTAAAAGTCTAATTTAAATTTTAAATTATGAAATGTTCATTACTTTATTATTTATTTTAAATTATTTAATAGAATGCAAATGCATTTTATTAAATAATAAAATTCAAATGAAATTCGATTAGATCGTATGGAAATTCTATGAATTTAATAATGAAAATATCAAACATAAAAACTTCAACTGTAAATCGTTATAATGAAAGCACGTTATCAAAATGCAATAAAAAAAATTTATTATTAGTAATAAAATCACATTGTTAGTTTTAATTAATAGTATTATTTGTGTAAAGAAAGTAAGCTGTAATTGTTAATTTACAAATTTGTTATAAAATTATACCATCAAAATACAATTTCTTTTTTGTGTATATTATTAAATATGACTAACTTATTTAAAATTGGCAGTGGCTAAATAGAAATGAAATACAAAATAAATAGAAATGAAATGAAATGAAATCAAGGTACATAAATCTCAACTATTTAAATACTCATACATAAATACACATTATGTATGAGTGTCACTTGCCCTCTATGTGGCAGCCATTTTTTATTGAGATATTCTCTACGTGTGTACAAAATAAAAATCATAAGTATCTCTGTCAAAGTTTTGGTTTTACTGAGATAAAAATAAGCTTATTCGGAGGGCAACAATATTGTCTATCGTTTACATCACGAAACTATGGGTTCACATTTAAGTAACTTTAAAAAAATATATAGAATATAAAGTTTAAAAAAAAAAAACTATAAAAAAATTACTGCAAAAACAGTCATAGAGTCACTATTTTTTTACTAGGTCGACAGATTTTGTACTGTACTTGTGTATTAAAATAGTTGTAATTTAAATATCGCTAGTCTATGACCGGATTATTAAGCACATATTATTAGCTTAAATCGTTTATTTAAGCACATAAAATATTCTTTAATTTAGTGTTTATTTCATTTATAGCGAGGTCAGGTACTTTTGAAAATATTGAAGATTTCGTTCCAGTGTATATATAAAAAACCAGTTGTACTCATAATAGTTTCTATAGAAATCATTGATATGACTGCTGTCAAGATTTGTAAATAGGAAAAAAATAGTAAAGTCATATTGATGGTATATTTTAACATAAATCCATAAAATCCCGTTGGACGTCAAGAATGAATTGAAGCGTAATCACATGACATGCCAATAGTAAACACCCAGCCATGCAGTGAACACAGCCCACGTCGCAATATTAAAAAGAACCAAAAAAATTGTGTTTATAGGTACCAGTTTTAATAAAAAATATTAGTAGTATGATGACCTTCTTTCCATGTTTCGTATGGAATTGGCGAGACACAGCGCGAACAGTGCTCCGATCACCTGTAAAATTCATTAAAATAAATATCATAATTTTGGTCAAGTCTTCTTGCCTTAGTTAGGTTCATTGGGTTTCGTCCCAGTACATTGTGTGGGTTTTATGGTAACCACAAACCTCTACAAGGCAGGTATCAATCGTATTATGAACTCGTAATTTTAGGCTAAGTAAGTATATAGGGAAAATTTAACTGACTAATTGAACTCACTTCAATGCAAGCGACCCCGATGGCCACACCGGCGATGGTCTTGTTCCATTTGTCGTAGAAGTTGCCGAGGGCGTCGGAGCAGCCGACGTTGGAGGCGTCGGCCACTTGGCACGTGCCGATGATGCGGCCAACAGTCGAGAAGCCCTTCGAGCAGCAAGAGTCGGGCAGCAACACGGCTCCGTAGTCCGTGTAGCTGGTCTTACCGCAGCAGTTGAACTGGAAACAGTATGGGAGGCGTTGGCATAAAAGGAAATCTTGCTTCTGCACCATTCTACTCAATATATGATTTATTTTGTATACTAATAGTTGTACACCATTCAATGGTTGTACCTTGACATATTTTCAGTTTAACACCCATATAAATAAGTCCTCATAACTTCTATTCTCGTAACACTATTCTATTCTATTAGAAAGAGACATCTCGTTACAAGTTACAGACTTATTTGCAATAATTTATATTACCTAGATGTCGTATTACCTGTTCTTGAATATTGTTGAAAGCGGCCTTTGAAGCTTCGTCGTTCGTGTGATAAGCAGTATCGAAGACTTTGTCAACGGACTTGACGAGCACATTCCTGATATCCTGAGCGTAGGCAAACATGAGCACGGCAAGCACTACTTGAATGATGATGATCACCAGCAGGAAGATAGCATACTGAAATTTTTAAAAATCACTAATATTTGTCAATTGCAAAAAATAACGTGGAATTCTACGAGTGTATTATATCCACTCCAATAAATACCCTCAAGGTGATTATTCACTAGGCTATTGCAGGTGGGCCGTGTGTACCTTGAAAATTAATCAGACTACCCCCGACCTAGTAAAAAATAGTGAGAGGATCTCGAAAGCTGCGAGTGGTCGAAAGGTAGATCTTGCGGAATTCTGTAGAGGTTAAAGGGAATCACCACAACTCAACCCCCAGTGCATTCTTTATACTCCATATAACATTATGGTTAACATTAGCGCTCTTATAGTTGTAAGAGCGTGGTATAATCGCCGAAAGAACGCACGTATAGTTGTACCGTAAAGTCGTGACGCCTCCGCAGGTTCAAAAACTCCCACAGACGCCGCAGCAAAATAACGGCGCCATGTGTTAATGAGAGAGTTCCAAGTTTCAAACGTAGTATGTATTTACTTAGAAAGTTGACTTGCAAGCGTTCGTAAATTGGTATTTCGCGCGGGACACGTCAAAATTGATTCAACAAACACGTGCTACGAGAACGCGCCGTGATTGAAAAGAAAGATGAAAGTTGCTTTCATTGACACTCCGCGACACTGGGCCTTTGTTAACTCAAAGGAGTAACATTAGCACAGTTCTCATACTTCTGTGGTGCAAAACCCGAGAAGTACGCATCAACGAACCAATTTATTAGTACTTTTTGATGAGTTTGCTCTGGTCTGGATGTATTAGTAGCAAGGTACACTGTACACAGCGTTTCGCAGTCATAAATGGGTAGCCCATCTGGTGGCAGTAATCATCCCTTTACAAAAGACAACCGTGAAATAACAGCGCATGAGTGAGTACGGGATGCCAGAGCCCTACTACCCATTCCGACCTAGAAATGTAGATACTGCACCTGCAGCACCTGTGGAGTTGCTTCATAGGCAGTGGCCGCCTACCATCAAGTGGACCGCCAGCCTATCTGACGACCTTAAGAATGATCAAAGCCCCACAAGTTAAAGGGTCTACAGTTATAGCTTGAAGCTGTTGCGATCAGAATGTAACTCCTATAAAGATAAATAACGTACCGTGACAATCATGCAGTGGCTCTCCCGAATAGCGCCACAGCATCCGAAGAATGCGATCACGAAGACAATAGAGCCGATGATGATAAACAGCCAGGGTGCTACGTTCAGGTTTCCTTGAATCTGCTCCTTAACCGCTGTCCAGTTGACCAGAACCGCAGTTCCAATGCCGATCATTACAAGACCGACAAGCTGTTAACAAAGAAAAATATATATAAATAAATTATATTTCAACTAATAATATGTAGTTTTTAAATGTGTAGCCAATCTGGCTACTGTAACGATCCTCTCACATGAGTTCAACATGAAATAACAGTACGCGCGCTATTTGTGTTTTAAGAGTGAAAAGGCATGCCAAAGCCGAATATTCTCTTCTTGCCTTTTTTTTTTTTTTTTTTTTGACGCGGGGAAATCAGCGCCCCTGATTCCTGCCAGCAATGGGGCACTGGCAGGATATGCGGGACTTCTACCCGCTAAAACCCCGCGGTGTTCCTCATCCACGTGCGCGTGGGGACGGGAGAGAGGTGTCAGCGCGAGCATTTCGTCCTGCTCTCCCGTCAGCGTTAGCCCTGGTCGGGCGTCACCGATGATACATCGGTAGGAGGGGGGGGACGGTAGGCTCCCCCCTCCCCGGATGACTGGGTGCGGGAAGACGTGCCGGAACACGGACACGTCTTTCACCGAGGCCGGGTTGGCAGATGAGCGGATCCCCATATCCGCTCACCCTCCGGCTGATCACGGGGGCGCTTGGAGTCGGCCGTAAAGCCTCCTGCGCCTCCCGGATCGTTTCCGGCGGATGTCGTCGTCAGCGAGGGCGGCATCCTCCCTCGCCCGCTCCGCCGCCTCCTTCAGCGAGAGGACGTCCTCACTGAAGGAGACCATCGCATGCCAAGCCTCTCTGCTGCCGACCATGGACAGAACCACGGCCGGCAGCGAGAGGTCTTCTCCCACAACGGGCGTTAGGCAGCCCCGTTGCCGGTCCCATGCCGGGCATTCGGCCAGCGTGTGCTGCGCTGTGTCCTCCGGGCCACCGCAGTGGTGGCAGGAGGGTGTCGCCTCTCGTCTTGCGACGTTGCACAGATATCTGCCGAAGCAACCATGCCCCGACAGAATCTGTGCAAGCCTAAAAGTTATCACACCCCTCCTGCGTTTGCACCACTGCTCCAGGACTGGAGCGATGGCCCGGACGGTGTGAGCGCCGGCGGTTGGTGCGGCGAGCCTCTCGGCCCACCGCGCCAATGCAAACCTCTGCGCAGTGCGGCGCACTTCCTCCGGCAGGGGACCGACAACGCCCCGAGTGCGAGCTGCCGCTCGACTTTCGTAGACCGAGGACAGAACCTCGGCCTCCAGGTCCCACGGGGGGGTACCCGCCATAACACACGCGGCGTCGCACGAAATCGTGCGGTAACCGCGTATCACCCTGGTCGCCATCACGCGCTGAGACCTTCTCAGCAGTGTGACGTTGTGGCGATCCAGGGCGTCCGCCCACACAGGCGCGCCGTATAGCGCCATGGAGCGCACCACCCCCGTGAAAAGACGGCGGCAGCCGACACTCGGTCCGCCCAAATTGGGCAGGAGACTACCCAACGCCGATGTAGCCCCGATCAGCCTTGGGCTGAGCCGCCGGAAGTGCTCACGGAATCGCCACCTGGAGTCCAGGGTGAGCCCCAGGTAGCGCATGTGCACTCCGACGGCGACGTCCACGTTAGCAATTTTAATGTGGGCCCGCTGAGGTGGACCCTTCCGGGGACCATGAAAAAGCATGGCCTCGGATTTATCGGGTGCCACCCGCAGACCCAGCAGCTCAATCCGTTTCACCACGAGAGCGGTGCTCACTGTGGCCAAGTTTGTCACCTCCGTGAAATCGTCTGCACACGCGACGACCAGCGTGTCGTCGGCGTAGCAGACGACGTGAACGTTGTTGGGGAGGGCGCCTCTCAGCGCCCAGTCAAATCCAATGTTCCACAGGAGCGGTCCTAGGACCGACCCCTGTGGAACGCCACAGGACATGGTCCTCTCCAGGACCGTCCCGTCTCGGCGGGGACAAAGGATCTTCCGATCTCTCAGATAGTCTCCGACAATCAGCTGGAGATACGCGGGCAACCGGTGGTACCGGAGCGCCTCCGTAATGCAGCTGAAGGGGAGGGTGTTGAAGGCGTTAGAAATGTCTAACGACACCGCCAATGCCACTCCTCCCCTTTCTACGGTTTCCTGCGCGATGGTCTTGAGGCGCAGGATGGCGTCGATCGTCGATCGACCCGCGCGAAAACCGAACTGATTGTCGGAGAGATCTGGCCCCGCCGAGCTCAAGTGTCCGGTGATTCGGCGGGCAATTATTCTTTCGAATAGCTTGCCCGCCTCGTCGAGCAGCACAATTGGCCTGTATCCAGAAGGAGAGTCCGCGGGACGTCCCTCCTTCCTTAACAGAACCAATTGGCCCTCCTTCCATATCCGGGGAAAGGACCCCGCACGCAGGGCAGCGCCAAAGACGGCCCGCCAGCGGTCCCCCAACTCGCCCGACGCCAAGATCCAGGCACGACCGGGTATCCCGTCCGGACCGGGGGCGGTACTCCTGCCGCGAAGACGGGCTATAGCCTCCTCGAATTCTCCGCTGGAGATGGGCGGAGCTCCGTCTTCGTCCCCGGTTCGTACGGGCGCTCGACCGCCCATGGGCGGTGGAGTGTGCTCTCCCTGTTCGGGGAACAGTGTGGAGAGCACAACCCGGAGGAATTCTGGGTCCAGCGTTTCGGCCACTGGTGGACCGTGCGAGCCGAGTTTGGCCCTGGCTGCGCGGTAAGGGCGCCCCCACGGGTCTCGATCGAGGGATTCGAGCATTCGCTCGCGAGACCGTGCCTTCGCCTCCCGGATGGCGATTTGAAGCGCTTTCCGGGCCCCCCTGTAGGCATCGTAGAGGCGCGCCTCAAGCTCGGGGTCCTTACTCCTGCGCCGACGGCACCTGGCGTATCGGCGGCGGGCAGCTACGCACGTGGCACGAAGATCCGCCACTTCTTCGCACCACCAGTGCACCTGCTTCCTGCGTGGACGTGTCCCGGCGCGCGGCATGGCGGCATCGCACACAGCGGTCATGGCAGCGCGCATGCCGAGCGCCTGGTCTTCGACCGGCAAGTCCTCGCTGGGCTCTCGCGAGACCCAGTCCTGGACGATGGCCGCCTCGACAAGCAGGTTCTTGTCGAGTCTCGTTAGAGCCCAGCGGGGGAATCGCTGGGACCGTCCACGCCGACGCCGCGGAGACAGGTCGTCCGCGCGCGAAGAACCGGCAATGCTCAGTCGGATGTATCTGTGATCCGAAAGGGTCTCAACGCCCTCCAGCACGTCCCAATCGCGGACACGATCGGCGATGGCCCGACTAGCGAACGATATGTCCACTATCGAGCCACCGTTGTGCCGAACACAGGTGTTGACGGTGCCGCGATTGAGAAGCACTAGCCCCGCGGAGGCTAGGAAGTCCACGACGGCGTCGCCTCGTGCGCCCGAGACGGGACAGCCCCACGCCGTGGACTTCGCGTTGAGATCCCCCAGGACCAACACAGGAAGTCTCGATCTAAGGATCAACCTCTCCAAGTTGCCGAGAAAGACCTCGAACTCGGCGAGGGCGCGGTTGGGGGAGAAGTAAACTCCGACGAGCAAAACCGCGCCCCACTCAACGGCAACAAATCCTTGGCCTCTCTCGGCCACTCGGAGAGGGGCAGAGCCGGCGGCACCCACGATGGCGACCGTGGATGCCGTGTCGTGTGCCCAGTTGGGGCGGGGCGGTACAAAGTACGGCTCCGCCGCCACGGCGACGTCGATCGACCACTGCGCCATGGACTGGAGGAGGAGATCCTGAGCCCCGGCGCAGTGGTTGATGTTCGCTTGGAGGAGACGGACGTAAGGGACATTGTCCATTACGGAACCGTTTCCATCTCCTCCTCGCGCGTGGGTTGCGCGTTGTCCGCGGCGGCGGGTATACCGCCATCCTTAGTGTTTTTTCTGCCCGTGCTGGCAGGAGCTTTGCAGCCTCGACTGCCAACAGGGTGATCCGCCCGCTTTTTTGCTGCGGCGCAGGGGGCGCAGTGGGGAGGATTCGAGCACTTTGAGGCTTTGTGGCCTTCCTGGCCGCAGCGGAAGCACAGGCCGCTGCGGTCCACCTCCGCTTGGCACTTGGGGGCCACGTGCCCGGGCTGGAGACACCTGTAGCACCTCAGTTGGCGCTGGGGCAGCACTTTGACTTGTGCCGACACCCAGCCCACCAAAAGTCGTCTGCCGTCGGCGACTTTCTTGGCGCTCTCCACCGGGCACGAGACCCACACGCAGCCCATGCCAAGCGGGCCGGCGCGGACGTCTCCAGTTTTAATGGTGTCTCGGGGGCAACCGCCCACGCGAGACACTGCCTCCGCGACCTCCTCCGCCGAGACGGAGTCGTCGAGCCCAGAAATGCGCAATTCGGCGCATTTCTGGGGTCTCGTCACTCTGACCACCTCTGGCTCGAAGATCTCCCTCAGCTTTCCTGCGAGCCTAACCTAACCTAACCTAACCCTTGGATCCTACAAGAGTTGACCTTCTGGTCTTTCTTGTATTTTCTACCATCATGCTTGGTCTACCTACAATCAGATGGGGTGTCAGCCTACTTACTGTTCTTTGCAAAAAAAAACACACCAATTTATATATAACCGTTTAAGAAAAATTACAATAGAATAAAACCATTAATGAATGAATTAAGATCCTATAGACGTGTGTTTATGCTAACAAAGATTTATTTATTTTTGTCTTAAATCAACTCTATAAGACTTTTATAATGGCATCAAATTAAATTAAGAACTGCATTATAAGAATAAAACTAAAATTTCATGCTTACGTAGCGGGAAAAAGAATATCTTCAAAAGAATTAGTCATGTGAAAAAAAATATAAATTTTACAATGCGCATTTACTCAGCTTCTTACCACAAAAATAAGTTTGAATCAGTCGAACATCTGTCTAGCAAGACAAACGATGCAAATACGACAAATTGGACATGTGCTTATCTATAAAATAATGAAATAAATAAAAAAACCACTTGATAGCCATCAACATTTTAGGGACGCTCCGAGCTTTTTATAATTAGAGGCAAGCGGGAAGCGTGTCATGGACGCGGGAAGAGATGTCGAAACTGCATTTTATTTTGGTATTTCGTGAAGAATAGCGCTTTGTACTTTTACTGAGCAGAAATAATTTCAAAACATTTCTATGCCAATATCGTCCCACGTAAAACAAGTCGACCTATGAGCTGTAGTTTTCTCTATTCAAAATAGTTTTCACTCGTAGTTTGTTGACTTCCTGTTGAGTTCGTAGTTGTTGACTTTAAATTTACTGGATGATTATCATTTTAAAATTCCGTTGACCTGTTTTATAGTTGTGTTTTAGTGACATTCAATAGGTAAAGTTCAATAGGCTTCGGAACCAACATCGGAAGAGTTTTTATAATTTACTAGACTTTGTCCGCGATATCGCCCCCGTCCCTCGGGAGTAGTACTTTTTTTGATTGCTTTTCTGTATTTCTGTACATTCAATATACTCATAACAACATGTATACAAAATTTCAAAATGATTAATTGAGTAGGCGTTAAAGCGTAGCAAATAAACAATTTAATAATAGAATTCACAAATAACCTTAACGTTTGTAAGGGACTAATTATTATAAGGATATTTCTTATTACAATGAATATAATATTTGATTTATGGAAGAAAGCGTGACTTGAATCAAAGCTCTTCAATCCTAACAGACTAAAAAGATAATAAACTTTAGTGACGTTAATTTTATATTTATTAAATTCTACGCAGAGCGTGTTGAAACTGGCTTTAATTTCAAAATAAAAAGAATTCAAAATGATGTAAGTATATTAATCGACGCATGCGCATGGCACCTCACAGATGTGATCCGGCATTTGTTTGAATACGGTTCTTACGTAACAAACAGACGGGTGGATATCGAGGTCAATTTATACATATTAAATGATAGCCATGCATGAGCTCAGGCCTGCTTTCACTATAAACAATGCTTGTTTTCGACACGGCTTTGATCCAGCAACATTTTGCTTTTTCTGACTATATTTCTCGTCCTCGAGATGGCAAGTAATCAGTCATCGTTACCTTTAGAAGGAAATAATAAGAGAATACCTAATATTAATTATGGATTTATCGGTTAATAATTTTGTGGCAACCTCCTCTATTAAGTATCATGACAAAATCTTTTCTATTTATTATTTTTTTGACAAACAACACCAGGTAGGTAAGAGATATGGCAATGGAACTAATAAATCAATACACTAAATAAGTATTTGAGTAAGTACCTAATACAATATAAAAGTTCAAAAACGTTAAAATCAACTTTGGAAATAAAATTTTCAAATGCATGCATGATTCTTATAACACAAGCATATATATATAAGTGCTTACTTTAGGGACCATACAATTTCGTATATTTAGTCTTAGAGAATTATTTTGTTTAATTTTTGAACAACTTGCTGTTCCCCGGGAATGCCCACATACAAAAGGCATAAAAGAGAAAAACACAGAGTCAGACATAAAAACAAAATACATAATTTATCTGAAACTGTGGAGATGACCTCATCTAATTAACGTGAATGAACGTCCGTCTGTGACGTGCATCATGCAATTATTATAATTATCACATCAATTCTATTATAAAACTATTAGTCATAAATATCTAGGTAATTAAAAAACATTATAAGTATTAAGATAAAATAAAATGGCACAGTGATTAAAAAAACGCCCCTTTTTGTGCTACCAATAATTCTAGAAGGGAAATGTGTTTCCGAAGAACACTGAAAAAATGCTAAGTGGGCAGGCATGGCTGTTTTACTCCGTTTACTGCATCCTTCGATAGGCGAATTTTTTATTATTTTCTTTTTAATGTTTGGGATTTTTTCCGTGCAAACAAAGGTATATCAGCTCCATCATTCCCGGTGACTTTAAATGGCTGTTAGCCTACTTGACACTTTACTCAGAGATGGTGAAAGAGGCCCAAATAATAAGTACTATACTTTTCCAAAGTAGTGTGGAAAAGTAATGTAGTTATTTAATTAGTGTACAACTTTTAAGTCCAAGTTTATCGCCTTTGAAAGTGGCACTCGACATGGTTGTTAAAAGGGGTTTTTTACAATTAAATTTATTTAATAGAACAATACCTACTAATGATTAGGTTTTAATACTATTGATAGTTAATTAGTTTAGTTCTAGTCGGTTCAGAAAAAGATTAAATAAAAATGACTTCTTTGAAACTAGGTATATACTCAAACGGCCAAGTAATCAGACAAGTCTCAATTACACGAAGAACGATAAACTAATAGGTCAATGTAACTTGAACGTTTACAATAACATCCTTATTAACGATTTTATTTTTAAAAAACTCTTTGTTCACTTGTAAGACATCTTGTTCTCAATTCACAATTACCTTTTGTTGATTTCCAACTAATGTTCTACAAAGTTTTATTGCCTATTTAGGTACTGATAACGTAAAGCGGCCAATTGTACGATTGTCTTTCAAGTTTTTCGACACAAGGAACCTCGTCTTACAAGTTACGATTGTAAATATTACATCATATTATTTTTCGCTTATAAGAGTGAGTTAAAAAGTACATAGGTTTGGATGTGTATTTAAATTAGGCGTATTATTGAAAGGATATGTATGAAATATTGTATTAATGAGTTCCTGTTGAATAAATAATAACTTAAATAATATTTTTATGAAACTAGAAACAATATACCTACTACCTACTCTACCTGAAAATATAAACTGGTTACGAAAGTAGTCCCAGTCAATTTTCTTAAAAAAAATTGTACACAACATAAAATAAACACTCTGTTCCGGTTCTATCTGTTTCTCCGCTAACTTCTTCTAAACCACCCAACGGATTTTGATACGGTTTTCACTAATGGAAAGAACAGTAACAGAAGAATATTTATGTATATAAAATTGCACCCATGCGAAGCCGAAGAAAGGATAAAGGTTTTTTTTTTACTACAGTGAGAAGCTATAGTTATTGGTTATAAAAATATTAGTTTTTTTAAATTATTTTGTTGCGTCTAGTGAAGATGTCCTATAAAAGCAACTCGCGAGAGTAATCGCCGGCCAACAAGATTAGTAAACAAGTTCGGGTGCGGTGAACGCGTGATATAAATACGTTAAATGTTAAAACGAAAATACAACTAGCGCAACGTATTTGGAACTTCCATTGAAAATACGCCGAAAGAAAACTAACAAACTCTTTGTTCATTCTGATCACATTCAGCCCGGTAAGGAAGTGAACTGCGTTTATATTTTCAATTTTATTCACGCCGTCATTCACTTCCGATTAGATAGGTTTCTAACTATTTACAGAGTTAATAGCAAGGAGCAGCAACTAATTAGCCTAATGTTTAGTTTGGAATGAACATCTATGAGGTTTCTTGGGGTGTTCATCCTTATAGAACAAACATTCTAAGACAAAAGCTGAAATAGTTAGTTGGACTTTGTGCAACTATGATGTGTAAAACCGTGAGCCCATCCACAGGACATATTTGCTTCATGTACAATTGTACATACCTGGTTTTTTTTCTGTCTTTTATATGGACTTATTATATGTATTTAAATGTATTATTTCTCAATATTTCATATACAAACTTACATTATTATAAGAAACATAGTGTAGTACTTCTAAGGCCATGAAGGCATCGTGAAAATAAATTTTAAAAAATGTTATAATTTGCCTTTGATACTCAAAATACTATACAGAGTCGGAGTTGAGTAAAATTATACGTAAAATACAGTGTTGGCCTTAAATTAATATACATTTCACTCAATTGACTGTTTTGATTCAAGAGCAATGAGATAATATTATGTAGGCACAGGTAGGTAGGTAGATATAATGAAGTCGGGGTCAATCAGGCTTGTCGCCACGTGAAAAGGTTAACAGCCTTGTGGCTATGTTTAGATTAAAGGCCCATCATAAGCTTCGGGGTTATAACAAAAATAGACAGCTCAATAAATTGATGGGAGTTAGCTGTCTCGCAAAATCTCTTAAATATTAAGATTTGTAATGTAATTCTGAGGTAAAGCATTTCTTATGTAGGTACCTAAGCTTTAATAAAAGCTTCTTACTAAATTTTAAATAACTTTCTCCTATATCCTATCCTATTTATCCTTAATTATGGATAGTCTATTATAACTTAGTAAAATGATCCTAAAAAAATTTACATTGACAACAGAAATTTTTCAAAAATATTTTGTGGAGAGATGAATCTCAATATGATAGATATTTTAATATGCACAATGCGTGAAGCAGACAGAGACGCGGAAAGCTACATACTAGTTCAAATTATATTATGTAAGGATATTTGTATACAACTTGTTCACCACCGAGCTTTGCGTACAACATATTTGTTCCTGTCCAGACGCGACGAACGACGCCTTGTCTAGACGTTGGGGATAGAAAGAGGATTTCATAGATATAATTTGCATTTCAATACAAAACAAGTAAGATAAAATCATCTGGTTTCGCGTTAATATTTTATAACTAGTTTTTTTAGGTTTTTTTTTTTTTTTTTGGAGTATTCCATGCAAATTAGAAGCATCCAAACTTTCCTACATAATAATAGAGTTAATGCACAATTTAAAACTGCATCAACCTCTAGGGCCGCGTGCGCTTACAGTGTCTTTCACCTTGTTGACCAATTTATCCAATTACAAAGGTTAATTGCTTTACTACGCCGAATTGACCTGTTTTTCGCCACTCAAACTGTCGGCTACTTACATACTATCGCAATTCTGAATCCTATTGGTACTAATAAAATAAAGCTGAAGAGCTAGTTTGTTTTTAACGCCCGACGCAAAAACGGGGTGTTATAAGTTTGACGTGTGTGCCTGTGTATGGAATTATAGCTCCCAAGCGGATAGAAAGCGGATGAATAGTTATAAACTATTCATCCATATCCGTTAAGCCGATTTTGCGTGAAAGAGTAACAAAGATCCATGGATACATCCGTATCCAGTATCCTCACAAACTTTGGCATCTAATATATATTATCAAGAGACCACAATATCAAGATTTCACCTTGTGTATGATTTTTTAAGATAGTTTTTTTTATTTTTTTAAGTTTTTAAGACAGGCACACACGTCAAACTTATTGACGTGTGTGCCTGTGTATGGAATTATAGCTCCCAAGCGGATAGAACGATTTGATGATTTTTGTCTATTAAAAACTACTATTAAAAATAAGTCTTTTTTAAAGTTAGCTTTTCGCACATTTCGTATACGAAATAAAATGCGAGACATCTACTAAACCTTTTTAATTCTAGCAAAAATAAAGCTTCGCAAAAGCCTCAAAGCTGTGGTAATACTTCCGGTAGAATTTTTTTTTTGTTTATTCATCTCACTTCTTACTATCTACTCTGTCATTAAAACGATTAGATACAATTTTGTAACTAAAATACTCCAGCTGTCGATACGAATGTTTATGAAACCGTTAAACATGACGAAATAAAGTCACACCCGTTTAATTAGTCAACTGTGACGACCCTGTTTTTTTACTGCCTTAGTACAACTCGAAGTGAAAACTACGCTAACACTAAGTAAACATAATAAAAAACAAACTTCGACTCAGTTACAAATGTTACTGGCAATACTGCTTCGAAACACGAAAGACGGCCGAACGTGACGTGACGTAACGTGACTAATATTTATTGTACAAAATGGACGGAAGTTGTAAAACTTTTATTGTTTTAATGTGAAAAATACAATTGACAGTCATATCGTTTAGATAAAATCTTAAAGATAAGGTTATTGAATTATTTTTAATTAATTTTTGCTCGTGAGTTCGTCCGCGATCATTTTAGTTCTGTAGTTCGTTTTTTGAAAATCCCACATGAACCTAATCCAGGTAATAAACTATTCATCCAAATCCGTTGAGCCGATTTTGCGTGAAAGAGTAACAAAAATCTATACTTCCGTATCCATTATCCTCACAAACTTTCGCATCTAATATCAAGAGATCTAGAGATCATAATATATCAAGATTTCACCTTGTGTACGATTTTATAAGATAGTTTATTAGAAATTTAAAAAAAAAACATTTTTACGTATTTTGTATCCAAAACCATCAATAAAAAAAATGATGTTTTTTTTAAATACAATCTACTGTAGTTTTTAAAATAAAATATAATATAGCAATTAAATATTTTACCCCTATTTCTCGTAATGGTTTTTGGGGGGAAGGGCAGAAGTGTAACATGGGTTTCTAAATAAAATAAAATACATATATTCAAAACAAGAAAAACTAACTAAGTAATAATGTGTTGTAAGTTTTATTTTCCCCCGACTATTAGTAGGATTAGAATAGTGTTATAACGAATTAATCACTTTTTACATTTAAAAAATTACTCGTGCATTGTAAGTTGTATTAAAGACAACTGCAATTAACTCACATTGACCGAGTTACTTCGGCGGCCGGTTAGTTTTGCACAATACGCCGGCTACCGAGTTGGAATGATCTCTCAGCTGGCACCTAAGTAATTCTGAGTTACGTAACCTATACCTACATTCACCGATGAAAAAGATTACGACGTATTTACCATACTACATTTGTGTTTCAAGTTACAGCGAATGTTATCGCTACTTTACAATTTCTATTTCCTATGCTCGCAAAATTTTGTAAAGAAATTCTTAGATGACTAAATCGATAACTTTTCATTGTGTCGCCCCCTCATCTTGTTATTTTGTAAGAAACTACTTTGAACTAATGGCCGAATTGTGTGACAACAGCGTCCACTATCGATCTGTTGACCCGAATCGATGTGAAGTCACGATTTAACATAAATGTTTATTGTAAACATGAAATGTTTTGCTGAATTCTAACTATAATATTAGGAATGCAAAAGTGAGTTTGTTTATTTGTTACGCCTTCACGCCTTAACTACTCAACAGATCATCATGAAATTTTGCATACATTTTATAATAAAAACAAATTAAGTGATACTATATAATATTAAAAGTTAAATGATAATATATATAATAATATTAAAAGATTTTTTAAGTGAAGATCGACAGGCAATCTGACAGACATTCCAAGCACAAAAAAGATTTGTAGGGGAAATTACGTAAAAACCAAAAAAATATGTTAATCCGATCGCTACTAAACTTCACAGGATCAACCGCTGGACTAATCTTAAAATTGCCTGAAAATTGTATCAATATCAGTAGAGCTGTTTCGGAGTCCATATGTCCATAGGATATATACAAATAAAAATCGATTTTTATATATAATAATAATATATGTAATAGTAAGTTTATATTAAAATGGAATCCAAATGTACACTAAAACACAAACTATGAAACACAACAAACACAAACTGAACAGGAACACTAGTAATGTCGTGTGACGTCACAACACAAAGCGCTTCCACTAGTATTGCATTTTGAATTTTATTCACTCACATTGCGTTTTCTCTATGCTAAATTATCTAAAAAAAATATTACTTCAAAATATTCCGAGCTCGGATGCGGAGTATAGTACAAGTACATAGTTCCGTATTGTTTGAAAAATAGTTGCATTGTTGGAGTGTAATGATAGGTAGCTCCTGTTGCTGTAGGCCATAAAAAGTATTTATGAGGTCGCCAAACTTTTACAGCTTCGACCTAAATCTAAATGCAGAGTGAAAACAATTAACTTGTTCGAGGAAAGTGAATGAAAGGTGCAATACTTCTGAATAGCCTAGTAATAAACCATCCTATTATGGACAGTGTGATTAGCTAACTATTTTTACTCAACACATGCATGTAATTAGCCGGTTACTCAGTCTAGTGACAAACATGCAACTGTCGACGTTATCGCCAAGGATATAATAAGAGTTGAATATAAAAATGAATATTGGTTAAACTGGGACATGTTGCGTAATGGATGTGTGCCGCCTAAAAAGTCTCCAGGTGTATCCTAGCTGGCATTGCACAAGCGATAGTAAGTCAGGTCGACGACCGAGCAACAATGGACATGTGACGTGAGGTGGGAGGGGAATCTTAGACAAAGGAACTACCGTAATCCCTTAAGCCCTTTCGTCGTCGGAAGTTCCTTTACTTTACTTTGAAGCAAAATAATGATTTGATAAATAGTTACGTTCGTGAAATTTCGCATATACACGTAGTCAGAAATACAGAAATACCTTTCATTCAGAAAAAATACTGTTCCCGAGGGATCATCTAAAAAATATTTAAAAAAAAGGCGGCGCCACCGTCGACAAAAGTTCTGCGCCGAAGAAAGCGTTGCCTAGCAACGAACGGATAAATAAAATGTAAAAAGTATGAAAATTCTCTGTGAATTTTATTTTGGTAAGTAATGTTTTATAGATAAGAATGAATGTTTTTTAACGCCAAAGAAAAAGGGATGCTGCCAAATCGCAGGTAAATAAGTAGGACTAGACTGTTACGACCAGCTAGTACGCTAAGTAGGTACATTATTAGACTCAATGTGAGCTTATGGTTCTCGATCTTTCAAATTATCAAATTTTCTATAACTTTCGATTTCTAAAAAGCTCAAAGTCGCTCAACATCGTTCGGTTTGTGCAAAGCCGGATTTTGTATTCATGTTTCGCTGGAATTATTGATTCTAATTATAATTAATAAGGAGAAATCAGCAAGTAGGTAAATATTGCATTAATAACGTAATATAATGCAGTTAAAATATCCTCCAGACACTTTGGTAAAGTTTATAAAGTTATGACAAGGTAATTTATGTTCTACGAATAATGGGCAAAGTCCGGTCGTGAAATACATAATCTATATTACCTACATACTGTCCGAGACATTAAATATTACGAGTACGAGTACTATATAAGGTATCCTTCAAATGATAACCTTTATAACCTTGAAATATAAAATACGAGGGACGCGGACAAAAGCTAATTATTAAAAAAATCAAAACCATTTTAAGAAAAATATTCTTGTTAATAATGGACATCGCACTGTATACTTTTTAAATATCTTATACTATTTTGACTTATACTATTGTCAACGTAATGTAAGCCAAAATGAACCCAAACCCCACTAAAGTATTATTAAAATGTTGTAATAATACAATAGTTTGCGAATAGAGCTGTAGACGGATTAGGTGAAACGCTAATATTTGTTATTAACAAATCGGCAAGGTCAAGAGAGGATACGCAACATCCGCACCACTAAATGCCAGTTAACAAGTTGTAGTAACATTGCATCAACAAACTTGGTATTGAAATGCAGTCATCAAAATTGATTAGAGCGATTAAAATTTTCAAAATTGCAATGTCTATTGTTGAAATAAATGAAAATTGGAAAAAACCACTTGTTATACGCTTTCTCAGGTGAAAAAATATTGTCATTAGACTTATCACGCGCTTTCTTAGCCTACTTACAAAAAGCAACCTATTAGAAGATATACTTATATAGTATTTGATTAGAATATGCCACAACCACAATAGAGAAAAAATATTGTTAATTTTGACGAGCTTCTCGGTTAAGTGGTTAAGGTGCTTGCTTTAACGTTCTGTCTCGATTCCGGGTTCGATTCAACTTTAGATGTAAACTTTTCATAGTTGGGTCTGGTCTGGATCTGGTAAGTAGTGGCGGGGAACATTGCGTTTCGCAGTCACTTGGGCAGCCCGTCAGGCGACAGTAACCACCCCCCTTACAGAAGACCACTTTGAAATAACAGCATGTGTACTGTTGTGTTTCGGTAAGTAAGTAAGGGATGCCACAGCCCATTTCCCTTATCCCTATGCTTAGTCGGAAGCGCACTTGTAGCATCAAGTAAACTGTCAGCCTGTGTCATGACCTTGACATAAAAAAACGGATCTATTATAGTGTGGACAAAACAATGATGAGCTAATTTTGCATTCTACTGCGCATAATATATCAATATTGGCAGGTGTTATGATATTTATCATAATTTCTCCGACTAAAACAATCTCTACTCCGCACAAACTCCGTATAAAATTAATATAGGCACAGAGACGTGTATTCGGCGCCACTTCGGCGTCCGAGACGGTCTTGATGATGTCACCACTTTGCGTGAACAGAACACTCGTCATTCATACATACTTAATAAGTATAGTCCCATACCATATTATGTAACTTGTTTGAAAATCGAACAAATCGCTGATCAAAACATACTTGCTTTTGTTTAATTGGCCTTTTACCCGCGACTTTATTCAAGCTTTATCATAACTCAAATATTTTTGATCATACATATTATAATATACAATATGTAGGTATTTTTGTCAGTCGTTGAATGTTTTTAGAGCGATAGTGACACGCTCACAGCTTCGCCCAGAGTACATACACATATTTAATATCTTAATATATGAAAGGCGATGTGTGTGTATGTATATTTGTTCCCTATGGACTCCGAAACCGCTGAACCAATTTTGATGAAATTTTCAGACAACCTTCAGATTAGTCCAGCGGGTAATCCTGTGAAGTTTGGTAGCGATCGGACTCGAAGTCGCGGGCATATACTACTATATAATCAATGTTTCAAATCCATGTTGAAATGCGTTTTAACATATTCATATCGCCGTTTAGCAATTAATTAAATTTTAAAACAAAAAATAATTAGTAATGAATCAGTTTTTTATAGAAACATAATCTAAAAACAATCACAATATAACAAATGACTTCATATATAAAACTAAGCCATACAGACATAACAAAGTAAAGGCCAGCTAATGTGACCTTAGCGAATGACGTCATAAGGATAATTCCGTAGAATTCTCAGCATTGTGATTTATTGTTATACTCGTATATACGAGTCCTTGAGGCATGTCCCAGCGCTCCCTTCTTTTTATATTTGAGTTTAGTATTTCCTTGACTCAGTTCAGCATCGGACAAGGAAAAGTACCTACTAAAACTTAAGTCATAAATCCTTCGTCAGAAACTATTTGTTTCACTGTTAATATCTTACTATTTCGATGTCATGTTTTTAACTCAAGTTCTTCTAGAAAGCATTCAGAAAATGTCATTTCATAACAGAACATTCAGAAAAAAAAGTACTGTGTACCCAAAGGATTATCTAAAATTAAGAAAACAAACAGCTGGCAAAAGTGTTATAGGAAACTATATTGATATCTATCTATATATATTTCAAAGTAGACAAAATCGCGGGCACCAGCTAGTAGGTATATAAAGAAGAAATAGGTACTAATATAATAAAGCTAAAAAGTTTTTTTACGCTTTCGGGCCTTACCTATTTTAATCAAGATACATAGCATAAGATAAGATCTGTAGCGTACATACAGAGGGCGGGAAAAGCAAAAGACAAATAGCTTTCGAAAACTGTCGGAACCACATATTAATAACATGGTGAAAATATAGTGTTAATTTTAATGTTTACTTCAATTTTAATGGTGAATAAACCCGTCAACTGAGCGCTAACAGCTTTATCACCATTACGAGCTTGTTGTTGCAATTAGTATAAACACGCCATAACCTTAATAAAATTAGGAAGTGGGAGTATGCGATGCTATTTTAATGTAGGGAGGGAGATTCTTTTTCGTTAACACGTGTTAGAATGTACCTACATTGAGAAATAAATTATATGTTGCTCGATGCATAGTTAAGTTATTAAATAAACCAAATCATTGTGGCAGAATATCACTTAAAGTCCTAAAACATTAGCCTGTAAAACTCAAAGTTACTCTTAGATGACAATTATTAATCTATCGATTTCATTAAAAAAGACACTAATATGTATTCTAAGCAATGGTCATACATAGTAGGTAATACTTAAAATATAGGCTATGGTCTGCTTGATGATACACTGTTTATCAAAGATGGCGGACTTAAAACTTGGATGCCACTTGCCATCATGAAATTCATTCATGAAACTAGACGAGTTTTGCTTTATACCTACCTACTACCTGTTTTAGAACTTTTGTGTGTCTGTTTGTCTGTGCACGCTAATCTCAGAGACGGCTTAAGCGATTTGAATGCGGTTTTCACTAATGTATTGATGCTTAACTGGTTTAACATATAGGATAAAAAATCCCTGTGGAATTTTCAAAAACGAACTACAGTTCGTACGAAGTTGTGGGCAACAGCTAGTAATTAGTATATCCAGTAAATAGTATTTAGAAAAATTAAATAACAGCTTACACAAACTTTTTTTTTTCAACACATCAACCATGTAAAAGGTTTCTTAAAAAGTAAACATCGACGTTAAAAAGATGTGTACATTAATCAAATCAACGGGTTTTCTTTCTGTTATTCAAATTCATAATCAATCACTCGTCTACTTTGGGGCGTCCATTCGGAAACATTGTTTGTCATTGCTATGTTGTGTACTATCCTACTGTCCGAACAGTCATCGGTCAGTTCGATATTTTCGCCAAACTAGGTCGTCAAAGGAGATCGCGTGACTGAGTCAATTGGGCTGACCCCTCCCCCGAGCACAACTCCGAGTCCCCGGAAACCAATCAACAGGTGTATTTCATTGAATAACTATAATTATGGTTTTCGTCGATCGTTTCCACCTTAATAAAAATCATTCTCCTTCCATGAATTAAACAGATTATTATCTATTTTAGTTTAGAACATTATGACGCAATCGAGAAATAACGAACTGCATAGTTAGGTACCTAACAAAAAGATAATTATCCTATCATTATTTTGTTCGTCCTGTATTCTGAGATCACAGAAGACCAAGAGTAACGCATTCTAAATCCTTGCCGGTTTTAAAATATTCTAAGTAAACATAAGTATCTACTTTTATACTTTTCAAGTTAATTATGTAAAAAAATGAAGGCGCCACTAACTAAGAAATTTATCTGCTTTGAATTAATCAAAAGTGTTATAATAATATATTATTATAATGAATAGGTATATAGGTAAGTATAAATAATACTCTTATGTGAAACGAAGCACGTTCGTAATGTTTTCAAACGTGTGTGCCACAGAATGGAGTTTTGCCACAGAAGAATATCGATCAACGTAATCGTGTATTTTACATTACTTTAAAAGAAACGTGAATCCATTCACTACTTAAAAGATCACGTAAGTATATTTTCAAGCAAAACGTATAGAAGACATGTATTCTGCATTAGAGACGCTTACATTTTCACTTGAAATGAAGTTGCGTTGCTCCCTAGGGTCTCATTATAATGCAGGCAGACTGGCTACAAAGTACCGCCCAGGGATAGATTTTTACTAAACTACTTTTCATTATTTTTTTAAAATAAGCTCCGGACTTAGTGGTAGTGACAAAACTTTATAAATACAAAGTGTTGGGCTTCTTAATAGCAAGATTAAGCATGTCAGAAAATCAATAGAAATTTATAAAAAAAATATGAAAAAAATATCTACACTTGATCATAGTTATTTTTTAAGATGATCCCAGAACAACGGTCAAAAATGCATTTAAATAAATCACTTTTTCCGCCATTTTGATCTTTATCGAGAATTTGTAATACAATTAATTCATTAAAATGCACAGTCCAAAATTATCGTTATTAAGGGCAATAAAATCTGTCTATACCATATTTTATAATTATTTATATGTATTGGACATATAAATAATTATAAAATATGTAGTCACTTTCCACCCCCGTCCTTAAATCCATAAAAAAATGGCTATTCTTAAAAAAATCGGAAATGAAAACCAAACATTGTGCGTCTTATCCTAGGTAGGTGTACCTATTAAGTAGATATCTAATTTGAATTAAGTATGAATGATCTTGAAGTCATGATCCAAATAATTAAGCAATATAGAACAAAAAAATAGTTTTTCAAACATCGATGTTTTTCTGTAAATATTTATTATTCTGTGGTCACGAGAAAACCAGTAATGAGCAAGCAGGGATGTAATGAATGCGTCATGCTGTCAGACAAACAACCAGGTGTGCTGTGTTCCATAGACATTAAGCATTTATATATCTCAAAAATCTCAACTAAACCAGCTCCTGGCTCGAATGGATGCATTTTTTTTTTGCAAATATACCTATCTACACACTACTTCTGAACTTACCTTCATAATAGTGAAAACCGTATCGAAATCGTTGGGTGATTTAGAAGATATAGTATTAAAACTACCTGAATCCTGCTGCAAGGGTACAATCTCGTACAATACCTCGAAGGTTAAAGCCATAATTCAATACACAAGGTAACAAATGGAGAAATCTTTTGTATTCTTTCGATCTTAAACAAAGTAACAAAATGCGTGAATTAGGTATGTGGCTTTGACATGGTTTGGAAGAAAATATATACCTACATAAGTACGGGTCAGAATGCTATAAAAATCAAGAAGCTCCCATCCTACAGTTGTTTGTGTAATCTGCATCTTGTTATTTATAGTCATACCTACAATGCTTTCGAGAACAAATACCTAGGTAGTTATAATATGGTGACGAACGGAGACTCCATGCAATGATTCATCTAAAATTTAACATCATCGTTCTATTTAGTCTGTCCACTAGGTATAAGTACCTACAAAGTGGAACCAATCAATCAAGACCAAGAAAACAGTTCTCATTTATCATTTGCCGAAACGTCTATTTCACAAATAGCATGAGCAATTAAGAAGCCATGTATTCATTAAAGTTATTTAATTTAACAGATAAGATAAAATATTCTTTGTTTAAAAACTTTGCATAAGCTGCTATTTACGTAGCAAATGTAAATAATAAGGGGAATCAGCCGAGCATTGAACATGAACACGTAGTTTACCCTAAAAAGTTAGCCTGTGGCATTTTTTTTTTTATTGTAGCCACGATAAAGTGAAGCATTCTTTACCAGCCAGCCACGTAGTCACAGGACAAACCATGGTTTCACTGTTCATTGCTCGCTGACCACCGTCAACATTACAGTAGGTTTACTTCACCGGAACAAGACAAAACCGGTTCCCTCTCCCGCCCTTTCGCCTCGCTCAACTCACCGCGAACAACAGGTTGAAGAAGAACAGCATATATTTGACAAAACTCGTACCACACCCCATCTTGAATGCACTGCGTTTCTAACGAGTCACACACAAAACTTCACAAGTTGAGGTCACTCGCGGATATACTCGGATCACGTATACCAAACAGCGGCAGCAGAACCCCGCTATAAGCGATGTGTCAAAAGCGACTAATTCAAAAATGAACGTAACTAACGAACAACGCGATGGCGGCGCGCGTCCCCCGTGTGCCCCGCCACCCGTCCCGGCATTCATGACCCCTCATTCACCTGATCGCTCTCCCTTTCGCACTTTGACATTGCCGTAGTTGCTGTTTTATGTTTTGTCTCTTTCTTCGAGCTACTCATCTCGGGCTCTCGTCTCGGTTGTGTGGCTGGCTGGCTGGGTTTTATCAAGTGGATTTGTATATGATTTGTATGAAATGAGATTTTCGTTTCCCACAACCATGTTTATCCATAATATAATTGGGGTAAAAACTTTCCGTAATCGTTTTTAAATACAATAAATGTTTATTAATTTTAACTTTTTTAAACATGAAATATACAAATTACAACATACGAATATATATATATATATATACCTACAGGTATACAAAAATGGTTACCTACGTAATTTAATGTAAGCTTGTTATTGTTGAGCTAAATGCCTAGATCCCTAATTAAATTAATTCTCAGAAGTCTTTGTTTTCATATTAGCTGACTGATCAACAATTTTTTGAATTTTTAGCGCCTATTTAACTTTTATACAGACCTTGGTTAAGTATATCTTGAAATTAAATTAGGAGAATAATATCTTAGAACAAATCGAACTTATAAATAAATTTCATAAACTTAACACTTTCATTTTTGTGCAAAAAAAACTTGACGCATGCCCTTACCATAACCACCATAGGTACCTGTGTGATTGAATTAGAGAAAGTTGCCTAGCACATGGTAGGAGTGCCTTAGTAGGCACCTCAGTTACCCATGAATGCCTACTCTTTGGTCCGTTCCACGACAGTGACCACTTTCGAATGTTCACCTTGCTTGCCCTTTAAAGATATTTTATAATGTTTTAATAATAATAATTCGTTCAAGATCTTATAAGTAAGTCTCACAAACAGGAACAGGATTTTGATCCTACCTATCCGTAATAATATAATAATATTCGAAATTTATTTTAACTGTTTACTGTTTTTAGTAAACCAAACTCTGTATTCGGTTACAATATGGTTACAATATGGTTGGGTACAATATTAAAATTTAAAAGCACCGGTGGACACAGGCCTCTCTTATATAAAGTTAGAAACTTAATTAGGTAATACGTTTAAGCATAATATTAATATATAAAACCTATAATCTTGCTATAGACCCTTCCTTGCTATAGTACCTATATATACTATAGTGTATAGTCTATGTGGATTGGCGGGAATTTTCTCACAATATTTCCCTTTGCAATTACCTATGTACTTAGGTACAATATAACCGAGTGTCTTACTGGCCTCTCACCGGACCCAGTGGCCAAGTAACATAAAAAATTTGGATTTATTTTTCTTTGATTAATCCAGTCCTTGGTTACAAATACTTAATTATTTTGATAACACCAGTAATCACTCTGTATAGATAAGTATTTTAGTGAGAGAATTTGTGAGACGAATATCCTAGCTATTGCTTTAAGCAGAAGTAATGACCGATTGATTACTAGGTGAAATTTAAACGGCTATTTCGTTTGGATGAGTAGTTCACAAAATTTTTATCAAAATTTATTCCTTGTAAACAATGCAATGAATAAGTACTGGTGACCGTGACGTCACTTAATTAACAGACGATGACTCAAATATACTTCGCATTGACGCCTTTGTTTTCCTGTTAAAAAACCCCGAACGAAACTACATATAAAATTTTTTGTTTCATACTAATCAATGTTGGTCTTATATTATTCACGAGCTATATTGTTATTAATAATCTTCCTGCCAATTGGTACAAATACCTATAAAGTGGTTCTTATCAAGCGAATACTGACCCTGTTTATGACATTTTACCTAACACAAACAAGATCAAACATTATTGTTCGATTGCATTGGTACGACGATGATAAAGGCACGTAACGGGAAAATGCACAGAGACCTCGCCATTACCGATGCAATCAAGGTTGCGTTTTTACTTTGATGAAATCATTCTATTACCTACGTCACAATCAGGTGACTAAAATAAATTTGGCGAAACATAGGAATACTTTAAAAAATTATTTAATGAGTTTCAGTAGTTTTTTTTAATAATTATGTTTATTGGGAGCTATATAATTATGTGTCAACTCTCTATAACGTTGTTCCCTATAATAATAGTTAGCCAACTCTATGCCATTCAACTAGGTGCTGCACTATATGTATGTAGATGGAATAAAACATAGCTAAAGTATACACATTTTTATTCGTGGGTAAACAAATAAAAAACTATAATAAAAAAGATTATCAATGTAAACTTATAATAATTAAATATATAGTCACACACAACCAACAATTTTAAATTAACTCAACTTAATTTTTAACTTAAACAAATCAAAATGCATATTTTCGTGACTGCAAAGTCATAAATTGTAATTTGGTATTAAATAATTAGTAAAGTTAGTGCTTGCTGCTTATGAGAACCAAATCTACATAATTGCCATTTAAGCATTTAACACTCGACGTCGGACAGTTATATGATTGCAGACTGAATTAATAAACACTATTCAAACTTTTATATTGTAATTGTATTAATTTCTGTAGTTATTAAAAGACAAAGTTGTCCCAAAATTTTAGACATCAGAATTAGGTGCGCGATTCCGAAGCTAGATTGCTAAATAGGCTATAATTATGTTGGCGTACACTTATGGCGGCCTGTTTTTACTGTGAAAATACTGTGTGTTCTTATCAAGATAAAAAGGACAAATTCAATTCACCCTGTAAAATTACAAATTCACTCTGTAAAAATGTGCTTGCGTCAGTATTTGGAGAATGTAATCAGAGGTAAAGAACAGTTTTATTTAAAGCTGTTATGTTATGGCGTTTTTATGTAGTTTTGATAAACGATAAAACTGCTAGTTTTGATAAACATATATTATTTAATAAAATCTGCGAATATTTTAATGCTAAATTCTCGTCAAGAATATACAAGAATCTCTTGTGTATAATGTGTATCTCTGTCCTCTGTGAACTATTTATCAATTTTTATAACTTGACATCGAAAGTAATCGATGTCGTCTGTTCAGTGCAAGTCTGTGGAGACATTCAACCCTGTGTCTGGCTGGTCTGAGAGAGCAATACACTTCAGTCAGTATAACTACACCAATTGTATTACCTAGGTATATGTGTAGTTGTCTTGTCACAAACTTTTCTCAGAAATCGATCTTCTATTTCATTGAACTATTGTAAAAATCAATTAGCAATTTTATTTTGGTGCAATATTAATGTATATCGTCAAAAAAAAACACAAATCATCTTTGGCTCAAAAACTATCTACATTAGACTTAATATCAAAATATTCGGTAGAATATTCCTACTGTCCGTTGTTCCCACTTTCAGTCACGATACATACAATCGTTAATCACTAGGTGTTTATAGTGATTATAATTTTCAAGAGTTGACTAGTTTAATGAAAATATCTGTAGCAACGTACATTTCTTGTCAGTGACCGAGTTCGGGAGCCCGACTGTCTGAGGTGAGAAAATAGAACCGCGGGGCACAGCTATTACATTTGAATAAGAAATGGATGAAATGGATTCAGTACGCGTCAAACTTAATGAGCGAGGCCGAAGGCAATTATGTCGCATTAGGTTATCAAAAAGTGTCGATCACAAATTGAAGAGTCTCACTTAATCAGTTTCACTTCACTGGACTGTCATTTTTAAAATAACTTTTAAAAAGTTTACAATGTAAATTCGACTACTTAAAACAAAACTAAACTACCGAGGCAATAAAACGTAAAATATCATAAAATTGTTTTAACACTCCGTATTTTTAAATTCGGAAATAATAAAGATAACTTATTCTATGCACTAATAATACAAATTAATAGAAGAATTCAAAGAAAATTTACACTAATCCTAAGTCTGGGTTCCCACGGTGTGAAATATCTTCCTGCAAGACGCGTATCGCTTGGCCCCACGCTCTGGGAAAACATGACACTCGATATTGGACCTAACCAACACCTACTACTAAACCAAACTTGCTAAGACAGAAGCGACTGAAGGCATAGTAGATGGTCGCGCCTGCAGCACGCTTAAGGGGTAAACAAAGGCTAAATCCTAAAAATTTGCATTGTTTAATAAAGATGTTAAAAGAAAGTGTCAACGCAATTGGTTTGAAAAAAATATATATTATACTTAAACATGTGAACCCCACAAGAAAAGTTAAAACATTTTTAACTTATATTGAAAATTGTTTCGAAAACGGCTTATTGCGCGCAAATGATTCCTGCACCGATTGATAAGTCAATGTCAGTTAAAAAAAAGTTTTTTTTTTTTTTAAATATTGTTTTAATGGTAAATAAAAAAAACCACAACTGTCAGGCCTGTAGAATTGTCTCCGCCGCCTGGGAGCTCTAAATGTATGGAGCTTCACTCTTCAGTGTCTCAGTGACTGCGTTGAGGTGTTGAATTAGTTTGAACTGTTATTACGGTAAAGGGCGATAAGCGTTGAAGGTCAAATCGTCAATGTCATTTGCCTATGTGAATCCCTTAATGGGACGTACCGTGGGAAGCCACCATAACATTAATAATGATTATACTGGACAATAGCTTCTATTCCCTTTGAGTAAATAACATGACAAAATATTGAACGGTAACATATAAAGTTCGAGAGTCACGTTTCATTTCATCGCTAAGTCTAAATATTAGTAAATATATAAAAAGTTAGTCAACGTATAAAAAGTAGGTACTTTCGTAATTACTACCTACATGTCAAATTTTGAATTTGTACTAAAAATATTGAAACGATGTTTGGTGAACGTATAGAAAAAGAATAGACGTAGATAAGCCAATGTTTTCTTTTAAAAAGAAAAAATAAATAAACAAACCTTTACAAAAAATGACAGTAATGTTTAAAAAATACTTTCTAAGATCTTATTGTGATCGTTTTACTTTTTTATCATCATTGAATACAGACTACCGACCACTTCTTGTATATTGAAATATTTGGACGGAAGATGGAAAAATACATAGTAAACTCATTGTATTATATCAAATTACGAACTGAACTTTAGTTAAATCAAGGCAGTTGGAATTTTTATTTTAGATAATTATAAATAAATAAATATTCAAAAATTCCGATTTTTTATTTTTTTAAGAATATTTGAAGTCTTAACCAAGCTTCCTATTTATTGCCATGAAAGGAAGACACGAAGACACGTCCTATATAATTATTGTGTACAGTCTTATCAAAAAACAGTCCCAATCACAACTATTCTATATAATAACCATCAATATCTATTCTACTTAATACTTGGGCAAGGTTGCGGCCGGAGCAGACGGAGGAGCCAGCAAGGAATCATCAGGTGCTGCGAACGTAGACTCCCGGACTGATATAGAATTTCTTACAGAAGCTCTTCGTTTATCATAAATAGCTCGAGCGAGGAAAAACGTGCAAAATATTCCGGAACTCTGAAACAAAAGACCATTCATTACTTCAAACTGTTTGACACCTCTGACTTCAAGTTCCAGTTGAAAAAAAATTGAACTATCACTAGTACTATACATTTCAAGAAACAAATTCGTTGTTTCTCAGTTTTGCAAATTTTAAAAATGAACAAAAATCATAGGGTCTCTGACTCTGAGCCTTCTGCCTTCTGAGCCAGCCATATTGTTGTTTGTTTGTTGATGTCCACACAGACTAATGGTTTTTTTTATTAGGAAAGTTTAGGATTATAGTTTCTCTTGAGTCTATGCAGTTTTCCTGCATTTTTTAAGGTACTTATAGAAATTAAAATTATTAATTTTAATTATTTTAATAATGGTTATAAAAACAAACTCATCGAATCCCTAATAAATGTAAATCCTAAAAGAATTACTATACGTAGACACAAATTGTTTTTCTACAACAAAGTATTTAAGAGAAATTCAATACTTTTCACTTAAGCGTATGTCGTCTACCTACTATGTAATTATATATACTATACATCCACACATTAGATACTTAACGGAGCCCCTGGTGACAGAGTACTATTAAATGAGTTAAATCGCTGGCGCCAGACTAAACCTACTATGAGAATGACATGCAAATGTTCGTTTCGAAATTACGGTAAGAAAGAAAAATTACGATAACTATATGAATCTAAGGGCCTCTTTCACCAACTACAAGTAAAGTGTTGATTAATTACTTTCAGAAATAATTTTATGTTTTTATTAAATTATGCACTCGGTTTACTGCATCCTTCGATAGGCGATTTTTTTTTTTATTATTTTCTTTTTAATGTTTGGGACTTTTACCGTACAAACAAAAGTATATCATCACCTTCATTCCCGGTTACCGGTGACTTTAAATGGCGGTTAGCCTACTTGAAACATGGTGAAAGAGGCCCTAAGGAGTATATAATGCCATGGGAAAGTTCAATGGGTTACTTAAACAGAATAACACATTTTAAGGAATAAATACAGGCCGATTTGGAACGTTCTGAAAAATGTGATCTCAGTTTATTTGAAGACTAGCTATTGCACGCGATATCGTCCGCGTAACTTTATAAAATATAACCAATGTTACTCCCTGATAATGTAGCTTTCTATCGGTGAAAGAATTTTCAAAATCGGTCCAGTAGTTTCGGAGCCTATTCAAGCAGCAACAACAAACAAAACTTTCCACTTTATAATATTAGTATAGATATCAGATTTATATTCAAAAAGGGAAATGTGTATTATCTATACTACTAATAACTAAAATTGAAGTGTCTGTTTGTAATGTCAAAATAACTGCTTTTTACTAAGTGCTTACCTTCGTCTATTTCTCCGCTAACTTCTTCTAATCCACCCAACTGATTTTGATACGGTTTTCATTAATGGAAAGAGCGATAAACGAGGAAGGTATGTGTGTATAATTTACAGAAAAAAAATTGCATCCGTACGAAGCGGGGTTGGGTCGCTAGGAGGTGAATAATAATTGAAAAATATTTGCTAGCTCCCAGAGATTACAGGAATCATACGTCATACGTTTAATTAAACATCTCAACAATGCGTCATTGTTTGGTTGTATTGTTGATAGTTCACGAGTGTGCTTATTCTTGATTTTAAGAACAATGACACTTTATGTATAGTAATCCGACTCCCGCGGCTGCCAGTTCAACCGAGTTCTACATTTGAAACGATAAATTACGCTTTAATTATTTTTTGCCGTCAACATTTTTTAAAAATTGGTTACAGAGTCTTTAATCCTTGACAAGTACCTACTCGAATTTTCGAATTCGAGTAACTTACTTTAAGATTCAAAGATTCGTCTTTGAATCAACTAAGTTTGAGGTATTTGGGTACCTATTTAATTATTGTTAGGCGGAAATTATAATGTGGCTATTTCATAAGAACCAGACTATCGGAGACAAGACAATAGATTCTCTTTACCTTGATATTTATAAAAGTTGTCTGTGTGATAAATTTCATCAATATTCATTTACGTGTTATTGAGTAATATACTTTTTAAAAAATCTTTAGGAACTGTTATAATATTCATATTAGTAGTATTATATATTTGCTATTGCGTAATTAAAACGCTATTAAAATCGAAACCGCACATCTTGCTTGCAGTTTGCATCTGACCTTACATTGTTTGCATGTTAAGATGTCCACACCACATACGATGTATTACACCATCTTGATTCAAGGACAAAATGAATGCAAAAACAATATATATTACATGTATTATAACAAATCAACTCTTACGTTTACTTAGTTTACATATGATAGTAAGGAATTGGATTTTTAAAATGTTTTTATGTTAAGGTACAGACACGCTGACGGTCTACTTGATGATAGTTGAAAAAACCTGTTTTTTTTGGTCAGTAATTTACCATATTTTTTTTTCAGAAAATAGAATTTCTTGTATAAATCTGCCCGATTCAAACTTTTTTAAATACAGGGCGTCCCAAGACTATGCGACATGAAGGGAAAGTACCTTAAATATCGTAGATAGAATATTTTGCTGAAAGAAGACTTTATGTTATTTTAAAAGTTAGTAATACTGCATCAGAGATTTTCTAAAAATTACTTGCTTCGTCGGCAATAAATAATATTCTTGAAATTTGAATCAAACATTTTACGTTATTCCTTTCTTTTTATTATTTTTTTACGTCATTCCTATGTTACTTAAGAAAAATTATTATTTTTTGTCCATTCTTTCAATTGCCATCATTAAAATACGGGTTTTTTTTTTTTTTTCACATTTAAGTCGGTTCGATTCCCAGACGAAGCAAGTAATTTTTAGAAAATCTTTGAATGCAGTATTAATAACAAAGTCTTCTTTTAGCAAAATATGCTATCTACGATATTTAAGGTAATTTCCCATCATGTCGCATAGTCTTGGGACGCCCTGTATAGCCCATTGTGCACTGTATTTTTGTCTGTTTGAATTTCACTCTATGGAGTCAAATTAGGCGAAGAAAATAACGCTTTTCTGCTGTTAGAAAGGTTAGAAACGGTTAAAGCAAAGAAAGTATTTCCATAACACGCTGTACGAGTGAACATAGTAGGTGTACTTATATACGTACGTGCCTCTATGTTTAATACGTGGAAGAGCGTAAGCGCAACTAACCTGTCGTCATGCATTTGATTTTTTTGCAGCAATGAATCACTCATTTGCTCGTCTTACGCAATGTGCAAAATAAACAAATGCTAGCGAGATAAGAACATTCAAAGGAAAGAAAGTTGTCCTAACTATGTTATAAATGAGAATGTAAGTTTGTTTGATTGTTTATGTTACATAACTCATGTAACATTTGTCAATTACTCACGCCTTAACAAACCTGTGATGTGTTTGTTTTATACCATCGTATAAAGTAGATCGTCAGGCTGTCTGTCGACCTTTACATAAAAACATAATATATTATTTATATGAATGTATTCATAAATAATCTCACGATGTAAATTTCTAAATAACTTATTAATTGGATATTAACATGTAACCCAACATAAGTAGATAACATTTTCATTAATATTCATACTCAATTATTTAGCAACACTACTTTTAAAGGCAAGATAGTTATGTGCTGAGAGTAATGCAAGATTTTATCGTAGATAATAACTTAGCAACGTAACCTGAACGACATTGCAGGTCATCAGCATCAGACAATAATAGCTAAACTTTGTCAAAGTCAGAAGAAGTTCGAACGTGCACAAAATCAAAACAGTTTCATATAGGTACAATAGATTCTTCGTTGCTTTATTAACTTTGTTGTAGAGGTCCTTTTAAGTTTTAACGATCTCTAAGAATATGACTAGACTCGACATAAAGATATATTATAATTTAATCTGTGAACAGTTTTATATACATGATAAATAAATTTACAGTTCACAGCTACAAATACTAAGTCTAAAAAGCTGAAATTTGGAACATTTTTCCGAGATCGGCTCCTAGTTACCTCGAAGCCTTCAACACGACTTCATCCACAGCCACCAATGGTAGTAGCGTTCGCCTTTGGTTCCATTACAATAAGGCCCTTGAACATATCACAATAAACAAACTACTTAGGAGCTTAAAAGCTATTGTTTTATCTGCGACATATATGTACCTACGATATTAGTTATGCTAAAAATCTGATAAAATGAAAATCTGGCTAAGATTTTCATTTTATCAGATTTTTAGCATACTAAAGCTACAAACCCTAAAAACAAGCAAGCTAAAGCTAAAAAATCTAAGCTGTTAAAATCTTAATACTTTTAAAGTTTCTTACACAAGAAATCACTTCAACCTTCGCGAACAGAAGCTAAGATTGGCTAGAATATATTTCTTTTTTGTTTTATTGTACGTAGTTACGTACAGTCTACAACATAATTACGTTGTTACTCTAACTAGGAAGCGAGTATTCGACACACAAAAGCTGCGCTATGAATCCAAACCGCTTATTGTTCCATTCTAAGTGGCTGAGTCACTGAGCGAAGCGTTTTATTAAATGACTTCCTTGTAACCAGTACAAGTTATATGCCTACTTTTCTAGTTATTAGTACAAACAAGTTTGACGACAAAGTATAACAGTACAACACTATTAGGTATGGAATTTGTATCAGACTCAACCAAAAATGTCCAGATGTTAAAGACAAGGGCAAATTGTAATAGGAGTAACATTACATAAGTAACATTTGGCGATTTATTCCTATTTTGATTTATTGTTTCAATTATTTGTAATTACTTAAACTTAATTAAGTGATAGTTATTAAGTATCACTTCATTAAGTATTAAGTACATTTTTAAAATTAATTTAACAAAAATAAATATATAATAGCTTTATCTGTAACTGGCATGCAAATGTAAAATGTGTTTGTTTATTCATGTTTGTGACTTAATGGATTTTCATATTGACTATTTGTATTCCAATATAAATAAATAAATAACCAAACATCTTTGGTAATTGGTCTTATTTGTTTGAACGTGTTAATTTTTCCAACTAAATGTCGGTTTTGAAAAACTCTTTCCGCATTTGATAGCCCAGTTTTTGGAAGAAGGTTTTAGTTAATATTACTCTACAAGTCTACAACCCAAAAGAAAAAATGTAAAAAGGAGTGCTAAGAAAACAAAGTAATGGCGCTGGTGGGCGTTTCGAATTTCGATGCAGTGACTCGAGTGTGGACTCTTGAAAGTCGAGCATTACCGAGAAAGGCTAAAATGTGAACGTTTATGTCAATTTAAGTTAAACAGCAGGCGAAACTGCGGGGCACAGCTAGTGAATTATAAAAGATGTAATTACGTAACACTGTTGATTATCACCGGCTCATCGATGATCCCGTAAAATTAGTTCATAATGTTCATTTAGCTCAAAATGATTCAGCGCGCGTGTCATTTATTTAGATTGTATTAAATGACGTGGTTTAAGCCTACGTCTGTGTAGTCATGACGTCATTATTTGGATTCCAAAATATCGTAAATATTTCAACAAAGAGAATTATATGATTAATCATCAACATTAATCAATGTGTAGTGACCTAAATATCATCTGTTACTATTTATGACTAAAATTTTCCTGCGATTTCATTCGCTCGGAAAGAGTAAGTACACTTTTGAAGTGAAATATTCTTTGCGCGCAATGAGAGTAAAATTACAAGGTCGAACATTGTGTGACAATTCAGTGTAACGATAACGTAACGCTTCTTGTAACGTTTCTGCGTGACATCTATTGCTTACTATCTTTACATAGTATAAAACGAAGTCGCTTCCCGTCGTCTGTCTGTTTGTGTGTCTGTGAACTACGCAACGGATTTTAATGCGATTTTCACTAATGAAGGAAGGCTTTTATATATAAATTTGTAGAAAAAAATCCTTGCAAAGCCGGGGGCGGTCCGATAGTACCTATATACAACACACGTACTCTGTACATGCGCATGTTTTTTTATATACAAAAGTACTACCCTATTTTGTTTTCTGTACACCTTTGTGCAAAATTTAATATGCTGAGTGTTAAAGCAAATACTTCTATGTATACTTAATAACTTATACTACAGTTAAATCGTGAAAGCGAAACAAATAAACAAACTCACTTAACAAAAATATTAGTTAGAATCTAGGTTGTATTTTCAAATGTCTAACCATTCCTAATCAAATGAAAACATGTACCTACTTACTTATCTTTAAAATTTATTTCTTTGCATTTATGTTAGAATGGCATTTGACCCATTCCCGGCTTATCAAAAATGATCTACTCTATTCCGAGTCTGGTTAAGAGTACCCGAGGGATCCGACGTACAATGTACCCAAGCATAAAGTGCAACGATACAAATTCCGCACACACAATTAAAACACTTATTGCCTCTGTTTTAGATACGAGAACTGCGTGATACATCAAGTCTGTATGGTTAAAAAAGTGTGCGACTACTGTAATAGACGAGCGCTTGTTTATCCGTGGCCATTATAGTTCTTGCTTCCTCTAATTCTATGAACGTGATAGAGACAGGCTTCGTTTAAATGTTGGGACCTTCGAGAGTAGATTCTGTGATACCGTCCGGTGTATTGCATTTAATGGCCCTCGTTGTCGACATCCTCCTAGTTGCGACTCTCCAATTTTACGATTAGCTCATTCCTCAATGTCATCCGTTGATATGTAAGTAACATCAGTAACATTTATAATTGTTTACACAAGTGCAAACGACTCTTTGCTTTTCTTTTGTACTAGAAACATTATTACTTATTAATCTACTATGTATGTAGCATATGTTTATTCATGTGTGAACGGAACCACTACTGCACCTATTTGAAAAATTGTTTAACTATTTTTAAGATAAATTATTCTAGCTAGAGTATATATAATATTTATATTAATTATTAATCCCCCAACTGCTTCCGGGCTAAGTTATAAAATAAAGTCGCTGCCTGCCTCTGTCTATTTCTCCACTGTCTTCTTCTAAACCCCCAAACAGATTTTGATAAGAATTCGCCGAGAATCAGACACAAGGGGACAGCGACTTTACTTTATAAAAAGTATGTATAAAAATGAATATATTTAGATTACGGTCTCCAATAAAAATATTATTCACAAAGAGTTGTAAGCAGAATCGCAGAACCTCCAGACTCGCGAAGAAAATGATGCCCAATAACAAGTTGGTAAGTACAGTGCGGCCGTGAACATGATTGCTAAATTGAGTGAGATAAAGGCCACAAATAACTTGTAGGTAACTAGCTAAGTAGTAATCGCGTACTTCTTATGAAACAAAATGATGTCATAGGCGTAAAATTCACTAAACTTTACAACTGCAACCAGACTGATAGACCTGCTTTAATTTATTTTGTTTTAAAAATAGAAGAGAAATTGACTCTCCTTCTACTATTTTTGGACAAACAAAAAATCACTAACTTTGTAAACTTGTATCATCATAAACTTTGTATGCAATTTGTGCGAGACCTTTGTGTTTGAAGTGACGTCACTGAAATGACAGTCAAATAAATGAAAACTCTTTACTTAATCAGCAGCAGTACTTATGTTTTTATGCTATCCATCTGATAGCATAAAAACAAAAAACTTAGTTGAAAGAATGTTTGCTTTGACAGCATGAGATATCGATTTGATTCACTATCTAGTCTGTACTCCTGAGTAATTCAAATTCATAGTTCCAATTTACCTTTTTTTTTAAATTTATGTTTATTTTTTCTTATTTAATTTAAATATTAGTCCGCATGGCGATAATTATCTGTTCCGCACTTATTAGATTTGGCAGTGAGAGTGACTGAGAGAAAAACACTAACGCTCAAGGTTAATGGGATATTTTTAATAGAATAGCCAAAAAAGGACCACGTTCGATGACATCATACCCCAACGTTGAGTATCAATTCGGAGCAAGGTTAACTAGGTCATACATTGGCTACTTGTTTCGTTCGTGTAAAGGATTTGGGATAATGTCATAATTTTAGTAAGTCAGCGCCAAAAGATATTTCATAGTGGTGGCAGGACATACTGTATTTTTACTCGTAAATTGAGCAGATTGTCTGGCAGCTATAACCACTCTCTTACAAATCATCGTAAAAAAAACAGCATATGTGTTTTTGTGTTTCGTCAGCGGTTTCGATGAGTGATTAAAGAATGTGAAAATCGGCTCTGCTATTTTCCTTATCCTTAATCATACTATGGCAGACAGCAGCTGTGGCGTTGCTGGTGTTATGGGCGACGTTAACACCAAATTACTATCAAGTGTCTGAAGACCTTCACATAAAAATAACTTTAAAATTATGTGAATACAGTAATTAGATAAATTGATTACGAAAAAGGCTGTATTAAAACCTATCTATACTTGAGCTGACTGTTGCCCTCACGTCATCTGCTTAATAATTTTAGAACTAAATTTGCACTAGTATCCCACAGAATAGTCTACCTCGGACATGGTCTATTTATACATACCAAATTTTATACAAGTTCACACTTAGATACAATCTTCAAACATTCTTGACATGACTTAAAAAAGTTCATCAAAAATTAATATATATAACATAATTTAAAAAATACGCACCTGAGAAATTATAACCGGTTTTTTTTTTCCTCATAAAATTAGCATTCTGAACCGATAAAACCTAGATATTATGGTAATATCATTTTTAATTATATTGACGACAAAATGTATGTATATTTAAAAAATTACACCGCATTGGAGTTTTGAACTTTAAATATTCTAATTTGAAAGTCGTTAAGTATTGTCGAAGAAAATAAACAATACGAATGGGTACTTAGTTAAACAGTTCCGGTTACAATCAAAATATTGAATATTCATTTGAATATTACATAACTACTACCATCTATTACATAACGTGACCTCACGCCAGCCTCAGCATCATGGCCTCGCTCTCTGAGAGGCGCTTGCGCAAATTTAATAGGCAAGCTACCGCCTTACCATTTTGTATTTAAATTTTAATTCTATTTTGAACCACCTAATTTATAGTAAAAAGTTTTCTGGCTATATTTTCTGGAACTAGCAGTCAAATTAAAAAAAAAAACTCTTTTTGGTTTTAATAGTGTGGTTCGGAACCATGGTTAGTGGTCGGTCCTTTTCGCAATAGTTATCAATAAATCACCTTAATTAATTTTAAAAAATCTACATTCCATTTAGAATACGGCTTCTCTTTTATAATGCAACATTATATCTTAAAAACACACATAGAAGCAGCGTCTTATTCTTTGAAACGTTATATGGTAAGAGGACATGCTCATAACGTAAAGCTAATTAAAATTATCTAATACAACGAATTCTCTATTATAACATTTAACCTCTTCAAAAATTATTATTAGTGGATATTTTCAAAGGGCCCCTTTGTTTTAAACCGTGGACTCATTCTTAGATATATATAATAATATATATTAAAGAGCCCGCTTAATTTTGAATTTACAATTGTCCATTCAATTTTATAATACCTATAATCAAATTTAAGAATTTAAGAATTTAAGTATTTACTAGGATACACCATTGTTTTACTAGATGTTTTGTAAATCATTTGTTTGATTCCATATCCATCTCAATTCCTTATCCTTAATCCGGCTATAGTCGGCAGCGCAGTTGCAGCGACTGTGGCGTTGCTTATGTTAGGCGGCGGTTGCCACCTATCTTCAAGTGGATCGTCAGCCTGTCTGTCTACCATAACATAAAAACAATACTTCTAATGAATCAAAAAATAATCTGCTGGGAATCGAACCTGACACCGCTGAGTCAGAGCGCTTATCACCTTGACCATTTGACCAATGTGCTCGACACACCTACTTATATGTAAAAAGTGTGTAGTGTCATTAATTTCAAAATAAATCTATAATTGCTTCACATAATAACGCTAATATTTTTCTTCTTTCCTTTCCTTATTTACCTACATATGACATAAGAAAAGAAAAAGAGATAATGTGTTAAATTAAGAAACACATTAATAGGCGCCCGATCCGCCCAATGAAATACTCGTAGCTGCAATTCTCACCAAATAATCACAGAATTAATTGAGGAGTGCTTAATGGGTATAGTTGATTTACGCTTCCGTGCCAACAATAATCAATTTCCACAAATCATTCACATTTCCGAAACTGGTGGCGTTTTAGGTGGGACAGAAATAGAATTGTTGTATTTTGTTCAAGAGTTAACCGATGAAATCAAATATAATTTGACGATAGAAAAGCAGAGAAGGTGCTTAATCCGATATAAATTATTAGAAAAATGCGTATTTTTTATAAATTATTTTCATTTAAATATTTCCGCTACTGTACTGTAGAAATTGCGTGTCTATATCGATAAAATCTATACATAAATCAACACAGAACAATGAATTGCGTGACAAAACTAGTTTATCGAAGCTACACATCACAACAAGCATTGTTCAAAACTTAAGAATTTAACATCCAATTGTTAAATATTAAATATTATTATTAAGTTTTTTTCTATTTTTTATTAAGGCTATTTTTATTATCCCTCTACCTTATTCGAAACGGGATACAGTAAACATTATATTAAAAAAATATTTTAATTTATCTGTAGTATACTTTTAAAAATGATTTTGATTTTAAGTGGTTTACAGAAAAGTAAACAATATAATTAATGAAAAAACTCTGTTATTGTATATCCGAGAATTTGTTCTTAAAGGCAAATATATTTTAAATATCAACTTTAGAACCTTATAATGCATTAAATAGTTTTTTTTTTTTAAATTTGCCAAAGAAATAATATTTTAATTGTGCAAATCTTAAAATTTCTTCTACTTTTCATGTAATTCATGTAATAACCTTTGTAGAGATTTAGCAACCGTCTCAATTTCGGTATTTTTTGTGATCTCGCTGAAATTCTTTTTTATACAAAAGGGCAGCAAACAAGCTGACGCTTTTAATACTTAAGGATCAAGAATATCGTGTTAATAATGGTAGGAAATACGAACAGGGTATTTTTAAGGCACTGTGCCACCTTAAATCTCAGAGAGTATAAAACCTAATATATTACTACAGTATAGAGATGCACTTGAAAAAAAAAGAATTTTCTCACGTATAAAACTTGTATTGTATACGAGATCGTTCCGCAAAACAATAATGATAATGAAATTTTATTCATAACTATGCCACTGCGGTTTCTCTGGCGCAGTTTTACAATTTATACGAGAATGAGGTTATATTTTAAATCACTCTAAATATGAAATTATGTATAAATTATAAAATATTCAATTATATTCAATAAAAAATTCTCACCGTGACCTCTACACGCAAATGTGCCCTAACCTTGCCCCAAAGAAATACGTAATTCCATAAACTATTAAATTACGCTTAAATACAGGCGAAACTAAGCGTTTCGAACTTTTCGTGTTAAGGCCTTGACCAAATAAAAGTTAATGACCTTTTAAGTTAAAGACTTTCTTGTCATACAAATATTATTCAATATCAATGTTAGTAAAAAAAAGATTTATTTACAAGAACGTTATTACTCTAGTTAACTTTAGATATCTTTAGTTAGAGCATTTATAGAAAGGCTCACCTGTTTTAAAAATTTCTTTTTTCTGTACTACCTCGGACAAAGTCTATGGAAAATTTCATGGTGAGCTGTTCATGATAATAAGTTGATGATGAGTATTTGTTAATTTTGTTAATTATAACATTTCATGAATGTAGATAGACATTTAGTTTATGCTTTTTTTTAAATTAAACAGCGGTAACAAATCAATCTACAAACGAAGGCGCATTTTTTAAAATTTAATTTAACGAATGTGGAATTTCACGAAGACGTAAGTCGTAAGGTAATTAGGTGCTTTTTCCTTTAAAAAAAGCACTTTATAAAGCACCTAAAAAAGCCAACCCCTTACCTATAAGGGGCTGGCTAGCGGCTAGGTATGGCTTGTGCTCTGCCCCTGATAAAATGTTATATACTTAATATAAAATTACATAAAATTGCAGCAGTTTATAACAACAGTAACAAATTGGCCAAACAGATTGTTCGGCGTATCTAGAAAATATTCACGGCTATGATTTCATCATTCTATTTTAATGCTTACATATTGATGCAAGAATTAAATAAACGCTAAATAGTGTCGTTTCTATAAAATGATGTCAGTACATATAAATCAATAGTTCCTAAAGTGGGTGTCGTAAAAAAATCACATGGTTTGTCTAATCAATTATTTACATATATCATTAGAAATATTTTTGATTCTTATTTGCTACATTACTATTCGTATTTTCTTGAAATATCGCAAACAAGTAGGATATAGAAAAGGCTTTACTACTTAATACAGTTTATTTACTTACTTACTTGATATGGGATTCGTTAAAATAAAATGTGGTAAAATTGGGGTCATTATATACTCGTAGCCATCGTTCCCTGTCTGATATGAAATGTATATCGGATTGGGACCCAAATCAATCAATCAAACTCAAATTTCTCAGACTGTAAAATGCTGGATGAATCAGAATATATAATACCTACTCTTCATTTTGTTATAATCTAGTACCAAATAGGTACAACCAATAATGATAGAAACGCCTAATTCTTTTGCCGTACTGAAAATGATATTGAATGATTCTGAATGATAAAAAAAATGCTCTTGCCTATTAAAAACCTAATATAAATAGGTATTATTTTACTCGTATCACTAATTTCTGGCGACGAATACGTAAATGTGTTTTTTTTTCTACAAAATGTATAGGTTATCGCTTTTTCCATTAGTGAAAACCGTCCATTATGTTCCCTATAAGAAGTTATTGGAGAAACAGACAGAACCACTTTATTTTATATTGTGTATACCTCGATATTTAGTCAACTCCCATTAATACACTAAAGTGTTAACTGTAATGCTAATTGTAATTACACAGACCTTAATTAATATTCAATTAACCGTGTAAAACCCAAGGGTCTTGCAATAGTAAGATAGGGGGTCATCGCGACAAATATAGCGAGCAGCGATAAATTATATATTCAAGGACATTATTATTATTCAACATACATATATAAACAATGTTAGTTACAGTGGGTCAGCTTTATTTAAAATAATAACGAAATTTGGAATCGAACATACTTAGTCATCATCTCCAACCCATGAGCATTTAAAAGTCCTGTTTGATGTTAAGGCCTTTTAATTGAATGTCTTCACACTGGTATCTAACTGTGGACTTTGTAAGAAGTAACTAAGAAAGTAAATGTCCGTTCAACGAACTATGGAGAGGGATATGTTCGGGGTTAATTTGCGAGATTGAATCAGGAATGTGGAGATACATATACAAACTAAAGTCACCGACAGAACCCGGCGGGTTAATAAGTTGAAGTGGCAATGGCATCCTGTCTATCTGTCTGTCTGTCTGTTACCTCTTCACGAATTCTCGCCTTAACTACTCAACCGATCAACGTGAAATTTTACATACACGTTGTCAGGGATACAAAAAGGACATAGGGTACCTTTCATCCAGAAAAAAAGTAATGTTTCCAAGGGATCATCTAGAATAAAATAAAAAAAACTAACGCCTGGTCAAAGTGTTATAGCAACAAGAGATCAAGCTTTATTTTGCTTATATTATATATTTTTATTTTTCAACGCTTACGAAGTCGCGGGCACCTGCTAGTTTAATTTCAAAAATTTGAAAGCGTCAGTAAGTTGTGATACTGTAACTACGATGGCTACAATACGATTATGATATCACTAATGTTGCATTGTGCGACATTTAGAGGTCACATGACGTTATATGGATGATACGAAGGCTGGAGTGGGCCGAATATATTATCTAGTTGTTTGGTTATAAAAACCAACTAATCTGAAATTAATTTTTCAAATACGATTTTATAATTATATTATGTCTATATTGACGCAAATACGCTCAAGTACAGGTGAGAAGGAAAGTGCAGATTTCAATGCACCTTACAAGAAAATTGTGTCTGGTCGTGCTGAATGATAACAAATATGGTTTAGTATGAGTCATGACGGTAGAATGCTTTCGGTGAGAAGTGGCACACCTTAAGGAGAAAAAGTGTTAATCTTTAGTTAGTTACCTGCAAAATAGATGCCACAAAAGCAGTCATGGCGACGAGCATGATTTGCTGCTTGGCGTACTCGTGGAGAGGTTTCCCGCAGCCTCGCTGGAACAGTGTGGTGCAATCAGCTGTGTACGGTTTGTGCAAAGCGTCCAACGGGCCCTGACCGCAGCAAGAAAACGGTACGTGCCCACTGGCGCTGAAGTCATTCGGGCCGCTGATGCCGCAGCACTCAAACTGGAAAACATTTTTATAAATAATTTTATGACTTACATCCAGACGGCCTTTCTATAGGACGTTGCCGTAGGAAGAGCACTACATAGCCACAGTGGTCACAGTGGTCACAGTGGTCAGAGTGGTGTTATTAGTTTTTTGAAAAGAAAGGAAGTAAAATTTCCACATTACAAGAAATACATTCTTGGAATGTTTTTAAAAATAATTTTATGACTTACATCCAGACGGCCTTTCTATAGGACGTTGCCGTAGGAAGACCACTACATAGCCACAGTGGTCACAGTGGGCAGAGTGGTATTATTAGTTTTTTGAAAAGAAAGGAAGTAAAATTTCCACATTACAAGAAATAGATTCTTGGAATGTTTTTAAAAATAATTTTATGACTTACATCCAGACGGCCTTTCTATAGGACGTTGCCGTAGGAAGACCACTACATAGCCACAGTGGTCACAGTGGTCAGAGTGGTATTATTAGTTTTTTGAAAAGAAAGGAAGTAAAATTTCCACATTACAAGAAATAGATTCTTGGAATGTTTTTAAAAATAATTTTATGTAGGAAGACCACTACATAGCCACAGTGGTGACAGTGGTCACAGTTGTCAGAGTGGTGTTATTATAGTTGTTTGAAAAGAAAGGAAGTAAAATTTCCACATTACAAGAAATACATTCTTGGAATGTTTTTAAAAATAATTTTATGACTTACATCCAGACGGCCTTTCTATAGGACGTTGCCGTAGGAAGAACACTACATAGCCACAGTGGTCACAGTGGTCACAGTGGTCAGAGTGGTATTATAAGTTTTTTGAAAAGAAAGGAAGTAAAATTTCCACATTACAAGAAATAGATTCTTGGAATGTTTTTAACAATAATTTTATGTAGGAAGACGACTACATAGCCACAGTGGTCACAGTGGTCACAGTTGTCAGAGTGGTGTTATTATAGTTGTTTGAAAAGAAAGGAAGTAAAATTTCCACATTACAAGAAATACATTCTTGGAATGTTTTTAAAAATAATTTTATGTAGGAAGACGACTACATAGCCACAGTGGTCACAGTGGTCACAGTTGTCAGAGTGATGTTATTATAGTTGTTTGAAAAGAAAGGAAGTAAAATTTCCACATTACAAGAAATACATTCTTGGAATGTTTTTAAAAATAATTTTATGTAGGAAGACCACTACATAGCCACAGTGGTCACAGTGGTCACAGTTGTCAGAGTGGTGTTATTATAGTTGTTTGAAAAGAAAGGAAGTAAAATTTCCACATTACAAGAAATACATTCTTGGAATGTTTTTAAAAATAATTTTATGTAGGAAGACCACTACATAGCCACAGTGGTCATAGTGGTCACAGTTGTCAGAGTGGTGTTATTATAGTTGTTTGAAAAGAATGGAAGTAAAATTTCCATATTACAAGAAATAAGTACATTCCTAATATATTAAATGTGAAAGTTTATGAGGATAAATAGGTTGGTATTTACATATCGATAATTATAATTGTTTCAAAAAAAAAACTATGGAAAAGATATAAACTGTAACAAACACGTTGAGGATAGAGGAATGGACTCTGGCTTCTTTAGCCACGCACTGAAACTCAAAGGTATTTCACGGAATCCTTCTGAAGAGTGTGCCACACCAAACTAGCCCTTCATTCACAAAGTTTACCTACTATCAGGTATCTGTAAATTAAATTCTCAGAAATTCGTTTATAAATGGCATTGACTCACCCTAACGTGTAGTCTGTCCCATCTGACAGAATCGAAGGAATTCGGTTCATTACTTTTGTTGGTTTCCTCGAAGTAAGAGGTCATGGTGGTTTTAATATCAATCTCTATGTTGTCCCATACAACCATGGCCCATACGAAACATGAAAATTCTATTATCACCACAACCGCTATTAATATGCCCGCCTGAAAAAATAATATAAATAATAAGTGCATAAGAATGTATGTAAAAATAATTATGTATGTAAGATATCTGTATCCATATCCAGATCAGAAATTTCGTGGAAAGAATTTATCGAGAAAATATTTCTTCACCTACCACTACAATGTGAATTTGGTGCATAGACCTTGTCGTCCTCCAACCAATCCATGCTATTGAACATGTTATTATAGCCATCATAAGTAATAATATCGCTGGGTATTCGACATTGACTCCGATAAAATGTCGATAAATGAACAATTTGTATAGTAAAAATCCGCTTACGCCAAATAACACTACTGCTGACATCTGTTAATAAAAAAAGAACAAATTACAATACAAATCACTGCCATCTGTTGGGGAATGGAAGAACTAATATGTAGAGTGCCAACTGGTGCGTTAAAATTTTCCTGGTTTCTTGCATTGTGTGTAGGCAAAGATTAGGGTATACAGATTTGATCGATCGATTCATTCATAGTTCCCATTGTTAGCAACAAAAAGATACATTATACTTTAAAATACTTGAATACATTATCGTGGCCTCAATTCATTACTCTTCTACCACTAAACTTGAATTATAAATGTCAATTAATATCAATTACAAGCAACAATTAATTAATGAAAGAACATGTAAGAACACGAATGAAATACTCAAGTAAAGAAAAACAAAGATTATAAAGTTGAGTTTTGTTGAGTTTTATAAGCGGTTGTTATGACAACAAAGTTACTTCGGTGTTACAGAAAAACTAACGGGAAATGACGGTACAAACATACAAGTAAAAAAAAATTATAACTTACAGCAAATAAAACATTAAATGCTAACACAATATATTTCCAGCAATTCGTCGAGAGTGCCATTGTGATGATTCTGCGTTCACATGTCAATGATCTTGTTCAAAACTTCGCTCATAACAAAGAGAAGAGCTGAGTCGTTCCGACTCAGAGAATGTTTGTGTACTTATGTCTCTCGCTCGGACCGCGAACTCACGAATGATGCAACGAACACCAACAATAGTTTCATTATACAGATTTAAGCGTATGACTTTCATGCGTTTATAATACTACAGTTACAGTTTTATCAGAAATAGCCGTGTTACTGTCATAAATTCGTCAACGAATTTCGTAAAAATACAATTAATCAACCTACTTAGACTGTTCGCGTTATCTGTCCGTTTATCGCAGTGATAACTAGTTAACTACTGATAATGTCGAACAAACACCTGGGTCTGGTTTCTTTAACCCACTTTGTAACACTGTTAGTTGCAAGAACTTTCTGTAATCTGTTTTAATAATAGCACAGTGACACTTCTATTTCTGTGAAGCATTCGTTGAATGTTAACCATTTAAAATTAAAAAAGTTAATTACAAATTAAATAATGTTTATTCATGAAGTAAAAAAACAAACATTCTAATAGTGTTTTGTAATTTAAAACAATAGCGTTAAGCATTAAAAATGAATGAAGAGCAGCCAATGAAAAATTTGAATTTGCCGCCATTTAATAATTTCAAATGAATGCGTTCATTTTAACTTTTACGAAAATAAAGTAGTCATTTTACGAAAGTAAGTCGCGATTTCATAATAAAATAGATGTATTGTTAACTGACTTTAACTGTTTTAAACGATTAAATTGCAATAAAAATAACGCAAGCATTATTACCAGGATAATCGTGTCATTAATAACCACAAAAACAAAGTTTTTTTATTAAACATTCAGGCAAAGTTTCTACCTGTATTTTGTCCATCCATTTTTCTAATTCCATTGCTATGTCTGGATTTATGGGACCGGCTTGTTTTGCTGTACGAAGCATTACTCTTGCTTTATCTATGTCAGTTTCAAAAATAGCTAACAGAGCTAAAACTGCCCAACCATCAGCTAATAACGGTTCTATTTTAACGGCAGCCGAGGTCCAACGTTCGGCTAAATTCCTATCTTTCAAAGTAATGTAAATGCGACCGATCAAAAGCGCTGAATGAGGACTCGGTGCAATTTTATGAGCTCGTGCAGCCCTCTGAAGCGCTATATGTGGATTTGTAACAATCGAGCCCGAAGCAGCTTTTAGTAATAAAGCGGGACATACTTCAGCACCAAACTGCTCCATACCTTTTAGAGCAGATTCACAATCTCCATCCCAACCGCGAATACAATACAGACAAGATACAAGCATTTGAGACAAAATAGCCGTAGGCCCGAATCGCTTTATACCATTTTGAGTAATTTCTAAAGCTTCGTCATATCTCCGTCTTAATAAAAGAGATGCGCTTCGTAAGTAAAAAATGTCAGGTGTAATTTTGGTTTTTAGTCTCAACCGTGAACCAACCGTGGCGCAATTTCCTTCCACACACTTCAAAAGGGATTCGCTGAAATAATAACAGCGTAAGCAAAGAAAAAATGCTGCAGCAATTATCATAGGGCTTTCCGATTTTATAACTTCCGGAATCCAAAATACTTGTTCTTCCCCGCTTGTGTCAGTCCAACGCTGCAGAAAAACTTTCCATTCCTTCTGCAGTTCATACGACTTTCGCATTTTTTTAGCGGCAACGAAAGCTGCATGAATATTACCATTGTGGTGATGAAATGCATGTAAGGCCGCCCAACTAATTGCATTTGTAGTGCCGTCGGAAATGTCCCCTTTTGCAGCTATACGAAATGCAGCAGAGGCTGCTTCCACACGTTCGGGTTCTAGGGTTTTATCAAATTCTTGCCCACCAAAGATCCATAATAAGTACCTGTTATTTGTTTGAAACGTTAAAGCTTTAAGCAAATATGTTCTAGCAATACTATCGTTTCTCTCTTCAAGACAACGCAATACTTTTGACAACAAAGGACGAGGATGAAATGGAGCAACTGTCAAGTTCAATTCAGTATGAATATTGGCAAGTCTCTCGTCGCCTGCTATATTACAACGAGTTGCTGCCTTTAATGATTGAAGACGTATAGGAGGTGGTTGTGGTGCAAATGAACTAGTTACCGCTTTTCTGCTTGCCGCATGTTGATATGTTACAGTATCTTGCCATTCTACATAAGTGCATTGTCCCGGCGGGAATTCCTTTAACATGGTTCTTACTCGCATTAATAGACGATTAGCTGCAGTTCTCTTGATGCTTTGATTCATTGGCACCGTACCTCTACAAGCTAAGGCAGAGAGTTCCTTGTGAACCGCTAAAGCTCCGCATTCTTTGCGTATACTCTGTACATCAACTTTTGTACATTCTTCTTGTGGTTCGACATATAAAATGTCAATTGGTGCTAAGGGTCCTTTAGGAGGTCGGAATCCTAAGGTTTCATAGAGTACAGCTATTTTAGCTTTCGGTACTAAGGACTCTATCAAATCAAATTTAATTATAATATAAGGGTTATGTCCGAGTTCGTCCACAACGACATCAGATTCTCGAGCGCTAATTTTTGCACTAGTTGGTGGTAATTCTAACAAGGGTCTTAAATTATTTGGCAAGTTGGCTTCATTATAAAATAACAGTTTAGTACTTGTAGTAACACTATTTTGACCGGGTTCTAGTAAAACATTGGCATCAATAAACCCCATGTATCTACCACGAATTTCTACCTTTCCAGTTCTAGGAACACCGGCAACTTCTACAAGAAATGGATTAGAAACTCGTTGTCGTAAAATCGCCGAGTTTACCAAAACTCGTTTCATAGCATACCAATAGACAGAATTGCAGTTGTCAGTTACTTCTGGACACAAATCTGGCGGTACAAACACATCTTCATTTGGGATATTGTATTCGGTATTTGCTATTTTTCCACCAGTACTAGCAGATGCCCATAAAACTTTAGTTGCACTAATGAAACTTAAAGATAAACCAAAATTAACTGCCACTGGATCCACCAATTCATCAAAACCCACAGCAGAAATATATACGGTTCCCTCTTTAGCAACTGGAAGGCAATGTGCAGAAACCATTGTTATCATAAGAGGAATGGTATCAATATCGAAATAGCCACAAGATTTAACTATTACATTAACAACACGCCCAGTGAAATCCCCTGTAGATATTGCATTTAATCTGACTTTTGTAAATATCTTCTCTTCTCCTAATACCAAAGGAAATAAATCTAAAGATCCACCAGCTCGATTTTCTTGATTAAGTAAAGGGTCTAAATCTTTACTTCCTTTTGTACCAGTTCCGCGTAGTAAGAAAATAAGGGGCTTATCAGCGACAATAGCTTGTGAATTAAATTCTTTTAAATTTAACGGTAATGTATTAATTTCATAATGCGATTCGTTTTCCCATCTCGCTTCCAATATTGTTTGCCCATTAAATAATATTATAAAAATCAAAGTATCATCAGGCAGTTCAATATCATTTTGACATACTAATGAAACGTTTACGGATCTAGGAGATATTTCGCTGTCTTCATTGAATATACTAGACTTATGATCTGATATTGCAGACTTCACGTCCTTTTTTGGAGCCATTCTCATCCATTTTTAAATGATTTATCAATACTAGTTTCTTGTTGGTCCCTTGAAGAACAGAGAATTGAACATTAGTGATTAGTAATGTCAATGTCAGTAATATATTGATTTCAGAAAAAATATAAATGATTTGTGTCGAAATATCAGTCAATTATTACGAGAATTAGATATAATACAAAAAGAGTTTGAAAAGGAATCACAATTTGCTCTTGTTATTTAGATATTTAAATTCATGATTACGATCATCTTGGCTTTTTTTCCGAAACCCTGGTAAATTTCAATTTATATTTGCTTCATAAGTTTATTGGAGAAACATATTTCATTATAAATATTTTGATATTTTGATTAGTCTGCTCTTTAGCGCAGTGAACGGTTTTTTTTTTCGACTGTTGTAGGGTTACCTACTTTTCTTATAGTAGGATATTATGCTCAAGATTGTAATTTACAGTCAATCATAACATGATCATAACAATTAAAGCTGAGATACAAAGAAGTGTACTTTTATGTACTTAATTATTTGTGCTGTGTATTATTTGTAAACGAGATTGTAAAGTAGCCTAAAAGTAGGTATGTAATAATGACTGTCATTAATTGACGTGTCACGTCAGTGTTTTGGCAATTATTATGCCATCTTTAATGCTCTGTGTTGCTGTTGTGTATGTTATTTAATATTTTATTTAATATTTGTTATTTGTTGTGTGCCCGATTCACAATTTCACATAAAATGAAATTAGTTAGGTAGGGCAGCATAAAAATCTAGACAATTTTGTAAAATGAAATGATTTAAAATGTACACTTTACTGCACGGTTTTTACAAATATATTGTCCAAAAAGATGAATACTGTGTATTAATTTTGGGACTCGACAATGCTGGGAAAACGGTAATCTTAAACTTGTGTTTGTGATATATTTTGTATTGCGTTAAATGTCTTGATTTATTTATTATTTTACAGACGTACTTGGAAGCTACTAAAACTAAGTTTACTAAAAAGTATAAAGCCATGAATCCTAATAGGATAACTACAACTGTTGGTCTAAATATAGGAAAAATAGATGTAGATGGTGTAAGGCTAAACTTTTGGGATCTCGGGGGACAGCAGGAACTACAATCTCTTTGGGACAAGGTAAATTAAATTAATAAATGAAATCACAGGTAGGTAGGTATAGAGTCAGCTTGTTAAAAGTCACAATCACTTAACAGCTTATCCAAAAAGCTTTTAACAATCACTATAAGAATACTTGAATTTATTTTAATGTTTACTCGAACTCAACAATAATTATGATAGTTAAATACTAGTAAAATAACACAAACAGCATAAACCATGTGTTATTTAATTACAGCAATAGACAAAAATAAGGCTATACAATACTGAAATAAACCAAATATCTGACTCTTGTTCCTGAAGTGACAAATTAAATGCCGATTACTCTACCTATATCTGTGTCACTTTCTTTTCAGTATTATGCTGAGTGTCATGCAGTTATCTACATAGTAGATTCCTCAGATAGGGACAGAATTTCTGAATCAAAAGAGACATTTGGTAAGTGTATTACCCTGATTGACTGAAAAATTATGGAAAAATTTCATTTTCTGAACCAAAAATTTGATACTATCTTTATACTAATGTTATTAATTTTACCAGCTTTAATTTATCAATACTGATAGTTACTTAGGTGGGTAAGCTCTTTACTGTTGTGAAATATTATGAATTTGTGTACATTTTACACAACACAATGTTGAGCATAAATCATTACACAACATAATTATGAATGGGGTTTATTACATAACTTCAAACAGCTAATTGTTAACTATTCCTGTTCACTTGACTTGGTGAAATTATAACATTTATTATAATTTCACCATTACAATAAATGAAGTAAGTTCAACTATAAACTTCCAATTTACTGGAGTGAATAATAAATTAGTTTTGAATAATAACTTGGTCTGTTAATTACTAACAGTAGTATATATTCCTTGAATTAAAACTTCCTTTTAATGTTGTTATATCAATTTAACACCCTAAAAATTCTTACATTTCTGGCGAGCTACTCTTGTTAATTGTTATTGTCAATCTTGTTTCAGATCGTATGATAGCTTCAGAACATTTATCTGGTGTTCCACTGTTGGTGCTAGCAAATAAACAAGACATTCCTGACTGTATGGGTGTGCATACAGTCAAGCCTATATTTAATCAAAATGCACACCTCATTGGTGCTAGAGATATAATGTTAATGGCAACATCTGCTTTGACAGGGTAACATTTGGTTTTGTTTTATATTAATATTTATAATTAAAAATTTAAACTTGCTCATCTTTAGTAAGTTAGAGGACAATCATACCTTTATTTATTATATTTTATCTGTATATTATTTATACATTCTGGTGACCCTCAGATATCAAACTTTTTAGCTTATTTTAAACTGCACCCATATCACGTGTTTAAGCTTTAATATTATTTACATTCAGTGAATATATGCACAAATAGTTGCTCTTCAATTTTGGGTATGAATACTCAATCGAACGCCATAATATTAAATTTTTATTTACTTACAATAAAAAAAAATTAAAAAATACCCTATGTTTGAACACAATATTTAAAAATTTATTAAAATCCAAATAAAAACTATAATAATGTTATTTAATTGTACTTATTTTGCAGAGATGGTGTAGATGAAGGAATAAGGTGGTTAGTAGATTGCATAAAAAGAAACAGTGTAGATCGACCGGCAAGGAACCATGACGATAACTTATAAAATTGCGACATTACGACACGTGCTGCATTTATCATACGTTCGAGCTGCTAATGAGCAATGAATAATAATGAGCACCTATTCCCAAGATAATAAAGTGACACCACCATGCCATTGTTTTATACATATTATTGTATTGACATTTGTAAAATAAAGTATACTGAAATAAAGTATAAGCCAAACTGTGTCTATTCTGTTATGCTGTCCTTTTTAGTGATAAGTTGATAAGAGTCTAATACCTACTGAGTATTTCTCGGGTACCTGCATCTATCTGATAAAGCATTTGATAACAGTTCAGTTTGCACTGTTGTGGAATATTGTGGTTTACTAGTTGTTACTGGTGCGATGGTTGATATTTAATTAAAACAATTGTTATAATTTTAAAAATGGCTTATCCGATGTATGAGGTGGATTGGAGTGTTCTACCGCCGGAGCAAAATAGACGGTTGGTATTTCATAATTTCGAAATGTTTTTATAAGTGCCTAATATTAAAAAATTCAAAACGTTTCAACATCCCATATTAAAATATTCTAAGAGTTTCTAAAATAAATAGTTCCATATTTTTCGAAAATTCCTCCACGTAAGAGGGAAGTTAGTTCAAGTTGTCATGAAAAATAAATGTCAGTCGCAAATAATCATAACATTTACATACTTATTATTTATTTTGGAATAAATATTATAATTCAATACATAAATTATGTGACAAATAAAAAGTGATTAATTTTAGGACAAAAGTTATAGCTATATTTCTAAATGTAATATTATTTTTTTTAAATAGTATTTGAATTGACCGAAAAATGAGGAACGTCATGCCGTCATTCATGGCCGAGTCAGAGTCACGTCGGCCATGTTGAATTTCATGCAACACAGGGAAATGTCAGCTGGTCGTTGCCGTATTACTTATTTTAGTTCGAAACTGTGATAAAATAATTATCTAAAAGGAGTTTTCTGTGATACATAAGTAAACACAATTATCTACGTTTCACAATTATGTTCTAACGAGTGAAATATGACAGAATATAGTCAGAGGTGGCATGCGATTTCTCTCTTGCATTTGTATGGTTTGTGACGGGAAAATGCTTTTATGCTTGAATATATAACTTTTAAAATAGAATTGGTTTATGTATATTACGTTTTAAAGTGTTGAAGTGGAAAAGTTTATTAGTGTTCTTTTTAGTTTTACCATTTTCGATACCTATCAATTGTCAAAACTTTTACTTCAACAAGAACACCCAACAATATTTGTTGTCTTAGTGTAAGAAAAAGAATTAGAATATAGTTACAATAAATAGAGGATTTAACATACAGCGCGATGAACGGCTCTGAATCCGGGTAAATGTTTTTTTTTACTTTATTTATTAATTTATTCACTGAATAAACATTTGTGTACAAATACTCAAATTTGACTAAATGTTAGTATTTTATATAGGTAAGTAATCAGAAAGATGTTAAAATAATTGAATTATTATCCTTATTACATCTACAAAATATTCTTTATTAAATATTTATATTGGTGCCTTAAAAATACAATGATCTATTATTTCTATATTTTTCCTTCTGAACAAGGAAAACAGCTAAAAGCATTTTAAAATTAATTAACCTATTGTTTTCTATATTGTATATTTTGTTTATACAAATTAGCTTCACCTTCAATTACCACAGATTTGGTGCTAAATTTTTTATTTAAAGCTAAAATTAGAATACATTAATCTCACAATAAAAATGTGGCAAAAGCCTAAAGACATTCTGTCTCATTAAAAAAACTGTTGGCATTTTTTTTAAATATCTTATCTAAATTTAAATGAGCAAAATTAAATTATCTATCATGTTTTACAACATGGTTTAAGGAGGTCTTGACATTATATAGATAGCATTATATATATGGTTACAAAAATATGTTTTTTAATGTTAATGTCGACAGATAGGTTGACACTCCACTTGATGGCAAGAGGTTTCCCCATAGTAGGATTAGGAAGTGATAGGCCCTTACTCACCAAACCACAGCACCAATGGGGTGGTTACTGCCACCAGACAGGCTGCCCAAATGATTGCAATACACAGTCTACTTGCAAACTTTTCAAACCCAGACCAACTAAAATTAGTTGAACATTTAAATTTTATTCCTATTGCAGGTTTAACCCGGCTTTTAATATTGCCACTATCAAACAAGTGGTCAATGAGGCTATAGAGAGAGGTGAGTTAATAAAGTTTATTTAAATAATAAATCTAAGTAAGTTAAAAACAATTTTAATTTAATTAAAAATCTAATCCTATTATCAGCATATTACCAGTAAGGTGCTAACACTTGTAATAGTTAGAAATAGTCACATGCTTACTAATAACCTATAAAATTGTATTAACTTCATTAATTTATTAAGTTATCTATTAATTTTAAATAAATAATTTAATAATAATAGATTATTTTATTAATATTGGTATTGATATTATTGATCCATATATATGTCTGTATACATTTTCAAAAATCTGGCACATCTTAATGGCAGGTTTACATTGGTCACTTGTCTAAATTAACGATTTTTAGTGTCAACATTGCAAAATATATTTCCTAGCTCCATAAAATTTTCATGTTTTTTTCTCTTTGTTATGTCACTAATTTCTAATCTTCCAACACATTTTTTACTGCCGCTTACTGCTTCTATAATGCCAATCATCTCATTATTAAAACATCTATGCATTTACATATAATTCTATAATACCTTGGGCACACTACTGTGTTTTCGAATTCAATACTACTTATGGTGATGCAAGTTTATAAATGCTTATAAATTCAACACAAAATATTATAGCAACAAACCTACTCTCTGTGTGATAAGACCGTTAATGTACATTAGCTTGTTAGCACGTTCTCACATGATACCACCAAATTTAGTATAATTAAGATATTACTGAGAATATGTGGTGCAACACAAACCAATGCCAATTTTGTGACATTCCAGCACGCTTGTAATTTTAACACGCTTTTAACAAGTGCACTGATAACCGCTTTCTATGTGTGTGTGTCGTCCGTAACAGTTGCGCCGGTTTCAGTACGAATGCCGACACCCACCCGGCTCAGGGATCTCATCCGGCAAATCCGGGCGGCGCGTACGGCGGCGGAGGAGAGGAGTGTGGTCAATAAGGAGTGTGCCTACATACGCTCGACGTTCAGGGAAGAAGACAGTGTGTGGAGGTAAGACTATAATATTACCAAATTAAAGAATTAACACATAAAAGAATTTGGATAGTGATTAAAAATTCACCTTGTAGCTTTATGATTATGGATGAAATTTTAAGTCAATGTTGACGTCATTGGTCGCTGTCTGTTTGTGTTGTAAAATTAAAAACAGATAGATAACAGATGGATCTTGCAACACAGAATCTTGTTACAATGTTAACCATGTGAAAGCCGATACTTAAACCACAGTCAACACTTTATCTATGTTAACTAGGACATGTAATGTGCATGTTACAGATTTAGAAATTGATCAATACTAATTTTAGATTTAGGTTTTTCTATTGAGATTTATTGGGATGACTCACGGTAGAAACCCATCACATTTGTATAGGAACTTTTTTGCGTGGTTTTCAAGACAATTCTAACTTAGTATTTTCTATTTATACTAATATTATAAAGAGAAAAGATTTGTATTTTTATTTGTAATAATTAAACTCAAAAACTACTGGACTGATTTTAAAAATTCTTTTACCTATAGAAAGCTTATTATTACTTGTATATGAAATACTGGTAAGGTGTTAAATTTGGTAAAGTGGTTAAGGTTAAGGTGACCCTTTTGAACAGAGATTAGTTGATTTAATTCCTGTCTTCAGATGATCTTGCTAAAAATTGATGGTTACGGAAATGAACCTTTCAAAGTTGACTTTGCTTGCTTGATTTACGTATGAATTTTAATATAATATTTTTTGCCTACAGATGCCGCAACATCGCGAAGCTCCTCTACATTCATATGCTCGGTTATCCAGCGCACTTTGGTCAATTGGAGTGTCTGAAGCTGATTGCTAGTCCAAGGTTCACAGACAAGCGGGTCGGCTATCTTGGTGCCATGTTATTATTGGATGAACGTCAAGATGTGCACTTACTTATTACAAATTGTTTGAAGAAGTAAGTTTTTTAAAAAATATAGATTTTAATCATGACTGTCTGGAGCGCCATAATATGGGCGATATTTTTTTTACACTGACGTGTACTTAATATTGCACAATAATTGCATTGTGAGCAACATAATATACAAAATTTTTACAAAATGTTGAGGTAACAGTAGAATATCTGCAATACAAGGCACCACAAAAGTTTTGAAATGGTGCTTGTAATTTTATTTTTGCAAAATTGTCTTTTTACATGAAATACAACTATATACATAGAGTTAAAAATCAAAAGCTTTTCTAAATTCACAGTTTCATCCAAATGGTTAAAGCCATTTTCCATCCAAATAATAATTTTACATAAGTCATTATATGTATATTATTATTGTTTATACAAAAATTGCTCATTTAAAGGTATTAGATTTGATAGCATGAAAAAATCCAACAATATTTTTAAATATATTGTTGAAATTAGTTGATTTTTGTTTTCCTCACGTCCGTCCATGTGAAAAATCACAATGGGTGACGTTTCAAGGTTAGATTTTCTCTAACAATGTCACACTCGCACATGATACCTACACATTTTATTTTGCAATACATTCTTATTGAATGCTAACATTATATGTATTTATGTATTGTATATTCTAACACAATGTGCTCACTTATTTAAACATTTTTATAATAAGGAAGTGACATATTATATTGTTGAAGAAAGAGCGCTTAGAAGTGCTACAAAATAGTTCCTAATAATGTTTCATATACGCGTCAATATGTATTGACTATAAAGGTATCTTTCAAACTTATTTGAATGTTTAATTTGCATTTAGTTAATCATATAAAGCAAAGTGTCTCTTTAGTTAGACGATTATGAAAACTTTTAATTACTTAACATGAAAATATCTATAGTAAATATTAGTGACTAGTTGATAGACTATAGTAATTATATTAATGATTTCATATCATATCCATATGAAAAAGATTAAATAAAATAATGGTCGTGGCGAATGGGAACATATCATGCTTTGTTATATTCATATTAATAATAAAAAATGCATTTCATTACTAACAATTACAACAATTTTCAAATATATTAATTAAAAATTATAAACTAATTTTAAAATGTTCAAAAGATTTCTTTTAAGTTTAGTTTTTAGTTGTATTAACTTTCCACTTCCTGCTTAAAAACAATAATTGCTATTAACTAATTTGTAATCAGCTGTGAAATAGCAAAAAGAACGTTAACTGAATGTTTCTTATTAACATTAATTAACTGATACTCAGTGTACGTGTTTATCGCCAACTTTACCGAAAGTGCCATTGACATCGTTTCTTTCGATTCTTTAAATTTTTTAGCGTTTGGCTGCACGCCAAACTTTAATAGTATTAAGTATGTATGGTGGAAAATAAAATTAGTGGTTAGTTGATCTACTTTCAAATATAAAATGAAATTGAAACCTTAGAGTATTTTTTTTTATGTTAGGTCGACTTGATGGTAGAAGGGTTACCGTAGCCTATAACACATTTACTTTTTTCAAAATGTTTGTTATTTATTACGCTCTGATTAAATTCAATTGGGGTAAAGAATTTTGTATTCTTTGTCTTTCAAAAAATATTAATTAACCCTGAAATTAAATAAAGAAATTAAATTACACACTCTTTATCTCTAAAGTCAAAATGTGATTAGGTAAATATAAAAGCATTAACATTTTTATAAACAAATAGCTATACCTGATATCTCTCTCATCCCTGCCCATTTCCCGACCCATCTTTGCAATTATTTCTATTGTATTCAATATGATCGAGCTAATTATGATTGTAGCTTAAAATTTCTTAAGCTTTTATTAGTTGTCAGGAGCTAATAAGCTCAGGAGATGTTGGGGGACTTTGTAAGGTTAAATTAATTTAAAAAAAAAATCATTTTTTCAACAGTGACTTAAACAGCAACACCCAATTCGTAGTTGGTCTGGCACTGTGCACCCTCGGCGCCATAGCATCGCCGGAGATGGCGCGAGACCTCGCCTCGGAAGTGGAACGGCTGATCAAATCCCCCAACGCCTACATTAAGAAGAAGGCCGCCTTATGCGCCTTCCGTATCATAAGGAGGGTTCCCGACCTAATGGAGATGTTCCTACCGGCCACGAGGAGTCTTTTGACTGAAAAGAATCATGGTTTGTATGATTAATGATTAATCGTTGTTATTTACTTTATTACAGAGATAAATAAAAAACTTAACCTCCAAAAAAAAAAAACAATAAAATAACAGCATGTCAGCTTAAGCTCCATTGATTAAGTTCCAAAGCTCGTAGTCAACATCTGAAATATTAATTTAATGCACAATATGCCCGGTGTTATGCAGTGATGCAGAAAATCACCACAGAATAACAGTTTACCTTCTTTTAAGTCCCAGTGATTTCGAGAACTCATTCCCCTGTCCTCATTTTGTAAAACAACAATTGTTCATTTCCTTGTCCTTGTAAAATAGCAATGGAACGCTTGTGGCAATATTATGTTCTGTGTTCTGCAGTCTCAAAGGAAACTGCAGCAGAATAAAAGCATGTGTGGAGTGGACTCCAGGGCTAACTTTCCTGTTGTACCTTGTACCTGTTGTATTACTAATTGCTAAACAAGCTTAAATTAAAAAAAATATGTTTGACTAGAAGGTCAAAAATAGAAGACCTCATAAGGGTATGACTTTCTAGACTAATTCAATAAGTTTCTATGTTATAATTTGTTTGTATTTCGCAGGAGTCCTCATCACAGGAGTGACACTCATCACGGAAATGTGCGAAAACAGTCCGGACACACTGAATCACTTTAAAAAGGTAAATATTGATTTCACTTATCTATTTCTTAGCCGTCAACAAAATATGATTTAATGAGAATAGTGATTAGGTTATCTTCAATTATATTTCTTGAGAAAAAATTGTTGATTCTAGTTTATTTTAAAGTGTTATTAACAGTTAAGACTAAGGAAAATATAGAAATCTATTGCTCGTAAGGATCAGATTAAAATTAAGCATAATTAATTAATTACATGGCAAAAAGAACTGATTTATATGTTTAATATAAAAGTTATTTTTAAATATTTTTTTGACAAAAGACATAACGCATTCTTGATTCTTATTTTATTTATTTTTAGACAGTTACTTATTTAAAAGTGAAATATTTTTTTTTAAAAAAAGGTTTTTTTTAATATCTTGCTTATTTTCAACAGAGTTTTATTAAATTTGTCACAGTAATTTTGGAACAGTAGTACCTTAATTCAATTAAGACGAGGCTTTATAAAATTAAAATACCCCTCAGATGCTTTAAACGAGATAACCCATCATACAAACGAGTCTCATAATTTAATTAACCTGATGTTGTTTAGCAAATAAAATCAGATTAACGTTATGACTCAAAGCGTTACAATTTCTGGTATACATTTTGTCTATACATAAATATTATTATACTAGTTCTGGTTAATGCATAAGTGCACGTGACAAGTTACGTGTTACGTGATCTAGATAATTGTGAAAACGGTCGTTAAACCGATTAGCTGTTGGACAGGACAAGTTCTTGTTGTGCCATGCTTTTCAAACGAGTCTTGATATTAAACTGAACACAACATTTTAATAACTTGCAATCATTTGTGAAAATAAATAAATGCTTTAGAATTTTTCTCGTCCTTAATTAATATGGATGGTTTAGAGCACAGACCGTGGTATGTACAAAAAAGTAAATTTTACAATTACAGATATTTTAAATTTTACATTATATTGTTCATTTAGTAAAGTTACCACCAACTTTGACCTATTAGTAAATACTAACTGGTACACAATATGCTTACCACATTTGCAAAATTTATGTTACAACAGTAGACCCTGTATACTCAACCCATTAAAAAATGTAGGTACTTACCACGTCTTTTCTAAGCTATCGATATATACATAATATTTTTTGTATTAATGTAAAAATATTTCAGTTTAATTTAAAAGGTTGATCAGAATGTTCATACAAAATGTATGTGAGCACAGGTGTGCCCGGTGTATTATATATTATAATGTAAATAAATCAAGTCACCTTGTGATTGTGTTATCACATAGAGGCATCGTTAAATACATCACTGCTCTGATTGCATATCAATAATAAAAGTGTTTTGAACGTTTTATTATTGAACGCCCAAAGAAATAGCATATTTTATATAAATATATGGATTTGTTTTTTTTATATGTACATATAAAACTAGCGAACCGCCCCTGACTTCGCACGGATGTTCAATATTTCAATTTTTTCTTTACATGAAAACTTACCTAAGATTTCAAGGAATATTAAAGAAAAAACAATTAGCCGAAGATAGGAGATCAAGAAATTGGATAGATCTGTTGAGCGATTTGATAGAGCCGTCTGTATCAGTTCAGACGGAAATTAATACGGATTAAATAATCTGACTCAATCTTTAGGCTTTTCTGTTTATTTATTTATTATTAATGCAAATCAAAATGATCTTGTATGACGAATTTTTGAAGGGAACCACCTTGATAGGTGACGGTAGTTACCTACTGTCAAATTGCTCGCCAATCTTTACATAAACAAATACCTTTTATTACCATCGCATTTCACGTCCTTATGCAATATTATGTAGTTATTTTTATAGAACACGTCAGCCAACTATAAGAACGTTTAAATTTGTATTTAAACATACAAGTGTGATACGTGTTAATTGTTTAATTAAACAATACCGCGCCAATTGAAGTTCAAAGACGAATCCATATATAATTAATTAGAAGCTATGTCCTATAATATAATTGCATATTTATATTATATGTAAACATATGAACTAATTACGTGTTTGTGTTGTCCCGTAGGAGAGCGGACAGCGCGAGGTAATAACAAACGCTGCTCCATGCACTTTTCATTGTTGTAGTTTGTTGAAATGTCATTGAATACAATATACCTCCTTTTTTTAATTTTACCATTAATAAAGTTATAAATGTACTTAACGTTATGTAAGTTAATGTTAGCTTAATAAGTTATAATGTACTTTTAAATTGCTTTTCCTTTGAATCAATGTAGGGCCGATTTGAGCCGCTTCTAGCTTCAATCGCCTTGTGAGTCATGCGAGTATTAGGTCGTCGACGCTTTCACACTTTTATTTCAGTTGTATAGTGGGCCTTGATTTTCTATTGCTTAACAATTTAAAGAAATCAATATTTTCCTGACATAGCGAACTGCCGCTCACTTTCGAACCGCCATACTAGTTTTAAATAGATCTTTTTCTAAGGCGAAACTCGTTACTTAGTATTTGTTAAATTTTAAATATAATAATCTTCTTCCAATTTTATTGCTAAATTAATGTTCGCAATAAAATTCCAAATTGTTGCTTTATAACAACGGGTTTTGACTTTTGATTGACGGATTAAAATATTTTGACAAAAAAGGTAGTTTTTGAAATTATATGAATTATTTTTTATAAAATATGTATTTCTTGACATCGTCAACAAACTACACAAGATATTAAGCATGAATGTCATGTCAATGTGTTGGTTGTGGTCATAATATTGTATTATAAATGTATATAATATAATAATAATCGTTCATATAAACAGATGTCTAAAAGATACTTACTATTTATCCTTTAGGAGATCCATTAGTAATTTCTAGAGAAACGTCACTATCAAATACACTAAATAGTACTTCTGTAGTATAAGTATTGTTGGGTTGTTTTGCAAACGACTAAGATAAGTTTCAATTGCATTCATTGTGTGAATAATTGCACCCAGGTTGTTGTACCACTCTTTGGGTAGATTAGACTTTGGAAACTAGTACTTCTTCACGACCTGAGTTGAGTTTTTCTATCATTGTCAGGAGTTTGAAATTAGCACGCGAGAAAATGTCACTAATTTACAAAGGGATTTGGGTGTACTTATATATATTTCTTTTTTGTTTGCGTAAATCTTGCATTTTTTTAAAGTTTCTTAGCCATTCCCTACTGATCTGTAAACTGTCTTGTATCAAAGTATCTCTTAGTTATATTTTCGTTATATGATAAGTATTTAGTACATTGTTTAAAGTGCCTGGTATATTTTAGTGTTGAAGATTTTTTTTATTTTCCTCGTTTCCTCTCGCTTTGTTATAATTATTATGTTTCTCTTTCTGTGTGGCAATGGGCAATATTTGTGTATTAATATTTATAGTTAAATTTTTTGCTGTAACTATATTGTTTTATTATAGATCGTTCCAAATTTGGTGAGGATATTGAAGAATTTGATTTTAGCTGGTTATTCGCCGGAGCATGACGTCAGCGGCGTGTCAGATCCTTTCCTGCAGGTAAAGATAACATTTAAATTATGGGCATTTTTCTTATAAAATAATAATAATAATAATATTTTTTGGTAAAATATTCTAAATCATAATATGATTCTAACATTCTCTGTGATGTACATTTAGTCCGATCAAGTTAGGTAAAAAATAGGGGTAAGCTTACAATAATTATAATAAAACTGTTTCCAATCTTGGGATTGTTGGGAACAACATAAACGAAATGTGAAAGGTTCCCAGTGATCCCATTCCGCAAAAAAAATTCAAGGTCAAAGTGGAAAAAACATAGATTTTTTTTGCATTTATTAACCAAACGGTATAATACCATAAAAATAACTGACAAAAAAATATATAAAACACATGTCTCTCAAATTTATGCGTATTCTAACACACACTTTCAGGTTAAAATCCTGCGTCTGCTCCGAATACTGGGCAAGAACGACCCTGAAGCTTCCGAAGCGATGAACGACATTCTGGCGCAAGTCGCCACCAACACGGAGACGAGTAAAAACGTTGGCAACACAATACTCTACGAGACAGTACTCTCCATTATGGATATCAAATCGGAGAGCAGTCTGAGAGTTTTGGCAATCAATATTCTCGGCAGATTTCTTCTGAACAACGACAAGAACATCAGATATGTAGCCCTAAACACGTTGCTTCGGACCGTTTTAGTGGACACTTCAGCCGTCCAGAGACACAGAACAACGATCTTGGAGTGTTTGAAGGATCCGGACGTGTCGATTAGAAGACGTGCCATGGAGCTCTCCTTTGCCCTGGTCAACGGACAGAACATACGCAGTATGATGAAGGAGTTGCTCTCGTTCCTCGAACGCTCCGATCCTGAATTCAAGGCGCACTGCTCCAGCGCCATAGTCCTGGCCGCCGAGAGATATGCTCCCTCGAACAAGTGGCACCTTGACACGCTCTTCAAGGTCTTCCTCAAGGTAAGGTGCCCTGCAAATTGTGATTGTTTCTAAAGTCTAAAAACATTAGTTTTTCTTGCGACTTTGTCCGCGCTCCTTTTTTCCTAGGTGTTAAAATATTTATTCAGTGTTTATCGCTCTCATATATTTTTTTCAGGCATTGAACATTTCATTTTAATTTAATAAATATACGTTTAATCTAAAGATTGCCTGAAAATTTAATCAAAAATAGGATGAGCTAATTTGGACATACATATTATAATAAATACATTGCATCTTTTTTTTAAATATAAAGATTGAAGAAACTGTGCACCATATTCCCGTATAATAGTATAATAGAGGATATTGTTTTATAGGCCGGCAACTACCTCCGCGACGACACGGTGTCTAGTACGATCCAGATCGTGTCGTCGGCGCCTTTGGAGCGACAAGCGTACGCGGCGATGCGGCTGTGGACAGCGCTCGAGCGGTGCGCTCTCTCCGGCGACGCAACCGAGAAACAGCCGCTCGTGCAGGTACGTCCTCACCTCATCTCGCCTCGCCTCGCCTCGCCTCGCCTCGCCTCGCCTCGCCTCACCTCACCTCACCTCACCTCACCTCACCTCACCTTGCTTAACCTCGCCTCACCTCCTCACCTCAGCTCACCTCGTCACACCACACCACACCTCACCTCCTCACCTAATCGCACCTAACCTCACCTCGCCTCACCTCCTCACCTCACCACACCTCACCTCACCTAATCTCACGTCACCTCGCCTCACCTCCTCACCTCACTATACCACACCTCACCTCACCCAATCGCACCTAACTTCACCTCACCTAACTTCACCTCACCTCACCTCGCCTTACCTCACCTCGCCACACCTCCTCACCTCACCTCACCTCACCTCACCTTGCTTAACCTCGCCTCACCTCCTCACCTCAGCTCACCTCGTCACACCACACCACACCTCACCTCCTCACCTAATCGCACCTAACCTCACCTCGCCTCACCTCCTCACCTCACCACACCTCACCTCACCTAATCTCACGTCACCTCGCCTCACCTCCTCACCTCACTATACCACACCTCACCTCACCCAATCGCACCTAACTTCACCTCACCTAACTTCACCTCACCTCACCTCGCCTTACCTCACCTCGCCACACCTCCTCACCTCACCTCACCACACCTCCTCACCTCACCTCACCACAGTCACCCCCTCACAGAAGACCACCGTGAAATAGCAGCATCTGTGCTGTTGTCTTTCAGTGAGTGATTAAGCTACAGCCCATTTCCTAATTCGTTATCTTTAATCCTACTAAGTTGCATGTGTTATAGATGACGGTGGTCACCTACCATCAAGTGGTGTAGGCCTTTCTGACGATATTAACATTTAAAAAAAACAAGCACCTAACTAACTACATTGCTTTAATATGTTGCATCTTCTTTTGCATAATTATCACATACATAGTTTTACTACAATTTAAAAAAAAACTTACATACCATAGACATTGATACTAATAGCATAATAATAATAATTAACATGGTTCCTTATACTGATACTGTGCACAATAATGTTTTATTATTCATCCAATTTATAAAATGCTCCCAATAAAATTGTAATAAGCTAAGAGGTAGTTGGTTTGAGTTTTAGCTGTTTTTAGCTGTTCTTATTATGTATTTTTTATTACATTCACAGATAGCAGCGTGGACTGTGGGCGAGTATGGTGATTTGTTGGTGTCGGAAGCCAGTAATGCCATCTCGATGGTGGACGAAGACGGCGTCGGTGAGTTTTGCTAATAAACTCTATACGGTTGGACCTCGAATTCTTCTCTTATATTCACTTACATATTAGTTTATTTTTTATTTGTAGTATAAGAGTAAATCAAAATGCAAAAACGAGTTCACTGTGTTATTAGAACAGACATTAAACTGGGAAGAGACAGGTGTAGAAAACACTTACACCATCAAAAATTCGCATATCACTTAATATTAATTAGAAAAAATCTCAAACAGCCACTATTTTTAATTAGTTGCGGTGTCAGATCTCATACAACCTAACTACAAAGTTAGTCTTAGTCTGGTCTAGGCATACTAGATATCATCCCCAGACAACAGTTTGATTTCCTTAAAACATGTCTAGTTCCACATCAATTGATCATCATGAAATTTTGCATATACACATAGCTAACAAGCTACTAAATTTAATAATAATTGAATATTTTCAGATGACTTCACAAGACCGATAGAAGAGTATGTGATCGACATCTACCAGAAGCTGCTGTGGTCTACTCAGCTGTCGATAACAACCAAGGAATACCTGCTGCTGTCACTAGCCAAGCTCTCCACCAGATTTACCACTCAGAACAGTCAAGAGTGAGTATAGCTTTCAATTTTACTGAACACCCAACAAGGCACATTCAACCTTATTCTCTAATGTATTAAGTACAATATTGTGTGACAAGTTGGGTTTTGTTTTTAAATCCAACTATTACTAAAAGTGCTGATTGCATTTTGTTTTAATAATATGTAAACAATATGAGTGAATTCATTTTATAAAGAGATTTCAAAACAGTTGATTCATTCATTGCGTATATCGTAAAATAATTTTATAAAATCTTATTTTTATATGAATGAAGTTGTATGTGATTAGTTAATTGTGTAATGATTTTTTTTTTTTTTCAGTAAAATTCGTGTAATAATTGACACGTTCGGCTCACATATTCACATTGAGCTGCAGCAGAGAGGAGTGGAATTATCACAGCTATACAGGTACTTTATGATCTGACTGTTGTATTTTTAATTATGTACTCAATTAATAAATATAAGTATGCACCGGATCCACCAAACCGTGTTTATTTAAAAACTATCTATTGCACGCTACTTCGTCTGAGTAACTTTAAAAAAATATAGTCTATGTTACTAGCTGTTGATGTATAGCTTTCTATAGGTGAAGGATTTTTTAAAATCGGTCCAATAGTTTTTGAGTTTATTTAAAAAACAAAAATATAAATCTCTTTATAATATTAGTAAAGATTATAAATATCTCCACATCTCTCTAATGCAAAGCTAGCCTCTTAAGCTCTCAGCTTAGAATTATTCTAAAGACGTTAATTTATTAATCTCCAGATTGGTAATAAATTCCTTTTTTGATTTCTATCTTGGAAGTATTGTATTGTTAGCACTCTCTACTTCGGGTACATTAATTAAACCACTTTATGTTGAGTCTCAATACATTTATTGACCTCTCTTCGCGCGGACACACGACATCGACCTCTCTTCGCGAACGCGTTCGTTCAACTGAATGAATCTGAATGAATGAACACCTCTCTTTGAAACGTCACAGTATGTATAGAGGTAATGTTGTGTTGTTCTGTAAGGCAATACGCTCACCTGCGGCCGGCGCTGCTGGAGCGAATGCCGGCGATGGAGGCGCCACCTGTGGGCGCGGAGCGGGACGACAGCGACACCGAACAGGACGCGCCACCGCCGACGCACCGCACTAGTGCTGTCGACCAGGCAAGCACTTAAAGGATTTCCTCTTAATACATTTTCCACTTTTTTTTTATAAATACATACATATCCATGACTCAGGTACAAAGGTAAATGTTAACACATAAACATTTGCCCCTAGCGGGATTCGAACCCGCGACCGTTTGGTTAACAGCTACGGTCACTATCGCAATATTTCATAACCGCACCGTCCATAGGCCTGTCTGTTTTCCCTCTAAATTAATTTTAATTAATGTACTCCGATTTCAGGACGCGCTACTCGACCTCATAATAGGTTCGGATTCGTTGACGAACGGTGACTTGGATCACAAGCCTCCGCCTCCAGCCAACAACAACACCACAACCAATGTAACTATTCTCTTTATGTCTATGCTATTTATTTACACTTTAAGTATCTTCAAAATAAAACATGAGATTTAAAAAAAAATAACCGTCCATCAAATTGTCTCGCAAGTTGCAGTACAAATTGCAAATAACATATAACTCCATGTCATTGGAAAGTTCAAACTGTGGCAAATTACTACACTAATATTATAAATAGAAGTTTGTTACTCATTCACGCAAAAAAGGCTAAACTGATTTGAATGAAATTTGACACACGGATAGTTTATTACCTCAATTAACATATAGGATACTTTTTATGTTGGAAAAATGTTAGGTTCCCGAGGTGTCGTCGAAAAACATTAAAAAAAAAATGAGGCGCCACTGTAGCCGTGTCATCGCCTCCATTTTTTTATATCTCCATTTAAATTATTGAATTTCTAGGATATATTGGACCTGCTGAGTGGTCTGGAATTAACACCGACGAGTCAGCCGACGAGTCTCGTCAACAACAACATCACCTCCGGAACACTTCCATCTCAACCCTCCAATTTACTTCTCGACGGATTATTCTCAACCCCCATTCAGCAAACACAGGGTGAGTCATTCGTTTGCGTGCTTTAAATAACTATAATGGCGCTTCCACACTTGCCACTTGCTATCTTTATTTATGACAGTTGCCATTCTCACGTATTTTGATAGACTGTGATTTCGAGTTTTTACTTATTTTTAGATTTGATAGCTAGTTTCAGGTGTTGTTAACAGGGAAAGAAAAAAAAAAACGAAGAAAATGTTTAGTTTTATTATATTAGTAGTAGATAAGGTTAACTGATGAAGCGATTTCAAGGAAAATAATATTTTTTTAATTTAAATTTGTAGCGACGACATTACGTGAACGTGAGAGCAATGCATATTGGACTTTGCATAGTCAAGCAGGTGTCTTGGTAGTCCTCACGGCGTAACGATCGCTGAATATATTGTACACATTCAATTCTCATTTCACTTAGGGTTCATATCATTTAGGGTTGGCGCTGACTGACTGCATAGTAGCAAAATTCGTTTGCTGTTCCATACCGTCAATCTGCGCCGGTTCTTAGGGACTAATAAGCAGGATTGTGACGGCGCCTGTTGTGTTGTGGTTGCAGAGCGCGCTTCGTGGTCTGTGACGGCGCTGGAGAAGAACGGCGTGCGCGTGGTGCTGGAGGCGGAGGGCGGTGGCGGTGGAGGGGGCTCCGTGTCGCTGCGCATGCGCGCCAGCAGCGCCGCCGCCCACCCCATAAGCGACTTCCTGTTCCAGGCGGCCGTGCCGAGGGCGCTCAAGCTCGACATGATGTCGCCCTCCGCCACAGTGCTGCCGCCGCACGGCGAGATCACGCAGCTACTCAACATCGACAACCCATCGAGGGTGAGTTAGCGCTTGTTTTAAGCTTGTTCGCTGTGCAAAAATGAGCTTATGAGATCCCAAGCATAACTTATTTTCTAAAGAACAAAATCTGGGAAATACTTTGAAAGTATGGGTATTTGCTAAGTTGGGTAAACGGACTAACTTTATTTATTTTCTAAAGGCTGATTTTTAAATGTTGGTAGAATATTATTACAAAATAATATTTAGCACTGCTAGACACTTTCCGTTGGCCATTTAGACCCCCTTTCTGCAGTGTATCGCCGGTCGCGTACGCAGGCGGCCACGGGAAGTGTCTGGCAGTGCTGAATATTATTTTGTAATAATATTCTACAAAACATAAGTCCTATTCTTCTCACCTGATTACCTGATACATTTTGTACTTTAGAAAATACTTTAGAAATCCTTTAGGAGTACTGAGCTATGAAAATAAGCTGGCATAAAACAAAAGAAACATAATATCTTTTCAGACGCCTCTGAGACTAAGAATACGCGTGTCGTATAACATGGAGGGCACGCCGGTGCTAGAACAGACCGAAGTGAACAACTTTCCCGTGGACATGTTCAACTGACGAGCGCCATTCGAGCCCGGATCCGGATACTGTCCGTACCCGGATCTATCCGGATGTAGCCGGCCTCAGCTCCATCCCCTGCATCCATCCCCTGGGGCCTTGGGCTGCACTAGCCTTAAGTCGTAATCGCGCCTTCACTTCTCCACCTAGATATCTGTATTGGGCTAAAGTGGAAATAAACAATATTCGTAACTACTTTAATTAAAGTTAAGTATAAACGAAAAGAATTGATTCTCATATCTGTTTCAAAATAAGTACTCTGGTTATTTTTGTGTTATAAAAGTTCATCATCATGTGAATATTTTCGTATTTCAAAAGGAAAATTGCAAATCTCACCCTCATTTCTCGAAGGTTTTTCGTTTGAAAATGACTTTATATCTATAGAATCCATAACCATTTTAAATTATTAAAAAAAAATTTTTATTCGTGAAATGATTTTAAAATTGATAAAAAAATTCATTAGGTTGAGGTTTCTTACCGTGCCTTTTTCTCATATAATCAAATCAGTATTCTCTGAAGGCTATCGTAAATAGATATTAAAATATTGCGATTATAATAACTACCTAAAATTTCGATTTTGACCTGAAAATAATATTCTTTTAAAGTACAAATTTAGTTTGAAATATCTGATCTATTGTTTGGCCACAGGAGGAGAGATAAACTGATAAACCTTCATCGTTGACATGTGTCCAATACTTTTAATCTATTATTCTGTGATACGTTCTCTCGTTTATGCGTGTTATTTTTTTATGTTTAATCACACATTCCTAATTGAGGTTATGAGAGCTATGGAATTTTGTCTCCGTAACAATTAATAAAATTTCACTTTTAATACAGATATCTATGTTACAGTCAAATTTTTTCTGTCGGAAAGATTTGGACGCCTAACGTTAAGTCTGCGTATCCCTATCCTGTAATCTTGAATATTATTATTATTTTTTCTACTTAATAGTAACGCACGCTCGATATTGAATATCGAACGTGCGTGTCCCATCACTAGTGCAAACGATGGCAGCTCGTTATCCTTTCTTTGTACGCTAAAGACTGATAACTTATATTGTCGTGTGATAACAACCGAGTCGTATGGGCCATCACTATTGAGATTAGTTACATTGTATTGTTGTCTATGTCGAAACAAAAAAAAAATTCTCCCTTTCATTCTCAATTAACTCTTTTTTTTTTTTTTAAAATTCCAACTGAGCTATTTTTTTAAGCGTTTAATTAAAGCTGGCACGTGTTCACAGTACTCTCATAAAATGCATTTTTTTTTTTTTTTTTTTTTTTTTTTTTTTCGAGAACTTAGAATATTTTTTAGAATACATATAAAGGGGAACTTAGAATAGAAATCGGAACACGCAAACGCACGCAATCGGAAAAAGTAGTTAATTAAAGCAACGTTCAAACTTGTACGTACGTATGAACGTGCCATCTTTAGTTAATCGATCTCTATTTACTTGATATCCATCCTGTTTATGCATGTATAGGTTTCTAAATTATTATATTCCAAAAAAAAAAATTGCTGACACATTTGCTCTTTTGTTTTATTATTTCAAAAAAAGTTTCTGAGATTTTTGTTTGGCAATGGCATTATGTATAAATGTATATGATATATATATATAGTATATTTCATATCGTGTATTGAAACGCATGCGATATCGCATTAATTAAACTTTGAAGAGATTTTGTAAAACATTCCATTTTTTAGATAGTTTAAAATAGAATTTCGATAAGTAAGTAACCATTTGAGAAAAATAATATATTAATTTGTATAATAAATAAAAAAATGCTTTATTATAAAGTTTGATGAGATGATGAGAGATGATTTTATGTGACGATATTTATCGATTTATTGATAGCTTTTAGGCCTTTAGGTGTCCTAAATTCACTATTTCATTAAACAGATTTTTTTTTTTATTATTTTGTAGTTGATGTTGATTTCATTCAATTATGATTCTTCTAACATGAAATAAATATATGTTAACAAACAAACATACAGCACGTTACAATGTACATATTGCTAAATAATGAAATAAAAATAGTAAATAATATTAAATAAGTATACAATTTTATAATTGGATTATTTGAAATATTTTTGAATATATTTAGAGTCAATAATTATATTGTCATTCAGTTTTATGTTAATTGACATTTTTAACTCTAAACCTATTAATGTGAAGTTAAAACGAAATCATCTATTACATGGAAGTTACTTATGTATTGTTAATTTCTGAATTTATTATAATAAATAATACTAATTCAAGTTACTACGGAAACGCTTGCATAATTTATGATACATTAGAGAGATGTATAGTCAGATTAAAATGTACAGTCTGAATTATCGAGAATACATTAAAAAAAATATTGTCGTCTGAGTTATTAATATGTTTTCTATCAGTCTCGTTATATGTTATTTTGGCGAGTAATTCCGTTGGCAAAATATAGCTCAAGAGGTGTAATCCTATCTTTTTATATTAATACTGGGTGTTACTATACTAAATAAACAATTTTTTTTTTAAATTCACAGTTGGAATATAAAAATTTGGTTAGTCTACTCTACGCGTATTCAAAAGTTAATTAACTTTTAAAGTATACGAAGTTTTCGTTGCAGTTTTCGCTGGAAAATAAATTCCGTATGTTTTGCTCATTAAACAAAAAAAAAATGTATTAAAGATCTTCCAAGCCTTCTTCAAACTGTGTTGTACACTGGCAGTTCAGAACACAGAATAAATTAGTAACGCTTTCCGTTAAACTAAAAGTGACTAATTAAATAATATCATTTACTACAAATTCAATCTATCATTGCTTCCCATAATTAACTGTACTGAGTGTGTCGCGAGATTACGTCACCAAAATGGCGGCCAAGTGCATCAGCAACTCGTGGGCTTATACACTTTTTAGACAGACACTTGCACACTTTTTTTTAGTAACGATGTACTAGGCTTACAAAAAAAATATTATGAGATATATGTATTTATAAATAAGTCTATTCAATTATTATATATTTATTTATGATTTTTTTTAATTATATTTTTTTTGTAAATGACATATTTATCATTATTTCTTCGGTTACAATGAACTATTCTTTATTTCTTTGGGCATTTATTTATGATGAATTATTATTTATTATTGTGATTATTATTTATTATTATGATTTATTTATTTATTATTGTGATATTGTTCATGTATTCTGATCTTTTCTGTGTTCTGAGCTCGGGAGTGATTTTAAAACCTCTTCGAGAATGTTATGTGCAATTGAAATTTTGCCTTATTAATTTATTATAATAATTTATATAATGCCTTATAAATTAATTTATCTAACATACATAAAATTCAACGGTACTCCCTTTTAAAATGAATGTACAGAAGTATTGCGGCTGTTCACAGAATGTACTTAATTATTGTAATTGTAACGTTACTATTATTATTATATAATAATTTCCTATAATGAAATGTCGAAATATCCTCTTTTTGTATTGTGTAGTTTTAAAACAGCGAATTGAGTTTGTAGTATATAGTGAGAAATATAATCGTTTATAAGATGATCACATTTATAAATCATTAATTATTGTTTATGCCAAGTCAGTATCGTATTCGTACTGTGTTTGTAAAATTTTGATGATATTATGGCATGTTATCAAAATTGATTTATTATTTATTTACTAATTAATTTGATTGAAACGTGTTCAAACTTCAAATAATATTTAAAAAAAAAAAATAAGGAAAATACAGAAGAAAGATATTCTGGTTTAACAATTTAAAAAAAGGTTTAGAGTATGAGATAGATATTCAGTGCGAATACGATATAATTCATTTCTTATTTCATTTTAACCCTATTGTTTGGTAAGATAAACGTCGTTATCTACTACTAATTAATAAAACCATCAGAAACTATGTAAATAAAGATGCATATTATTCAATAACTATTAATTTCAATATTTAACTCGTAGGCACTTAGGTTTTCAATTATACCCTATTTATGTTTAGAAAAGCACCCACTTGCACGTGTTTATGAAATATATGTAAATTTTAGATACGAATGATGAATTGGGGATGATTTTTTTTTATTAGTTTCCATTGTTGTATTGTAGCCAACACCCGTCTTATTTTATTTTCCATGTAAACCTAAAGAGAGCTTCGCTAAATGAAATACAATATTTATATCGTAATTTGGTGCTTGTTTTTATTGTATTTAAAGTCAAGTTTTGAATAGAAAGCCCTCCAAGACGTGAGATGTTATGATTTTGTGTATAACTAAAGCTATGTGAAAGATGTACATAATATGATTATAATTTTATGTAAATTGGTTAATAAATATTTGAGAATGTTTATATAATCAAATTATTTGTTTTATTTTTAATACATCAATTTCTCCATTAGTTATTCGTGGGATCGGCAGTTATATGAGAAGCAGCTACAAGTTTTTAACCATTCCATTTATAACCAGCTAAAAAGTATTTTTCTTCACTTTCAAATAAATAACAAAGAGTTATATTTATTAATAATTATAAATTATTTTAAAAAAAATTATTTCAAAAATTTATGTTTTAATTCTTGTACAAAGTCAGCCACCTCGTATTCCCTGTAAATCATTTCTCATATTTTCTATATTAAGTTAACGTAAAAGTTAGAATCTTATAGTATATTCTTATTTCTTTACAGTGACACATTAGATACTTTACGATGGTTTTGTGTGAGAAATTTCTATGGACTCTTGGAAAATTGTATCTAATTGTTTTGCACTTAAAGAGTTATTCAATTGTAGAAATAAAACAAGACAATATTAATTGGAGCTTTTTTATTGATAAAGGTTGAATTACTCGATCATTGGGACTGCGGGGGCTTCGGCGATGCGCGGGGGCGCAGGGCGGCCACTCACGCTGTTGAACAGTCTGTCTTTGATCATTTGAGCCATCAGGCCGTGGATCACTTCGATGGTAGTCTTACAGGCGTCCTTCGTCGCCTTCCCCAGTTTATCCTCCGTACGCTTCTCGTGAGGGTCCATTCCTCCCACTAGGAATCCGCCACGACCTACAAACAAACATACAATAATACTTTAGCTATCGAGTGATGTAATTAAATATTAGATGTAGATTAATAGAACTTATGTAGCTGCAGCATCAAACTGTAGGTATCACCCGATATTTTAATCGTCACTTTCCTAAAATAATTTAGACATTTCTAGTTAAAAATAATGAAAACAACTCACCAAGACACACTTCACTTTGCTCCAATTTTTCAGATAAATCAAATATTTGTCCCGTAGTGTAATCGGCATTTGTGGTTAAACTGGAACTGCTCAGTGTGTTCACCCAATATTTGTTCCACAAGGAGTCCAACAACCTCCTGTCCAGTGAGGACTTGAAGTATGACACCTCCAAGGAGTAGTACTGTTTGCAATGCACACCAAAATCCTCAATTTTGTTTAGAGGTATTGTTTGATATTCAGATGGCTCTTCGTTGGCTGGTTTGTAACCCTGGAATTAAATATATTCAATTTACATTCCTTTATTGATTTAAAACCAGAGAAATAAAGAAATAAAATAGAACTTCATTTTCTTTCTCAGAACTACCCGAGTAAGAATTTGCAAACAACATTTGCATGTTTACCTTAGGATAAGTTCTAAAAGCACCAAGACACACTTTTCCAGCTGAAATGGTTCTGACAGGATCAATGACGATGGCCACAAAGGGCTCCTGGAAGTTCTGGTTCAACATCTGTGTGGAGACATCAATGCCGGACAACCAGCAGCCGTATCCTGGATGGCTGTGGTACCAACCTATGGCGTTTTCTTGACGCCCTACCTAAAATTCAAATCATCTGATAATACTGAGACAATAATTTCAGAAATTGCATATCAACCTTGAGTAAGAATTTTTTTAATTTGATAAAACTGCAACTTCCATGCATATAAATAGACTAACTAATTTTAAAGTTGTAATGAGACTAACCAATCTTTTTTATAGTTTTGTTTAAATTAGTTAATAAGTATAGGCACTTCACAGTTGATATATGTTACAAAAAAAGTATGTTAAAACTTGAGTATACTGATTTCCTTAACTGGGTAAGGCTTTATAAATTTGGGTAAAAAAAATGGATAATATAATAAAAATAAGACAAAACCTTTTTGGCAGCATCTATATAAGTACTCATGTATTCATAGGCCTGTGCCTGTGCATTCACTCGGGTTTCAGTGCCCTCAACTGGCAGTGCAAAGGAATCCATCACTATCATTGTGTTTGCATCCACCTTACCTACGATATTCCAAACATTAATTTAATACAATATAGAAAATTCCAATTCTAATTTTAATGTTTTAACCCCATCTGTCTCACGGATGATTCTGCCAATGTCAAGGTCAGTTGAAATTTTGGAATTTACCCTTGTGTAGTTCAACTTTTTAAAACTTGAAAAAATTCATGCCAACTAATATTTGTATAGACAGCTAGAGAATTTTTAGATCTTTTTACAAAGTATGCTTAAATAAACAATTAAAAAAATGAGAATTTTAATATTTTTCTTTCCATTAAGTAAATATGTAACATATGCTATTAATTTTGTGACATTCATAATAAAAATAGAAAATTATATTTGATTATTCATTTATTTATGTCCACATTTATTGCATATTATTATATCATATTCATATTATATACCTAACTTTAATATGATATACCATATAAGGTTGTGATTGTAAGCACGACTATAAACTTCTTGCAAAAGATTGTTTCTTTCTTTCTTTCTTCTTATTATCTATGCTTATAAAATCGTTTGTCACAACTGACTATCAACGTACAGCCAAAACTATTAAGTTTAGAAAGCTGAAATTTGGACAGAGGTTTATTTTATAATGTAAGCATCTGCTAAGAAAGGATTTTTGAAAATTTTAACTCTGTGTGAAGCCGAGAGTGGGTTGCTAGTAGTAGTGTATTTTATCCACTTTTTATGAACTTAGGTAGACCTTGGTAAAGCCAAAATGAAGTCTCCAATGTAAGATGAGCTCTATGAAGCTTGTAGCACACACAGCATATGTTGAGTTGGGTGCTCTATTGAGGTGAGGCACTGGTGCCTGCACTGGCTGCATTCAAAATTGTACTTATTGGAAACTTGTATTGAGTGCATATTTTGTGTCCATTTTTAAATAAAATGTCTTTTCTTCTTTCAAAAAATAATAAACGGAACAGATACAGAACAGGAAAAAAAATTTGAAACATCAATAATAAAAACTAATTTATACAAAATATACAAAAAAATTCAATCAGGTAAACAAACAAATTTACTCTTTTGAATTGACAAAGTAGGTATTAAGTTAAAGTTTCAACTTACCCAATAGAAGACCCATAACTTCTAATGTGCCTCCAGATCTAGCATGCATTACCATTTTCAAAAGAGCAAGTGCCGATATCTTGATGTCTTTGAAGAAATGAGGACTGTAAAAAATAATATTAAGATTGCTTATGTAACTATCTATATTTTTTTATGAAAAATAGGAGGCTTAAGTTCACTATTGGGATGCAAGTGCTTAACTAACTACCAGCCCTCATAGGATAAAGGGTAAAATACAAAATCATATTATATATAAAAATATTGAAACAAACATACTCTTTGTCCCATGGCTTTGCTGTAAGGATGTCTTGTTGTTGTTTTTTGTCGTAGCGATATATTTCGTCTACACTAGCCACGCTCTCTATATTATTCGACATAATCCAAGTTTTCTGAGCGATGGTGGACTGTGAGTCGGTACTTGTTGAAGCCATTATTGATACTTCACCTTAAGACTAATGTATTTATTTAATATTTATAGTTTGTTTCCTCTTATATTGAGAAACAATTTAATTAACTAAACTTTTTTAATATTCCAATAAATCAAGAAATTTTAAATAAATCCTAAGCAGATATTTAAACAAAAATGAAATCACAATAAAAAAAAATACACAGCCAGTTGCACTGAGAGAAACTGTTTATTTTTGATTGATCTGTCATAATATATGTATTTTTATAATGTATCAGATGACCATAGATGACACTCCGATGAGTGTGATGTCAAGATGAAAAATATACAAAGGTATACAGATTAAATTCCTGAACAATTTTGTCTTCGACATTACTATTTATAGAAGTCTGGAATTAAAGATATTATAGTTTAAAGTTGGGAATGTTGTGTATTTTATAATGAATTAGTTAAATGTGTGTTCAAAAATAATGATTTTGTTTCCAGACTTAGACAATGCTGTAACATAATTTGAAAAAACTGAGTAAAATATATTATCTATTTTCCTAATAGTGACATTTGTCATTTATAGACGCTTGAGGTTTCGACAAACAACGTTTTCGCCATTGTTCTTTCAATCATCCATCAACAAACGAAAACTATTAATCGGACATAGACTATATATATTAATATTATTTACATTTACATTGTTAACGTAAAAGTTTATAGAAATCTTCCCATTTCTATAGTGATATATTAGATACTTTTCGATGGTTTTGTGTGAGAAATTTCTATGGACTCTGAAAATTGTATCTAATTGTTTTACACTTTAGTAATGAGTTATTCAATTGTAGAAATAAAACAAGATAATATTAATTGGAACTTTTATTGATAAATATTGAATTACTCGATCATGGGGACTGCGGGGGCTTCGGCGATGCGCGGGGGCGCAGGTCGGCCACTCACGCTGTTGAACAGTCTGTCTTTGATCATTTGAGCCATTAGGCCGTGGATCACTTCGATGGTGGTCTTACAGGCGTCCTTCGTCGCCTTCCCCAGTTTATCCTCCGTACGCTTCTCGTGAGGGTCCGTTCCCCCCACTAGGAAACCGCCACGACCTACAAACAAACATACAATAATACTTTAGCTATCGAGTGATGTAATTAAATATTAGATGTAGATTATAGATATGTTAGCTGCAGCATCAAACTGTATCCGTATCCCCCAATATTGTTATCGGTACTTTTCTAAAATACATCCCACTATGGAAACAAATTTAAAGATATATTCTACTTGAAAATAATGAAAACAACTCACCAAGACACACTTCACTTTGCTCCAATTTTTCAGATAAATCAAATATTTGTCCCGTAGTGTAATCGGCATTTGTGGTTAAACTGGAACTGCTCAGTGTGTTCACCCAATATTTGTTCCACAAGGAGTCCAACAACCTCCTGTCCAGTGAGGACTTGAAGTATGACACCTCCAAGGAGTAGTACTGTTTGCAATGCACACCAAAATCCTCAATTTTGTTTAGAGGTATTGTTTGATATTCAGATGGCTCTTCGTTGGCTGGTTTGTAACCCTGGAATTAAGAATATTCAATTTACATCAGTTTATTGATTTAAAACCAAAATATATTGATTTCATAATACACTGACTAGATTTGATTTTGACTAAAAAATTTAAAAGACACCTTTTAATATAGTTTGCAAAATTTCTAAAAAAATGGATATTTTACAGTTGTTTTTAGTTTTCAACAATTTAGAAATTTTCCAATCCTTTGAATAAAACCATTAAAACCATCTTTAAAAACCATTTGACCTACCAAGACTAAATTATGCTCATTCAATTGCAAATTTAATCTAATTAAAAAGTGTGCATAGTGACTTTTGCCGTAGCACAGGTCCTTGATAGTAAAAATCGACTAAAATTGAAAAAAGACCTAAATTTTAATGAATTTAACAATGATCAATAAGGCTTTCGAGGTGGAAAATTTGGATTTGTCATTACCATTTCATCAGTACCAACATATAAAAAAATCAGAACTACCATATTTGATGGAAGGTAAATAATACCAATTCCAAAAAAAGGCTAAAAATAAATTTCAATTTATACACTGGAAGTAGTTTCTTTTTTACATAGAAATTTATTTTCTTTTTCAGAACTACCCACAAAAGAATTTGCAAACAATATTGCATGTTTACCTTAGGATAAGTTCTAAAAGCACCAAGACACACTTTTCCAGCTGAAATGGTTCTGACAGGATCAATGACGATCGCCACAAAGGGCTCCTGGAAGTTCTGGTTCAACATCTGTGTGGAGACATCAATGCCGGACAACCAGCAGCCGTATCCTGGGTGGCTGTGGTACCAACCTATGGCGTTTTCTTGACGCCCAACCTAAAATTCAAATCATCTTATAATAGATTAACTAATTTCAAAGTTATACAAAAAATGGATAATAAAATAAAAATAAGACAAAACCTGTTTGGCAGCATCTATGTAAGTAGTCATGTATTCGTAGGCCTGTGCCTGTGCATTCACTCGGGTCTCCGTGCCCTCAACTGGCAGTGCAAAGGAATCCATCACTATCATTGTGTTTGCATCCACCTTACCTATGATATTCCAAACATTAATTTAATACAATATAGAAAATTCCAATTCTTATTTTAGTATTTTAATTCCATCTGTCTCTCCGATGATTTAGACAATGTCAAGCTCAGGCGAAACTTTGGGATCCTACAGAACTTTGGGAACTACATAAGGGTAAACCCTTGTGTAGTTCAATCTTTTTAAAACTACTCTTCTTTCTTTCTTCTTTCAAAAAATAAAAAACGAAGCAGACACAGAACAGGAAAAGAAAATTTGAAACACCAAAAATAAAAAACAATTTATACACAATATACAAAAAAATTCACTTAGGTAAATACACTGAAGATTAACAAACAAATTTACTCTTTTGAAATGACAAAGTAGGTATTAAGCTAAAGTTGCAACTTACCCAAAAGAAGACCCATAACTTCTAATGTGCCTCCAGATCTAGCATGCATTACCATTTTCAAAAGAGCAAGTGCCGATATCTTGATGTCTTTGAAGAAATGAGGACTGTGAAAACAATATTAAGATTGCTTATGTAAGTACATACTTATCTATATTTTTCATGAAAAAAAGGTAGCTAAAATTCACTGTTGGGATGCAAGTACCTCATAGGATAAAGGGTAAAAAATCATTTTATATATAAAAATATTGAAGCTAACATACTCTTTGTCCCATGGCTTTGCTGTAAGGATATCTTGTTGTTGTTTTTTGTCGTAGCGATATATTTCGTCCACACTAGCCACGCTCTCTATATTATTCGACATAATCCAAGTTTTCTGAGCGATGGTGGACTGTGAGTCGGTACTTGTTGAAGCCATTATTGATACTTCAGCTTAAGACGAATATATTTATTTATAGTTTGTTTCCTCTTATATTGAGAAACAATTTAATGAAACTAAAACTAATTTTTCAATATTCCAATAAATCAAGAAATTTATAATAGATTCTAAGCAGAGAGATATTTATTTATTCAAAAATGAAATCACATTTAATCACAAATATCACAATAAAAAACACTACACTACATCCATCAAGGAACATATATACCAATATATACTCATATTATATATACTCTTTCTCTAGCGAGCACTACATAACATACATTGCACTGACAGATACTGTCTTGTCTGCTGTTTAGATTTGATCTGTCATCTGTGACAGTGACAATCCGATGAGTGTGATGTCAATTGTTATTGTCAAATTTGTCAACCATCAACAAACGAAGACTATTAATTAGACATAGACTATATAATTATCATTATTGCACATTGCACGGATATACAGGGCGTCCCAAGACTACGCGACATGAAAGGAAAATACCTGAAAGAAGACTATGTTATTTTTAAAAGTTAGTAATACTGAATTCAAACATTTTCTAAAATTATACTATTTCCATAGATTTAGAATATACTACCGTTCCATTTTCCAATGGTAAAAACAAAAAAACATAATTTCCACGCCTATGAGCGCTAGCGAGTTTCGGCGCCGCCAATATAATGCTTGTATGAAATATTTCATACAAATGTTGAAGGTCAAACATCAATGTCATTTGCTTCTACCTTAAGCCACCACCCGGAAGTCTCTTGAATTTTTTGATTGAGCGCTGAGCTCAAAAATATAAACTATTAACGACTGATATAGAAAATAAGACTCGTTAATATAGCATGATTGGATGTGCGTCATCGATTTATGTGTGTGCGGATAGGGATCTTTTCATTTTGATAAAACTTAGCTTTTTTTAGCTTAGCATATTTGTATTTTCTCTATACAAATAGATTTATTGATTATGAAGTTTTCAGGAAACTAAACGTTTTTTTTTCTCTTCTCTTTTTGTAAATTTTGTCTATGTTAGTTAGGAGGTATTGTCATTTCGCCGCCGATACATACGTTTTCGTATGTACCTATACTAAAGCACTTAGGCTATGCATGACTAAGTATTAAGTATATCAAGAGATGTCAATATTCTACTATATAGTAGTACTATTATTAGTCTAGCATACTATTGTACAGAACTTACTCGAAAAAAAAAAGAAAACTGTTACTTTCACACTTCAATATTTTTCCCGTATACCGTACACGAGATCGTATCGAATAGAGCAGTGACAGTAGAAAATATATTAAATTGTTCAATACGAGTCTATGCGGGAAAATATCGTGTACGAGAAATATTTATTCCCGTATTCACACGAACACGTGTCTCTCGTATTCGAGACTCGCGTGCGTGCCACGCAGTTGTCCTTCCTTGTGAAGCATCAGCCGGTTATCAAAATGAAGGACGGATTTTCCAATATCGATCGAGAAATTTTTTCCTTAATTGAAGAACGACCGATATTATAGGATAAATCATTGGACGATTATAAAAATAAAATTGCTACCCAAAATGTGGTGGCGGGCAGCACACTAAACAACTGGCTGCTTTATTCGATTTTAACGTTTAAAAATCGAAAAGTCGTCGTGTGAACGACTGTCTCGTGTGTACGGTGAAACTGCATACGAGAAAATATCGAATCGAATGGCCGCCATGTGAACGTAACCTTAGTCGTGTGTGAAAATATGCAGCCACTATAATTTTCGCTTTTTTTAAAGGATAGGTTTCGTGGAGGTTTCGTGGTACAGGGTTCAACGAGTCTATATCGCCCTCTTTCTTCTATATCTACAAAATAGCGTTCTATCTCTGTCTAAAATCAATAACTTGACACGACAGCTACGCCTACGTCTACGTCAAACAGAACTCTCCAATAGGAAAGAACCACATATGCGTATCAGAATTGAGAACCCCACAAAAATCCATGTTTTACCTGAACCTTCGATCATGTACGACGTTATAAAACTTTGTTGTTATTCACCGGCGAACTCAAGTCCTACATTGTCATAACATACTAAAGAAAAATAATAGATTTCTGTCGTAGCATGCGATCATAAAGTGCAGTGTTTGACAAAGAGGTGTTTGTGGAGTTTTGTCAAATTACAAAGTCATTTTACATCGAAATGAGTGCACCGATAATAATCACGGTACCCAACAACTACTTGGCTGTGGAGGAGGTCGAGTCGAAGGTGGTCGTCGAAACTTCACCGTCACCATCAAGGAAAAGGAGACTTGACCATCTAACATGGGAAGAAAAGATGCAAAGAAAGTGAGTCATCATCAAATGAAAGACGGAAGCTCGTCAACCTATTATGTTTATGATGATGCAATGTGTCTGTGTTTGTATGTTGCAGGAAGTTGAAGAATCGTGTCGCGGCACAGACTTCACGGGACAGGAAGAAAGCGAGAATGGATGACATGGAGAGTCGCATTAATCAGTTGATGGTGATGAATGAGCGGTTGGTGGAAGAGGTGTCGAGTTTGAAGGCGTTGAATGAGCGGCTTCTCAGTGAGAACTCGTTGCTACGAAGCGAGGCGGCAACGCGGACCGTCGCGGAGACCCAAAGACCAGCAGAGTCTACTCCTCAGCAGAAGGAAGGGTCTCCGACGGCGATCCGCGCTGCTCGCCTGCTGATAGCGATGATACTCCTATCGCAGACATCCTCGCCCACCTCGACTCCGAAGAGTATCTCGACACACTCCATCAACTTGCAGACTCCCTCCTCAAAGAAATTGATGCAAATACTTCAGGAAAGAGTCAAGATGTGAGTACAAACTACACAATTGCTTTGGTGATTGTTATGTCTAACTAATGCATATGATGCAATATATCATGTTATTGCAGAATTGTGAAATAGTATATACCTAGTACATATGTACTTGCAAACCCTAAATGAGTCAAATGAATATGTCACATTTAAACAAATTACTTTGTCATATTTTTAAATTAGAATTTTTTCGTGTTATGGTTGATAGACAGGCTGACAGTGGCTACTGTTGCCTATACACAAGCAATGCCATAGGTGATGCAAGTTGGATAAAGGATTGAAAAGTGTGATAAGTCTAATATCCATGTTACTAGAATTAACATAGGAAAGTATTTAATAGTTTACTAAAATTAAAGTTCATTTGGTTTGTTTTTGTATCCATTGTTCTAATTGTACATACATAGGTATGTATGTAAAATAATTATATAAATAAACCTAAGATTTCATTATTAGATAGGCATATATAGGCAGTTTTTTCTATTCATCTTACGTAATTTCTGATTGAAATTTAATTAAAAAAATGCAAATTGATGTCTCAATTGAGAAAGTTTATTAGATAATTTTCTACATAATATATAACTATTTTTTTCAGTTCTTTTACATAAGAAAAGTATGACAGAACAAACTTTGTTCTACACTCACAAACTAGACAGCTCATGGTGGCAGTACCTCTTAGGAACCCCTAGAGTTTAGGCAATTTAGGAAAATTAATCAAAAATGATACCCACCCTTCCTTTTTCACCTATTTTGAGTTGTTAACAGCACCGCTTGGTGTTGTACTGGTCTGAGGCTGCTCTTAATGTCCTCTGCTACCTCTCATAATCCGAAAATAGTTTTTAATTATATTTTTATGCTTTTAAAAGGTCACAGTCGGGAACACTGGAGAGTGCCCTGAAGGAACTGAAATGGTGGGGACCTCAACAAAGCAGCTGGAATCCAGTCAAGGTAGAGTCATAAACAAGCGTGACATTGACAGGATATTACTGCAACACTCTTACGCACATCCCTACACTAAGGAGTTAGAAATGGAGATCAAAGAAGAGGACGGCAGAGACAAAGGGGACATGTTCTTTGCCAGCTACGAAGAGGCCAACGACTGTCTAACAGTCGAAGTGCCAACAGAAGAAATTGAGGAGCAGCCAGTGAAATCTGACTCAGATGTGAAATCCCTTACAAACGACGCGTTAGATGTAACATTAGAATGTGATTTGCAATTGTTGTCCCCTATGAGTTTGTCCCCTAAACCAGCAGAGGAGAATTTGTTTGGTTTATCACCGTCGCATTCAAGCATTTCAGATCCCGGTTACGAATCGCTAGCGTCTCCTCTCAGTGAACCTGAATCCTTGGACTTATCAGATTTTTGGTGTGAATCATTTTCAGAACTGTTCCCCGGACTAGTATAGATTAGATCTGAAGGACAATTCTGCTCTCACCAAAGACTGATTAGTACGTAAGAGTTAAAAACTCGTCTATATGTTAGTCATAGATTTTAAATAAATTTTATATAGAGTTATTTATAAAATCTAATTATTTAATGTATGGGATGTATGTAATTAATTTTAAGTGTAAATAAATAATGTTCTGTCAAAAAATTTTCATTTTATTCATTTCATTTATGGAATAATCTTCATAGACATAGCCTTGAAAAGTTTTTATTATTTTATTATAATTATCTCAAATAGTTTTCACAGCCACCACCACCACCAAATAATGACTTATAAGATGATTACATTATATTGTAGTTTTCGTAGGATAACTATTTAATTTTTCTAAATGAAATTCAGCCTAATGTAGCTTTCTACAGGTGATTTAAAAAAAAACTATAAGTGTAGATATATGGCATAAGACTCTTATAAAAATAGTCTGAGATGTCTTATTATTTATAACATTAGGCCATTTTTAAATCTGCTAGCTTGACCATGCAGGTTTTCTTAATAACTTGATGTCTTCTGAAATCCTTAATAATTATTATACAAGTAATATCAAATATTCATTAATACACCGTGAAAATTTCTAATTGAAACACGATATCGTAGAGGCCCAATCGGGATTCGAACTTCAATGCTACACTTATTACGTAGTAGAGGGTGCACATAAAATTATAGTGACTGTCAAAGGTACATAACATACTGACTAAGACTTTGACATTGAAACTAAACTATTTAGTTTTACTACTACTTGATAAGTTGATAACATATACTTATATAGTCTTCGCCTGATAAGAGAGAAGTAGGTAATTAATAATGTTGGTGGAAAATCCAATAAAATCAATAAGTTACGGTTGCTTTCTTATCGGACTTAAGTGTTATTTAAAAAGCGATAAGATTTATTTCTAGACTAAAGATTTACTTATCTACAACTGGTAAGCATTCTAGCACGTACAACACGTATGTTTGAATTTTGTTTTGATTTCATGTTACATTTATTGATAATAAAATGTATGTTCTTGATTCTTTCTTTTCTATAAAATATTACCTAATGCGCGCCCCGGCTTTGAATGGATGCTGCTCCGCATATGACTTATTAATATACTACGATATTTACAATATCGATACAAAAGCATAAGATGCGATATGGTAAATTTAAATTTATAATGACGATCATGAGAGTTTCTTAGAGTTGGAGAAACCTAATTGATAAATAAATATTTTGATTTCAATATATATTATGTATCGATTCCATTCTGTTGTATATATATATATAGAAAGCTACGTTATCAGCGAGTAACAACTATATTTTATAAAATTACGCAGGCGATGTCGCGTGCAACATCTAGTCTGATATAAACTCAGTGTTATGTCTGTGACTTTCGTTTGTCTATGGATCTCCTTATTCCATTCGATTCCGCAAAGTAAACCTCAAGTATTTATTTATATACCTACAACCATTATTGTTCATCTATTACTTATTTATTGTAATTTTATTATTATTTATTCATCTACAATTATATTTGTATTACATATAATATAGGTAACATATCTATTTTTATTTATTTATCTACAACTTACTCACGAAAACCTAGTTTATAGTATTGCGTGGTTTTATACTATTTCCAAGTAGGGAAGAGAACACATAAAATAATAAAAGGTAAATAAAAAAACAATATATATTTGTTAAAATATTACAGATTCAATAAAACTCTTATCCCTTATATTCTATATTACATCAATTATCACTAACTACGATCAGTTTAACTCTTGGTTAATGTAACCAAATCCACACACTTTCGTATTTGTTACTAAGCCAGAGAATGCTTAACTATTATTTCGTTATAATAAATACTACATAATATGAAGATTTAACACGTAGGTACAGTTTAAATACAAAAATTATGGCAAATATTTATGAAGTCGACATCTTATGGCTTAGTTTGAGAATTGTCACCACCAGCTTGCATTTAACATTATTTTCAGATCATGTTATAAACTATATATATATATATATATATATATATATATATATATATATATATATATATATATACTTAATTGTAATTATAATATCTGACATACGTTTCGACACAAAAAACATAGAATGCTAAAAAATAATGTTAAATCGCAAGTCTCATCGCACTCAAAATGACAATTTCGCGTTTTAAAAAAAATTCTCTTATTTTTTTTTTTTTTTTGCTAACCAGTACGCATTATCTCATACGAGTTTATTATGTAGTATTTTATATAATCCCCACAAATTTCTAAATGTAGCGCAGAAGCCTTGTCACATTAACATCTGTGTGACGTCATCCCCAACTAACCTTCGCCGGCCAGTGTTGCTAATGTCACGAGATTACGTCACCAAAATGGCTGTCATGCGCATTAGCAATTTGCAGGGTTTATAGTACAAGATTACAATGAAACAACGTTCACATTTAGGCCATTTCAAGTCACATCATAGACAATTTGTATTTTGCACAACCTACCTACCATTTGTATTCATGTAGATATAATAATAAAATTATTCAAGCGATTTTTCATTTGTAATAACGATATATTACATTAGTTAATAATGTTAATTATTCTATTAAGTATTAGAAGGAGAAAAAAAAAGCTAAATTATCTTTTGTTCTTTTAAATTTGCCAATAAAAAAAAGACGACTCTCTCGATGTAACGATTGTGAGCACCAGTTTTGACTGCTTGTTACGGGATTTTGGCACTTATACCTAACGACTACCGATAAGCTCAAATGAAGCAATAAAAAAAAAATCGTATAAATTACAATACAATATAGCGTAAACTGTACAGCGATTGTTTTAAACTAATGGAAGATATTTAAAAACTTATTTAAAATATAATAGAAAAGCGTAATAAATGAAAATGCTTGTATCTATTCTATTCAAATCATCATTTCAGCCGACAATATAGTCTTCAGCCACAATTTTCAGGTCAGATCGTCTGTCTGTCTGTCTGTCTGTCCATCTTTTGAGTAGTATGTATCTTTATTTTTGACTTTCGTTTGTTAATAGCCCTTTCCATAGCTCGTTTAGTTTTCTTACAAGCCCAATAGAGTTCTACATTTCCGCGACATGTCTCATCAATATTATAAATTTTCCAATTAAGTATATTGAGTAAATAAAGAGATTATCCAAATTTTTTTAACCGTTCGTTTAATCTACGGAATCAATTTTATATATACTTTTAACCCATTAAAGCTAAATCAGATATTTTTTAGATAAATTTATTTTGTGTAATAATTCCTTATATAGTGCTTATAGTGTCACCAAAGAAGTAAAAACATATTGAGTGTAGTTGAATTAGGATAATGATTATAAATAAATTCACTTATATATATATTTTTTCCTTTTGTACGACTTTACAAATATTACGTTTCTTGACAGTTTACACAAACCGATAATTAATGACAAGACCAAAAAATATGACCACTCTAGTATTTTTTATTTACTTGTTCAATATTTCGGTGTCAGTGAATTAATTAAATAAATAAAAATAAAAAAATCTTGCTATTTTCAATTTAAATTTTATCCTAAATATACTTATTAAGTAGGTTAAAAAAATATATCGAAAAAAAAATATTTAACTGCATCTTGTAATAGTCTCGCATATTAAATCAGGTATTTTTTTTTTAGTTACCAATTTCATAGAGTATAATAATATTTAATTTAATATCTTTTTATATTATCAAAGACCATAATAATTATATTGTACTCGTAATCATTCTGAACTTTATATTGATTTCAATTAAATTGGACATTTATTCTTACTTTACTATTTACTGTATGTATACAATTGTGCAATTTAATCACAGTGATTCTTTCATAGTTGTTTATTTACATATAAAATAGGTACTAATTAATTTCTTTATTATTATGTTTTAGTTAAAAATTGTAACATTATTTTTTTGTTAATTTTATCGAATCGTAGGTATCTTAATATTGTTTCAAATTTGCTCAGTTTTCAATATATTATAAAACTGAGACATTCGAAATTCGACATTGATGATTAAAGTTCATACTGATTTAATTTTATTAACAAAACTTTCGACATCACGTTGTTAAGCACCCCGTTGTATATTTAATTTTCTTTTTTTTTTTTAATAAAAAATATTCCAAAATTAATTAAAGGGGTCTCACACAGACTACTTTTTATATTAACTGCTATAAAAGTTTTATCAAAATTGAAAAGTATAAAAGTAAATAAAATACTCTTTTAGTGGCAAATAAGTATACCAAGTTACTATTAAACACGAAAAAATATATTATAATCAAAGTTGAATTCTATTGTAGCATTTTAACGAAACCTTTTTAATGTGATATCGTCACCATTGATTTCTTTCATGTTTAAGAAATCTTTTTTTTTTAAGATAAGACTAGAATCCTTTAAAAAATCTGCATTAAACGACAGCTAGTATGAAAATTTTGCATAACTTTTTTCATTTGATGGCAAAAAAAAAAAAACAATATCTAACATGAAAAAATTAACATGAAAAAATATCTAACATGAAAAAATTAGTGTCGAAATCAAGAGAAATATGCACTACTAGTACATTCCATTCAAAAGCAAGATTAAAATGTATTTTGATATTAACGAAGTTCGATTATATATTTTTTTTTGGACAAAACTATACAATATCCATCAACTGCAGATTTTAGACTTTTTTTTTTTCAATACATAGACATGTTTAATATGCACCATAATATTTTAAATCATGCTATCGATCGAAACAAAAGTATTGGCTGCCATAAATTAGACAAATCTCTTGTTAACTCTCTCGTGACGTTTGAGCGGTAAATATCGTCAATTTCCCAGCCTATGTATCGTTATTAGAGAACGCCAACTATGACAGCAACACGATCAAGCCTATCTTTCAATCATCAAGTTGATGGTGTATGGTCGTCAAATTGGCTTCGTCAAGCCAATTGTATCGTGCCGATTGGACGAATAGGCTTATATCGTATATGGGTTGGCATTATGTTGCGACAGGCTCATATGAGCCGTTGGAATAAGGGCTCATTTTGTATTTAGTCGATAACTCAATCGATATACGGCATAAGTTGTGCGGGGAACGGACACAACTCATTGCAATCACAAACAGTGTTAAAATTGCTCTACACAACATTAATTGTTGATCTGTGGTACGCATGTACCCCTCATTACTCTTCATTCAAAGCGAATTCTAAAATGTCTCAGAGCTTCCCGCCAAAATGATACATGACTATAGACCAATGAAAATGAGCCCTGAGCTGCGTTCACAACGGTCGAGTGGACTCGCAAGGCAGCTACGCGGATCGCTCGCGTGGCAGCCTCAGATAAATAACCACCATCCCGAGGCCTACCAAAAAGCCTTTTTGGCCTCTCGAAAATTCAGAAATGGACAGCCGTGTAGTTGAATTGGCTCGCGAGTTAAAATAGTAGGGTCGGTGTGGCGGTGTTGCGTTTACCCGAAGAGTTTTTCGAAGCAGATGTGGCAGTAGGGCTTGTCGTTCTGCTCCTTGAAGGTGCCCTTGTTGAGCTGGCGCAGACAGAAGGCGCATACGAAGTGCTCGGGATGGAACTTGCGGAACATGGCGGTGATGCAGCGGCCGGCGATGGGCTTGTGGCAGCCGGCGCACAGCGAGCCGCGCTTGCCGTGGTAGTGCGTCTCGCAGTACGGCTGCCCTTCGTGCTCGAAGAACGAGCCGCCGTGGAACGGCTCCCGGCACTCCTGTAACGTCCCCAATTTTCAACATTTTGAGCACATCACTAGAGAAGGGCAATTCGCGTGCATTAATATCTCTTTTTAACCAACGCCCAACGCAAAAGGGTGTGTGTGTGTGTGTGTCAGATTTGGACAGATCCGGTTTCTTTGTCGTTTGAAAGGTGACGTGATCGGACTATAATTTATGACGATGTTCAGGCCTTTGAAGACCATCAGCCCATTTTCTAGTGAATGAAGGGATTTCACTAACTTCTATGTTTTTGATTTATTTAATGACAGAGGATTACCGTCCACCAGCATATAATGATATAATGTAATGATAAGATATAATGTAAGGCAGTGTAGATATAGATATGTTGCATTTGCATAGGAAGTGCATTAAAATTAGATTGCATTCTTGTATTGTACAAGAGCAAGCTAAATGTCAAGAAATCTATGTATGGATGTAATGTTATGTGTAAACATCTTTCCAATCATACTACGACGTTATAAATATCTAATTTAATGTAAAAATATATAAAAAGACAAAAAGTTTTCGAACCTTTTAGAAAAGTTTTAAATAAATATCGGACTGCTTACATAGGTAGCAATTTATCTGAACTTGCGATATTGTGATTTATGTTTGTGTATGAAAAACGTAAGTTATTGCGCAAAAACTTTTTTTTTTTTTTTCAATAACATGAGTCATTTTATGTTTTCTTCTGATAAGGGGAGAAAGTATGCCAAGTTTAAAGATTAGCGATGATAAATGTTAATTATGATAACTTTATCCATTTACAAACGTTTGCAATAATATCAAGACAAAATCTAATGAGGTTTGGATGTAAAAGTTTTTATTAAAAAGCGATATTTTTTTTGGCACAAATCCACAAAAGTTTTCAATTGTCACCACATAATGTATTTCAGAGCGCCCGTTGAGACATTAATAGCATGATTTATAACTTTAAATTTTTCTTTTGAATTCATTTTTATTTATTATATTAAAACGCGAATGATAAACTTTGAAATCATGATATCTTTAAGATTTATTTTATTACTGGCTACACGCTCCCGGCTTCGCCAGGGTTCAAAATAAAAACTATCCTATCTTTTAAGTTGGACCAAATTACACATAGTTACGAAGTTTTATCAAAATCGGTTCAGTAGTTTAGGAGTTCGTCGGCGACAAACAACGTGACACGAAATTTTTATACACGAGTATATAGAGATATAGAAAAATACTTTTGGGGCAAATGTGAAAAGGAGTAAAAATTTCAGGCAAAAATTGACCTAAACTAATATCAATAAATATTATAAAATAAAGTTGCTGTCTGTTTATCCTCTAACTTCTAAACCTATAAACCACCCAAACAAATATGATACGGTTTTCACTAATGGAAAGAGCGACAAACGTGTTAGATTTGTGTATATAATTTTTAGAAAAAAATTGCATCCTTGCGAAGCTTGAATGAGTCGTTTGCATCTATATGTTAATATCTGTAGCGAAATCTTTAAATACTTTTAAAGAAAATAGTGCGAACGGAGGAGTGTGTCTTTTTTTTATATTACATTGATTATGATCGAATCTTTTGTCATTTGTTTGTATGACGCTTTTTTTATTTTGGTTATTAAGCTAACCAAAATTAAGTTTGGTTATTAAGCTAATCAATTTTGATTATTAATCACTTTTTTTGACTTCGAAATCATTTTAGTTAAATAAATAAATAAATAAACACAGATTCCACACAGCACCATCTAGTTCCACAGTACTAATGCTTGTATTATGGAAACCAGACAGTTGATATACTACATAGATTACTTTTTTTTTGTAAATTATAAATACAAACACCCATGACTCAAGTACAAAGGTAAATGTTAATACATAAACATTTGCCCCTAGCTCGATTCGAACACGCGACCGTTTGGTTAACAGCTAGGGTTACTAGCCACTAGACGAAACGTGTGTGTGTGTTATAATTTTTTTTCAACTTCGAAATTATTATGGTTAAATCTTAACGAGTTGGCTGAACATTAGTTTAATTATTTTAATTTGCACGCCTTAAAAAAGCTGACTGACCCATTACGCCGATTGTTTCACTACATTCATTAGCCTTGACAGAGATCAAATGCCAATCGAGTTAAACAAAAACAACGAAACATTGGTTCCTCTTTACGAGATGTGTTGTATTAATAGTTTGGAGTCGTCCGCGTCTCAAATATTGTATAACGCGATGGCCTATAAACAAAGCGAGCCTGATTTACTGCAGCCGGAGTGGCTTCGGACGCGCGCGTGACGTCACTAGTTAGCACTAGTGTATATTTTTGGCGCGCCTAATTCCGCACTTCTACCGGGAAACACTATACTCCTAGCACTTGACCCTATTTAATACTTATATTTTTCTTTTATGTCCCGTCCTTCATTTGCGACATAACAAAAATAACAATGAATTGATAAAAGTTCATTGCCACGCGCTGCGCGTACGCACGCGGACTTGACGGACGTGCGGTCACAGACAAACCGCACGCATATCCATATATAAAATAATATATTATATTTTTTGTAATTTTTTATTTTTAATATATTTTTTTTTTTTATTTTTTTTTATTTTTGTTCTCTTTATTGTATAAATCTTAACATTACAATAGAATTTAAAAAATATACATAATAAATTAGTTTTCCCTATTTCAATTTTATTATTCTAAATTAGGAAAATTGTTCGAGTGTGTTTGTTATTTGTGTGTACGTGGTTTTGTGTGTATGTGTTCGTGTGTGTGTGTGTGTGTGTTTCTGTGATGACATCTGTGTTTGCGTGTATAATTTTCTCGTAGCATTTTCACGTCGACAACGAGCATAGCTGTAAAAAAAATTTGGGAAGGGCATCCATTTTGGGGGGCATCATCCACTATTCATCTTCATCTACACCGACGCATTTGGGGCACACCGGCTTCCCTTCCATGGCATAAAACGATTTGCCTTTCACTGCCACTTGGCATTCCTGTGTGATCGAAATTTTCCCATTAAAAATAAGGCATCTGTGAATCCTGAAATTCAATTTATACTTGACCTGGCGTAAACGCTTATTCGTTCTTTTAAGAGTGAGCAAACCTTTCATCTGATGGGGACATCTTGTGCGGACGGCTGTGCGATTGTCACCTAGAGAATCCTAGATACTGACCTTGCAGACGAAGCAATCCGGATGCCACTGGGTGTTTAGGGCGGAAATGTAATTCTCCATTATTGGTTTGTTGCAACCGCCACATTTTGGGGCGAACATGTCGAAATAATCGTTGCGACAGTAAGGTTTTCCGTCCCGCTCGTGAAAACCGTCCTCTCCGAACTGCTGACCGCACTGAGCGCAGAAGAAATGCTCCGTGTGCCAGGTCTTCTCCAGCGCCGTCACGCATTTCTGCAAACCGTTCACACATTAGTGTAAAACGACTCCGAACAGTTTGCTATGAATAAACGAGTTGCTACGAATCCGCAGGAAACTAACATCTAGAATTGGTCCGTTGCAGTAAGCGCATCGCGGCGAGAAAAGATTGTGGTAGTCCGGCTCGCAGTACGGTTTTCCGTCGCGCTCGAAGAAGTTCCTCGTGCCCAACTCCTGCGTGCAATGGGCGCACGTGAAGTGTTCGGGATGCCAAGTGCGTCCCAGTGCTGTTATGACCTGTCACCAGAAGAAAACATTCACACAAGTTCACGACCAACACTCTTTACATATTCCGAGAGTCCGTTCCGTGTTTGAATGTGCACCTGTCCAACGATGGGCTTCTCGCAGGCGTTGCAACACCCCTTCTGTGGGGTCTGTACTCCTTGACGGCTCATGTCTGCCCGGAGGGATCCGAGCATATGCTCGAGAGAGGCCGGTTCAGGTTGCCGCGCGCTGCTGCGGTAGTGTTCTTGCCACGCTCGCTTCTCGCGATACACGTGGGTGCCGCCTTCGCCTCCTGTACCGCTCACCTGGAATCAACGCATCGAGTTCATTAGTGATAGCGCAAGTAGAAGAGAGCGATCGCAAACAATTGTACCGCAAAACGTACAGAAGGGAACCGCTCCGTGGAGGTGGACTGGAGCGAATGTGGTCCGAGTGAAATGTTTGACTATGTACTCTAATATTATAAGCTCGCGGCCCCACCACGCTCGTGATGTAACGCCCGGGACTATCTTTAGATGAGGCGCGATCTGACGGGTGCGAGGGAGACGACGGGCTCTGGAGTGGTGCCGCACGCGCGGCTGGAAATAGCCGTGGACCAAGAAAGGAGACTTGTAAAATATTATAATAAACGGAAAAACGATGTTTGTTAGTGCAGTGTGCCGAGGTGGCCGTGACGATTGCCGGCCGATAATGGACCTTAGGGTGGTGATGAGGCGACACGCTGAATGACCGCGAATTCGCACGCAACAGAAAAACGCTCGAGTCAGAAAAGCCAAGTTCATGAATGAGATGTTCTTCGATATGGGTCAGGGCGGACGCTTTAAATGTAAACTTTCTACTTTATTGTTTACGCTATCGGGTCACACATTCGTTGGCAGGTGCGTCCGACCTTGGGCGCTATCCGCAGTCGTGTTGCAACATATGTACACATTCACAATATCATATTTTACGTACAAATTGTTACAGCAACTGGTGCAATCGGTTCGGCTTGTGAAGAAGACTTCACAAATTCAGTTCTTAAATAAACATTTTACGATATAAGAAAACTGAGAGACATTAATAAACTCTCTTTGTATTGCGAGTCATAACAAGATTTAAGTTCGAGAAAATTTATTTCAATCTGAATGTCGCGTTAGGTCAACGTTGACACTTAGGTATCAAGCCACAACGTACACACAACATACACAGCACTTGTTTTACATCGATCATATCATACATCGTTTTATTTTATGTTTTCTACAATTTTTTTTTCAACTCTACCGGAACAGTTTTGGTAAAATATGTACAACATAAGTACAAAATTTGTATCTAACAGACCTATTAATTCTGTCTTATATTTTCAGATCTTATATTCTGTCAAAAAAGTACTCTTATACTTTGGCATCTTTGGCGCTTCCTCATCTTTATTTAATGGTTTATTCCAAACTAGTTAGCTCTGCCGACGTTCGTAAACCCTTTTCGCTGTCATCAGCGTTATCGTAATCAAACAAGCCAATCAACAACTACCGATTAGACCAATCTTTATAGACTTTATCGACCAATTGTAATTAAGCCGGTGCTCTTTGGGGAACTTTTAAAACTTGATTGAAAATGTATAATAAATAGATTATACTTTTATCAGATTCTTCATTCCTGGTGAATAGCTATGAGAGAGCTTCATTAATATTAGAATGTCTGTAGTCTGAACAAGGTATACATTACCTTAAAGTCTGAAAGGGAAGCCATTAGATCGTCGAGTTCTTTGGTCGCACTGGAGGCGTGATGATGATGCCGCACGACGCTGCTGGTCGGCGGGGGTTGTTGTTGCGCCTGCGCCGGTTCGACGACCGTCTCTTGGACAGTCACTGTCACGTGTTTGGTACCGGGTCGCGGGAGAGTGCCTCCGCTTTGGGCCGGTGGTACGGGTGACGTTGAAGCCCGACTGCGCAACAGATTGCATAACATTAATAATGTAAATGTTGTCAACTGACAATGTAGAAAAGTTACAAATTTAAATGTTATGTGGTCGCTGATACCGTCACACTGTTCGACTATGTCATACACGGTTTAGAATGACCCAGAGTGAATAGACTATTAACGGGCAAGCGAACTACATCTTCGACCTCATCTTCACTTACCATCAGGTGAGATTGAGGTCAAAACGATTTCCTGTATAGTAAAAAACTGTTCAGAAGTTTAGCCGTGAAAACGTAATAGAAAGACAGACAAACAAACTTTCGCTATGAAAGACTCTATTCAGTACAGACAGACCCATAGTTGGATGACTGCCTGATTTGCACTCAGTTATGAACTCGTAAATAAACAAAATTCTTGACAAGAATTTTAAAAGCAGTGTGTTTGGTGACAAGAGCTGTTGTTTTGTTCGTCCAAATATTTTCTCCAACATTCCAAATTTTACCTAATTGAATTTGTATTCATATGAATTGTGAGCTAGCGGTGGTTAGGAACAAATCAACTACTCAATTTGTAAGAACTCACTCAAGACTATTGTTTTTCATTATTTTTTCATAGCTCGAATAAGCTCGTGACTTGGCATGAGGAGCATTCGCCAAACGAGCCACGTGCCTCGTTCCATGTTCAGTGGACAATTATGTTTGGTGTCAGCGAGAGTCATAAAGCATTAAGAGTTACGACTGCTTTAGACGCATTTCACCCAGATTTGGCATTAATCGGGATCACGTGACCCGAAACATGTCTGTTATGGGGTCAATAAATTCCCGTCTATTACAAATTGGAGTGGTCGTTGATAATGAATGCGTTATTGTGAATAATGTCGGTGATAATTCAGACGGAAACCTTGCGACAGGTGGCAGCGCGGCCGTTTAGTGCATAAATACTAATTAGGGGCGGTTCGCCAGTATCGCGAGCGATGCCAAACTCGATTATTAAATTGAGCTTGCACTACTAACTGCAACGTCGAACTGTCAAAAAGAATGGTACATACTATATTCAACTAATTTCCTATCTTCATTAATTTTTTAAATCGGAACACGCCTATATGGGCATATTTTAAAAATTCTTGTAGGTAGTGCACAGTGTCATCAATGTTAGCGACTGTATCAATTGATTTAAAAAAATTATTCATTTTTTATAACAGCTAAGTATTTTTCATAATAATATCCCCAATAATTTTGAAATAGGACCGGTCTTGTCTGTCCTATATGATGTAGTCAGTCCGTATTGTGAATACTATGCTTATAGCCACTTCTACTTACTAATCCAGCGCGTGATGTCAGTAACGGATTACTAATTTACTCTTGACAAACTAATGTTGACACATCAAGCATAGCCCTCTAGCCCATAACTCGTTGATCGACGTTGAGCTTTCTTACAAGACCCATAGACATGGATGTGTAGTGCTAGCCTACTGTGCAATTTTTTTCATGTAGAAATGTACCTACACGTTGTTCTAAATTTATTCCGAAACTCATACACGCAGGTATAAATAAAAAATATACAAAAGTTTCAAGTTCAGAAATCCAATCATTATATTGTCAATAGGCTCTGTAATAGAATTAACTAACCATACATTAAAGTTTTATTATTGAGACGAGAATGTCGGTCAAATTTTAAAAATATAACCGACGGACAGACATTAATCAACGCCAACGTGCGACCGTGAAATGAAACATCCTTTTTACATAATTTTTTTTTTTCGTGCAATCATAACTTGTAATAATATTACAATACTAGCTGTTGCACTCGAGTTTGTCCACGTAACTTTATAAAATATAGATGTTACCCGCTGATAAATCTGATAACGTAGCTTTCTTTCTATAGGTGAAAGAATTTTTAAAATCGGTCCAGTAGTTTTTGAGTTTATTCATTACAAACAAAAATACAAATCTCCTCTCAGTATAATAATTAGACAGTGCACACTGCGTTTCGCAATAATTTGGGCAGCCCCGTCAGGCGGTAGTAACCACCCTTTTTACAGAAGACCACCGTGAAATAACAGCATTTTATCTGCTTTGTTTCGGCATTTCCCTATTTCTTCCTAATCTGCTATCCATAATCCTATAATCTGCTATCCGCTGCCTATCCATAAGATAGGCAGCGCACTTACAACTCATTTGGTGTTGCTTGTGTTATTAGGCGACAGTAGTAGCCACTTACCATCAACTGGACCGTCAGCCTGTCAGACGAACATTACATTTTAAAAAAACCATTTAATTTTAAAAACAGTAATTATTATAAACAAGTGTGAGTTTTAAATTCATATAATAAATCATGATGACTGCAATAATTTTTATATGTATTTTATGTACGTACCTATTTTGAGCAACAACATTTTTACGAGAATTATCAGTAGAATACTAACATATATCTTCTTTATATTGGTATCTAGATATTAAAACCTTTTTTTATACACATTCTTTTGTTGTTGTTGACACTTTGTGTGTAAGAGAAGAATATTGGAATTATTAGAAGACGTTATAATATGTTATGGTGTAGAAGCGTGTTATTTGTTAGCGATACAAAAATAAACGTTTTCACACGGCCCTGCGGTCGGTGTTGTAGTGCCACGCGGAAATAGCCTTTACTACTTCCGCACAATAAATAAAAACTATTATTAATATTATACTCTGTGAGATGGACACGGTGTTAAAAATGTGAGATGACTTTTCCATTGGAAAAGCAACGTAAGATTATTGGTGCCAGGCTAACGTTGCTTTTACAAGAGTAGTAGATACTTGAAAATTAAACTATGTAGGTAATAAAAGAGATTTTTTTCTCGAATCTCCGAACAACAAGCAATTGGCGTCGTTCGTTTTTGACGTTGATAACACGTTTGGTTTTAATTAATCGGTTCTTTGACCAAAATAAGACTTTTAAAATTGTATTTTTCTAAGTTTGTTATAAATATTAATCACAACTTAATATAACTTAACTTAATCATATGGATTTAATTCTAATAGCGCCATGTGTGTGTTTATAGCCTACGAACTTTTCAGCCCAACCTTTTAGGTGTTTTTTTTTTAATTAATTATTGTATTTTATATATCATAGTCATAAGTTTCTCACGTAAATGAACTCTGTGATTCTTTGTGAGAATAATTATAATTAAAACCTAAAATTTGAAAATATCAAAGGAAACACCGTTCAGAATGTATACTTAAGTTAAGACTTACCCGTTATGCATGTCAGTGCTGAGTTGGTCAAGAAGTGAATCAACCGTGGGCCGCGACGACGCCGACCCAGGACTTGTAGCGCCATTTGTACGAGGGTATCCATCTAGGGAATTGAATTCCTTTAATAATCTAATTTCAATCAAAATTGGAATCAAATCTTATAAAGTCCATCATTTACTATGTAGTTGAAATAATTGAATTATTTCCACTAGTATCTGTTATTAATTAAATTATTTGAATACTTATAAAAAAAAAAACATAATATAATAATTTAAACTCACTGTTGGAAACTTCGACATAAATTCAAAATAATATTAAATTACAATTTATTTAATTTTTTATAAAAAGATAAGACAATGGTTTAATCTATACTAGTAATATTATAAAGAGAGAAGATTTGTATTTTTGTATGTCTGTAATGAATAAACTCATTAGAGTGGTAAAAAAAAATAGAGTGGGCCATCCTTATCACTTAGGGGTATAAAAAATAGTTTATGACCTACCGAATATACACAAAAAATTTCATAAAAATCGGTCAAGCAGTTTCGGAGGAGTTTGGTTACAAACACTATGACAATTATATATATATAGATTACGCGGGGAAGTCGCGTGCAAACAGCTAGTTTATAATAAAATAAATAAAATGTCAATTAGGAAATGAGCTGATTATCTTCAAACGCCTGAACAGATCTTCATAAATTATAGCTAAGAACCATCTTGTGATCATGTCAGCTTTCAGGAATTCGTAGAATTGTATTATGGATTATGTTTTAATATTTTTTGGTAATGCATACTGAATTAGTGCTCGAATTGTTATTCCTCGAACCCTCGAAATGAATACATAAACATTCTAGAATGAATATTGTAATTTTGATTCTAATGAAGATCATTTACGCAACACCACTGATATATCGGTGATGGAATTCAAAGACGAACATCTAATTTGTAATTTCATTCGGTTGCCAGATGTCGTTAAGAAGACCATATAAAAAGATGAACTCAATGTAAATACACATTACATTAAATATATCTGCTGTGCTGGTTTAAGTTGTATAGAGATTAATAATAAAAAAAAAAATAGCTTTTAATACACATTTCTTTTACATTTTAGAAAAACTATTTTTTTTTTGTTAACTTTAAATGTTAACATCCGAAATGTCGTCCTAATCAATTTCTACTTCATTTTAACTTTGATAAGACACCTGTACCACTTGAATGATGGCTAACAGACCATCATTTCAAAACTGAGGCAAAGACAGATATGATAGGGTCAACTATTAAAATCTTATATGAAATTTACTTTAGAATTTGATCAGATTCTATTTTAAGTGCTTAATTAGTACTCACTTAATCTTTTTATTTTTAGACACTTTCCTTTTGCGTAGTGCGAAATATAAAGTGTATAGTTATAAGTTTCTTAAAATACCTGTCTTTTGAAATAAAATTAAAAAATAAAGTGTTATAAGTAACAAAATACCAATGAAAATAATATATTGTCAACACGTTGATGTAAAACACAAACATTAAATAAATAATGCTAATGATGTCGTAGAGTAATGACGTTGGCATTCATAACGAAACGCATTAAATACAAAATTATTATTATTATGATATTACATATTTCATATGTAAGTAGTGTGTTGTTTTTAATATTTTTGAAAAAAAAAAAAACATTTAATCTAATCGTTTTTATAAGAAAGTTATTATTATATAAATAAATAAATTTAAATTGTCATAATAATGGTAAAGAATTGAAGTAAAAATTACAAAGAATTACAAAACATTAAAATTACTAAAAACAATTAATGGAGGCAAAGGAAGGCTTGGGTAGCCCGTCTGGCGGCAGTAACCAGCCTTACAGAAGACTACAGTGAACTAAAAGCGCCAACGATTCAGCTATTTTTTAAGCTATTTTAAGGACGGCAGCTCACTTTGTAACCCACTTGTTAGAGGTGATGGTAGCCATCAACCGCCAATTGGGACTTTTAAGCTGTCTGCCGATTTTTACATAAAAAATAATAATTCACAAACGCCAAATGTTATTGTACAAATAAACGAAACAACAATCTCCGTAACATTTGGTACAAAATAAATTCTATTTCTGTGTTGAGAGCGATCGTCGGCGGCCTTGCCAAAACCTAACATTTGGCGATATGTTTACCATCAAAGTAAACAGAACATCCATCATAACATCAAAATTTTATATGCTAGTAAACCTGTGGATGAACATTATTTTTAAAAAAAATTGATTGTACAAAGTATGTATTATGTTACGGTTGAAAATTTAAGATTTTGGGATACTTTTAGGATCTTCGTGAAAACATTACTAAAAGTCAATCTCATTACAACACGATAAGACTTATATTTTGTAAGCATAAATTATAAAAATAACTGTTTTAACATTCAAATGAATAAACAAGATTATTATAGCAAATTGCTTTGATAATGAAACAAATGACATTGAAAATGTATATCGTGATACATATAGCTTCCAATGTTTAAAATCAATCTGATATAAAGTATATCTTACGATTATTCAACTCACTACTAGTATTAGATTTATGGGTTTGCATTGGATAATTAATAACGCTGTACATAAATTATGAGCAAGACAAAACTAGCAGACGTTTAAGGATTGATTGAGCTTTGGATGTGGATTTTATTATTATTATTATTATTAGTCTGTCATTTGTGAAGGACGTCAGACAGGCTGACGGTCTATTTGATGGTAGGGTTGCTTGTGTTAGCCACCTATTAAAAATTACCGTCAACCTGTCTGCCGCAATTTACTTGAAAAAATATTGCAATATTTAGCCTTCAATCTTGTATTATAGTATTACCTACTCTCTGAATTAGACAATGTTTAAAAAGAAAAGTTTAAACAACTCACCAGTCCTATCACTGTACGTCTTGTCCGCGTAGTTTCCGTAACGTGCGTTGCTCAGATCGTCCAGTAGGTTGTCCAACTCCGACAAGTTGCCGCGCCCACCGGCCGTTCTGCCGTAACCGGGCGACTGTCCGGTGCCGGTGGTGCCGTAAGCGTTCTGACTGCCGGTATACTTCACCGGTATCACTTTCTCGTGTACGGAGCTTGTGTTTTGGTAAGTGGGCTGAAGGAGAAACGGAACATGTTAAAACATCTTAAAACATCTTTTATAATGCGCACTGCCAAGGTTTGGAACTCCCTGCCGGCGTCTGTATTTCCGAGCTCATATAACCCAAATCTTTTCAAAGTTCGAGTGAATAGGGATCTTCTGGGTGCTTGCATCCTTGCTACACAGTTGGTTGTTGGTCAAGAGCAAACCCATCTTTTATAAAAAAAAAGTTTCAGTGTTAATAAACGGTATTTTGTATGTTATGTGAAGAACAGACGGACGGATTCTTTAACCATCAGTCTGTAGGTATACGCGAAGACTTATGAGACTAGGTAAATGTATGGAATATTATACTTGGTATGTTGGATGATGGTTCCACCGCCACTTTAATTGTGTCTGACTTTGGCGCGGAAAAGAACAAACAACACCATTCAATGACACTTACCTATACCACAATCAAGTATAAATAACTTTACCGAAAGGGATGGCGATATCAGCTAATTATTATCATTATTAAACTGGTGAATACATTTCGATGAAAATTTAGTTCTGATAGCTTTATATTGGTTCTCGTGTGTGAAGCCTTAAGTATTAAGTCATATAGTATTAAAACTTTTATTACCTATTTCTGTAATATTAACTATAATATAACTAATATTGAAAAGGCATTGTACGAGTAAATAGGTATAAGAAATTGTAAATAATTTGTAACAACCGCCACCAGTGCCATCTTTTCAATTATATTGGAAGCTTCACAAAAAGCGCTTAAGAATTTATTGAGATATTATATTCAATCATGTCTAGATGGCGCAGTCGGTAACACTGTACTCTTGCCAAAACCATCACAATCTTAGCTAGGCCCAAGGGCCCAAGTAACTAGATCCGTTGTTAGGCCTTATTAATTAGGCATTTTTGTGGTAGAGTTATTGCTAAATGAAATAAATGAATTGTTTAGCGACATCTATTGACGCTGCTAAAAAACGATCTAGCCGTTTTTAATTGATAAACGAGTAAAATTAAATTTGAAAATAAGCCCAACGTACCTATTTGTTATGGAAACTGTGGCGACGTATGAACTTTCTTAACTATAAATACATTTACGAAGTTTTATAGAAACATTCTGAGTTTAAAATTTTTATAGGCATATTTATTTGTACGATATTACAGAAAACCTCCTACAATGAAATATATTAAAAACCAAACGACAGAACATCTGTTCAATTCTTTCAACTTGTGTGGAGTTGTTTGCATTTACATTGTAATTAAAAACACGAGTCACATTGGTTTTATAGATCGCGGTTTGCGGTTTCGAAGTGGATAAATGTTATTTTGCATCGAATAGCGAACTAATTAAGATTTAATATTAGAAAAAATAATCATGTTAGGTACTACTAAATAATCATGTTAATAAATTATTAATGGGTAATTAATGTGTAAAGTCATGTTATTAAACTAACGTTTCTTTTTCTTCTCCTCTGTAACTTCTGTAATATGGTTATATTATATGTTTTATTAATATGTATTTAATACGGATTAATTGAATTTGATTTCATTTTATTGACATTTAATTTTTACGAAGAACTAGCCGACCAAGCAGACGTTCTGTCAAAATGATGTGTAATTTAATTATGTGTGATGCGTCGAAATAATATATCTTTGCAAGCCTTTGACGTCAATATTTGATTGTAATGTTTGGATTGTCAGCTAGAAACAGGACGGGAAAAAGAAAAATGGGGTCCTATACGTTATCCTGGACAATTTTTCCAGTTGTTCTCGAGTTTTGCGCTTAATAACACATTTAGCAATTCATTTTTATTTACATGGATTTAATATTTAATTAATTTTTTACATTTGTCTAAATTAGCTGGCCCTTTTGACATCTCGTTTACACCTAGGTATAATTGAGATGGCGTGGCACTTATGTCGAATGTAACTTATATCTTGTTTCTAATGTTATTTTGCTCAGTTGGTCTGTGTAACTGTTAAATAAAACAAATGAAGAATTTATAATACGACATTACTTAATAATTTTATTAAAGAAATAAAATAATCAAAGTATTAATTTTAGACACGTTTCAAATCACCACGTGATCACGTTTTCTCTGTGTACAGGTATAACTATTTCTGTTGTTTCGTCATGTGGACACATTGATAGGAAATTGCAATGAACGAGGCTTGATTGTACGGACGATTAGATAAACGGTTAACTATTATGTAATTAGTACATAATCATTACCATTAGTACATACATAATTTAGCAACGTTTATATCTTTTAAAGGGTTGTCGTATTTGGCGTTTTTTTGACATACAAAAAGTTACATACAAGATCAAGTCTATCGTCCACTCGGCATGATACGATTGATTTGATCCAGCCAATTTGAAGGTGTATAGGTGTCATTTTGCACGACATTCATGCGAAATGACACCCATACACTGTTCAGTTATGCCAGTCATGCCGATTAGTGGATAGTGTATGGCTGCCATACATACAAAGAGAAATTTAATATAAACTTACCGATGCAGGCTTAGCGTAATCAGAACTAATATTTCTCGAGCCATTTATGGACCCGTAGCCGGTCGATGTAGGCGAACTGAGACTGCCCCCAGGTGAGCTCAGGCGTCCTGGTGACACTCTGCCGCCAGGTGAGATGGCCCTGCCAGGGGAGCTTGTTCTGCCGCCCGGTGACGAAGTTCTACCACCCGGACTGCCAACTCGGGCACCTGGGTTTATTGAATTTTGTAGATCGGCGAGTAGGGCATCTGAAAATAGAGAAAAGAAACCTCTATAATGAATTGAAAAGTGTATTTCTCTATCTCTTTATATATATAATTAGCGACCCGCTCCCGGGTGCAATTTTGTTGTGCAAATTATATATAAAAACCTTCCTCGTTTAACGCTCTTTCCATTAGTGAAAACCACATTAAAATCCGTTGCCTAGTATAAAAGATGTAAGCGTGCACACGCTTAGCCAGAGGACTAAGCCTTTAGCCTTAAGCTTAGCTTAGGTCTAAGCTTAGCCTGAGGCTTCCCTTTAGCTTTAACTAATGTGTAACGGAACTAACAAAGGGATTTATACCAACAAAGAAATATATAAACGTAGCTAGAGTATCTAAATAATAATAAACATGGGAAAGGTTTAAGTATTAGCGGTTGAAGGTTATGTAACAACGTAAATGATGTATTTTCTATGGGTTATGATGAAGTTAAGAAATGTGGGCTAGGACTCTGCTTTGATTTTAATTTGATAAAAATGAACCAGCATAGGTAAGTTTATGTAGAGTTCACTCAATGACACAATGATCAAGTGAATAGAGGGTGTACTAATTAACAACAATCAAGAAGAGACGGCACGAATATACACACAATTAGTGTTATTCTAGTTTATTATGTCAGCAAAGCTCGTATCTGGCTGAAAGCATTTATTGCGTCATTATTTTCTTTATTTAATTTAACAGTAACTAACACCCGTTGATTTAGCACGGATGTAATTTTTTCTGCAAATTATATACACAAACCTTCCTTGTTTATGTCTTTTTCCATTAGTGAAAACCATATCAAAACCTGGTGAGTGGTTTAAAAGAAGTTCGCGGAGAAACAGACAGAAAACGCGTTACTTAAGAGAGAAATTACATCACACTGAAGCAATTGCTATCTTTACGAACCTCTACAGTCTTGTTTAAGGACTTCTTCAATAGGTTTTTGATAATGTCTTACCATACCAGTTAATAGGTAGATACGAGATACAATTGTAATCTTTCATTTTAAAAAAAAAATATTTATAAGAGATTATAACGGTTTAACTTTTAAACATTATTCTCTGATACTTCTTTACACTATCGTATAATTCTTATCAGTCAACAGGTAACCATTAATAGGTTGAAAACAAACAGAGATAGGGGACCGAATTTGTTTAAGAGACAATATTGAATAGACCACAGTTAGTAGTATCTAGAGAAATAAAATTAAGGTAGCATCTAAGACACCTAGAATTAAAACTACCTATGATTTAAAAGCATCAGATATAATACTCGTAGCACATTGAAAATATGTAGGTATTCTAATTTTCGCTTCACAAACCTGCAAGCAACCACAAAACTTGATCGGTATTTATAACACTGGTTCGACTAATTTGATACAAACTAAACCAAAATTTATGTTTGACTAATGCTGACTTATCTTATTTGTCTTAAATTAATTGTAAAATACTCTCAATCTTACAATCCAATTAAATCTTTTCTCTCTGGAGGAACATTGGCCTTTATAATTCCAATGAATTTTAGCCATACTATAATAATCTATCTACAAATTATATAAATACAATACTACTTGTTGTCAGTGTTCAGTTTGTAGATACGGAACACAAAGATCTCTTTCAATATAGTCAATTCAACTTTAATAGACACTAAATTCGGTTACACTGAAAACAATCAACTCTCTTGTTCAAAAAATACAAACGGGATATTATGCCACATATATGTACGCGACTTAGCAGAACTTTACAGCTTAACTAAGGACCCACCCCCGACTTCGCACGTAATTGAATTTTTTTTTAAATCCTTTCTTAGCGGATATAAAGTAACGTATGTTCCAAATATCAGCTTTCTAGACTTTTGGCTGCGCGTCGATAGTTCGTCAGGACAAACGATTTTATAAGTATAGAAAATTACAATACCGATTGACATAATTAAGTATTAAAATATTGATATTAAGATGGTATTTAAGTATATGACATAAATTATAACAATAAAAAAATACCTAAATCCTCTACAGCTTCGTAAACCTCTTCGTATTGAGTCCGGGTTTGTGGCTTTAGATCTGTATGCGATTTTAATATCACCCCATAAATATCATCGTTCACGCTATAATGAGACATATTGTCTATGAAACTCTTTTAATATTGCTTTTCGACACAGAACTATGAAAAAAGAACTGGCTGAGGACAATTCGCGAGAGACGCTACCAAAAAAAACGAAGTCACATCACATCACAAGGGCAAAAGGATTCTAATTTTAAATTTGCCTTTTAACAAAGGCGCGGGCGACTCCGTTATGGCCTAATGCAGTACTGATTCACCTCCGGCGAGCCGCAGCACCGCAAAAATCGTATACAGCCTAACACATTGTTCGCATAAAACGTCTGCTGAACTAGTTTTACGATTGAAGCGCTGAAAGATCTCAATTTATGGTTTATTTTTCTAAACAGTGTTTAGACAACTAAACTGAATACTGATAGACAATATTTAGTCCAGTCTATAACCTATGGTCTTGCGTCATTTTCATTTATACTATACATAGTTTGTGCGTGAAGTCGTTTGCGCTACACGCATAGTAATAAAGTCGTGTTCTCAAGGTAAGTTCATGGTCTTTCTATCTTTATATGGCATTTCAAGAGAGCGCTTAAAGCGCTTAATTGTGAGAATGTATCAATGAACGCGCTGACTACGCTTGATAATGAAGAACGTCATCCGCGATGACGCGCTTCTTACGGAATTTGTCTCCGTTTAAGTATTTACTTTGAACTGCATCTCATTCTTTCACTTGGGATGTAATGTTTTCTCACTCACTCTATTGTCACGTAGGGGAGACTTAAGTAATTACAGCTGAATTAAGATAACCAAAAATAGCTGAAGGCATTGACACAATTTATTGTCAATCTAATTAATAATATTAATCACATGGTGTGCGGTAAAACTGCGGTATAAAACAAAGTTAAATGAAGCATTATATTGTATTAATAAATCAATAAGTAAAAATAATATAAAATGCTACAGTGAGTTTGTTACGCTTTCACGCCTTAACTACTTAACCGATGGTCATGGAACTTTGCATACATGTTGTCAGGGATACACTAAAGGACGTAGGGTCCCTGACAACCTTTTATCCAGAAAAATGTTCTTTTCCCGAGAGATCATATAAAAATGCAAATAAAAAATCTTGCCCCAAACTAAGCCGAGCTTGTACTGTGAGTGCTACAAAACTAATAAATATACTTACCTATATTCTTTCTATTTGTTAAATATATAGAATACATGAAAATACACAAACCAAGACAAACAGACATATTCATGCATACAAAATATGGTTGTCTTTAGCGGAGATCGAAAACGCAAACTCTGCCATAGTAGGCAGACCTACTGCCGCTAAGCCAATAAAGTCGTCAAAATCGCCAAAAAGTCAAGTTGGCATATAAGTATAATGTAAGTATTTCTTTATTGAGGTTTTTATGGTGTCAAATTTAAAGGCGGACAAAGCATTATTAATTCTAATAGAAGGAAATTGGCATAAGTATTCAAGTGTTCCTTCGTGAATGCGAAACTAGTTATACGGGACGTAGGTCGTTTGCTTTGAGAATAAGTAAATACAGTGTTTTCTTATCTTAATCAAACGGTCTATTGTAAGGGGCCAATCATACATACATAGTAACGTTATTATTAACCCATTGAAAGCTTTTTATGTGTATATGCGTAAATTCAAAACTTGGTCGGTATGCCGTATACTATACGCACATATGCGGAAATTTTTTAATGTCTATAAGATTAGCTATTGTATATTTAAGATTTTTTTTTAACTTATACGTTTATAATACAACTACATTAAACTATCAATGCAATCAAATATACAACTAATATTACATTGTAACGGTTTGCAAAATTACGAACATTTAAATTTAAATTTGAATAATGAGTTGGTTTAAATAATAAGTGGGTAAATGTATCTCCAACCAACTGATATAAAATCATAATTACATCATACTTATCCAAGTGTTAATTGTACGTACGTGATATAATAAAAATATTTACAGAAAATAAAATAAAGAAAAAGTATCGTTCAGTAAGATTGAAAATAAAAATAACGCCTGTAGCGTTCTTCATAGCAACACACGACAATTAATGTAAACACGGATTCGTTGTATCCGTACGTAATCAGGAGTTGAGTTAATGTATTTTAATTTCTTTTATTTTCCTGAATTGAACAAAACAGAACGCTTTTATTAATATAACTAGAATTTACAATTGAGCATGACGCGATGACGCTGTCACTAGATTTTGCGGCTAGTGCAAGGTTATCGAGCAGTTGACATACTGGGGGCTGGGTGTTATCTCGTAGGGCAACTGATAGAAATAATAAGTCTTTAAAAAACAAAAGACTTATTGCAATGATGTCAGAATATGAATGTTATTTTTAACTTATTTGTCTGCGATTTATTCCGCGTGAAATTAATAAGTTAGGTACTCTGTGTTTTTCCCAATGACTCAACTTTTATGCTTTCATCAAAAATGATATTAAAATTTTAAAATTATTGTTTAGTTAATACAAAATTTATTAACGCATATCAGTTATCTAGATTATCTTCGATTTGTCACTGTATAGAATTACAATACAATTAAAGAGGGTCTTTGATTAGGAAATTAAATAAAAATTGTAGGTCAATTTTTATTATTGAGATGTACTAAATTCTAATGAAATCACATTTCAAATAGATTGCTAAAATTAACTCAAGAAAAGAAAAACGAGTCTTTAAGTTTCTTAAGTTACAGTATACAGTAGAGTACAGCATCGCTCCTAAATGCACTTCAACTTTGAAGTGGATGGAAACGTGTAAGTAAGTGAAAACCTCTAAGTGCATATTCCTGATATGAATATGCATATAGATATAATATCTTTTGAGTTAGATAATAATAATAATGATTGAATTGCAAAGTATAAATAAGAATAAACGTGGTTGAGACATACATACAAACAATAACTATTATGTGACAGACTATTTTTTGAAGACCTTCTTAGCAATATATTGAGAGAATAAGTAAATACATCAAGTACTTTAAAACTCTGAGTGACAGACGAGATGCCCTTTTCAAGGCCTCGCTGAAAGACATTAATGACAACTTCGTAGATTTAAGGGGCGCCTTAAAAATATACCACCGGTATTATTGGCAGACGTATCACTAATATCTATTATTAGACTAGAAGAAGCATAGTGTTATGGAAGTATTATAACGAACATTATTGACAGCGAGTTCACAAAATCATAGTTAAATATATGATTGACACAAGTAATAATTAAAGTTTTTAAAGTGCGCTTAGAATAAAAAAGCTCAACGAATCCATTAGGTGCGATTGCGCAAGGTTTGTTTACGGGCCGGCCGAATGTTCGACTAACACGCAACCGATATAGCGCAAGGCCGCACTCAATTAAGGATGCGTTCCCTGTGAATCATTTATGAAAACAATCACTACTCAGTACTCACCGAGGTATGCACTGAAATCCGTAAAGTATTTTCTCCAGTCGTTCGATGCGAGTTCGGGGGGATTCGACGGTCCTCGATCGGCACTATACTTCCGTTCGAGAACGGGGGAGAACGAGACAGATTTAGGGGATGCGGAGCGCGTGCGCACAGACGCCATCCCTCTGCTGTGGGTTATAAAAGGCGGGTGCGGGTCAAATTCGCGGGCAGTCGAGATCGCACTGCGGCTGGGAGAAGACTGGTTATTTTCGTGTGCTATTTGAGGGTTATCTGCGGCGCGGGCGACGCCGTTGATAGCGCGGTCACACTGTGGGGCTGGCGACGATGTTACGCGACGTGCTATTCCCGGCAGGTGGTCACTTCCGCTGGCCGCCGTATTTCGCAATTGATCGCGAACTGGCTTCATTAACCTCCTAACTAATATTACGTAAATGTTTTTTTTTTCTAGGGAAAGCGCGATAAACTAATAGTAAATGCCGTAAGGCCCGAAAAGCAAAAGTCGCACGTGTTATATAAGTAGTCGCGTGGGCGGGCGCCGCCCTAGAATGCGAACTAGAATCGCAGGTGCCGATGTAACATTTTTCTTGTAGTAACTAGCATTTTTAAGTCTTAATATTAACTAGACTTAATAACATAATATCGTTATGAAAAGCATGCCATTTATGTGGTAAATTATTTATCAGACAGAGTAGGTCTATTTTTTTATATTATAAAAGATAGCAGAAAGAATGATGGTTCACTTGATGGTGTTACCGTCGCCTAAAGACAAGGGGGTTACAGGTGCACTGCTGACCCTGCAGTAATTTGTTCACAGTTTTCTTAAATAAGCCCATAAAAAGTAGGTCGAAACAAATCAGAAGGGAGATTATTCCAAAGTTCGATATATTTGTGTTATATTCCAATATTCCCTAAAATATAAGCAGTTTTCTTCATATAGAACAGATAATATATTTTTGGGACAAACAAGAATATAAATATATGAGACTTAAAAAAAAACTTTAGTTAATTTACAAATAATTAGTCGAATAACATTGAGTTACACAGGAACAAATAATCTAATTATATTACAGCAACTCTGTAATAATTTTGATAAAACGAGTTTGAATTATAAATTATTTACATCTTCGATGCGCCATTGATATTTATTTAAAATAGTTCTATCGTTAGAAAGTTGAACAACCTGTCTTGTTATTAGCTAAAAATATTTATAAATTCAAATGCATTCCATTTGGTCAAATGAATTCTTCAAAATATGCCTCATTTTTTGAATTTTTTTTATATCATTGCGCATATATTACATAATTTATAATTTTATAGCTTTTTCGTGTCACGTGGACTGACAGGGTCTCCAATATGGAAATTGCTCGAAGAGCTCATACTAATAGACAGCTACTGGCGAATATTAAGGTTCGTAAAGTTACATATATGGGTCATATCCTGAGGGGTGAAAAGTACCATATGCTCAATCTTTTCATGGGGGGCAAGATTGAGGGGCGAAGAGGAGTCGGCAGAGGACAAATGTCTTGGTTAAGGAATATCAGTCAATGGACCGGAATTACGGGAGTGAGAGAGCTGTTCCGAGTGGCGCGTGATAGAGAGGCCTTTTCAAGGTGATCGCCAACGTCGGGGAAACCTGATAAAGCACTTAGAGAAGAAGAAGCTTTTTCATAATACATATCTTTTATTTTGTAGTGATATTTTTAAAGCAGTAATAATTATGATTGGAAAACTAATGGAAAAACCGACAAACGAGGAAGGTTTGTGTATATAATTTGCAAAAAAAAAATGCAACAGTGCGATGCCAGTGTCCAGTCACTAGTATAGTATTATTTGATAGTATGCAAACAATGTGACCGTTTTGTTTATAATATGTACTACAATGTCCGGCTTAGTACTCTATTACACAAACAATAACACAGATTACATGAAATCAATGTCGATTCTTAATTTAAAATAATTGTTCTTTGTTAGCGCACCGTGGGCGGCGCCCATCAGTGTGGGCGGGACACGTACGAAGGCCGCAACGCAACGTGGTACACTTTATCGACATGTTTTATTTGCACAGATCACTCTTGCATAGCGGGCAACATTACAACTTACAATTTATTACTCGAAATTGTACCCTATTACCATAAAGTAAAGAGTATAGACAGGTCCTACTAAAACTTAGTTTTAAGTACAGTAAAAGTCGTGCTTTCTATTCTACGAGTATCTACATGTATGCACATTGCGAGTGTGAAGAACTCAATTATCACGAAGTCAGGTTCTTGTAACTAACTATATAACATATACTACAGCGATCCGCTCCCGGCTTGGCAAGGGTGAATTTTTTTTTTTGTAAATGTCTTTTTCGGTAAAAGCCTTCTTCGTATAACGTTCTTTCCAATAATGAAAACCGCATCAAACTCCAGACGGCGGACAGATAGGGGGCGAAAGGCTATTTTTTGTACTATGTAAAGATATAAAAAAAAATAGTTATTTAAGATTATGAACGCCTACTTATGACAATTGAATACGAAATCACCTTTGTATAAGTATAAAATAATGAGAAACCAGAGAGTAATAATAAATCATTCGTTTCGTTCCTTTGACTGCGTTGACGGATTTTTGACATGATATATTAATTTGTAAGAAAAGCTTTTTGTAACTTCTTATAATAAAGTAACAATAATATTTATAATTGATTTCTACCTCCGATTAACATAGGCAGCCTGGAGATTATGAACCAATACAAGTAAATACAATACAAGTAACAATACATGACAAAAATGAATACGTCGCTAGTTAATAAACAATAATAAATTATGTTATTGTAAATCAGTAAACAATTCCCAGTCAATCCTCGATTAATAATGCATAGGCTAACCTACATAGTCTGACATGATGCACGTCAAAAATCACACCATGTTGAGAAGGCCAATAGGGTTTGATATGAAAAACACACTGTGTAGCTATAATCATTTCAACATACACAACTCAATTAAAAATTATAATTTACACAAAGGGTCGCTTATTATGCATAATTGAAAAAAAAAAAAAAAAAATTGTTATACTAGCTGTTGCACGCGACTTTGTCCGCGTAATTTTATAAAAATATATCCTATCTCTTAAGTTGGATCAAACTGCACACAGTGTGCAAAATTAAAATTTATTAAAATCTGTTCAGTTGTTTAGGAGTTTATCAGCGACAAACAACGTAAAACGAAATTTATATATATATATATAGATAGATTTATTGAAAATATTGGTATACGTATTAAATTAGTATTTTATAAGATGTTCTTTATTCAAAATAATTTATTCAAGAAGTAAATCAGGTAGAAGTGAATATTCGCTATGCGAAAGTCACTAACCGTCTGTTTCTTCGCTAACTTCTTCTAAATTTTTTTAGAATTTTTCAATGTTTTCACTAATGTAAAAAGAGATAAACGAGGAAGGTTTAAGTAGGTATTAGTTTAAGGAAAAAATTGCACCTGTGCGAAGCCAGGGGTGGATCGCTAGCATGTCATAAAATAAAATTGTATAGAATAGGTTGCTAAGGCACACTGGGTATCACTGACTACTGACAGATAAGTTGCAGAAAACCATAGTAAAATACGAGTATTATTAGATACGCTGTTTTAGTCAGGATATCAAATCCTATTTTCTTCTACACTTTTGTTTTAAAAAGTCTATCACATTTACATCCTATCTAATGAGTCGTCTATTTGTCCGTCACACATCCACTACATAAAAAGAGTAACATTCAATTTAATGTTAACCCTCTTTTAATTCAATAGACAATAAACGCCTTGTACTTTGTGCCGATAAAAGCTTCGTTTCATACTCTTTTGATTGACTGTTGACATTTTACGATGCCAAGGATTTCGTCATCGTTTGACGTCTAGACGGTGTAACAAAAAAAAATATTTATAAAAAAGATAAATGTCAGCTTTGGCAGTAGACTAGAAATGAGTTATTGTCATCGCATTTGACAGTGGAGCACTAATACAACGGTAACATCGCTGTAGACGCACGCGCATCATTCGCTAAATTGTGGGCGCAGATATTTTTAAATCCACGCTCTAATTACTTCTTTGTTTTCGACATGAATGTAATGCTATAAAAATTCAACAGTCGCCGGCCCACAGTATGTAAGGTACATACGTCGTACGCATTAGATACGCCGAAACGGCCAAATTCGTTTCACACGCGAACCGCGACAAATCAATTTCGGGCAACACTAAATTTAAATTACGAACGATTTATTTATTTCAAAACATCTCCATTTTGAACGAACTGTCAAAAGATAGTTCGAAAATGGTGGTCGGTGCGCGCGCGCAGCGGACGGCGCGATCGGATGGATGTCGTCGCTGCGACTGACGAGAATCGGTCGCGGTGTCTTAAAAGGGGGCGACCCACAGCCTTCTGTGATACTGTTTCTAATGATCATCAGAGTATGTGCTTCTTTACTAGCGATATCGGGGCGTGTGGGCGATAAACAACTGTCCAGGGAAGGCAGTGGACAGTGCGTAGCGGATCCGAAGTATTCGCGGAAACACCGCGGATGGAAATGCGGGACACGGTCTAACTAAAGAATGCAGCCAATACCAAATCGATACCGAGACTGGATCGAGTCGGTACTGTACCGTGTTTAGAGAAAAAGTGTATCAATAGTCGCTGGAACAAAACTGTTTCTAATGTTTTGCCATTCGATTTGCTCATAGCGAATAAAATTCAAACCGCGACAATTTTACGGTCATCGCCCATCACGTGCTCGCTCGGGCGTGAAGAAAAAAAATATAATAAAACTAATCATCATCATCATTAACTCTATTGTTATTGTATGCACTATTTTATTGTAATATAAGCGTACCCTTAATTAGGATTTTAGCTTCCGGGTCAGTTTATGTGTGGGCTTAGCACCATTTCTGGAAGGTTGTTTTTATAATGACAGGTGTTTTATAGATCGCACAAATTGTAGGGCCATTGGGCACGGCAACAATAGGATAATGAATGCATGGAATTAATTTGTTTTTGAATATTTTTTTAAGTTCTATATATTACTAGCTGTCCCGTTCCCGGCTTTGCCCGGGGTGCAATTTTTATAATAATATTTACTTAATCCAGCCGATAAGTCACACATCAAATTACACAAATAATGTATATTATTGTATGTTTACGTGTTTTAATAAATATTATTTGTTTCATTTACTTTTTAGATTAAGGTTAAAAGATTAAGGTTGTCAGTCAGACTGTAGGTCCACTTTGATGGTAGGTGGGTGCAGTCGTCTTAAGGTGTTGCTGCAAGTGCGCTGCCAACCATATAGGATTAAGGATAAGGTATTGGGAAAGCGGATATGGAAATGGGCTCAATTCATTAAATAAGTACACGAAATTTTAAGTTATTTATCATCGTCGTTTCAAACTACATCAGACCGTTTTAAAATCATAATCTATCTATTTACTTTATTTCCCTCTGTCGGATTCCCTTTGTAGGTGCGAGCCGGAGAATCCCAAATCATCTTAATGAGTCAAAGAAACCCAATTCTATAACGACAACTGGAGTGCAGTAGGTAATAAGAATATAAGGTTATCGTAATTAGCTATTCGTAATCAAGGAATTTTTATATTATTATATTAAAGTGGTACAGAAGCGGTGAATCTGTGCCTACAGAGTAAAATCTGTTTGTTAATATTACAAACGCTAGAGAATGACTCAGTTGACTGTTAGGTAATAAACACAATTCTATTCTCAAAGTTCCACGAAACTAACGAAAATTTCAACATTTAGTATAACCTGGTTAATTAAAGAAATTTTACTATTTGCTTCTCGTTCAGCCCAAATCATTAAGTATTGTTATCTATATTCGCACATGTCGGTATGGTAAGTAAAAAAGACTTATTCATTTTGACCATTTTTGATTGACCATCAGTGATAAACCATTTTCTAACCATAGATAATAGTTACAAAGAGTTTTCTCTATTTGTCAGTTTTATAAAACGAATAGTTCAAAATTTAACAAAACGTTCATTTAATAATAAATTTACAATTAAAAACTAATTAACACGTCAACACAACAGTACATCTGCAAAGAGCAGCTATTTCCAATACCTTTCTTTTATACACCATTAATTTATTTTAAGCGATTTTTATATCATTCCATTTTTATTAAAACCATCACGCATATTATTATACATATTTAAGAATTGCTCCTCCCTCAATAATTAAATATAATAATCTCAAATTATTAATCCATAAACGACATCAGTAAACACATAAACCGGAGTATGCACATAATAAGTATCTATAAAAATCTAAGTTACCTAGTCTGACTGTAATTTTAACATAGGATAATAATAGAGCCTGACTCATTGAAATCCTCACAGTTTTAATACTGATTAACACGCCGTGAATTTCAAGGACGCAATACGTAATTGAACTTTTAAACGTGCAGTAATTAATGAATCAGTGATCTTGTTAAATTGTCCTTTGTCGGTTGCCGAGAACGATGTATTACTGTAATTTACGATCGATTGTTATTAGGATTCACAGTTTTAAGTATCCATTAGTAAAACACACAATAATAAAGACAAATGTTTAAGGATTATGATATGCACATAATTAGCATAAAACAGAAATTCCTTCGGACTTCAACCAAGTTTCTTATGGTGGCGAAAATTCCCAGGATTTTAAAAAATTAAATTTTACACGTCCGCAGCCACAGTCCTCTTATTTTTGACAGAACGTCTATCGGGTCAGCTAGTTATTCCATAAAACTCATGGAACTACTTTTTTTTTCAAACAAAAATCCCTACTACCTTATATACATAGGAATAGGTGGAACGGGCGAAATTTTTGTGTTCCTTACAATGTGACCCACAAAAAGTTTTTCGACAATGTTGTTTTTTTATGAAAACTATAATTTTATTCAATTGGTTTTTGGTTGGTTTTCACATTGGTTTTCACCTCTCCAGCACGAAAAGGGTGCTGTTGGTACCTAAAAACTCGCAGAAAAATGAACGACTACAGTTGGTCCAGCTGTGAAGATAGTTTCACAGCCGTTCAGAACCTATTCTTGGTGTTTTTGTACTGTTTTCGTAAATATAAAAAAAAAATGAGTACATCCAGTGGTGATGGTCTAACTCCAGAAGAATTAAGAGAACAAGTTTCAAATTCTTCCAGAAAAGTCCTGTGAAAAATATCTTCATTCGTACGAATTATTTCATTCGTACAAACATAGAGACAGGACCCTTACCTAACACGCAAGTAAATAATACGATCATCACAGTTCCGAACAAAACTGTTACCTTTTAATCTTACAAATTGCAGTAATTTTACTTTCAACTTTTAATATTTTTCTTAATTAGTTATAATTTATGTGATTTTGGCTATGTGAATGTTAGCTATAATAAACGTAATATCAAAAATTGTCTTAATTGATTTTCTTACCTAAATATGACCTAGTAACGCTTTTCTCGCTGCTAAGGTGAAAAGTTATGTGTTTAACACGAGAGAAATATTTTTTTTTTGTCTCGTGCCTTTAAATCACTCACTTCGCTCAGTAGTTCGCTAGTTCATGATTTAAAGTCGGCACTCGCAGCAAAAAACAATTTTGCTCTCTAGTTGAACAAATAACTATTACACCTTTGATAAAATTTACCTATACAATGTATATTTTTTTTAACTACTTAGCAGTTTTAAACTATTGCCGAACCTACAAACAAATAAACTAGCTATAAATAAAAATTATTTACTAACCCCGACATTCTATTGAGCCTAAACTCGCCGTATTTGCTGTAAGTCGCTGAGTAGTTGGGTATCATAAGTTAAGTCATGGAAATACCACCGAAGTATCAGTACCTACACCAAATTTCAAATCAATCGAACCTATGGAAGCTAGTGAGATCTCTTCGTCAACTAGAAAATGAGCTGATTATCTACAAACCCCTGAACAGATCTTCATAAATTATAGCTAACAGCCATCTCGATCACGTCAGCTTTCAAACAAAAACAAAACAGATCAAAATCGGTCCATCCGTTTGGAAGCTACGATGCTACAGACAGACACGCAGATACACAGCCATACAGGTTAAATTTTAAAAAAATTGGAGTAACGTGACCTGCTATATTAAGCTCGCAAAAGTTACACAAATCACAAACTAAAGAACCGTTTGAAAGCCTTGAAAGAATTTGATTCGGATTGCATCAGTGACCGTAAAATTGTAATATAAATAAAGATTAAATGGAGACTCCATCAATAAAACGATTTACCTTTTAATTAGCTGTCGACATATCTGCAGTCACACACAGAGAAACGATAAGAAAGTGACCCAACAAGACTTGTGTTCCCATAATTAAATTAGTATCAAACACGTTCTAGAAGAAATTCGAAGAAACCATAATTTGTGTCAGCGTGTAACGACTAACTAAGCGTTTTGAGAGCCATTTTTCTAATGGATGCTTATCAAGGAACAAAGAGATTCTTGAAACATACATTTATTTCTACATTTATTTCTATGTACCTTTGAACGTTTCCATCACGGGGACGCTTTAAATCAGTGTTTACGGCTAATCAGGTTTCAGTGGAAATGAACAGTCTGTTCGTATAATTGTAGTAATCATACATTATTATAATAAGTTTAACTTGTATGAATGTTTGTTTCGTAGGCCTCTAACATTTAAGTAAATTAATATAATATAATAATAATTAATTAGCAATAACATTAATATAATCATATTAAGTTAGCATAATGATTCTTATAAAATTGTTTGTTCTGACGCACAACGCACTGACTTAGCTAAAAAGCAGAAATTTGGCTCATAGTTTTATTTTAAAACGTCAATATCCGCTAAAAAGATTTTTGAAAAATTCAACAGTGTGAAGCTAGGGTCGGGTCCTAGGTTAAATAATCATTTTCAAACTTAAATCGCACACCACAACTCTTACACTCTGAACTCTACAGCGTCAATCTCTCAGCGAGTATTAGAATATTTTTACACAAATTGAATGTGATCAATTTTCTATACATTTTTTTATTATTATAAAAGAATGTCAGTCCGCATAGACTCGGCCTTTCCGCATAGACTTAAGGAAACTCCCGCTGAGCAGAGAGCAGGCAATTAGAATTAAATTTTAAATAAACGAATGTTTCCTTTGAGTAAAATACATTTATAATATTAAAAAAGTGGTATTATTGGTATTTAAAGTATGTACATACTTTCCCTCCAGTTGCGGTTAAAAATTATATCATGTATGTATGTATGTAAGTGAGTGAGTGAGTGCGTGAGTGAGTGCAAATTTCATTTATTTAACTATTTTGTTTTATTTTGTTTAAGATTTTCTAAGTAATCTTCGAAAACGCAATACCTATTCGAACAAATCCTTGTCTATTTGATCTTACACTATAAAAGATAGACATAGGGTATGATAATATTATGTTATGCACGTTCTCAATTTTTACTGAGAAGTAACCGAAGCGCGTCTGTCTAGTTTTAGATATAAATAAATATTATTTAGTTTAACATTTAAGACAACCATTAATGCTTATATTATAATTTCATTATTTAGGCATAATAAATATGCACATTTTGAAAGTTTTCAATACTGGATGTATCCAAAATAATATTAATAAAAATACAAATAGTTTTTAAGCGTAGTCACACCATAAAAAAGAAGCCCACCATCCCATTAAACTCCTATATTTGTACCGGAAACATTCAAACTGGCTCATTAGCATTATGACATCATAATTATTATAACTTTAGGGCTTACCAGTCATTGTTGCTATGCGTTTTTGGAGTGAAAATGACACAAACAATGCACCAATTTTACGTGAGAATCGTTTAATCGATTCGATGCGATGATACCTCTTCGCGAACAACACTAATACTGAATATATTCTGGAATATTTCCGCAGGAATGCGTTCAAACGCCATATGTTTCGTATTGGTATTGGTATCTACTAGAAAACGATATATCCAGCTTCGTATGTAGACATGTTCTCGATATTATTGCGATACTTCACCACTTATAGGAAGATATGTTCCAGATATTATATTGAAAGAGATTTATTTGCTGCTAAACACATTTAAATATAATGGAATTTTTGATAAGGACTTATAAAAGGAAGTTCTGCCAGAAACCTCTTCACATAAGCCGGTGTCTTACACAGTTAGCGGTATAACAAGTACTGTTTTGCAAGCTTTTCGCTATCGATACTAGTCTAGTGCTTTCGCGTGGGCGGGCGGACGGCGCGATGCAACCAAGGTTCGTTGCACTCTCGTGACGTCACCTGGTGCAGTGATAATGACCGATAAAGAGCGGGTATCCCGCAATCGATAACAAATAGGAAACTACGTAACCTATGTTTGGCAAAAAAATCCTTTAATAGATCTCAACATTAAAATATAGAGAATAAATTATTAAATAAATAATCAAAATTAGATTTAACACAAATCTAACAAGAAAATTTAACACAAATCTACAAGAAATCAACACTATTATATAATTATTACAGCGTATGAAGACGGACGCCATCTATGAGAAACGTTTGAAACTTTTGAACGTCTTACAATCGTAAAATGTATTTGCTACAAGACTACAAGTTTCTCTGGTCACTGATAGATGGCGCTGAATAAGTTTAAATTTAACCAATAAAATTCAAAACTATTAACACATTAAACATATTGTTTGTAATCCCTTATAGCAATCAGCAATTAAGGACTAAGGGCGGACCTTATCTGTAATAAAGAATAAAAATCAGATAGATAGGATTATAAAATAAAGTCAGCAAACAAAATGATACCCACATAAATCTTAAAATAGTATGTTAGCCTTCTACAAATCATAAAAAGAAAATTGGGTACAGAAATATCAGCTGATGAGGTCGCATTCAAAATAATGTATAGTAAAGTAATAAAGGTAGAAAGGCGATGCTGTTTTGTTTTATACATTTACTAGCTTCGCTGTAGTTAGTTTTTTTTAAATCCCACAGAAACCTAAAAAATTTCCAAGATAAGTGTATCCTATATGAAATAAACTATCTGTGTACTAAATTTCATCCAAAGCCGTTTTTGCGTGAGTAACAAACGTCCAAACATACAAACTTTCGGGTTTATTATATTATTTAGGATTAGGATAACAATAACTGTGCTGTTGTGTTCCAGTGAGTGAGTAAGGGATACCAGACCCCATTTCCCTTTTCTTCCTAATGTCTCATCCTTAATTCTACTATAGTCTCCACCTACCATCAAATAATTAAAGGACCTGACGGTTTTAATATAAAAAAATGTCTCGCGGGTCAATCGAACGACAAATTAAAGCTTACGTCAGTCGGCCAGGTACATAAAAGTCTGTTTTGAATAAGTAATAAACACAGTTTGTTTATCCGTAGCGTGATTAAATCGCCTTTATCTAGACTAACCTTGACCGAGAAACGTACACAAGGCCGCAGTAAAATACAGCTAAGCTGTTCTATTAACTAATGGTACCACATCGAGTGCCGTGCTGGATTATAGGTCAATCATTATTATAGACTACGCTAGACTTAGTCGATTAAGGGCGAAAACACAGAACAATATTTTGTGCTCCAGAGGCGAAAGTTCTTGCTATGCTATATTATAAGTCCCCTGTCGCGTCTATCTATCTGTATATTATTGTGTCTACGTATGTATGTTCGCGATTTTGTCAAAAACTACAAAACGGATTATCATGCGATTTTCAACAATGGAAAGAGTGGTAAACGAGGAAGATTTTTATATATTTTTTGCAGGAAAAAATTGTAAAAAAAGAAAAAAATCAATATTCACTAGAGCCAATCAGTAATTTAGGAATCAAGCTAGTATTTTAGTATTTTTAGGCATGCCGTATTTTTAGGTGCGACAGGCCTTTAGGGGAACCTGCCAGTAAATAATTATCTTTTGTTTCATTCCTTACCTTTAAAATTATTTAAGGGGTGGCCCTTACAGAAGACCACATTGAAATAACAGCATGTGTGCTGTCGTGTTTCGGTAAGGGATGCCGCCAGAGCTCATTATCCTATCCCTTCCCAATCCCCCATCATTTAATTCTACTGTAGTAGGCAGCGCACTTGCAGCACTTGTATCGGGTTTGCTTGTGTTATAGGCGACGATAGCCACCTACCATCAAGTGGGCCTGTCCGCCGATCTTAACAAAAAAAAAGAATATGTTACCTAGTTTGCTAAATAAAATCCATAAATATGTTATAATATAAGTGTTTTGGTAAACACCAAGAGTCTAATTGGAATAATAAACATTAAACACTATCAGTCCATAAAATACAACTTTCCAATTACTTAGATTTGTTTTATGGCTGTTTAGTTTTAACGTTATCTCACTCTTGTGGACCTGTTTCTTTTCATCTGTTTCATTATATTTGTGAGAGTGAAGATGAAAAAGATTTCCTTCATTAGCAATTACCATTCAAATGTAGTATTGTCTTTTTATCTTCGTTCGGAAAATTCTTTTTTAGTCTTAATTTGATGTTTTGTCTAATTGTTTCGATGCCTATCAAACAATTGTTTAATGAAAAGCAACTGATGTTTTATTCATCGTTTTCACATACTTTCCTTCCTTTATTAGGTAACGAAAGTTAAGAAAACTGAGTTTGAACGTGACGTTCATTTTGACGTGTGTATCTGTGTATCTGTCTGTACAATCGTAGCTTCCAAACGGATGGGCCGATTTTGATCAGGTTTTTGTTTGTTAGAAAGTTGGCGCGATCGGGATTGTTCTTAGCTATAATTTATGAAGATAAATGTTCAGGCGTTTGAGGACCATTAAAGCTCATGTTGCACATGTATGATTGATGCGAAATTTTGTATGCTGTTATTGGTGGTATTTCTATGACATGGTAACAGTTTGGGCTAAACAGAAAGTCGGGGGTTAGTTTATAATTAAAATTAAATAATTAAAATTATAAACTAATCCCCGACTCGTATCGTTACCGCTATTGCGTTATTTAGATTTTCTAAGCTATGCATCTAATTCCGATGTCATGGTTCACATGACCAGAGAAAATTTTACAGCTGTATTATTATGTACAATAGGTACGTTCCAATTAAATATATACACACTTAGTAAAATAGGTTTCATAATCAAGTAGTCAACCACTTATTACTCAAGTAGTGATAATTCAATTGACGGTTAATTATGACTATTTGTTATTGTTTGTAATACCTATAATAAAATTTATAGTTGAATAGAGCATCTATGAGGCTTCTCGCTGGATTTTTTCTAAAAGAATTTGCAATCCAACCGGCTGCATTTGTTAGGAATTAAATGACTGTCATTGACATATCGTCATTCTTAAACATTTCGTTTCAATGGTTATATTCCTTAAGAATAAACAAAATTGGTGGCAGACTTATAAACAAATTGCCACAAATTAAAATCCAATTGGCTTTGAGCCAATATGCGACAATTAAGTGGTACATACAAGAGAAATGATTCCGGTGCCATTGACCGACCTATATTTTTGCGTGCTTTTAAAAAAAATCCCGATGAATGGAACATTTCGCAATAAAACCTAAGAACACATTTGTTACAGCTACAGAAATCTTTTTAAAATCTGCTTTTATGTTAAAGAAAAAAATGCATATTCTAGCGACTATTTCTGAAACACTAACCGAGTATTTGTTTTATTATTAGTGTTGAAACAGGTATCTAGTTTAGGAAACGAAAAATCTTCCCTAACAACTCTAATAACTCATGTGATGAACCTGCTCTTTGTATCAACATAACAGCTATAAAACGAATTTAATGACATTGTAAATTTCGTAAAACGAACATTTTGGAACAATTTATGTTTTACACGTTTTTTTTTTTTTTCAAGCAGTAAAGAAGAGGATTCGGAAAGTCGAAATCGTCGTTATTTATTGCACGACAAATTGGCGCTGCTCTAGTAACAAACGTTTCATCTTCAATACAAACATAGATTAATGGTGCAACAAAAGTGTACAAATAGGCATAGTATTGGAACCAGGAAATGATGTGCGGGTAGGTAACAAATAAATCTAAAAGGGAGGTAGAGTAACGAGCTTGCATACCTCGTGCTCACGTGCCGGTTATACTGACGAACTAATTAATGCTTAAATAGTAACATTGTGTTGAACTAGATAAGTGCAAATCGAGTTCCTATTAGAACTCTCGGTAATGGAAGAAGAGAATTAGATTAGCGAAAAAAACACTCTAATTGATAGAAAGTTCGCACACTGCAGTTGACGTAGATAATTAGCCTGTTTAGCGATTGCGTTTTTAATCAGAGCGAATTCCCAAATTATTTTACATCATGTCGTATTGAATTAATATTTTCTTTAAATGGTTATAAGTATATATACTTGTACAAAAAAAAATAGTAGCATAAAAATCTAAAGATGACATATGTGGTGTCAGAGTAACTTTACTATATTAAAAAAACCAAACCTCATGATATGGGTGAACAAAATTATAATTTTCTTTGGTTACATTTATACGGTGAACGTTTAAAACGTCCTTTTTAGGACGTATTTAATCGACTGTAAATCTACAATATAATACAAATATTATATATACATAAGACAGTACTGGTACAAGGTGACGTGTCAAGCAAGAGTTGTCTGCCATATGGTCGTCACCGATTCTTTCATGACTAATAATTATACAGATATAAATAAAAATATGTTGCATTTTTTTAAATCCTTGATATATAATGTGTATTATTTTAAAAATTCATACATGTTTATCCACAACATATATATTAAAATGTATATAAATTAAGAAATTATATACACAAATTATAGAGAATTTAACTTTCTAGTGCGTATATTTATTTTTAAGATCCTAAATAATCTTATAGACTCCTCTGAAAATCTGTCTAAAATTAATTTTGTAACTAAAGTTCGCCTTTCCCTTGGTATCACGTTCACTGGACTTATTTATACCAGGATTCGTAAAAATTTTGCTTGATCGGTTCATCTTGTTGGCGATCGGCCTTTGATGTTGCCAACAACGATCATCTTTTCCACCTCTTCTTAATATGTTAGTATACTTTGCAGTAAAACAGTGAACAACCGCGTTACGATTTTTAATTCAGAAAGAATACACATTTGTGCGTTTGGCCGTCTAGTCTAGAGGACCCCCTCTGGTTTGTATTGACCATGTTTCCACTCCGTGTGCAAAGATAGGAAATACCAATAATGCTCTCCAAAACTAATGCCTTAGTGCCTTGGTCTAAAACTAGTGCCTTGAATTGTCCATATTTTTTGTAGCCGCGGCATCGCATCCTCGGCTATCTATATAGAAAGTTACGACATATATAGTGTAAAAACCGCACATTTAGTTAATCTTTTAATTAACAACTGTCCACACCAAATACGTAAGACAAGGCACGGAAATGCCACAAGACTATGTGGGCATAGTAGAAATCTGTTTTTAGCTACTTTCCTGAGGAAGTACGTCTTGTTCTTGTATAATTGAAGTGATTAATTTTTACTTACGTAACCCTTGTTGAATCAAGGTGATACAAATCGTCATAAGCAACCACTATGGGAACATGGAGACCCGTATATGGACAAGTCCACTTTCGTCTATGACCTTCCTTGGAGTTAAGAGTCAGTGAGTCATCTGAGGTCGACACAGCTGGTATATTTCGCTTTGGTAGAAATCTTATTGGTTACAGGAATATTTGTTTCACAAAGGTGAGAGGTGAATCACTTTACACTTGATATGAAGAGTATGTGATAAACTTTCCCTTACAACCGCCAATAAATTTAGGGCGATTTACATAACATACGTTACTTAAATTTGGAGATATACACAACAAAACAAGGTAAACTGTTGAAAAAAAGATTAGTTACTCCCAATACGTGACATTTGGTACATTCAAATAATAATTAGTAATTCTCTGCAGGCAACCTTTGCTACATCGCCATTTACGTCGTGTTTGTCCGTGATGGACTATGAATGGCATATGGCTTGGCTTTACATAGTCACGTTAGCTTTGAGTTAAGTATACAGTTAGATATGTATAGACATACATAGCCGGCATACATGACCGCCAATATCGTGTTGGAAATACAACTAAAAATGAAGTTGAAAAAAAGATCGCTGGTCTCGTCTTAGTGGTCAACTTAATTCTTTTTCATATTACAAAGGGTAGCAGACCAGCTGACGGTCCTTTTGATGGTAGGTGGTTACCGCCGCCTATGGACACAAGCAACGTCATGGGTCCGTGCAGGTGCACTGCCGACCCTGAAGGAATTCGTTTACTGCTCGCTGTATACAATGTTAAATCAGATTAACTACCTAAGAATAACTTGGAACCTAATAACCTCGCAGGAAATCAGATAACCTGGAGAAGGTGGTAGTCATTGGAATATTGGATGGTAAGTGCCCTCGTGGCTGATAAACAAATCAGGTTGTTACCCTTAGAGGCCTCACAGTTACGAAGGCTACGAGGAAAGCCGAGGACAGGATAGAGTGGCATTTCAGAGCGGGCACGACCTTCATCGGTGCAGACAGCTACTCTGATTGATTTGATCACATAATCTTACTAACAGTATAAATACTTAATATACTTAAATATGAAACTTTAAAGTAACAAAGTTTGTACTTTAGGATAGTAAAACTAAAAAATTGTAAAAACTAAGCATCGAGATAAACAAGCATTATAGATTTTATCAAGAAAAAAGAATTAACAAATTCTTATTCCTATTAGACATTACACAGGATTAAATATTTAGATTCAAGGATATTAGGATAACAGTAGCTCTTGATACTATCATCCTAATACGACATTTACAGTGTAATGTTTAAAGAAAAAATCATTAAAAAATATTTATTATGTAAGAGCTAAACTCAAAATGACATTTTGTAAACGAATCCCACAAATTCGCAAGGTTAAAGGACGAGAAACCGAAACGCAAGATCATTCCGTCAGTCAGAACACTCGACCTCGATAAGGCCGATTTATAATCAAGTTTGGGCCTCGTTATTCATTGAAAACATGTTTTTCATTCCAAAAACTCTTTCCTACTCTATCAGTCAGCTTGTTTAACCATATGTCAAGGTCGAAGGCAATTCTGTTAATTGAGATTACGTTTTATGACACCAGCGTGCCGTCATGTTTTTGCATTTATTCATGACAAAAACAATTGTGCAATACTCGAAGTACCTATGTTTATTTTTGTGTGTCGACTACATACATCCAATTATAAATGGGATAATAGCAGCAAATAATACACTAAACGCAACGTACGTGTGTATGTTTGCGCACTTGTCTGTGTGTTCGTCGGTTCGCAAGTCTTTTAGTTTGTTTTATGTAAACGACTCCAAACTTATCTCAATTCAGTATCGCGACAGACAGACAAATGCGCAAACATACACACATACGGACATACACGCGCGCTTTGGGTAACGCTAATGCCGGTGGTAAAAAAAAGTGCCTAGCTAGGCAATCAACCATTTTTTTTACAACAGGAAAGCATTGTTAACGTGTAAAAAAATTTTTGAATAAGAAGTTTAATTTATTTTTTATTTTTTAATGATTAAAGGCTTCTAATGAAAAAATATGGATTATTGCTAAAATCCGTTTAAACTCAAATTAAAAAAAATTAAAAATTGACCGTTATCCTGATTTTCAGCAAAAACGATAATTCTGACGAAACATTCCGGACACTAAGAAAAATAAATCGCAGCACCTTGAAACTTTCAGGGTTTTTTCAGGACACATTGAGATTGAAATGCTATAGAAAATATTTTTCGTATCTGCATTATTTACAAAGTTATTGCAAGTTATCCAAATTTTTCGTTGGATTTCTGACGATTACTCATAAACTGCTAATGAGAAAAATATTTGAAGCTCGGATTCAAAAACTAGAGACTTTAAGCTACAATTTCCTTTTTTAATGAGCACTGTACGACCATTTTCTTCAATGTTACAGTCTGTTGAAAATCACCTAAAAATTTGGAATTTTTTTATATTCTTTAATTGTTGCGTTTAGTATGGTATAAAACCAAAGTCAATGACAAAAAATAGGTTATTTTATTATAAATATTAAACAGTCATAACGTGTCTTCATGTCCCCAAAGGACAATTGATATTTATATAATTTTGGCATTCCTACTCTGCACTGGTCTAGTTAAAATCTGCCATACTGAGAACTAGATTTAAATTTAACTTCAAAATTTTTCTAAAAAACTATATAAGTAAATAGAAATAATTCGCTAAAATTGTTGCTAAGCGCAAAACTCGTGAACATCCAATTCGGCTAATTTTCCTATCCTTTGAAGTCCGAGAAAGGTTCTTATGAAGAGAAAAATTGTACAAATTGCCCGGGAAAACGCAAAAGCCCCAGTTTTTATATTCCAATGAAATATCACTCATCAGCTGCCACAGTCCTACAGCTTTTGACAGAAAAACGTCCGCCGGGACAGCTGGTATAAAATCTTAATTAAACAATGAAAGAAAAGCACTTTTTACACAAGAACAAACGTAAGTAAAACAGAATTACGAGTACAACCAATTCTCATGTAACATCTGGGTTTAGATTGAATTTGTAGGTACAGATGTGGGAGGAACTGCATAGGCTATTGCTCAAGACCTTGTGATTGCATTAAAACAGTATATATACATACATACACAAACTGTCACACAGGTTGCATTCAAGTAATACCAAATTGACGTTAGGTGAACCTGTTTAGTAAATGATACTCGTAGTTACTTATTATTTGTTTATTTTGTACTAGCTGGTGCCCGCGACTTCATCCGCGTTGAACGATGAAAGGTACCCTATTCCTTTCTGGTGTCCCAGACAACGTGTATGCAAAATTTCATCGTGATCGGTTCAGTAGTTTTTGCGTGAAAGATTAGGTAACAAACATCCATACATCCAAACATACTTTCGCATTTATAATATTATGGAAGCAAGTGTTTGCCCCGGTAAATCTACAGTAGGTAAATCAACATTACCAGTAGGATTTGAAAAATTATTTTGGCATTTGATAGGCCAATAGTTGTGGAAGGTTATAGGTTACCGAGAATTACCGAAAAGAGCAGACATTTGCATGTCTTTGGTAAATAATTTAAACAGCTGGTGAAATCGCGGGATATAGCTATAAAAATTCTAATTTAATTTCTAAATAAATATCGACTACACCGCTTATTGAACACAATGAATCGTACTTATAGAAATACGTGTGACAAATGAAACGAAACAATACATAATAAATTTGTATAATAATAAAATTGTGAACGTTAATATGTATTTCGAAAACAGTTTACGCTAATTTCTTATTTTAAAAATAGCCTAGGTAGCAGTTAATAGGACAGTAAAAGTTGGAATATTACTTGGTGCCACCCACGATATCTTCCAGGAATAACCACGGGCGTCATAAAAGAAGAACAGAAAACCGCAAACCAGCGTCTAACTCCGATGCTAATGGAACCAAATCAACCTGCCGAACAACAATTGTGATGACATCACCCAACACTTTATTAAACTGCATTAGGTATATTTTGTCTGGACCAATGAATAACTATGTTGTTCATCATCACACACCGCTATATGAATATTTTAAACGTGTTGACACATCAACATACGCAACCAAACACTCCAAAAATAACGGCTGGCAACCATTCTAGTGAGAATTACAAAAGAGAGGCACATTTACAATTCCACAGTGGCAAGTTAAACTGTCTGACAGTAAATAAACATGCAATGAAAGTGCGTTGAATACGATGCTGCAATACACTCGGACGCTCCTTATAAAAATAAATAGACCGGAAGAACATATGAAAAGGCACGTACGTACGTACACGCGATCGTTTGTATCGAAAACATGAATTGTCGAAACAACCGATACGTTTGTAAACAAGACCACGAGGGCGATGACAACTAAGGGAATCACTTTATCAATTAGTCGGTGTGTACCTTCAATATCTAATGGCAAATAAAAATCAAAATAAATACTCACAGCCCGGCGATATTCCGTTCTCCTTCATAGCGCAGCGAAACGGATAATAAGTGCCTGGCAGCACCTTGCCATACATTGTCCGATCCATCTTCGACCAATCGTGAGGCTGTTTTTTAGAAATAAAACACCCACAGTATCTAGTAGGCACCGCGCACCATAATCACAGCCTACACCCTATCGAAGTAAACAGCGTCCTACGCAACGCGAAAATGCATAAACACTTGCAATGTCTATGTAAATAAACGAGTAAATTTTAAAAGTGCATTAGTAGCAGTTTATGTTTTGACTTATCAAAACATTCTGACATATCAAAATACTATCACTGTAAAAACTTTTGGGATATCGATTATCAATATCGACGTTACTATTTTGGTTACTGATAAGTGATAACGCAAATGTCACGGAGCGAGGTCGTGATGCTATAGGTATAGTAATACCGCGTACTATTCGTCAACGCGTCTCAATCACAACTAAAGTATAGTAGAGCGTGGCAGTCGTGGTCGTCGCACGCGACCGGCGTCGGCGCACGCCACTCCAGTCGCACCGGCTGGAGATTATTTATACACGAACACAGTCACAACTCACAAATCAAGTAAATTCGTCAAAATTGAGGGATTGTTCTGGCGTACTCAAAATCTATGGAAGAAGAACACGTCCTAGCTAGTTAATAAACCAAAATTTAGACTCTGCGAAAGTCTCCACTAACAAAATACAAATTGGAAGTCGTAAATGTTTGCAATTTATAGTTAAGCTCTGGAAAATTTATTATGTTCTACAATGATATTGACCTTTTGATGATTCGTCAAACTTAAAACTAATCTATAGTTAAAATAAAAACGAGGATCAAAGCAACTCGTAAGTAAACTAAACGACCAACAATAAAGCAATCACTCTTGATGGAGAATTCCTGGTTTCCCTGTGGGAATGCCAAGGTGACGGAAGATACGTGAAAGGCGATCAATCATGCATTCCCTAGCGGTAAATTCTAATTTAGTTCTTGGTTCCCGCCAAATTGCACCGCGCCCAGCCGCATCCGGCCGCTATGCGATAGTTTTGAGTGTCTCTTGACGCAACTTCCGGCTCATCATTCTTACTCTATCACAATCTACCTCCATTTTACTGTGGCAATTAGAAGAAAAATGACAGCCCGAGCTTTGATCTGCTATTTGGTTGAATAACTTTTTACAAATGCAATTAATTAACAGTTCCAGCCACAACAGAAACAATAATTCCGTCATCCACTGTCGTCTTATTAAGATTAGATCGTTCTTTATTAGTATAGCACTTTTCCAGAAATGACAAAGCTCATACCCAGAATGTTACAAGTTAATTATTTTTTTAGAATAGTTTTGTTTGGCATTTTAGTTATTCTGTCTTTCTAGTAATTTCTTTCTAGCATTCTAATCGTTTGCAGCCATTGGGTTATTCATGATCCAAGTCCGCTTTCTCATTATACCAACAAACAACATTTTACGACTTGTCCGTTTTACCAGCAGACTAACTGTTCTATTGTTTCCCAACCTGACTGAACTCTACTAATAAGGAAGTAAATATTTGACTGGTACTTGCGTTCCCGGTATTAACTCAACCCTCAACTCCGACGGCTTCGGCAATGCAAATATGACTAGCGAAGTGAGCGATTGTTGCTGAAAATATTTGAAATAGAATAGTGTGTTCAAAATTGTACTTCCTTATTAGGTTGGAATTGAAAAATTGAAACACTTTGAGTACATAAAAGGTGATAGACATACACAATGAATTCACGAAAGCAGCAAAAGGTTTTGTTCCATTTCCTTGTGCATTCAGGTCACTTGTGTAATGAGGTAAAATCGACTTAGCAACGGATCAGCGAATTAGAATTTCTTCAAGCCTTGTAACGAATTTATACAAGAGTTGAATAATGGATTATTAACCTTTTGGTTATTGTTTTGACTGCATTACTCAAAGGCAGAGTATAAAATATATCTAAACTTTGACACATTGCCAATACGAATAGCGTTTGGTTGCCAAGGATGAAATCGAACACTGCATCAACAGTAACAAATCTTAGTAAATTGATAACGTTGATGTTTGATTTAATATAAAAGAAAATAACATTGATCATACAAATAAATTTGTTGTTTTTTTTTCTCTCTTAAAATCATCTGGAAAATAAAAAAAAAAAAATATAAAAGACGGTTTCCAACTTAAATTCTTCTCTTTCATTTAAATTGCTTTGCTCTTTCAAAAATTATTTTCATTAAGATTTTTCAAGTTGGTTTCCCACATTTAATTTTAAAAAATGCAAGCATATTTTATAAAATGCCTATTCTCTATACAAAGCTAGTACCAAAGAAAGTGTAGACTTATGACAACGTTTATTATTATTATTGTTGGTTTTTCTTAACGATTCTATGCTGATTTTAGATACTTAATTACTTAAAAATTTAATGCTAAATGATATAAAAAGAAAATTTATCCTGGTATTAAAATGAACTGTTTCAACTAAATTGTTAATATACGTTGCTAAATTTCTTTAAAAAGCGAGACTTTCAATATATTTCTTATTTTGTAATCTCAATACTTCCAATTGATGGTAATTTTATAAACAAACAGAATACTGACATAAGAATATTTACACACTTGTTTGTTTGTATGAATATTAGCACATACAGGTGCGTCTTCACATATTTCAACGTTGGACATGCTCACGTCTATTCCTATTGTAAATTTTTAGTCAAAACTTATGGTAGAAAAAGAATAGCACTCTTGCAGAAATCGATGAAAAAAGAAATAATATAATAGAAACTAGTTGTAGCACAACTTAATATTTACAAAAGTTACTTGTAAATGTTTAATTAAAATTTGTAGAATGATTATTTCATAACTGGATTAAGATCAGATTAGAAGCTTATAAGGTACAAGTAGTGGCACAATTTTTAATCTATCGTTCGCCTAAGATTCGTGTATAACACTTAATTTTAAAACCGATTCTATTTCTTACGTGCGTTGCTAAACGTTTTACGCGTACAACTGCCAGAACGCAGGGGAACGCAAAAGTCAACTAATCGACAAATGGGCCCCGTGACGTGACGATGACGCCACCAAATGATATAACCGCGCGCTTATCAAAGCCTGAGGCTAATCCAATACGGAATGTGCTTCATATCTTTGACAGAATATGAAAACTAACATGACAGTTATCTATTCCTATTCCTTTAAACATTAAACCATTATTATATTGCCGAATGAAATTCTCAAGAATAAAATCAGAATAAGCGACCAAAAATTTAATTGCAGATATTTGCGAGAGGTGTATTGTCGTTGACTGTAGTCCAGTATGGAGATTTTATTTTCAAGAATTAAACTTTCCTGAAAAAAAAATCTTCATGCGCGAACTTTCCCGCAGGATTGCAGTCAGGTCCTGGAATAGTAGCGATAGTTCTGATATAATATTAAAATATTGCTGTTACTTTTCCAGTAAGCTACAAATATCTTTCTTAGACATTGAGAACATACACTCCTTTTGCCATTCCTCTGAAGTAATATTACTTAATAGGTCTTTTATTATCGACAAAAGTTTTTGGCTGTATGTTTTTCACTTCTGGCTGCTCTACTTGTTTTGCCTTTAAGCTTCTGAACAGGACACTGATAACAGTTTAAGTTATAAAACGTTCTTCATGTAACTCAGGTGAAAGCATAATAAAAACAATTTAATAACTCCTTATATTATATACTATCTATGCACTAAATTTCATCTAAATACTTTCAGCCATTTTTGCGTGAGAGTAACAAACATCTATACAATATACATACATCTATTGACAAAGTAAAAAAATTTGACGACACGTTTGGTCTAGTGGCTAGTAACAAAATGTTTATGTGTTAACATTTTACCTTTGTAGCTGAGTCATGGATGTTTTGTATTTATAATATGTATGTATTTACAAAAAAAAAAGTAATCTATGTAGTATATCAACTGTCTGGTATCCATAATACAAGCATTTAGTTGCTTAGTGTGGAACTAGATGGTGATGTGTGGAATGTGTGAAGATATTTATTAATTTATATTTATTTATTTATTATTTCTCCTCACAAACTTTCTTATATTAGTAGGATAAAATTTTTGTTCATACAATAGTAGCTCATATCAAATGAATCTACATAGTTGGTGTTTGGTTAAATTTAAAATTACACGCACCATTCTGACAATTATCATTACGAGAGAGGTGTGGCGTCATTATCAACAACACGTAACTAACTAACCAAGACCGCTTTTAATTAAGCTGATTAAATGAAGGGAGTGGACAAAGAATTAGCCAGAAAATTGGGCTGGAGTGTTGCCATAGTGACGAAAGTATAAAGATACTGAAGACAGATGTAATAAATTGTGTAAAATTCATTTTATAATAATATATTTAGAAAAAAATCACGAAGTTATAGAAACTAATTTAGTAGTACCTACATCTAGAATCCAAAGTTGAAAACTACAGGTTTAATATTTAAGGTGTTAACCTTCTGATTCAATTACGGTTTGACTCGGGCAAATTAATTTTGAAAACGAACTCTTCAAAGTTAACCACGGTTACCCAGAAATGAGTTTTACCCCAGTCCGCCAAGTGGGATTGTATAAGCAATAAACAATGAATAAGTGTTTATTGCTAATCTCTCTACAATGACGTGAACGAAGTCGTGAGCAGCAACTAGTTGATTATAAATCCCAGTAGACAGACGTTTTAAAGTTCTATGATTAATTATCTCTCTAGTATATTGAAATCGAACCATTCCAAAAATACAGTAGCACTCATTAAATAACAAGACATGGTTAGTGTATGGGGCGAGACGTATTGGAACGGCCGGTGTTACTAGTTCTTATAAATTATTTGGATAGAAAAACATTTGATTATCCGAAATAAATATAATGTGTTTAATAACATGTTTAATGTTTTGGGTTGGCTTAAAATCGTGAGGAAAGCTTTTAGGGTATTTGAAGGCTAAATTAGTTAGGAATGGATGTTAGTTTTATAAAAATATAGTTTTTCCATAAAAATATAGTTTCACCATTGAAGAAATCAGTCTACATGTTTATTTGTATTGTAAACAAAGTTAGGTTATGTTCTAAAATTTTTATTAAATTAATTGTAGATTGATTTTCCATTCCTAACTAATTTAGCCTTCAAATACCCTAAAAGCTTTCCACACGATTCTAAAGATTTCCCTCGTAATTAATGTCATTATAAGACCATGACTGGATCTAATAGTGTCACGTTTTATAAGTATAGAAGTTTTTAATTCAATATTGTGTGAGTATCAAAATTAAGTATGTATGATTATAATTATTCTAAATTAGTATATGCCCGCTATAGGGGGCTATAGGGGCTACGATGTGTGTAAGCAAAAAATTTAAAAAAAAGTTATCCACAATCACAATTAAAATTATAGGTCGTAAGTACCTACGTACGCTCTAAACTCTAAGTTTAGAGTTTGGCATACGGCCTACAGAGTTTAGCGTTTAATTTAGAGTACAGATATATTTCGTCTAAAAACATGCGAACTTTTTGTTTCTTTTGTAAAAAAAATTGTATCCTCCCTTTAGGCTTCGCTATAGTCAAGTAAAAGGGCTTGATTATAGCCTTGACAAAATTTCATGCAGGACACACACATCTAGAGCAAGCTACCCCACTGCATTTCACGTTTTGTACTTTTATCAATATTTAAAAAATATATAGCTTTTATAAATTTCCAATAAGCACAAAGGTATATTTTAAAATATATTCAATGAAACATTACCAATATCATAGAAGTAAAAAGTCTTCAATTTGGAGATGGCAACACTCAATGGACTTGTATAATTATCCTCTCTGGTGTTTGTCAGTGAAGAATGTGAATGGTGAGCGACAGGCACGATAAACAACTTTACCAATTGACGTTCCACTCTTATTTATAATTTAAATTGATATTGTATGAAGAGCTACGAACAAAGCTACGAGAAGCTTAAAATATTAATAAATTGTTAAGAGTATCTACAACACACAGCTTCTATATAAAGTAACAAAGTTTGACGAGCTCAACTCAATGATCGAGGGCTTACTTATACGCTGTCTCAGGGGTTCTGAGTTCGATTCCCGTCAGGGCCAACTTTAAAAATGAACCGTTCATGGTTGGCTAAGGTCTGGATCTGGCTAGTAGTGGCAGGGCACACTGCGTTTCGCAGTCATTTGGGCAGCCCGCATATGGCGGCAGTAACTACATCCTTACACAGACCCCCGTGAAATAACAGGCATATGTGCTGTTGTGTTTAGTGAGAAATTAAGGGATGCCAGAACCTTTCAATCGTTAAAAGGGATAGGGAAATCGTTCTATTTCCCTATCCCTTATAATAGTTTATCCTTAATCCTATAATGTACTTGCAGCACCTGAAGCATTGCTTGTGTTATAGGTAACGGTAGCCACTATACAGCAGGGCGCCTAGCCAACATGCAAACACTTTGTTGCGTACTTCGGAAACGCAGAGTGAACGCTAAGAGAAAGCTTGGTGATTGGTTGTTGTAACGTCAAAATAAAATTTTGACCAAGCTTTCTCTTAGCGTTCTTTCTTCGTTTCCGAAGTACGCAACGAAGCGTTTGCATCTTGGCTAGGGGCCCTGAGGTGGACCGTCAGTCTGTCTGTTAAGTACAAAAATAGTTTAAGTACTAAATATAAAACTATTTATATAAAGAGGTGGGGTGCCGTAAGCAAACGACGTGTGCCATTAATCATCATCAAATGCAGGTATCAAGGGCACTTGCTGCTCGTTAGGGAGTTAACGTGAAGTGGAATTTGATTAAAGTTGCCGCAATAATCTTCCCTTAGCTAATAAAATGGAATGGGATTAACTTTGGTCAGAAAGCGAAAGAAGTGAAATAACAATATCTCATTATTTCAGAGTAGATATATACAGATAGAGGAATGCAGATATTATAGGTGTTTTTGATTCACTAAAGACGTTCCAATCATCTATGTAATAAAACTAAGGGTTCCTTTTTAGTTTGAACGCGCCAATCTCTGGAACCATCAGTCAGAATTCAAAAATCTACATTGCACTTGTTAACCCAAATCTTCAAGATGGTTATATATACGATTTAGAAATCGTGCAAAGAGAAAAAAATCCAAATTAAGTAGCTAAAACGAAGTATAAGCGTGGCGCCCCCTCTGCGAAAATCTGATTCAAGCTAATTTTAACTTTATAAAAATTACTTTACATTATTAATACTGATATAAAATGAAAGCACGTTTAATAACCTTTCAATTAACGTTGGTTGATTTAAATAAAAAGCCACAAGATTTCCAGGTCTGAGCGTTAAAAAAAAGGTATCAAAACTCGCGGTTGAAGGGTCGCTAGTTGTGCCTGTTTTCCCTTGGGTATTCCCCAATCATCCCCAATCATACATTGTCCAAATGTTGAAGAGAACACATCTAATAAGCTCCAGCAAGAAATTAACCCTCGAAGATGGAAACCACTGCCGCTGAATCTGCTCAAGTCGTCGCACTATTGCAAGCAGAAGTTCGTCAGTGTCTTGTCGCTCGGCAAATAAATTTAAGTCATTATGCTGTCCGCCGAGTATTCCAACGGTTCCAAGAGACTGGGGGCTACATCAGAAAACATGGAGCTGATCGGTGACGCTGCACATCCGAAAGAGACGATCGCTTCATTGTGAGGTCTTCACTACGCAATCATTTCTCCAGTGCTGTTCAGGTGCAACAATGCCTCAGGGAAGCTCGGACCACCGCAGTTAGCGTCTTTACGATTAGAAGGAGACTACGAGAGAAGAATATCGTGGCTCACAGGGCTGCAATGGGTCCCATGTTGACCACACAGCATCGCAGAGACTGCTTGCAATTCGCCAGTGACCACGTCAATTGGACGTTTGAGCAATGGAGGCAAGTTCTCTTCACCGATGAGACCAGAGTCTGTCTTTATTGCAACGAGTGTACAAAAGGCCGGGAGAACGATTTTCTCAAGCATGTATCGAAGAGACAGTGGGCTACGGAGGCGGCTCGTGCATGTTCTGGGGCGGCATTAGCGTGGACGGCAAAACCAACCTTGTCTGCCTCTCCAGGACTAGAAACTTATTTACTTAGTTGTGTAAAACGTAAATAATCAATTAAAAAAGCAATTAACGTGCATTTTTTAAGTAGAACAATCCACAGTCGTCAGGTATTTTCAATATTTTGGTCCCTAAAGGAGAAAACCATTGATAGTTAATATAATAACTAATTTAGACTTTATGTATTGAATAAAATCAAGACAGTGTAAAACTTTGTGTATATGTGAAGGAGCCCGTGTAGCTTGCGAATAAAATTATAAAATGATCTATTCTCGTGAAAGGATATCGCAGGATATTTAAATAAACACGTCATAAAAAAAAAACAAGTAAAACAGGTTATGATAACATTGTCAAACTTACCCAAATCATCCATTCTGGATTTTAATATTTCTTCGTAATATATAACACAGTAAACTCACGTAACTATTAAAACACAAACTAATAATGCTTCTCAAAAAATATCATAATATTAGCAACTAAATTAATTCAATGTAGTGCAAATTAAATTGCAACAAATTCCAACCCAAATAAGGTATAATTTAATCGGGCAATGACATTTGGGTCTTGGGTTGTCACTTGACGGTTGGTTTGACAGTTAACTTGACAACGCCTTATTTGTCACCGATACATTAACACCGTTTGAACATTATCCGATAAGATAACGGACGCCGGTAGTAATACCGATATCCGATCGATGAAATCGTTCCGATTAGACAATTTTAGCGATAGCTTTGCGCTTATGTAAGACTATATATATATCTTTATTTTCTTTATCGGAGCGGACTATGTTAAGGACAAGTATATATTTCATACATTTTACTTGCCCCGATATAGTATCCTCGTCCGGCAGGGATATCGATCGGATCATACAACTAATAAAAATTAATTATCACAAAAATCATCATTGATTAATCCATTCACCGAGAAGATAATAGCAATTTTAAATTTTGCAGTTGGCGGACTGTTATGCTACTTAAGTGAAATACACACACACATACACACAATCTAACCATTCACATTATAATATGGGACATGTTCGATTATCGTCCGTAAATAGCATTTCGTTGCTCTTTTTAGTACAGAATACTATTATATTATTATTAATTTTGACACATTTGATTTATTGACATTTATCGAAACCTAAAGTATATATGTTGAACATATATACTTTATGTTCCTTGATCGAAACTATCGAAAGATTCGAAAGGTGTTTTCTTTTCTTCATTCTTGCAAAAATTAACTAAATCAACTCTTCCTCCTTTTTATTTGTACGCCTATTGCCACTGTAATATTTTGGAAACATGAGCAGTTCTGGTGAACAGTTAACTTTGGCGAAAGACATAAAGAGAGCTATTGAGTTGCTTGAAAAACTGCAACAGAGCGGAGAAGTTCCCGCAACAAAATTGGCTGCATTGCAAAAAGTATTGCAAAGTGATTTTCTGAATGCCGTACGAGAAGTCTACGAGCACGTTTACGAAACTGTCGATATACAGGGTTCGGCCGATATAAGAGCGTCTGCGACTGCAAAGGCCACAGTCGCTGCGTTCGCCGCAGCTGAAGGACATGCTCATCCTCGGGTAGTCGAGCTTCCGAAGACAGAAGAAGGGTTGGGTTTTAATGTGATGGGCGGCAAGGAACAAAATTCTCCTATATATATATCGAGAATTATACCCGGCGGCGTAGCCGATCGCCATGGAGGTTTGAAAAGAGGAGATCAGTTGCTTTCGGTGAACGGTGTTTCTGTAGAAGGTGAAAATCACGAGAAAGCCGTGGAATTATTAAAACAGGCGGTGGGGTCAGTTAAACTTGTCGTTCGATACACACCAAAGGTTTTAGAAGAGATGGAAATGAGATTCGACAAACAGAGAACAGCACGGCGACGACAGAATTACAACTAGATTGGAAAATGTTCTTTGAGCTATTCAATGTTAAAATATACCTAATATATCTCTAGTATTACTTTATTGGTGTAATGTTAGTTTTTATGTTGTTGAATTATATACTTAGTTTATATTATATTATTAACTTCTAGTATAGTTTGACCAGAACTGCTGTACCACACCTCGGTTTGTGCATGTTGATGAGGGGTGCAGAGAAGGCCGCTCCATTCTGCCTGTGCTTGCTAAACTCACACGAGATAAAATAACCAGAGATGGGTTGCATATCTCGTGACATAGAAACTGATTTTGCCTTGATAATAAAAGCAATTTAAATTTACGTATTTGCTGATAAATATAGAGAAAACTCTAACTTGGCCCTTTTAAAATGTCATAAATTAATATTGTAAGATCTGTCCTACAACATGAGTCTCATGTGAACTCATGCCCCCCCACCTCACCCCACATTCCTAAGGAGTTATAGAGTGGTTCCAGCCAAACTATAACAAAATAACTATAAAAAGAATTGATGTCATAAGTATAAAAGATATCTTATAAAATTATGAAATGCAATCATAAAACCTAAACATTTGAGCAAAACTGATCAAAGAAGATAATAACAGTCTATAGTATTTTTCACATAGCATAGGTACTGTGTGATATTGATTGAATCAAATTTTCATCTATTGTAATCTTTATCTTTAATTTTCAACATCACTGTATCCATGCTTTGTGAACAATATAGTAATGACATTGTTTAAGTCACTGCCAATGTGGGCTTTATTCATCTAGAATTAATAAATATTTATGTAGTAAACACGGAATAAGTATGCTTAATTCAGGTTATGCGTAACTTCCAGTGGTGGCAAGTGAGAACACAATTTTTATTTGTCATGTTAAATAGATATAATATTCAGTTTCCAATTAATAGTTATGGTACTTGTATTGTATGTTTTTGTCTTTGTGCCTAGTTACTAAAGCAGTATTAGCATTTTTGTGTATTTGCACTGTATTGACAATATTAGCACATGCTATTGATTACTTGCAGTATTTATATTTATCACTTACAATAGAGAATAAAACAATCACATAAAATAATAAACTTTTATTTCTTTTTATAATATTTACAAGCTACCAAGAATCGAAACTGCCAAAACCAAATTTCCCTTCTTTTTTCGTTTTCTTAGCAGGTTCTACTTCTGGTTTAGCTGTTTTATTAGTGGTGGATAAATCTTGCAAATTTAAATATTTTCCAACACCACTTCTGAAAACTTTTAGCGGTTGTTTAGTAGCCTTTTTTGGTTTCACACCGGGTCCCTCCTCTTCAGCTTTCCTTTTCAACTCTTTCGCTCTTTCTTCAACCAGCTGTAAACAAAATAATTGTAGTGCTTTAAAAAAAAATTACAAGTGCCTAGCTGCCACAATCAACCCTTTTATAAGTCTGTCATTACAAGCTGATCATTGTAAGAGTTTATTTGATCCCAAGGTTGCAAACCCCTGAATATGTGTTTACAAATTATAGCTTCTCGTGACGGGGACTATAGAAGAAACTTACTGAATTTACACAAAGTAAATACACCCTGTGGTCATTAATATACCATTTTCTTTCATACCTGTTCCTCAGCTTCAGCGAATGGGTCCACAAACACTTGGCCAACCTCAATGACAATGTCTTGAATTGGCCTGTCTTTGTTGTCCACTTCAATCCGTTCCATAGCATTCAGTGTATCAACTCCTCCGACCAACTTGCCAAATATTGTGTGTTTGCCATCAAGTTGCTTGCACGAACGAAATGTTATGAAGCTGTTACGGAAAACAAATAATTACTAATTTTCTAAGGATGACTAATTACAATGCTATGTCATCTTTAAAAATCCATATGAGGTTTTAAATGTTAAAGGGTGATAGGTTGACAGACCTGGAGAGAATGTTATTTACTTATTTACTTCTCATTGAAACAACACCTACTGCACCTCCAAGCGAGCACCATAACCACTCAACCAATGGGGTTAGCAAGGCCTTGGTATGTCTTAAACATAGTAAGGCTTGTGACGAAGTGTGTCAGCTCATACACCTCATACAAACCTAAGCCAATCATCATTGATGTGTTTTAGATATTGCTAAGCAAAATATCTTCTTTTTCAAACTACCCCTCTATTAAAAAAAAAAATCCCGAATATATAGAATTCCAACATACAATTGAGAACCATTCGTGTTTGGTCCAGAATTCGCCATGGAGAGTATGCCACGACCTGAATGGTGCAAATTTGGCTTGATTTCATCCTCAAACGGCTTTTTCCAAATTGATTCCCCACCTAGACCAGTGCCGGTTGGATCTCCACCTTGTATCTGAAATTATAATTTGTCAGAACTGTATTGATACACAGGCTTAGTAAGAGTTTTTGTATGTATTTCTAAACGACACTATGAGTTGTCACAATGCGAATGAATGACTACGACAATAGCTACTATAGTTGATATAAATTTGCTTATTTTGCTAATATTTTAACGTAGAGTTTGTTTCGTAACAGAAGCCCCACGGCAAACATCGGAACTAAATAATAAATTAGTTACCTTTAGTGAGCAAAATAGTACCAGCGCAAAATTAATTTACTAATTCAGAGATATTTTTAGTAGAATTACGGGAAGTAAACCAATAGCCGTTACTTGTTATTACATATTATTAATATTAAAAAATCCCTTACTCGCCGGTTATCTTAGGGTCTTCTGTAAGAGGTTGCTTAGTGTCGCCAGATGGGCTTTCCAAATGACTGCGAATCGCGACCTGTCACTAATTTCCTGATCCAGACCAGAGACAACTCCTCAAAGTTGGCTATGATTTGGGCTTAGCCCCCTTACATTAGACCACCGTGAGGTAACAGCATGTGTGCTGTTGTGTTTCGGTGAGTGAGTAAGATGTGTCAGAGCGAGTAAGCTTAATTTTATTGAGATCGTCAGAGCACTTGCAGCACCTGTGGCGTTGCTTGTGTTAATAGGCGATGGTAGCTCCCACCTACCATCAAGTTGACCGACCATAAAAATCACTGTAAAGATAAATTTCTATAAATATTTACCATAAAATTACGTATAGATCTGTGAAATTTGGTGCCGTTGTAATATCCATTGTGACAGTGCTTTATGAAATTGTCGCAAGCCTTTGGCGTGACGTCACAGTAGAGTTCAAAATTAAGCGGTCCCAAATTCGTCACTAATCTCACATAACCTGCAATTAAATAGTATACATCAATATTTCCAACTAGGAAGTATCACTGACTAAGTTCATTGAAGAAAATTATACCAAAAAATATTCAAATTTGATTGACCTTTTACATCAAAGAGATTTTGACGCAGAACAAATGTGCTTATAGTTCATTTGTTGGTAATTTATCACGTACACCTACCTAACACCTAAGTGAGACACTTTATTCTATTGTTCATCCCTTAGGAGACGTCCATTAATTACGTGAGGCGATTTTTTTGACCCCTCCTCTCCCCCTGGTGAGATGTCGTGACATTTGGATCGACCCCCTCACGTGAGCCTTTTCAAAATGAGTATTTTTAGTGTAAATACGTCAATCTGTGCTTTATTGCGATGGATTTATTTAAAAAAACAAAAAAAAAAAAAAAAAAAAAAAAACAATTTGCTTAATTACTTTTATTTAAGACCAGTATTTCGTAGACTAGAATCACAGTGAGAAAATCGAACAAAAAATACTTAAATAGGAACTACTAATATTCATTCTAATTCAGTCCACGGGGACTCATGACGTGAGGTTTCAATAGTGGTTACTGGAACCAACATGTCCATGTGATTTTCAGTAAAATCATCTGCTCCTTCAATAGTATAGTACTTTATTATTAGTAGTAGTGTTATTATTTATACAATTGGTTGTTTTATTAATTAAATTAAGTACTCGAACTATTACAAATTTATTGTGTAATAGCCTTATTTTAGTGGGGAAACATGTTTTACTTAATACTTAATGTTTACGTAATCAATGGACGCCCCCTTACATGAAAACTTAGAAATAATGATAAATATGACTGCTGTTTTCAATTGTTGTTATGGCTATCAATATAATTCTAATATTTTCCATTTTAATTTACCTACTGGCATTAAATAATCGTATGATACTTAAAAAAAAAAAAAAAATTACAACTATATTTGTAAACATAAAAATCACAAAATTATAATAAAGAAAAATTAATAAACAACAGTTTTAAAAGTAATTACTGAAATAAAGTAACAAGTGCTATTTTTTGTTATTACGCCTATATTATAACTATTTAGTTGTTAGAATTCAAATATGTGATGAAATGTTTTCATAAATTTTAATATGAGTTTCGTAACAAACAAACCTTTTTTCTTTACTCTCTCATATTTGACCTCGTCCTCGCATATAATGGCTGCTTGGTGAACGGTCTCCGGTTCCATCGCTGTTGATGTGAAACCTGCAGCCACCATACCAGTTGAATAGTGAGCCGCATTGAACTTATCAGCCACCTGGAAATTAAGAATATGTTGTGCTTTAAAAATATGGCACTTGAAAAATCATTTCAACTGTTGCACAATACCTGAACGAATCAATATTTTAATCAATACATGTATAGTAAAGCCAAGGAGACAATGCAACTAAAGTAAACAAACCTGGCCCTCTTTCCTTTTCCCTCATTGATTGACCAATTGACAACGTTTGAAAGTTTGTTTGCATTGTCTCATTGGACTTCCTTTAGACATAATTTTATGTGATGCCTCACAACTGGAGTGGTCGACCATAACTGGAAATATTATTATGAGATATACAGAAATTCATCCTCATCTCCACATGGATTCTTGAGTGGGACCGTCTTTGGAAAAACACTTTATGTATAGCTCCCAACCAAGTTGGAGCAATAACCTGCGCTGTTAGCTGCTATTAGCAATTTGTAGAATACAAAGGATCTTATGGGACTCATATGAGAAAAGCAGCAGCATTCCGAGCTCTTATAACCAAATTCTTTTCAAAGTTCTGGGTGAGCTCGCTCCATCATCGGCCTCATCTTCACTACACCTAGCAATATTGATTATCGGCATATTAACAATGCAAACAACATTCAGGTATGTAAAGACAATAAAAAAATCTTTTCACCTCTTTCTTAGTCTCCTTTACTTCGGGAGCTTTGTATTCCCTCTCCAATTCCTTAAGAATTTCCTTTGTTTCAACGGAAACTGCCTTTAGTCTCGCATGAGGATCTCTTTTCAATGCGATTTCCTCTGTGAAATAGTAACTATGGTTTAATTAATCTATTTTAACTATTGTTATGTTATTATCAATATCATAATCAGTGAAATACAATGCTGTTACAATTTTCTTTGAAATTTTACTTATATAATACCTCCCCAGTTCATCCCTCCATCCATACGTGAAAACCAAATTAAAATCGGTCTACTCATTATGGGGTTTTTGAAGTGAACACAAACCAACAACATTTTTATAAGATTATTTTTGCAAACAATATATTTCTTATTGTGAATCTTGCTAATTTGATCACTTTATTGTTTTTGTTCATAAATTACATAATCGGATTCAAGATTATTGGTTCAGATTGAAAATACAACAATCATTGAAGACATTTTGAAGATGATGCAGTGATCTAGTGAGTTAAACACTCAATATATTGCTTACATAAGTTGACAAAATATATAAGCAATATTGCTTTAGTAGGATAAAAAATAATAAAAACAAATGTAATTCACCTTCAGTTTCAACTCTTAAATTGTTTTTAACATGATGAAACTTCGATATGTTGAATTTATCCAAGTTGTTTGGATCCTGTATGGTGATGATATCACTTCTAGAGAAGGCGGTGTCATTGATGAGGTCCTTCCAGTTTTTCCCTTTAATATTAAGTTGCTCAACAGCTTCAAAAGAGAAAACATTTCCTGTAGTCCGTATTGCGACAATGTGAGAATTTTTGGAAAAAGTTTTAAAAAGTACCGGACAGTGATAGTCATCTTCAGCATTCTTAAAAAAATTCAACTTGATCAAAGACTTGATGTCTGCTTTCTGGAACAAAATTTTAAACACAATATTGTTGGTATCTAATTTTTTTTAAAATTAATTTTAATATTATTCAAATACTAGAAATATTTCTCACAAAATCTTCTAAAAGAACATAATTCCATTTTAGCAGCATAACAGCTGTGATTACTACTAATTTGAGAAGACTCTACTTTTTACGTTAAAGTCAACAGGCAAGCCTAGGGTCCACTTGATGGTAGGTGGCTACCGACACCTATAACACAAGCATTGCACACATATTAAGGACTACCTGTTGCACTCGACTTCACCCGCATAACTTTTTAAAATATAGCCCATATTACTCACTGATATGAATTTTTAAAATCGGTATAGTAGTTTTTCATAACAAACATACAAATCTTCTCTATTTTATTATATTAAGCATAGGGGATTAGAAAGGAATAGGGAAATCGGATCTAGCATAAGTTACTGCAGTGATTCACTATGATAATTTACCTTCCCAGTGACTGGATTAACTTTAAATTTCTTCACAAATTCTATTACAGCCTGTAATTCGAAAATGTTTCCGTCTGCATCACAGTATGGATCGTCAAATGGTTGCAAACACAAACAGCAATGATCAAATGGTAACCTCTTAAATGATGTATCCTCTTCAGTTGTTGTTCCAGATCTTTTGCCACCATAGAGTGTAGTCCACTCGGTGTATGTTAAATACCTAAAATTATATACAAAAATAATTGGAGCTCGAAGTTTTCAATTATTATCAACTAATGTTGGATACAAACATTTTATCTTTTTGATGTTGACGTTTACCCATTTTGTTATGCGGTTAACAAGCACAGTCTTAAAGTAGAAAATTATTTTATTTGTTTGCTATGATTCTCAACAAGCGGAAATACTTAATAATTCAGTATCATTTAAATTAAATAAATAAAAAAAATATCAGACAGTAAGCTTCTCTTCCGCAATAGTAATTTTGTAATGAGTTGTTTTGGTATGTATTTTAACACATAACAAATTAGACTTTATTTTTTATTCCTTGTGAACAATTAAAGATATTGACAATTATAGATATTTTATTATCTTCGAATTGTATAATTTAATATGATACGAGGCATTTCAGTGATACTTCAGTTCACGTACGTACACTCACAAAATATTTGAAAATATACAAATAAAATAAATACAGCAGAGCAGTCTATAAAATGCAATGAGATTGAGATTGAGATAACTTGGGTAAGAACAAAACAAGAATTAGACATTTCATTCTCATTTTTTCATATTGTCATTGATAAAATGAAGCAGAACATGATAGTTATTATTCTATGCAAGAGCGTTCTGCTCGAACAGAATTACAGTACCATGGACTACTTGACATTTGACATCTATTCTACAGTAGCCATGGACAATCATAGATACATAGTATCTATTTAGTTTGTGGATCCTCTTGACATCTACCCGTAGTATAATAGTGTCTATGCATCCACCAATGGATGTAGGATAACAGGACAGCTTACTTAAAAAAATTGCATTTACAAAAATTAAATGTATTACCAATAGTTAAAGTATATTTTTATTGCGCCTTATACAGAGGCTAATCCGAGCAGAAAGAGATAGCCAAACTGAGGCCGTGTATCCCTTTCTTTCATCTTGCCAGACTAAAAAAATATATTTCAATAAAAATTTAGATTCAAAATCTTAGTTCAAAGCTGGTGCGTTACTGTGTAGTCTACCTAAATACTCTAGGGCGTAAGAATAAAGTGGTCCCAAGATGGGTACCTGGCCATATGGGGATCGAAGGCAATGAACTTGCCGACGAACTGGCTCGAGCAGGCACAAAAGGTAGACTAATAGGTTCTGAACCTATGTGCGGACAACCAAACAGCCTAGCTCGCTGGACCATATGGAACCAGTGCTTTATTAAATCATACAAACGCTGGACTAACTTGCCAGGTCTGAACCATTCCAAAGCGCTCATAAAAGCCTAAGTCGAAACATGACAAACCAGGCTATGTCGCTTAGTAGGAGCAATCTGTGTATACTAACTAGGGCACTAACGGGGCACTACCGCCTCAATAGGCACCTTAAAATAATGGGTCTCACTAGCACAGGGGTATCGCTTCTGCTGTGAGGCAGAAGAAACACCAATGCACATCCTGTGCGAGTGTGGCCCCTTGATACACAAGCGTAGTCACTTCCTAGGTAGCCACACAATGGCCTGTGAAGATGTGAGGAATGCATCTATAAAAAAAGTACTACAGTTTCTGAACGTGGTAGGTATAGGTAGAGAGCTTTAGTTTACGTGACGATCATAATGTTTCAGAAATGGACGAAGTGATACTGGTACTCTAGCAGACCAGAAATAGCCACCAAAGATATATTAGCATAGAGTAAATAGTACTTATACTGGTTAAGTACTATTTACTCTATGGTATTAGGTGGGTATTATAATACATAGTAATAATTTGTAAATCCACTGCCTACTAGGCAGGTTAACAAAATAGTACTACCAAACTACCAATTATTGTTATTGAAGTTATATAAATCGGGTTTGTATAACACCTAATATTAATAAATGTTATCGCTTAGTTAGTTAGTAAATTATCGGTTAGATAGTAATAATGTTTACTTAGTTACACTTTTATTATGTATATTTATATATTCATGTTATTTTAATGTTCTTGTATCCAATTAAAGGGAACATGTGGTCGGCTGGAAATTAATAGGTAGTATTTTTTTAGAGTTTGCTAATAAATACTAATTTAATGCTATGAAATGGCAACACATCCCGGTTCCTTTTTAAAAACATGTCGGAAAGTGGTTGTGCATCGTGATTTTCTGGTATTGTTTTAGTAAAAAATTTAGACAATAATAATTCATTATTATTGTGAAAATAATAAGTTTCGTAATACTTATGTGATGCGGAAGTAATATTTAGTAAAATTCTGTTTAGATAATTTTTATTATATCCTGGTTAGTCTGTTCGCTTTCCTTTCCGAGTTGGTTGTTTGTGTTAGTGCGAGCGATGGACAAAATGGATTAGGAATTTATGTGGACTGAAACTAGAACAGTATTTGGAATACTTGATTTAACAAGTTAACTACAAGGTACAGTTCACTTTCTAGTACTGGTAAAGGTGGTAAAAAGGGGTTGTTTCATCTGAGAAGGTACCAGCCAGGCACACTTCATCTAGATTACGAAGGTTCCCAAATATTCCTTGATATTCATTTGAGTGATTTTGCATTATCTGAACGAGTTCTTTATACTCTAGTATAGAATATCTCGTGTCACATTAATCAATTCAATTGGGGATTGCTGAAACAGAAAAATTGTAATTTTCGGATAACGCCAGCCCACAAGATGGCCGACTGTTATTCGTAAGGTACAAACAAATCTTTTTTTCTTGCATTGCCTCTTAAATTGTGTTCACTTAGATTCTTTACTAGTAATTGTCGAGACTGTGTTTTATTGTTTTCGTAGAAATTTATTATTTTTGTTATTCCAATACCGAGTCTACGGATCTCTTTGTTCGAGGCTGTGCTTCCGAGGTTTTTTTTTTCATTACAGTCTGCCCTTTTATCAATATTCTGTTATATGTTTTGCGTGCGTATTTAAATGCAAGAATAGCATTTTAATTCTTTCGATTTCAGTGTTGTTTGGATTTAAAATGTATTTCAATTAAGTTGCTGATTTTTGTCAAGACTTGTACACACACTTATTTGCTAATATCAGCAAACAACTATTTTGTATTGCATGAAATCATTGATAGATCTAGCATGCTGTTTGTCGTCGTTACTCTAACCACACGAATCTAACGAAAACATCACAATCATTGCGGGCTTATTAACAAGCTTATCTTTTTTGGAGTGAATTGTAATGGTTTTTTAGATGTCTGGTGCGTCTGGTTCTTCAGGGAGTGGCACCGGACGAGGACGCGGCGGAGCGAGCTCGAGTGGCGCAGTAGCCGACAACAAACCAGATTCAAAGGAGAATAAACCAAATCAAAAGATGTCAAAGGCGTTGGGCACATCGGCGAAGAGGATCCAGAAGGAGTTAGCTGAAATCACTCTGGACCCTCCTCCCAACTGCAGCGCTGGTCCTAAAGGAGATAATCTCTATGAATGGGTGTCCACTATACTAGGGCCGCCCGGTTCAGTGTACGAGGGTGGAGTTTTCTTTTTAGATATTCACTTTTCACCTGAATATCCTTTCAAACCGCCAAAGGTATGTTTATTACTTCTTAAATAATATGGTTAATACTTGTTTTTATGTTCTACTAGCGGACCCAGCAGACTTTGTTCTGGCTGAACTAAAAAAAAAAAAAACTAAACCAATTGCAGCTTCACTTAACGGATCCAATTGTGCATCCAAAGACCCACTCACATAAAACTTTTCGTCAAAATTGGTCCAGCAGCATGGGAGTTCAGTCACATTGGCCTAATAGCCATTGCCTTGTAATTTTCATATATGTAATTCATATACATATGAAAATGACAAAAACAATTAATAAAAATGTTGTGCCATTCTAAAGTGATGCTTCAATGATGATACAATTCAAAAGGATATGCCTAAGCCTTATGCATAACAATGTGAATAGAAAGAATGGCCGTAAGAAGTATCTGTTTCTTTACACAGAATATTATTTTAACATGTCCCATCTTACAATCCAGCTGATACTAGTCACTTCACAAAGAATCTCTCAATTGAATCAAATAAAAGTGCTACTTTTTATTAGTGTTATTATTTTATTACACATTAGTTGGCGCTATATAAATCGGCGTTATTTTTGCGGTGAATATGATTGTTTTTGTCACTAAACCAATCATGAGCCTTAAGTTTTAACATAATTGCTTTATAATCATGTTAATTAATTTTCAGGTGACATTCCGCACTAGGATATACCATTGTAATATCAACAGCCAGGGAGTGATATGTTTAGACATATTGAAGGATAACTGGTCCCCGGCGCTCACAATATCTAAAGTTCTCCTATCAATCTGCTCTTTGCTTACTGATTGCAATCCAGGTAATATAACACTTTTCTATGTAAATCTTTATATATAAAAATCAGTCACTTATAAATTTGAAAAAAGTTATAAGCGGATATATCACTTTCAAAAAGAGTAAGAGTATCTTTCAGAATAATGAAGTCACAATGAAATTAATGTATGTACAAATATACATTGGTTATAATTATTATGTTTCATGCTAATCTCTTTTGAGACATTTGCCTCTGTCTGTTTCCCGCTAACTTCTAAACCACTTAACTAAATTTGATATTATTTTCACTATTGAAAAAAAAAAAAAAAAAAAAAAAATCACGATAAACGAGAAAGGTTTGTGTATATAATTTTCACAAAAAAAATTGCATGCGTGCAAAACCAGGACTAGTCTATACTAATATTATAAAGAGAGAAGATTTGTATGTTTAGAATGAATAAACTCAAAAACTACTGGACCGATTTTGAAAATTCTTTCACCTATAGAAAGCTACATTATCAGCGAGTAAGTTATAACTTAAAATGGACAACTTATACTGACTTGAAATATACCTTATTTAAAAATAATGAGGCCTGAAGTGATTCTTGATCTAAGTATATATAGGAGAAATTCGTCTACTTGTAGCCGACCCGTTGGTAGGGAGTATTGCGACGCAGTACCTACAGAACAGGGAAGAGCACGACCGCATCGCGCGCCTCTGGACCAAGCGCTACGCGACATGATTGCTCTGCCATCCAATAAGGAATAACAACATTATTATTATACTCAAAATACCATTCTGTTTAAAAATACCATCCGGGTCACCCTAACTAAATATTATATTAAGCTTCATTAAAAACGTATCAACTTTGTGCACATTTATGCTGGAAAATTGGCTGAACACTTGACAATTAGAAAAATGAAAATATGAGGTTGTAATTTAGGTATTAAATAGAACAGTGAAATGTGCAAATTGTTCATATATATAATATACATAGCTTCTTTATTATAAGTTGCGTTTAATGTGATGTAAATTAATGTCATGCTTAAGACAGTTTAATATTTTTTTTTATTACTAATTCGAATCGGTACAATGTGATTGTAAATTTTTTTTTTTCGTTTAAAATATTTGATATTGTGAATAGCCATTAATAAAATTTAATAGGTATAGAAATATGTATATGGTTTTTTCCATCAGTATCTTCAGTCCGCTTTGGTGATGCTTATTATTGGCAATTTTGTTTTTATCATTGTCTAGTAATTGTAAATGTTTCAATTATTTCTGAATTTATTCCCACGAAAAGTCTGTTTTTTTAACATGGTTAGTCAATCGCATCATCCCTTTTCATGATGTTGAGAATGAAAAATAGGTAACAGAAAAATAATTTCATTTTATTTATGTTATACAACAATATAATGCAAAATTGTACTAAATGTCAATAAATTAGATTCGTTCTTTTTTTATACTCAAGATTTTTTTTGGGTTGATTATTTATTTATTTTGGTTTCTTTCTCTAGTTTAAAGAAATAATAAAGGAATGTTTGATTTTTAAATGTCTAGAAACTTGTGTTTAACATGATTTGATTAGTCTTTTGATATTTTTCAAGTGTTTAATTTAGAGGAAGTCCGAAAGTTTTCAATTTATTTTCCACTCAATACTCAATTTTCAATTTTTATACGAAAGAAAAAGTATCAAGTCTAGTATGTTTTATTTCTCATATACTCGTACATGTATTAGCAAAAGTTCAAAGATAAATTTAATTTGCAACTAAAAACTTTGTATGTGTCTGAGGTTTTGATATTCAATGTAAGGTTTGTAAGTTCCCTAAGTATCCCTAAGGAAATATATAAAAATGTATTTTCTTCATCGAACAATATAACCATATATTTTTTGTTTATTAAGAATAATTTATACATGTGTTTATATAATATATATATATTTATGTAAAATTATTGAATAAAATGAACCTTTGATAATTCATCTTTGAAATGTGTACTTTAAAATAGGTTATTTCATAGTAGAAGTTAAATCTTTTAATAATAATAATAATTATAAACAACCCAATTGATCTGTGTTCTCCATGCAGATGGATTTATTTGGCATAATAAAATAAAAATCTACATATATATTTTTTTAATTGTTTTGTACCACAGAGCAAAGAGAATGGCCGCGCTGTCCGCGACTAGAGAATATTAATAATAATATTCGTGTAGCGCAACTCAGGGCGCCTGTGGCCGTAGAAACCAACATCGATAATGCCTCATTGTGCTGTGATTTGGTGTAATAATCAAAGTAAATACGTTAATTCTATTGTGTATCATATATCACAAGGAAATAAATAAATGCAATTTTAAAAATGAGAGTCGTGATTGTTTTGGAACACAAAACCTAAACAATGCGTGTACTGGTGAGTTGAAAAGCGTTGACAATGCCGTCTCTAGTGGCGGGCGACGACGCGGCGATTCCTTGTTCTGTGGATTCGTACCGTGATGAAAAACCGTATTTTATAATATAATAGCACATAATTATATGTATATAAATAGTTAATCTTTTTTTTTTGCTCAACTATATTTTGAAGAACTCTGAAAGGTTAACGTGAAGACACATAGTATCTTTGGTATCTCAGTTTCGACTAACGATAGGGAATTTCTTTATTTAAAGGTGCGAGAGTATTAATATACACATTATTTTCACTGTACTATTTAAATTTATACCTTACTTGCCTCACGAGACGATTTTTATATATATTTATATGTTGAACAACATTACGACGGTGTCTTAAGCAATGACAATGAAAAACAATTAGACCCATTTAGTAGAATTTTTTTTAGTCCATTTCAGTCGATTTATTTTTGACTGTTTTTGTTCTTGTGCAATTCAAGAAGTTATAGAAGTGATTTTCTTAATATGTATTCAAATATATATATATATATAGGCTATTTTTGTCAGGTATTTTATGTGTGAAACTATTTATTTTTATAGGAATGAGCTTGTACAACCTATCCTTATTGTAGACAGATGGCGTCCGTGTTTTGATAATATGCCAGTATTCAAGTCTATGTGTATATAAGCTATGTCTTTGAATTCGTTGTATAATAAAATAAATAAAAAATAATAAATTGGTAGCCAGCCAAACTATGTATGATGATAATATAATTTAATAGGGAAGCTAGTAGTTCACCAGATATGTATCGAAGTATTATTCTCAATCTCAAAACTGACACCTGTCATTAAATGACAGAAAAAAGTATAGCAAAAAAAAAAAAGCAATTTGAAACATTTTGCATTATGTACATATTGACTTGGTTGTCAGATAGTGGTGTGACAATATGTTATGCTTTGATGCAATTGTTTAAATTTGATGATTCATTTGTAAAAAAAAAAACATATCACATCGTTCTGCTCTATGGTTGGGGACGGTTTGCGAGAAAATTGCGTCTACCCACATTGTACAATAAGAGAAGTGCCGACGGTACCCTAAAGAAAAAAAAACAAAAATGCTCTCGCTTAGTTTTAACCGTAACATTTCGCAATGAAGAATGCCGATTAAAACGTGCCAAACGAAACAATTGAAATTTTGGCCTCCGCATCAGTCTGACATTACTCCTATATATTTTTAAAATTACTTTTTAGATTGTAAACAATTATTAGCTCATAAGTTATTTTACTGTCTAGTTAATGTATGTTTTAACCCTAGTTTATTACGATGTGTAACGAATTTGTGCGGGAGACTGTGTATGTCGCGTGTATATGAATATTTCGGTGACGTTGAGTCTTTTTTTTTTTGGAATATATATTCGGTGTTCGCATGCACATAGAGAATGGACTGAGTCTTCAATTATGTGAATGCTAGCAGAAAATCGTGCGACCAGTAGTTTTATTTTTTAGAATTTTGGTTTGTTCACGTCCACGTGAACAAACGACCTTTATAAAAGATATATATATATAAGAGTTCGTTTCATGAAAAAGTCCCACGACAAATAGAGGAACTAAAATAATAAATTAGTTACCTCAGTGAGTAAAAATAGTACACCTACACAAAATTAAATTGCTATAATTATAGATCTGTTTTTAAGTAGAATTTGGAAGAGTTAAAACCAATAGATGACGTTTGTAACATTCCGTCGCTTTTATGAAAAGGAGTATATTTCCGAGTCCATTTTCTATGTATATAGGTGTTCGCAATTTCGTGATTTTAAAGGGTGTGTTTGGATGGAAACTGGTGCTGTGAAGTTCAGATGCTTGCGACATGCAGTAAGTGGGAGGGATGATACTTTTATTTGTGTAAGACAATCTCTCTGGACTATTTTCACGAGGCCAATTCTAGAAGGGATTGTTCCGAGACTTATTATGGTTTCGATACGTTGACTTTATGTGATGTTTTTTCTCGATTAGTGGAAAGAGCCGCGGCCATGTTGTCGGTTCTGTTGCTCGCTGATGTTCCTCGGTAACTCGTTAACAAACTACGAACTCTTAATTCATCTTTTGTTACGATTTGTATGATGATATAATAAAATAGGGAGAATTAATGTGTGTAAGTAGGGCGCTGTTTCACTGTAACTTGACAGCGTTTGTACCTATTATTAATTAAAATATCGATGTAGATAATGAAGACTTTTATTATAAATATACCTATAAACATTGAAAAATTACACTCAAGGCTATTATTATAATAATACAATAAAAATTATATTATTGTTCCCGTAAAGCAAACGAGATGTTTATTAAGTTGTCTGAAGTTCTTTTAGTGCTTTTGTAGTACAAAAGTGTAATTATAAAAAGAAAGACCATGGAGACAACGCAAAGGGTGTAAACCAACTTTCATAACATCCTTACATATTGTAAAAAAAGTCTGTCTGTTCGTGATAAACTCAAAAACTAATGCACCGATTTTCATGCGGTTTTCACCAGTGGATAGATTCACCAGGGATACATAAAATGCATCCGGGCGAAGCCGGGAGCGGGACATTAAACCTCATTCATAAAATCGATCTTGTATAATCTGTAAGGGTTGGGTTTGTTACATTGTTTGCATTGTCTCTTTGGCTTTACTTTAGTCTTATTGTTTGTGTTACGAGAAAAATAATATGAACTGAAGTGCACCAATTCTACTCTCGACTAAACATGAAATATGAAGATTACAATTTCTATAATTGAATTTGAATAAATTTGTGATGATGTGGCGTGAGTTTGGCGTCGCCAACTCTATTCGAAAATCAGTCTTCTACACTGAGCACACTCATTTGTCCATTGTGAAAAATACTCAAGCAAACCCGTGCACTGTGTTTTCCACTCTATAACTTATCCACTATTTAAATCTAACTTCTTCCGATACAAGTAATCATTGAAATTTAATTCAATGCGAGATACCAACGAGATGGTTTCCATACAAAATCTCTTATCATTTTAGCACATCGGTTTTATTACATTTTTAAAAAGATCTAAAAAGTTACTGTAAATCAATGCATGGTACATACTTAGCGTTACATAAATTGAAAATCTAAATATACAGACACATATAAGTTATTAGCGATCACAAAACGTTACAAAACATCGGAGATAAGTAAGTATACAATTTGTAATCGGTCTGTTTGTTGATCTGTGCGTTTACACCGTCTCGTACTGGCTGCGGATGGAGCGAGCCAAACAACACGCGAACACGACGCCGAGCAACTGCAAAATTAAAGACACTTAATTATGCAGGATTTCAGATTAAATTGACTGTTTATAAAAATAATTTCTTGGTATTTCCACTTTTAAGGAGATGGCAGTGATGCTGATGACAAAATTATGGCGCATGCTCTCTATGTTCGCAGTCACTTTGGCGACATTATTATGAAGTAAAAACGTATCTTATGTGCAGTTTTAGACATTTCGGGAAAAGTGAAAAAAAAAAAACATTATACTGTAAAATTCATTTAGAACTCCATTTTTTTAAGATAATAAATTAGTGAAAAGATCAACAATCTATTTTTTTTTAAATTATTATTCAAGATACAGCACTTTTTGTAAATAAATGTGCACATACGATATTTTAATTGTAAATTTTTGTTACATAAGAGGTTCTCGCGTGTGTAAAGAACTAAAAGAACACTGTCATTTCAATCATTTAAATGATGATTTACTAATATCGTACACATAAGAGTTGTTATTTACAACTTTTTTAAATGTTTAATCTATAAGACCTCCCTATGTTACGATATTTCGCACATAAGACATTTTGAATTTCTATTAAATGTAGGGAATCACATAAGACATATAACACAGAAAATAAAAGTGATATTCATATTGGAGTTTGTTAAATGATAGAAAAGCATTTGACCAAATTGTCACAAGAGATTTTAAAATTGCAATAGTCGTGAGTGACTTGGAGTGAGTGGATGGCAGAGCACACTTGCAGTACCTGTGGCGTTGCTTGTCAAGTGTCAAGTCAAGTGATACTGACCTGAACGATAGCTATGCCGAGTCCTACGCCGCCGAGCACCATGGCGATGTCCTTGAGGCGCGCCACGAGCTGGTCGAGGCAGCCGTTGTGGTGGAAGGTGGTGGAGGCCGCGGAGCACTTCTCCAAGGCGTTGGCGTGGATCTCGCGGGCGGTGCAGCACGTGTCGGGGATCTCCAGACCGTTGGCCTTCCAGTCCTCGGGGCCGTTGATGCCGCAGCATTGCAACTGCACATTTCACGATACATTTAACATTTGCGCAACACAACTCTGGTCGATATGAAAACATTTGTGATTAATTTACTTACGTCGGTTTGCATAATATCGAAGGTGCGTTTGATGTCCGTATCGTTGTTATACTGTTTGATGGTCCCATTGAGATGGCGCAATATGGAGTTCTCGAGATCCTGATGCTTCATGTAACCGGCAATACCAACTGCTAGTTCCGCGATGAAGATTACCAGCAAAAACACCGAGAACTGGTAAAAGATAATAATAATAATAAGTTTAACAATATTAATTTACCTGAAACTAAGTATGAGTCCCACCGTCTGTGCCCGAGACCTTTTTAAAAGTTTGAGGTCATCGAATAACATTGTACCTTTAATGTTAATGATTATATCAAAATTTAATTCCTACGAAAAAGCAAAATATAAATTAGACCTTTATGTCGCAAAATTCATGATTGAGCTCCAGTTAAACTATCGCCGTACAATGTGATTGGTGTGTCACGTCATTGTGCCCAATTACAGTGACTTTGTGGTTGTTCATTTGATTCGTTTAAATTACACGCACACCAGTACTTATAACAATACATTTTCTGATTTCTGAAAAATTGTTTTGCTTAAAACAATTAAGGATTGATGACAATAAAAATTAAACAAGTACATAAAGTTTTATTTATATCGTAGAATTACAAATCTATGCAATTGATTATGGAATAGTACCTACATATTAATTCTAGAAATTAATGAGTCAAGGTTTTTAATACCGTCATCAATTACAGCCGTTTCTTTCCCGTTATTGCATTTTTTTATTAAAAAATATTTTCTTTTCGTATGTTTTTATAAAGGGCATTTGCATGGATTGAGCAAAACTGTCTGGCGGCAGTAACCACTTCATATAGAAGACCACGTTTTCTGTGCAATAAAGGCACGTTTGCTGTTATATTTCGAGCCATGCCGATCCTAATACCTCTACCTGCAACATGTTTATTTCCTTTTGACCTATTGTAGTCGACAAGTCACAATCATCCCGCTGGGGTTGCGAGGCGACGGTAGACACTTATAATAAAGGAGACCACTTGCCCTTTATAATAAAAATATACCGTCAACTATTGGGGAATTAAGGATTAAAATTCTTGAAGTAATCAATGCATAAGAAAGGAACTTGTCTATGTAACAATTGGACGTCTTAACTATGCGTTAAATAGAGGAAGCGTTCATTTAGCTGCAATAAGTTGACCGCCGCGCCGGTGTCAGAGGTCGACAGTTTTGTCATCATTTCAACAATAAACGAATTCCTACACTGTTATTCTAAGTTCGTGTCTTTTTGGTATATGCTTGCAGTAGTTACTATAAAGTGATTCGTGGTAAACAATTCAATACAAAACGTCTTCAATAATCTTTACAAGTAATAATCTCGAAATTTTATCACTGCGCCATTTTAAAGATGTGGTAAAATTAACCAGAACTGATTCGATTTAGACAGATGCTTCGATATAAAAGGGCATTAACACTTTGTTTTTACGACCCAGATTCGTCGTTCTAGTTGCAATATTGATTGCTATCAACAACAAACCCCAATTAGATATCTAGGATTCTAAATTAATATTTGTTAAAATCTCTTTTTTTGGTCAACATCTGTACAAATCTTTTTTTATAATCTTCATCATCTGTTGGACCTGAGGTCTTTTTAATTGAGCCCCACTACACAGAGTCCTCCACCCTTCGGTCCATTATCTGCCTGTCGCTTTCTTTATGTAATCGGTGCAGCGAGCAGACAGTAGGCTCATGAGGTGTTTCAAAAATAGAATCCACTCTAAGACTTGTCTATCTCAACGCCCGACATATATGTGCCTACCCATTCGTACTTGTGATAGCCAATTCTATGGGCTATCTCTAAAAACCTTGCTTCTGCGACGAATCTCCGTATATAGGATCATATTCCCTAGAGAAGTGCCAAGCATAAAGAACGCTTGTAATCTATAGCTCGCAAAGCGACTTGTAATTTGTGGACGCGTAATTTCATCAGTGTCCACGTCTCAGCAGCATAACTCAAAAACTGATTTTTTTATACAATACAATATATAAATTGATTATGAAGTACCCACTTTAAAATACATACACATAAATATAGAAAAGCAAAGATACAAATCAATGCGATGGCTTTTATGATTCATAATAATTTTATATACAGGCGTTATCACTCCAATGTTATCTGAAAACATTATCGTTACACCGTGACTAACTTTGAATTGCTAGGTTAAAAACACTCGGTCCATATGTGTGTACCTACTATATAAATACTAATAAAAATATATAATATTGATTGATATTATTATACATTTATACCATATTATTTCCATGTAAAATGGGAATTAAAATAGAGGAAAGAATGAAAATCTTGATATTGCGAGGGATTTTAAAACAGTGACAAAATCAACGCGGTGCTGAAGCTAAGAATATTACGTTTTCTAATAAAACAACCTATACATTTTTGCTGTTTATTAATTAGTCATCAAGATGAATAGTGAAATGAGATTAACGACTTGTGACGCAAGCAAGTACGAGACGCCCACATTCGATTTAATTACATTGAAGGTTTCATATAAAAGCATAACTTCGATTTTGCTTACAGTGGATTAAAATCTCTAAACGACCACAGAAGACCACACCGCATAGATAGACTGGAGACAAGTGCTACTACTACTGACTTATAAAATTATTTTTCTTTTTTTATGTTGTGGTTAAACTACAAAATATGTCTACAAAATATATGCTAATGTTTATATTGAATGAAATCAAATTACATTAAAAAAAAGTTAAACAAAATAAGAATTTCGTGAGTGTTGGGCTTAGTTAGATGAACGATAACATGTTGAGCGAGGTAATTATAGTATCGAAACTAAAAGAAATGCCAAGACGAGTCCGTATCAACTAAAATGAATACAAACTGATAAATTACGAGCGAAAGGTGTCAGCTATTTGTGACTTTCCTTCGCGCAGATTATTTTTAATGCAAACAAAGCGAAGGAATTGATTAAATTCATTTATTTTTTAAACATAGAATGAAATAAAAAAAATAAAAAAATACTTGGGAATTTCTACATGCCAGGTGGAAATATGCTGCAACTTCCCCTCATATGATTTCTATTTTAGAATTAGGTTAATCAACCATACAGTAACTAAACTAGGTATCCTATGTGAATCGATAATCAGATGATTCAACTAATAGAGAAAAGTAAACCTGTTTTTAGAAGATGTTTTTAACTTCTGGACAATGTTTGGGACGGAATTTTTAATCAATCGTGATATAAATGTAACTACGTCATATATTGTGACTATGTGTTATCTATGTTTATTTAACTAATGAATTCAGTGAAATCACTTAAGTTCGTCTTTGATTTATAAAATTGCAGCAGTACGGAATCTAAATGTTTCGCAAGGAGCATTTCTATAGATATACTTAGTACGTTACATTTATAAATGGAATAAAATGTACTACATACAACGGAAGAAACGAAGGATATTCTATTTCAATAGTATTAGGAAAGGAGGGGTGGATCGAAATGTGATACCTGCTACGTAATACAAACTATCTATCGAAGGGTAAACAGTAGATTATAAAATATATGATACGAAACTATGTTACAAATTGTTTAAAATTTTAAATCATCTATGTGTGCGAAATTAGTACTAGATTTATGGTACCGACACAAACACAATAGTGAGTTAAAAAGAACATTTTGCTGAAAATATTACTTTTAGTGGACAGTTATTGTATTTTTAATAAATATACTCGTAATCATGCATAAAGAAAAAGCTGAATGTGATTTTTTCAATATACAGGTTATTAAGTTCAGTGTAACTGTAGTTAAAATAATAATTGGGCTCATTGATATCGGGTCAGTATTCCATAACAAAATTATAAATGAAAAAAAGTAACATTTTGTTGTGTTTTCACGGTTATAACTCTAAATCGAATTTGATGAAGCTTGGTATGGAAATAGTTTTAAAATAGAAATTTATATTGAAACTAGTTTGAATTGAGAAATAGAAAGATACAAAGAAAATACAACAACAGATCATAGGCCTGCACGTACTAAAATACACGGAGAAAGGTATGAAATTTATGAAGATGATAATGATGGAAGTAAAAATGTATTATAAGAAAATGATTTAAGGGAAAATCTTGAGGAAAAATGCCGACAACTTGACAGATACATCAAGAGGGGAAGGATTGAGTTGAGCAGTGATGTATATATATAAGGATTTATTTGGCGATTTACATATGTATTAATAAATCGTAAGAATTTCGATTGGAAAACATTTAGAAACAGAAACAAAAACAAACAAAATTACGGAATTGACAGATGACAGAAATGGAAATTTTTTCGGAAGAATTAAAAAACTTTCGGAGGAATTGACGAATTCCGGAAGAATCATAATATAATTTGGAAGAGAAAAAGGAGGAATATAATTTTGAGAGGGGATTCCCATATTCCAAGATGAATTAATGAAGAAATAGAAAGATACAAAGAAAATACAACAACAGTATTTCCTAATATTTAGGTCTCGTAATTAACTGACTACAATCCTAATCTTTTTAATTGGCTTTTGGGCTCTGGTGATGTCTGTCTGGAATGTAATTAGTGCAATAATTGTTTATATTTTGCTTCTTTGTCAAGGTGTCTTAGCAGAGATAAAACATCCAGTCTTCCCAAATAAAATGATATAAGTATTTATTAATACATAAACTCTAGAATGTGTGTCAGACTGGCAGACTTATGTACGGAAAACAACAGTTGGAACACATAGTACTATTTTCATAATGGTATTCTCCATTGTGAATTACGGTGTCCAACATTGTGTGCAGTGGACTTGTGCCCCACGGTGTTCCTCGTGTACTGAGGCGGTGGTAGCCAAGCCACCTACCATCAAGTGGGCCGTCAGCCTGCCTGCCACCATTAGTAATATTTAAAAAAATCTTACGCCTGAGAGTAAAGGAGAGTGGTTTAGGCCACTTCAAAACTGCGTAAATCAAGCACCAAAATATTGTTTTATTGATTTCATTCTCTCAACAAAACTTTATTACAATAAACAAAACCGGTTTTGAGTAAACTCAATTGACTTCTACATAATGAAGTCATTTCTTTCCCAACTTTATGAAAGAAACTCGTTTTGAACATGCAAGAGCGCTAATGGCAAATCGTTAATAATATACAATCTGTTTTAATAGGGCTTCCATAATGTGCGTCATTAATTGTCATAGATAACTACTGCATCTAACCTATTGTTTCACAGTCGGTTGTTAGCTAAAAAAGCAACTTACCGTTACAATCATACAGTGGTTCTCTTTGACAGCTCCGCAACATCCGAAGAAGGCGACAATAAATACGATGACGCCAACAACAATCAAGACCACGGGACCAGACGTGTAGAAGTTCTCATCGGTCAGGTTGATGTAAGGGTGAGAGTTGATTTCAGCCTTAATACCAGCTATAAGGATGATCAGACCCGTCACCTGAAACAAAACTGCTGTTGAGACACTGAACAGTTTACCTGATTATTATCAGATTATTTATTTTATGTAGAAACTTTTGTCAGAAGCAATCATAATGAATAACGCGTAGAAATATTCGCGATGTGAGCAAGAACCTGAAAAAAGGCACCTTCATCCTCCCCACTACTTCAAACAAGCACCCCTCCTCCCCCTCCCTGAGACTTCTAGTATGTTCATCTGGATACCGCAAGGTATAACTGTACCAATTTTCAAAACTGCACGAATTATTTCCCCTGAGGGATTTTATATTTATTTTACTGGGGTAATTATCAAGTAGCTATTAACAAGTTTTGGTAACATTAATAACAAAAAATTAAAACTGTTCCTTTTTCTAATTTCGAAATTATCAAATTTGGATCAGTGGAGGAATACTGATCCATATTCAAAATTCGTAACTACAAGAATGCTGTTTACTAATTTACAAACCACAGGCGACAATCGACAAGAATTCTCGTTAACTCAATTAACCTCAGATCTTTTTTGACATCATTTCCCGTTATTTGTTTGAATCTTAGAATTACAAGTTAAAAACAATCTTATACAATAGGCGAATATCAGTCAAAAGAGTTCAAGACCTGTTTTTGAGCACGATTAGCGCGAAACATTTTTGCATCTTATTACAAAGGGGTAGAGTATGAAAATTACTTGTTTTAAAAACACTATCTTCGATCAAATAAAGTGGTTAGTCAGCTTATCTAGATTAGGTCAAGACGTTGGCAGTTTTTTATAAAGCATTTCAAATTATGTACAATGAATTTTGTATATCTAAGCAACATGCAACTAATGTTTAAGCGAATGAGAGATGTTCGGAAGTATTCAATTTAATTGTATTATTATTATAACTAATTAACCATATGCAATGCATTAATTTTGTATATATTTGGATTGAAATATACTGGAAGCCAGACATGCAGGCAAATATGTCTGCATGTTCACTACAATGTTTGGAACACAAAATCCCAATATAGTAAACAGTCTATGCATACACCAGCTTCAGAAAAATTGTGTCTATAGTTCCTATTTGGTCTGAGAGGTGGACAGATCAATTAAAATATCAAATTCTCTGGAAACACATTATAAAATAAATGTAGTTATTTTTAGTAATTTACTGTACATAATCACCTCTTTATCTTATTCATGGACAATGACTTTATACTAGAGGTACCGAGTCAATAACACTATTTTTTTATTTTCAATTGAATATTGAAAAGTTTAATGTGAATCGTCAGTCAGTCAGTCTCAAGGCTAATTTCATATTATATTGTTGGACGAGATTTTTTTCTGTACAAGCCACTATTCAATGCCAATAAAGGAGTCTGGACTATCATTTTCCAGGGTATTTTTGTTATTCTTTGGGTACCTATATATATATAATTGAGCATATCTTCTCTAAATAGTATAAAACCAGTACCTAGATGATTATATCCATAATTATCTATACCTTCATATTACATATACCTATGTAATAGTCACTGTTTACCTCCACCACACAATAGATTTTATTATGAAGAAAGAGTAATAAATGAGGAAGGTTTGTGAAGGTATAGAAAATTGCATTATTATTTTTAATAAAAAAAATAAAAAAAAACAAATTTTTATAATTTTAAAGTTATTCAAATATCTTGCAAAGTTAATTAGCCTTTAATTTTATGAAAAGATTATTGCAAACAAGATTAGTTTGAACTTCGTGCTGGGCATGCATGCATCACACCTCACACTGATAAGACAATTATCGCCTTGACAGTTCACTGCTTGTTGTCTAACTTTATGTCTTAAGAAACTGCTATATTCTTCGTCACATGTTTACTTAAAATTTCATTCATTGTAAAAACAAGTGGCCTTTATTTCACTCAGCAATAGCAAATGATAAATACAAGGATACTTGCTCTTATAAATTGTTTGTACTAATACAAACTTAATGGTAATTTATAACAAATGTTTTATGTATTTATTATTAAATAGTCCACATTTGGTTTTAATTCAATAAAAATGTATTAAATTTTGCAATATTCCAACACTGAGAATTATGAACATTTCAATTAGTTATTAAGTCTTAAGGTGCTGATTATGTACTTAGGTTGTTTGACCTGATTTTTTTCTGTATGAGTCACTATTCAATGCCAATTAAATTAAATTAAATTAATTAAATCTTTGTCCAGTTTGTTACCAAGTAATTAATAATTATAATTTAAAAAGGATAGTGCTGATGAGAAAACTTAATAGGTATCATTGGATATAAGTATTAGAAAAATAATAATAATAATAATGTTCCTGGTTCTGCTAAAGATTTTCCACTAAAAGTAACAATGAGTTACTTATTTACAGTAATTTGGGCAGCCCAACTATAGACAATAACCATTAAATAACAGTATGTGTGCTGTTGTATTTCGGTGAGTATGGGATGCCAGAGCCCATTACTCTATCATAATCCCACTATGGTCGGCAGCACACTTGCAGTACCTGTGGCATTTCTTGTGTTATAGGCGATGGTAGCCATCTACCATCAAGTGAACCATCAGCCTGTTTGTCAACCTTAATTTTTTTTATTAAGACTATAATCTTACTAATAATTATGATTAATGTCTTACAGAACTTCTGTACTAGCTTCAATTTTACATTTATTGTATATTATTTTTATTGTGAACTTTTAAAATATTTTAAATTATATGAAAATATTTTTATTAGTATATCCATATCCATATAGCTATATGAATAAAAATCAATGTATATTTGGGAATAAACGAGGAAGGTTTCTGTATATAAAAATTGCTTCCCGGGCGAAGACGGGGTCACTAGTAATTATACAAATAAAAACGCTGTGTAACTTTAATATAACTGGGTGGGTAGTAAGTTGTTATACAGTATTAAGTGAAATTAAACTGTTGTCACTTGTTTTTCAATAATTATGACTAAAGTTGTGCAATTCAGTGATTAAAGATATTATTGAGTAATTTTAATTCTTCAAATCGATCAAAGAAAAAGAACGACGCAATAAGGATTAGTTTACAAAAATCTATTGAACGGCATAGATATTGAAATACCATTTTACCGACGCAAGTGTTTTTGTTTGTACTATTATTTCCGTACAAAAAATATTTTTGCCTTACAATATGGGAAGAAAAAAAAAACAACTCACCGCAAACAAAAGATTGAAACAAAACAACAGATATTTCACACAAGACATTCCACCTCCGAGAGCCATTTCTATTTTTTTTAAATAGAAATTCCAAATTCAAATCTTTATACCTGGAACAAAGGCAGTGTTTATTTTAACATGTTTTTCCTTTCACATTGTCGCTTGTAACTAAAACATCGATTTTATTGTTGTGTTGACATTGTGAGTCACGAAGGCTTTTACAAAAATACACATTATTTTTGATATTTCAAATAATATTTGAAAAGTAATGTTTATTACCTAAAACAATTAGTATTAATGCATAAAAAAGTGATATCCTACCGCCAAGATTAGTAAAACGTAATAAATAAATAAAACAAACAACGCACCACGCACATATGAAAAGTTGAAAACCAATAGCAAACGCGAATGCGAACGAACGAAATAAAATAATGTATAATGTTGCCATATAAGAAGTTAAGACAGGGTTGCCAGATGCCGGACTTTTTTCTCGTACCAGAGATGCCAAATATCTCGTACTTTCAGTATATAATCTCGTACAAGTACTTTTTTTAAAAATCACATAATATCCATAATTTAAACTATTTACTATTATGAGTTGCGAGGATTTCAAATGACTTCATATTGTAATAATTTTAGGTACATACATACTAACAAAAAAAATATTAAATGTATTTAATGTTCCATTAGAAGATAAATATAATGTCAGGGATGTTGGTAAAATTTCTGTTTCTATTACATAGTTTTTCAGCTGTCATTCTGGAAATCATTTCTTTAGAGGGTTCGTTCGAAATATAGAATGAATGGCGCAGTCAGTGGACACTGATAAAATCTCGTACAAGAGTGTACGAGATTTTTATCATTCTTGTATTTCGTACAGATATTGTATGTCTCATATCGGTACGAGATTTTTCGTACGTATGGCAACACTGAGTTAAGATATCTACCAATTCAGTAATAATAAAATAATAAGCTTAGAATTAGGGTTACAAGCTGAAAAATGTAATAATTTAAAAATTCTTCCTTATATAAATGGAAATATAACTACTGTATGTTATAAAATGTCAGTAAAATTGTGACAGAAAAATAAATCAAAGCTTAAAGAGATTAAATTGAAATTTATTGTAAAGGAATGAGTACCAGTACAAAACTAAAACGACGTTTATTTAAATTAGACGTAGTATTTCTTTTTTGAATCTTTTTTTTTCAAAAAAGAAATACTACGTAGGTATCTAACTATTTAGTTTGTGGTATTTACTGTAAAAGTGTGCAATTCCAAGTTCTGTCCGGCAGATGGCACGATAAATTAAATTAGTTGAAGTATATTTGGAACCACCGCTTAGCTAATCAATAAAAGCAACACAAAATGTGGAAATATTACAAATTACATAATGGCTGAGAGACACGCTATAACGATTGTACAGATTACTTTGATAAGTTTTTTAATAACATTCTTTTTTAAAAAAAATTACAACGTTAGAAATATTTTCTAATAAAGGCGCGTTAGTTTAAAAATTTAAAATAAGATAGGTATAGTTGTGCACCTATGATGTTTGTATTTATTACACCTGCCTACTTATGGCCAAGATTAGATCAGCATGTCAAGATAACTCCAGATTATGTCCACGAAGTTTATGGATTGATAAAATCATCTCGATTTTTCAGTCAACATTATTTGCCTCATAATACATCGTCGCATAACGGTTTCGTACAGTTTTGTAAAATGTTTAAAGTAAAAGTTCCCAAATTGTTGAGATCAATAAGATATTGTTTATGTGGAGTAAACAGTGTGTTTTTGGTATGTACAACTTAACAGGATTATAATATACCTACTCTACTCGTATATCATAAAATATATCACAAAACAAAACATAATTTTTAATATTTCTTGTTTACAAAATTGAAAAAATCTACTTTCTTATTTTCATCCCCTTAGTATACCTACCACCCCTTTAGAAGATTAGTTTTTAAGAAAAGTAAAAGAATTTCCTTCCTAGGGAGTTAAGCTGCAATTAGCTGTATATAATTTATGTAGGTACCTCTTTAGCAGTTAATTTTCAATATTACCATGTCATATTGTCATACTTTAACTTAGGTATTTAATAATAACCAGTTTTATAATTAAACTTGATATGGTTAAATTTGACAGGGTTTTAGTACCTACAAAAAATCTAATCTAGTAGATTGTAAGTCTTGTTAGAAAAAACGTCCAGATTTGACGGGTTTCATTCTTATAAAACTTTCAATAATCGTTAATTAAAATAATACTATAATTTAATTTTAAGTATTCTTTTTTTTTCAACATACTATAATTTAATTTCATTTTTTACACATTTTATTATGAATTTTTATATAAAAAAAAAATAACAATACTGTACTCAAATTTTCTATTTTAGCTTTCCGGCATTCTTCTTCTCCTCGTCGGGATAATAGTACAGATTGCTTACAACGAGTATGAAGTGTTTCTTACAAATCGCTTCTTTTCGTTATCTGGATTCGTTATTGCCACCGGTGTCATTATAATTCTGACTGCAGCTCTTGGATTCTATAGCGCAATTTCTGAACAGTTCTACGTTATATGTGCGGTGTGTATTTTAACGAACCAATATTTAAAAAAAAATCCTTATTAGCTTTTAACAGTGACTAGTTTATTTAAAAAAAATAGAAATGTATTTATCATCATCAAAAACAGAGAAGAGATACCTATATACTAGTAGAATAGTGGACAGTCGAAATGTTGCGTGACCGATGACCATGGTGGATCAATTGAGAATTTTTGTTTTCACTAGATCCATTCCCCATATCCATAATTGATCTATATTGAGATTTTCCTCATGAGATTCTCATATCTCCTCTCTAATAGAACTTATTAATTTTTTTTATGTTAAGGTCAACAGACAGGCTGAAAGTGCACTTGACAGTAGCAACACAAGCAACGCCATAGGTATTGCACTGCCAAACGCATTGTGTCCTGTCACTACTTTGAAAAGTTCATTTCCAAAGTTGACCCAGCCGAGAATCGAACCTGGGGCCCCTGAGACGTTAGACAAGCACCCTTACCACTCGTCCCACGAGCTCATCTTGATGAGTCATATGATACTGAAACTATAATTTATGTTTGAAACAATTAATGTTACTTATAGGTAAATTTTATTATTATTTTTTTACTTTCAGTATGTAGTATTACTATTGGTGCTTCTAGTATTTGAGTTGTCTATAGTAATCGTTGGATATAATTTAAAGAATGATGCAGCTACAGAGATAAGATCTACGATGGTGCAAACAACGCAATTGTACGATTCCAGAATAGATATCGCGAGAGCATGGGACGATATGCAAATGGGTGTAAGTTTAATTTAAGATTATTTAATCGAACTACTGTTTTGTATTTTCCATTCAATTGAATTACTTGTTGCTTTAAGAAAACTTAATTAGACTAAACAATTTTTAGATGATTTTAAAATTTTAATTTCTTATGTATATTTTTGAAAAAAGCTAAACGTAATATGTCGGATATTAAACACACTCTTACAGAAAAAAAGCGCTGCTGGAACGTGGATAAGGAAGGCCAAAACGCTTTCGTCTGTCTTTACTCTTCGTTGCTCATTGCACTTGCATCCAATAACTACATAAAAACTAATATAAAAATAGAAAACCGTCGTCTATAAAAACATACGAAACTAAGGTGTTTCATCTAATCAACAAGTAGATTGTTAGCCCGCGTGCTGTCAATTCTTAAAAATCGATATCTTATACGATTGAAAAATCTGAGCAACGACATTATTGTTTTGTTTTCAAATTAATACGTGTAAAATTTTTGCATGATTCTGATGGGAGAAATTCTTGGCAAAACTAAAAGCTATAAAAGTCATTTAAAAAGTCCACATCAGTAAAACTATTGCTTATGATTTTATTATTCTGGTAAGAATACAACGTGAATTCAAAGCCATTTGTGCTCTAAAATTTAAATATTTTCATAGCCAACAAAGTTTTGGTTGTAAAGCAAACTTGAAGTCATTCAGCATAAATACTTCAAGATAATTAAAATTATAGTCTACAACAAGAAGACACAGCGAAATAGTCATGGGCAAGAAAATAGTTTGCAAAACCTGTAATTGGCTCTCATAAGCTAGACTGACAATAGAGAAAGTCGCGGGAAAACATTGGAGACGTTCAACCACCCTGTGGTTGATGCACGATTCTCAAAAAAATCCACTAGTATAAATACGAATTCAGTAGGTATTAATAGACGTCTATTCACAGAAGAATTGTTTTATAGCAATACGAGTAGCTAGGGTACTTAGCAAAAGTACGCTAGAAGCTGTGGCTAAATATTGTTATAGAATTTAATTGAATTTTAAATATCACTGGCTTTTAAATAGGTACCCTATTTAAAAAGATGTTAGATTTGAATTAGATATTTTAAAAAAGAGAAAACGTATGAAAGAATTTTCATGTCAGTGGGAAAAATTTTCAGTAGTTTACATAGAATTTCTAGAGAAGCAACCTGAGTTGGGTTAGTATATTTCTAGAAGCAGTTTTGTAAAAATGTTCAGAATAAATTATATTTTATATTGAGTTTTGTATGTCGTTATAAAGTTTTAATACTAAAAATAAATAGAAGGAGGTACAACATAAAAGAATTGAATTTACCTAACCTAACCACGATCCTCACGAGATTCCATGAAAAAGAAATGAGGTCTGCTTGGGTTTTAGTTCGAATGCTGTGGTGTCGCCGGCAGACATGACTGGTCATCGAGCCGCATCCCAGTGAGCTGTTGCCATATCGACTACGGTACAGTGTCACCGTTCGAGTGCACACTAGAGAAGGCGTACACAACAGGATGCGCCGAAGCCTTAGGCGAATGGCTGAGTTACAACGCGCACGTCATTTCCATAGCCGCATTGGTTGCTACATGTTTACAAGTTAGTTTGGAGTCTATTCAAATCTATATCTTCTATATGTATATATAAATATATATACATATATTATATGTATATATACATTCAGCATTTTGGCCACTTTTCCGTATACCAAAGGCTTATATTTAAATTATTTATAAATATTTTGTGAAAATAATTAGTTAGTTTTTAAGTTTTGTATATATTAATTTGTATATAATTTATATTTATAATATTAGTTTAAATCCTTATTTCAATTCTTAATCTATTGCATATATTATTATAAATTTCTATCTGTTTCTCCGCTAATAATTATAAATTTCTTTATAGTAGCCAACAAGAGTATTAAAACATTTATTATAATATTAAATCAATGTCCACGTCTATCTGTTTCTTCGCTAACTTCTTTTAGACGATACAAAAGGGTTTTTTTATGGGATTTTCACTAATGGAAATAGCGATAAACGAGGAAGGTTTGTATATGTACCTAATTGGCAGAAAAAAATTGCATCCGAGGGCGGGTCTCTATAGTGTATGATAATTTAAATTTCTTCTTTTCCGAGAGAATTCCCCACAGTTAGTCTTCCGACTTTTGTGCGTTCGTTTAGTGGAACTATTAGTACTTACCACTAACATGTCTTCAAAGAATGCTGTTATTTGAAATGTTTCTATTTTCGAAGAATAAAAGTGGCAGGGCATACTTTGTTTCCCAGTCATATGGGCAACACAGTGTGCCGCATTTGAAAAAGTCTAATTTACATACCCTCTGTATGTAAATTAGACTTTTTAAATTAGAGTTTTTCGTGTAAAGTCTTCTGACTCATTAGTTTATTAAACAATATTTCCTTGTAGATTGATATTGATGTCAACTATGTTTAGACAGACATGCTATTTAATAAAAAAAAATACTTTCAGGTTGTGTTAGTAGCAGTTGCTAGTTGGATGGCGTGGAGGTCGAAGTTCGAAGAAGTGGAGTTAGAATCATAGATAATAAAGATTTAAATTGACGTAAAAATATATTTCGTAAAAAGTTTTTCTTCTCAATTTTTCTTTTGGTTAATTTATGAGTGTTAATGGTTATGTTTATATATTCTCTCCAAGCCGAAGAAATTTTATTTGCAGTTGAACGATAAAAACGTAAATAAGTTTATGTTACACCTAAAATGTGTACCACTACTTATTTATATATTTTTTTTTGTGTAAATAAAATTAAAAAAAAAAATTTGGTGTCAGAATCTATATTCTAAAGGAATCTTGAGTCGAAAAAGTTAATAACGAAGCATGAACAATGTCGAGAGTGGAATTACCACTCAATAAATTCATTTGATTGTAATATTATATTTAACCACCCACATTAAACATTAATTACTTTTAATAAACAATAAAATGTTAGTTGTAAATGTATTATAGTTTATTGTGTTTTTATTTTCATCGATGCAAATGTGTCTTACAGTTTTCCAAAACGATTGTGCAGTCTTGATAAAATCACAATAGATACCTTTGCATGAATAGATATTAGATATCAGATATTAGTATATTTGATAAATAAAAACCGGAAAGAAAAGGATTATTATTGTCGCTAGTGGTTGTGTTTTTTCTTCACGTAATACTCAGAATACGAAATAAATAAGAAGATATTTGACTAAACAAAAAAGGAACGAGATTTTGCAAAAGTATAAAATGACTGAATTTATCGCTCGTATTGATAATGTAAATGTATTGAGGTGAAATAAACCTGAAATGAGTTGACATTAAATGTTCATAATACCACAGAAAAAAAATACTATTCTACCTGCACAGTACCTATTTCCTTGTCTATTTATACTTACCATGGAATATATTATCAATTTTTATCAACAGTACCTGACCGTTGTGTTGTGTCTTATCTACAAATCATTACCGATAACAAAACGAGAAAAAAAAGAAACAAAGAGGAATCATTGAGGTTTGTTATTCATCTTTTTCGCGGGTTGATTCACTGAAATTTAAGAGTGGATGTTGAAGGTTGTTCACAGAGACACACGCGTCAGTAGCTCCAATAGATAATTTCGCTTCTATTCCTTATCAAATTCACTGTAAACTGATAAAAACATCCTACCCTAACGATTATCAGTAGTCGAGTCACTCAGCGGTAGACAAAGCAGTGTGCGCATTAATTGGACGCCAATATGTTGTCTAAAATTTTTACAACAGTGAAATATACCTTAATTTGTGTGACTTTTCTTTTTCTGGTAAGTTGTGGTTGATTTACGAAAGTGTTTTACAGTTAAATTAGATGTGAATATGTTAATAATGTTAAAAAAGTTCATCGAAATGAATAAAAAAATGGCTCGTGTATTGCAGATCACTGGTATTATAATTTTGGCTGTCGGAAGTTCGGTGCAAAAGGCTTACAATGATTATAATGAGTTTTTACCGGACAAATTCTTCACACTGCCAGCTTTCTGTATCGCTACAGGAGTCATTATATTCTTGATAGCGTTTTTCGGATTCTGTGGCGCTTTCATGGAAAACTATTATATGATAATGGCGGTAAGTGCGATTAGAAATTGTTATTTTGCTATTCTTGAAATTATAACCTGGACCAGTTATACAAAAGACAACCGTGACGTACTTTTTTAACGTAGGGTAAAATCTTCGAAAAGATACCCATGCATACATATTCTTCTTCTTATGGTGCCACTTCTCTATGAAGGTTGCCAACCTTGGAAGCTACTGCAGAAAGAGTAAGCGAATGTTCATCCTAAACCATTCTTTTAAGTTCTTTAACCATGATGTCTTACATGGTAACCTCTGTTACGTTAGTCCTGTATTTTTCTTTGCATTGCTAGTTGAAGAGTACGGTAACCCTGGCCTTAAGAGGCAGCTTATTATAGTTGCAGCCTCCTCTCCTTTATCGCTCTTCTATTCCGTTTCTCATATCAGAAATGCATATGTTCAATTCAATTCGATTCAAATATTTATTACGAAACCATGTATAAAGGTGTTACAAAATTTATAAAGACCAGGGTTATGGACCCTCTCAGGCATGCAACTTAAGGGACTAGGAGAGAGGAAGTGTAAACTAAATATATATTAAGATTTTTATTTTATTTAAATTAAATTTTAAATTAAATAATTATTTATTTATATTTAAATTTAATTTTAAATTAAATAATATTTACATTAAATAATGATATTATCTATAAAATATTAATTAGTGTTTTAGTATCATTTACTATTTAGGATTTAAAAAAAAAAAAATATAAATATAATATCGTTGTTTTCTTTTATTAAATTATTTGGTAATCTGGTAATTTTTATATATTTTTATAGAAGAACTGAAGGTATTTGAAGAATTTAGTTTTAATCGTGCATAAGTTACATATTTGGGATTTTTGTCCGCTAAAACCTTCCTCAACGTGGTTTTGGTTTTAATCCTGAAGGGATTATGGAACCGATACCGGTCATTAGTGTGAAATAACAGCACTGCAGAATTTAGATGCTAGAGCACACCCTCTTCTTGTATTTACCTATCTCTTCTTGTGTCGGGATATGTATAATCCTGATGTTGCTTATTAGGCGACGGGAGTTAAACAGATTGTACTTCTCGAAATTTATCGTCATACACTATTTCATATGGAATTTTACCCTAATTATTTCATAATCGGTGGTGATCGCATGAACAAAGTCAATATTTCAATATTTACCTATACCAGGTGACACACGTCGCAGGTGTGTTGTAGTATCTAGGTACTATAAGATAGCGTTTACTAATCTCACCTTAAATAACAGTAGAAAAATTCTGTAATCAATAAACGTAGGGGATAAAAATACAGATCAAAAGTAAGATGGGATAGGCTTTGGCATCGAATATAGTGGCACATAAGCCTTTTTCCATGTAGATCTTATTTCATAGAATAATGTTATCTGAGTTTCCTTCATTCACAATAGCTTACTAGGATGAATACAATTTAGTTCCCAGTGGCCTGTGGCTCGAAAACCTTTCCAACCAAAACTTCTATACTTTAGAAAATGTTATTCAAACAGTGTTTTTTTTTTGACTTGAGTTCTCTACCGCTCCTAAGCGGGCGTAGCGCGTTACATTGATGATGCGTTACAATGGCATCATCAATGGCTGTTAACGCAATTGATCACAAATGATCGATGGAAAATAGTAATATGATTAATGATATTTAAAAACCTATTATTGAATACGATCCTCATTATTTCAATTTAAAATTTATATTAAGAAAACCCTGTGCAAAAAGGGTTATTATAGGATATTAGATTATATAAACGATGATCGTCCTTGGAGTTAAATATAGTTTAATATTGTGTTATATAGATTGCTAAGTATTGTTACGTGTCATGTTGTAAACTGATTTATGAAAAGAGCAACTAGGAGGTTTCTTGCCGAGTTCTTCCCTCTAGAAGCAGCTTTCCGAACCGGTGATAGTTTGTAATTGTAAAATAATGTTGACGAGGATAAATGTTTTGTGAAAAACTTACATCTAATGAATGATTTATTATTATTATTATCAATGGGGGTACTAATTAGAGAGATTAACTTTGAATTCCTCTTACTTAAGAGCCGCAAAGATATATCAACTTTCTTTAAGAAATGCCTGTAAACTGGCATCTGGGTCGTTTGTAGAATTTAGAAAATTACTCATTGCGTGCTTTTCATGTATGCTTTTATTTTGCAGTTTGTCGGTGCTATGGTGTTAATGTTTATTTTCCAAATATCTGCGTGTATCGCGGGATACAGCCTTAAGAGCAACACCATCGCCTTGGTTCAACAACAATTGAAGTATTCCATGTCGTTTTATGGTAACGTCAGTGTTGAAATTACTAAACTTTGGGACGAAGTGCAGTACGATGTAATTATCAACTTCTCTTTTTACAACCTATCATTAGATAATATTAGAATCTTTTATTAGAAAATCAATGTACTTAGTTACTGGAACTCAGTGCACATTACCACTACCAAATTCTGAAAAAACGCACTTTAACTTGTGTCATAAGCTGTCTTACTTGTTAATATTTTAGTTCGAATGCTGCGGGGTAGATAATGCCAGCGATTGGTCTATAACTAATACGAATGGGTTACCAGTAAGCTGCTGTCCCCACATTTATGGTACAATACACACATTCGAATGCACAGTTGAGTCTGCTTATGCTACTGGTTGCTCTGATGCCTTCGGCACCTGGGTGAAGGGTCACGCCGCTGCGATTGGTGGAGCTGGAATATTCTTAGTGTTGATGCAGGTAAAATTATCTTATACCTTCTCTGATCGATTTAATTTTCTATTTATAAATTCATTATCACCATTCAGACTATAAGCGTCCACTTTTAGATACATTTAATCCTTTTAACTGAACGGCTCTATCCACTAATACAGTTTGACAGTGGTGTCCACTGTAAGACTCGTCTAATAAATAATAAAAGTAACCTTTAATCTCTGCAACCATTTTAGTCGGTAAAACACAAACTATTTATTCTATCGTTTATTTACTCATCTTCAGAATCCGCGCTTATATGTGATTGCCTTGTGTCTCCGATATGGGCCTTCTCTAGATCCTTCCATAGATCCCTATCTCCAGATTATTTCCTCCATGCTTTTGCGAAATTATTTTCCCATCTCGAAACCAGTTTGTTTTTTGGTCCATTTTTCTGTTTCTTTCGGCATCCAGTCCATTTCCAAAGTAGAAGGCTTAATTTCGGCAATAAAAAAAAAAACCGCTGCGCGATATATGAAATCTACAATTAGTATTACGCCCATTAAGTATGGAGCTGGCAGATCTACAACAAAATTCTTAAAATTGTAAATCTGATTAGATACTTTAGGTTAGAACTTTAGAGACCCTTGCTTGATTTCTAATCTTTATGATCCATACTTTATATCTAATGTAGTTATATCTAAGTTTATATATTATGTCTTTATATTTAAGTTCACATCACACATGGTATTCAAATCTGTATATCCGGTTACCCAGGAAAGATTTTCACCAACTGTAAGCTTACATGTTTACTCGACAAAATACAAATTTTAAACCTCTAAGCAAATAAGATCAAGTTTCTTGAGGTGTGTATACTGGAATACATTATGTAAACACAACCAGTCGTAAAATCGTATTTATCTTGAATAAGGTGTGATTAAAAATCTTGGCATTCAACTTTTTTCGAAATCGTTATTTCTAGAAAAAAAATATCTTTTAACTCATGATACTAATTTCAATGTTTTTTTTTTTCAAAATCAGGGTCTGGCGGTAGCAGGTGCCTTCTGGATAGCGAAGATATCCAGGGAAGAAAGAGGACATTATCCATAGGAAGTTACCTAGTAATATAATTACAAAACTTACAAGAATCGTTGAAATTAATAATTAGGTTCAGACTTAATAAAATTTTATATATATATAGTAATTATCGTCAAGTTTTATTTTAATACATAATTTATTTTTATGGAAGGTAATTTATAAGTCCATTTTCCTATCCTTTCCTAATACCTTAGTCCTTAACCTTAATCCTACTAAGGTCATCAAGACATTTGTAGCTATCACCTGTGGCGACGGTAGCCGTCGAGTGAACCGTCTGTCTCATAATACAAAGTTATTTGTGAATTTGTGAAAATATTTACATGTTTGTTAATTATTCACGCATAGACACTTTCTAATAAATAGCTTAGTTATATTATATTATAAAAAGTAATTTAAGTATTTTGAATTATGTTGTAAGTATATTATGTAAATATGGACTACAAGGAATAAATAATAGAAATACTTGTAAAAAATATCGGCAGATGGCGCATGCGTATCTCGGTGAAAATAAAAACATTCGTTCAACTCTATTTTATTTAAAATATTCTTGCCAACTGAAATAAAAGCCTATTTTTTCTTGGTCGCTTTACTTTATCGCCGCCGCACTATCATGATTATATTCTATTAAAAGTATGTTTTAATATAATCTTTTTTATTTTTAATTCCAAAAAGTAATTTAATACGATATACCGTAGTTTTTGTGCTATCTTATCAAAATTAGCAATGCATTAATTGTCGATTTTATCTAATATACGAGTATATTGGTTTATATTTGTCGTTTATTATGTATACTGATGATTTTTCGCCACAGTGACAATAACATTCTGAAAACAATTATAGATAGCTGGTCCCATGCAAACATTTTGGACAGGGCTGAACACATAATAATTAAGAACTTATTAAAATATACTTACACTTTTAAATGTTAGTATTGTAAATTTTACAGTAAAATTTGTAGCTACTGACATGGATGTAGATAATATTTGAAATAAATGACGACACGTTTGGTCTAGTGGCTAGTAACACTAGCTGTTAACCAAACGGTCGCGGGTTCGAATCCCGCTAGGGGCAAATGTTTATGTGTTAACATTTTACCTTTGTACCTGAGTCATGAATGTTTTCTATTTATAATGTGTATGTATTTACAAAAAAAAAGTAATCTATGTAGTATATCAACTGTCTGGTATCCATAATACAAGCATTTAGTTGCTTAGTGTGGGACTAGATGGTGCTGTGTGGAATGTGTGAAGAAGATATTATTATTATTATTATTATTATTATTTTGTTTTTAATTTTTTTTATCTAATATTTAGAATAGATATAGGTACATAGACATCTATAGACGATATAGCGATAGAATATATAAAGATATGCGTACTAGTAATTTTATAATTTAGTGTGCAAAGAGGTCAGAATAAATGTGTAAAGTGTTAGCAGAAACTAATGGCATCCAATAATTACTTATTTCATGGTCAATGGCGTGGCTAATTAACGCCAAGTGCGCGAGGTATTCACAGTACCAAATACAGACAAACATAATGACGTATTCTGGGTACTAACTTGTTTACCGTGACAATTAGCTCGTTGTTACTTCGGCATTGTAGATGCCAAGGTTTAGAGGCTTTTACAATATCATTCAACTGTTTCAAAGGACGTCAATATCAGACTAAAAGGAATCAGTATCAGATAACAATTTTTATAAAAATAAGCGGAGCCGACAACATCTAATATTATAAGTATATATAAGTATATATATCAATTATAGATTGTTCTAGATATTGATGGCGGCATTAATCCTACTGATATTATAAATGCGAATGTCTGTGAGGAGATTTGTTACTATTTCACGCAAAAACGGCTCAACTGATTTAGATGAAATTTGGCACACAAATAGTTTGTTACCTGGATTAACATGAAATCTTAGAAAAATTTTATGTCCCCAAGGGATCGTCTAAACATATAAAAATTGGGCGCCACCGTCGTCGTCACAGCGATAAAGATGTCAGATATTTTCTCAGGTGTTTATTTTTCATTTTTCAACGCTGACGAAGTCGCGGGCACCAGCTAGTTTATTAAATAACTCTATTGTAGTGCAAGTACATTAGGTCACTTAAAGGAAAATATAATGGATGTTTTAAACTCGGGCATAACAGTCACGCGTCGGCGAACGAATAACACGTGTTGCGGTGTGGTACGATTGTCGTGAAATCCTATAAGTTATATTGCGGTAATTTTTCAGGTCGCCGTGGAAATTGCGTTGTAGGTAGAATACTCTGTCTCTGTCTGACGCAGGGAAAAATTATCACCTTCATAGTAAGCCATTTTACCCGCTAAAGACCTACACACAAACACGTTATCAGAAGCGACGATAAGTGTGTTGAAAACTGTTTGAATTTTGCGTTCAGCCAGTGTTATTTCGTGCATCGCACTGTTAAAACAAAAGCAAAATGGTACGAAACGAATTAGAAGTTGGGATGAAGTGTATAAAATATATGCTTCTATGTGTAACGGCTATTTTCGTGGTAAGTTTTTTTCCCCTTTTTAATATTACGTCACTGTGCTTACACATTAGTCAAAGCCTTTTTATGATTAGGACTGATATTTTGCGTATAATAATGACTGATAGAGACAATATTTACTTATTAGCTAATCTCTAACAAACATCGCTGTTATACAACCTTGAAGGTAAGTAGATAGATAGGTATATACTTACTTACACTTAATAAGGAAGCTTAGGGCTTCTCTCTAATATTATGTGCAAACTAAAGTAAGGTGAACTTTTTTTTTTATTAATTTAATTATTTTATATAAATATTATAAAATGTATGTAGAGCACCCAGTAGGATCTAATTACATTTACATTGCTCAATTTTCTAAGAACTGTATAAAGTCCTCAAATTCATTCTGCACGGAGTCACAAAGTTATAAAATAGAAAATGAGGCAGATATTTTGTATGTCTTTAGAGTAGGTACTTATTGTTAATGCATTGTGCAATGTCGGTACAGTCAGCAGCATAGATTCAGTATTTGACATAGCATTCGTTTAACATAGGTAGGTAATTAAGCTGTTGGTTTCTCTTGTATTATTACAATGAGAATTATCAGAACATTAAAACAAGAGAAAATACGGTGTCTAATAGTGATCGTCTTTTCGGGTCATTTGTGGCCTTTATAATACCTATATTCCGGAACAAATGACTGAAAGCTGGTGTCTCATATTGACTGAAATGTTAAATGTCCCATGCTTATAAATGAACATCTTGACACTTTGTCTTTGTTTATATAAATGAGGCAGTGATTTTACTTGCAGTTTTTGTTACAAAAGCAAAAATTTGTGAAAATTGATCTTGTTACTCTTTCACTAAAATATTTTGATGAAATTTTGATGAAACCTCAGAAAATTTATAAAAGATATTAGGTAGGTATATTATTGTGTAGTCTATTCTTTACAAAATTAATATTATGTATTTGACTGTACCTACGTGGGTAGAATGTCGACATATTGTCAATGTGTATTGATAACAAACTTAATCGTGTATTATCTCTGAGCTCGAAATACAAACACACTTTTAGGTCTGATACAAAAGTAACGCGGAAAATGAAACATGATTTGATTTTATCAATCCATAAAAATGTTTCATCCGTGCCTAATTACTTATTTACAATTTATGACGCATACGAGTGTCAAATTCGATCGTTGAAATTTGCACAAAGAATTTACACAACAAAATAATTATATTTTGCTCTTGCTGCTGATATATATTTTTAAATATTTGACTTCAGTTTTCTTTATTCCAAAATTTGCAAGGGACAACATTTATTATAATCTTATGTACCTATATTAAATAAAATAGTTTTTGTTTAAAGTTAATAAAGTAGTTTTTCGTATTGTGTATTCTATCAATCAAATCTTTATCGCTTGTCGATAATACATATTGAGTGTGAGCTAAAATAGTGTGATTTAAAATTATTTCCAGGGAAGTCCCTTATGTTGAATCACACAAATTGTAACTAATCAGTTTAATACGTCTTTAATTTAAATGTTAATTTGAAAAACTGTTGCTGTCTCAGATAAATAGAGGCAACAAGTTAAACAAATCGCATTGATATTTCAGGGTACGTTTTGGCTTTTAGGCGTTTCTTAGAAAAAACGCACATTTACTGCAAGTAATTCCTTTGTGTCTTTGTTTCGTCATGTTTTTTTATTAGGTACATAGAAAGTTTTAATAAATAAGATTAGATATTAAATTTTATCTTTTTGTTTTTATATTAGAATAATACATGTACAGTACACTGTAGAGTAATAACCACCGTAGTACCTCTATAAGAAAGAAAATTAACATAAGTTTTGTACTATGTAATTCAAATTTGTAGCAAACCAAAAATCTAAGACACTACATTATTTTATTTTTGTTCATGACCAGCTTTTGCCCGCATATCTTTATAATTATAGCATATATATTATTTCGATGTAGATATAGGTAAACCATGTTACCTACTGTAAACTTTCATAAAAAATCATTCAGTAGTTCTTGCCTGAAAGGGCAATAAACATCCATACATTCACCCTTTCAAACCTTCTTATTTATAATATTACTTAGTTCTTTCTAATTACTACCTACTCATGTTACTAATTACATTAGTTAGTAGGATAATTCCGTGACATCTATATAGATAGTCTACTAAAATCTATATTCTCCTCTATTCTCCTTAATTTTTTAATATTACGTAAGACAATTTTATAAATCTAATTACATATCACATGTTCCTCCGCGATGAACTCCTAAACTACTGAAACGATTTTGATAAAATTTCGTAACTATGTGTAATCTGGTCCAACTTTAAAGTTTTTATTTTGTACCTGTTCGAAGCCGGGAGCGGGCCACTAGTTAATTGAAATAAATGACTTATGCTACATAGTTGACGATACAAATACGACATAACCTTCAGAACGGTCTTAAAATATTGATTGTCGTCGCCACTACAACGCAGTTTACGTAAATTTTTTATTATTATAGATTTTTCCTTCACAGGGCATGCTGAAAACTACTACTTATACTTATTAATTGTAAATTAATGAAGTCATTATACTATATGTATACTATACATACACTTTGTTTATATTGTTTTCATTCAATTAAACACAGATAAAGTCCAATGGTTTATGATATTACTTTTTGACTTTTTCTATGCTTGTACAAGTAAAGAATTTTTGCCTTTTAAATATTGTGATTTAAGTTACATTACATTAATTATATTTCTAAAAAAGTTAAATCCTAAATTCGCGTTATTACATTATTTTAGTTATTTTGTTCAATTTAGTTTAATATTTGCTCATTAATTATATTGAATGACCATGTATATCTAATATTTTTCACATAGCATAGGTGCGGTTACGTTGGACGGTGGAGCATCAGCCTGTCTGCAACCTTTTAACATAAAAACTAAATGCATATTTTATTTATTTATTTATTTATTTATTTATTATTACAAATTATAGATAGGTTAGTCTTATACAGGTAGGTCAGACGCTAATGTTACGATAAACACTCCTAACATATCCTGTGTTCGAAACAATATGATAAAAAAAATCATTATTCAAAACATTATTTCAGTTAACATCAGCGCTAATAATCTCCGTGGGGACGACGATCTACGCCATATACCATGATGTTTCCCTGTTCCTGGAAGACCACTACTTCTCGCCGGCATCGTTTATCATCGCGATTGGAGTTATTATGCTCTTTGTGTCACTATTCGGCTGCATCGGTGCTTTGAAGGAGAGCACCTGCTTAGTTAACATTGTAAGTTAATTTTTTAATTCCGTTATTTAGGTAATTACAAGTATTTAAGTACAATTATGGAAGCATTATTGCGTTAAAGCAAAAATGTGTTAAAATGGTACCTACCCTAAGTTTTATGACTGTTAACATAGAACATTTAATTAACATAGAAGTACTATTGAGAGTACTAAAATATAAAATTATGACCAAGTGAAGGTGACATTAGATTACATAAAGAATGAGTGTGTCGTACTTTAATGAATTACAGTAGGTATTGTGTCCTTAATTCCATCAGAAAGAAATAAAGAATTTTTTGATCAGTAATTTATTTTTGAAATAAATTAAGACTAGACTTGTAATGTGAAGGTCATGTGAAGGTGCAGTAGTGAGTTCAAATAAAATATGTAATTAGAAATATGACGCCAATAAGACTTACGAGGCCAATTTTCATTAAAGGCCTACTATTTATTTATCACGTGGTATGTGATAAATATAAGAAACTAACTAGGTGGATATAATTAGTTAAGTATAAAACTATAAGCAGGATGAATGATGGTTAAAGAAGAAGGTATAAAAAAATTTATCTTATCTATCCGTTGTGTCTTATCTTAGTTAGCAGAACATTTACAGCTCCCTTATGGGACGTAGTTTGTGTTACTAGGCGACGGTAGCCACCATCAAGTGACTCACAGGCTTTGCCTGCACTTTTACATGGTTAGCCAACTAGGTCTCTAACATTATATATGAGACAGATCTGATTGACAATGTATTTCAAAATGTAGAGCCGAGGTTCTTGAAGACGTCATACAATAATGTATTGTGTTATCAGTTTGCAGCAATCCTAAGCATCGTGCTTGTTCTGGAACTGGCAGCAGCAATAGCCGCGTACAGTCTCCGTTCCCAAGTCCAGGGAATGCTTGATGAGAATTTAAGAGGTGCAATGCCGTATTACTACGAAAATCCAGAAGTAGAGGGTGCTTTCGATTTCATCCAGAGCAGAGTAAGTAATGCATTACAGTTCAACGTTGTTGGGAAGTTTTTTTCACATTTTTGTTTTGTTACAAAGCCGGAAGCGTGTAGCTAGTAAGATACATGTATAATTTGAAGAAAAAAAATCGTGCGAAGCCGGAGGTGGTCCGCTAGTATAATAACAATAGTGACTTTTTGTAAGAGTAAAATTGTATTACATTTTTAGTTGGGTTGCTGTGGCGTCGACAGTTACGTAGATTGGGCGGTCGTTCAGCCTCCACAAGGTGTCCCTGGATTGGTGGTCAAAACTAACGTGACTGTACCCAATTCTTGCTGCGCGGAGACCCGTTTCGACACAGTAAACACCTCCATTGAAGTGTGCGATAAAATGTTTGCCAATGGCTGCTTGCACAAAGTGGTCTATTTGGTGTACCAAAGCGCTGGTCTGCTTGGCGCTGGTGCCATGACAATCGCTTTTATACAGGTCTGCTTATTTTCCTATTTTAATAATTACACTAAAGACTTGAAATACCTCGGAACCATCATCATTAAGATAATTTAAAAGAGATAATGACAATTAATGTCTGTTAAAAATTGACTCATTGAATTTTTGGAGCTACTGATATTATTTTTTTGATAAAATAAAAGAATATCTAGTGCCCGCGACTTCGTCCGTGTTGAACGATGAATTAAGGCGCTAATAAGAGCCAATCGGTTGCCAAACCGGATGTTCAGAGGCTATCTACTCTTTCATAAGTCAACATAAATTTCCGAAAAAAATGTATGTTTTTTATTGATATTTTATCTATATAAGGTACAAATAATATATGAAATAACAACGATGAAAGGTACCCTATGTCCTTTCCGGTGTCTCAGACAACGTGTATGCAAAATTTCATGGTGATCGGTTCAGTAGTTTTTGCGTGAGTTACAAACATCCATACATCCAAATATACTTTCGCATTTATAATATTAGTACGGATGTTAAAATAGCGTAATGGCGTACACAAAAAAATTCATAAAAATCGGTTAAGCCGTTTCGGAGGAGTTTTGTTACGACCACTGTGACACGAGAATTTTTTTTATATATAAGCAAGATATATTATACAGCCTGTCCTTTCATAATGTAAATATGACCACCCCCTTACAGAAGACCACCGTGGAATAACAGCATGTGTGCTGTTGTTTTTCAGAACCCATTTCCCAAGCCCTTCGTAATACCTTATCCTTAATCCTAATATAGTTGGCAGCACACTTGCAGCACCTGTGCAGCGTTGCTTGATTAAGTACCGACCGTAAGATAAAAAATAAAACTCGTGCCATTATTATTTCCAGATAATCGGCATTGTTTTCTCGTTCTCCCTTGCCCGTGCTATTCGCAAAGCAAAGTCAGAGAGAGAACGCAGAAGGTGGGAGATCAAAGAGAGTATGATCAACCCTTACACTTCGCTGAATCCAGAGAAGCAAACTCCAGTCGTTTACGTTCCATTCCAAGGACAGCAATAATTAATTACAATTACGACATATAATAACATTAAAATATATCATTTCATAGGTACTTAACGAGAATTAATATTTGGATGAAATTGATGTTGTTTTTTTTTTAATTTGTATAAAACACACGCACCATTTTGTGATAATTTCAGTATTGCGTTTTTACTTAAGTATATAATTATTGTATAATATCTATAATAGATACAGTTACATTCGTACTTCTTAATTATTCATGTAAAATTCGTCATTCCACTCTCACAGGTTTACTTGTGTGCCTAAAAATTTCTACTTATTTAAAATTAATGTCTAATTAAAATTTAAGTCAAATAAAAATTTTTATTTATTAAAAAAAAATTGCGTTTTTTTTCTCATGTTAATTTTAAAAATTCATTCACCTGTAGCCAGCGAACTTGAATAAAGATATATTACTTATTTCGATGCCTGTAGCACAGAAAGCTACATATCATCGAGTAACGTATTTAATTTTAGAAAAAATTAGATATGTATCCTACGAAAATTAAAACATTTCTTTCTCATGGGGATCTCCACATTTTTTTCTGACCATAAATCTGGCTTCAGGCACAATTTGTAGTTATTGTACCGGTCTGTTGCCGAAATTACCTACTTTGTAACATATGACAATATGTTGATTAATGAGAAACGATTTATAAATAACAAGCTAATGCCAGCGACTTCGTCCGTGTTGAAAAATGAAAAAATTAACACCTGAGAAAATCTGACATCTTTATCGCTTTGACGGTGGCGCCGCCATTAATAAATAACCATACATAGGTACTTGTCATCATTAATATTTTGTATGAATAATCTTTTGCGGCTAGTAGTTGGAAATCAAGTATGAAATATAATTTTGGGGCTGATTGGTAGCAACAGAAAATATTCATATTTGGAGGAGTTTTCAAACTAGCGCTTTTTTTAAAAGTAATTTTAATAAAACTACCATTTAATTATTAAATTATTATTATAATTTAATAAATTGTAATAATTGCGACGGCATCCGCCAAGTGATACTTGACTTAAACATTGACTATATTGTTTTGATGCCTGCCTCATTTGAGGCCTTGTATAATAAATAAATAAATAAAATATCAGGAATAAGTATTGCAATAATAATAACAAATAACAAGTTGTAGATATGTAATATTAAGGCGATACTTAAATAATTTTAGTATATATAATTCAATATACCTATATGTTATAAAACAAAGGAAATATGTATATTGAGTTGATAGATTAGGTATAGTGTACTTGTTAGCCTGATAATGAAATGATATGATGAGATAATGGCTACCTACCACAGTTTTATCAGACACTATAAATGATCAGTTTGTTTTTTGTGATGACGTTTTGTGGATGTTTTGTGCTTAAGTATATTAATTAAAGTTAAAAATGAAGATTACAAAAACGGAGACCGAGTACAATATGAAATCAATAAGATTTCTATCGATGACTATCAACACAATGTTTTTAGTAAGTAATTGAATTTGTTTCGTGAACGTCAGCGTTACTTTAATAAAGTATTAGTGAGATTTATTTTAGAAAGGTCGGAAACGCAATGCATAATTATATATGGATTTTTATCAGAAGGAATTGAGCCTGTCGTAAATTAAAAGCGGAATGGTAATTTCATAGATTAGCGCTTTGAAACATACTCAGCAGTGCTGAGTTATATTAAATAGATAGCTGTGCTCCACGGGTTCACTTGCTGTTTATTTTAAATTGTTATTTCATTTTAGCTTACCGTCCTTTCGGACTCTTTTCACTTGCATTTTGGCCTCGAATGGTCGAAGGACAAAAATCCCCCATCCCCCGTGAACTTACCCCATATCCCACAGTTTCAAGTTTGCGAGAAGTTGGGTCAAGTTCAAACGCGGGTCAACTGTAAACTGCGTTATGCTGAGTTAGGGGACGTTTGTGGATGTGTTCTTATTTCTTTTTTATTTATTGTCAAATGTATTATATACTCAAATTGTCCTTTGTTACAAATAAAATTTATTCTATTCCATTCTATTAGTATTGTAGGTGTTTAACGTATTCGTTTTTTATTCACCATTGTCTGTACTAATATTATAAATGCGAAAGTATGTTTGGATGTTTGTAATTCTTTCACGCAAAAACTAATGAACCGATCACCATGAAATTTTGCATACATGTTGTCTGGGACATCAGAAAAGACATAGGGTACCTTTCATCGTTTAACGCGGACGAAGTCGCGGGCACCAGCTAGTATTTTATATATCATGAGATATGCTTATATGCGAATTTAATGTTTTTTACTTATTAGTCATAAGTTTCTCATGTAAGTGAATTTTGTAATTCCAATTTAAAATTAATTATGTGATGACAATTTACCTAACAGGTAATAGGATGTTTGATGATAGTCCTGGGGCTATCAGTGTACAGTCATTATCACAACTTCGGAATTTTCTATGAGAGCGCTAAGAGCGGAAGACTATTCACACCGTCCATACTGACTGTTATTCTCGGACTTGCTTTATTGATTGTCACATCTTTTGGATTCTTTGGCAGTATTAAGAAAAGTACATGTATGGTTAACACAGTAAGTACTTATAAGATGAAATATTATTACCTAATGTCGCCTATAACACAAGCAACGTCACAGATAAGGGATCAGGCTCTGGCACCTTCTTCACTCACCGAAACCAAACATCGCACAGGCTGTTATTTCATGGTGTTCTTCTATAAGTGAGTGGTTACTGCCGCCAGACGGGTTATAGGTATGTAGAACCTTCGTAGTTTGGTATAAACTACGAAAGTAGTGTGCCTTGAAAAGTTTATTTCCAAATTTATTTATTTTTGTGTAATCTTGTCACTCGATTTTACAGATAAAAGTGGCTTACTTGAGTAGGTATTAGCATACGAGATAAGGCAATTTTTATATACATATAAATATGTCATGTAGATTGCTGATTCGGTTGACGGTTCGTCTTTAAATATTGGCAAAAATATTAAAATATTCAACACTAAATAAGTAATAATCTATAGAGCGGGAAGGGAATGTATATTTTGACTATAAGATATATTTTTTATTTTCTTTGGCCAAAAGTTTATGAAATATTATGAATTTAAAAATATTAGGGACTTGGGGACATTTCTATTGAAAGAATTTTACCTTTTTTAAATTGTTGTAAACACTTATTGAATTAATTAATTATTATCTTTTATACCATTGCTAAAATATTTTTACATTATCTACGCAAATATTTTACGTAATTGCTCCATAAATAATGCTTTTGTTTCAGTATGGATTTATCTTAACACTAATGCTAATAGTGAAATTGGTGATTGTTATACTACTTTTTACAATGGACACTGATACAATAATGCGATTCATTCACTTACCAATACATAACTACGATAAAGATCAAGAAATACAAGACGAAATTGATGGAATGCAGATTTTAGTAAGTATATTAATTAATAATTTATTTAAAAAGGCGGCTAACACGCTGACGCTCCACATGATGGTGACTTTCGTAGCTTAGGACACAAGCAATCGTGTTGCTACCCCTAGTAAGCAATAGCACTGTAGATTCTGCGATGTATTTACGAATATTTACTTATTCTCCAGTAAATTGTAACCGAAATATTGTAACGGTAGTATTTATAATTTTTCTCAATTCGCTTTGCATTTCTTTTTTCTGACAGTCCCGCGGAATATCTGCGGTCTGCTCCACGTGGGCAGAGCATCATGTTGAGCTTACTTAGTTATATCTGCAAAACATTTGTATTACTTAAAATAATTTACAATATACATAGTTATAAATTTGATGATTGATATAGTACAAGTTAAACTTTTTGTTATTGTTTTGTTGCAATTAAAAATATTTAGATAATTAGATCTTTGAGATTCCAAATAGCGTGCTTTTATTTTATTTTATTATAATATGTACTTACTAATAAATCTCTTTCTATTCTAAGGTACAGAATAAGTATACCTATTTGACGCTAGTTGATATTATAATTAATTAGGTAACTTAAATTGAGTAATTTTATTAAGTTAAATGATATTTGTTGATTGTTTAGTAGACTACTCATATAGATAACAAGTAATAATATATCTACACAGATAGTTCTTTAAAAATATTAGGTGTAAGTTAAGAAATAAAAACAATATTTTGTATTTTTTACAAAAAAAAAATATATTTTTTCCCTTACAGTTGAATTGTTGCGGAAGCGATTCTTATTTGGACTACGCTAACATGGAATTTACTAATTCTGTTGTAATCGTGGATGAGCAAGTAATAGAAGGTAGTGATGGAATTATATATATGGTTCCTGAAAGCTGTTGCAGTTCGGTAATCGATGGACTCTGTTCTACATTAAGAACCACCGGTTGCAAGAGCGCATTGGTAAACCTTGTCGTACAAAACTCATCGATTCTTGGCGTTTTGGGAGTCTCCGTTATGTTTATTCTGGTAAATATTTTAATACTGAACTCATCATCATCATCTCAGCTGTTAGGGTCGAGTCACACGGTGCGGCGCCGCACCGCACCGTGTGGCTTGGCCCTTAGACGTCCACTGCTGGACTTGGGCCTACCGGTCAGAAGCAGCTGTGCTGGATGTTGCGCTTGCAAATCAAAGGCCTTCTGGCCCTTGATTAAAATCTCATCCATAAGTAAATGACAAAATTATAAGAAACCTAAGCAACTTAATTTTTTTAATTATAAGTTATTTATCTATACTTATATTATAAAGAGGAAAGATTTGTTTGTTTCTTTGCATTGAATAGGCTTCGAAACTACTGGACCGATTTGAAAATTCACTGTTGGGAAGCTATATTATCAGCGAGTAACATAAGCTATATTTTATAAAGTTACGCGGGCGAAGCCGCGTGCAACGCAAGCAAGAAGGTTAATCCTGTACTTCATGATAGGTGGCTGGAACACAGGATCCAGTGGGAGGATGTAGACCGAGGGTAAAGATAAGGGACAAGGTGGGAATAGGTAAAATTTCACAGCTACTTACCTATATATCTAATTCAAATATAAAATGCTACATTTCATATTTTTTGAATTAATCGAGTTGTTTTGAATTATTTATTAATAGCCCTACCAAGAAATTATATTTTGATGTAGGTATAATATTAATTATTCTTCACCAGGCTCTGGGAGTTATATTCGCACTGCTCCTAGCTAGAAGTATTCGCAAGCTGAAAAGTGAAAGAGGTTTACTGTCGTGGAAAATTCGGGAAAATATGATAATGGCCCGCAACGAGGAAACAGTAGACAAGATAGAGAAGGAACAACAAAATAGGGTTATCATAGACTATATAGGATCCAGTCATGTTTGAAGAGTTTTTGTAATTGTTATTTTTAGTTTATGATAAATAAATAAAAGTCGAAGATCAAATGATGGTTGAAGACAGTTACTTATTCCATTTCATTGTAGGTATACAGATGTAGTTATTTTAAGTATGTAAGTATTTACTTGTAAAAATGAAATAAATAATACAAAAAGTGGTATTTTTTTAATGTGCTTGTTAAATTATGTAATTCTGTAAAGTTTACATAAATAAAACAAATAAATAAAATTGATTTAACTAATTCTGTAAATTTTTTACATTGTACATTGTTACACTGTACATACAATATAATACAATTTTATTCCTTAAGGAACATAAAACTAGGCTATACAGAAAGTATAGAGTAATTTTTCACTAAAGGTAAAAATATCAGACTTAAAACTTATTAGCAATTTACTTAGTCTTCAGTGCACCTGTGGCATCACTGGCTCACTTTCTTTAATATTTCCCATTTTTAGGCTACATCCTCTTTTACATATTTGTTTTTATGATCCCAAAACTGTTTAGCTCTTTTCCTTATTTCATCACCCATATCCTGGTGAGGTCCATTTTGCATATATGGCGGTGTGAATTCTCTGTAAGCTAAACAAACTCTTCTAGAAGTGATATCCTCTCTGAGTATACAATGTTCCCAATGATATCTTGGTTCACCGTAAATTACTAGAAGTGATCTCCTGGAAATAACAAGAACACATACTTAATGTTAATAGTTGCACAGGATAAAATGGATAACAATATAGTAATGATAAAATAATAATCCAAAAACAATCCAGACTGCCACTTTAAATTAATAGTATAAATGTAAAAAGTATGCAAAATGTAAAAACGAAAATGCCTATGTAAATTTAAATTATACAGCAGGTGAAACCGCATGGCATAGAAGTAAGTAGGTATTATAAAATATTACCTTGGCATTGGAATTCTCACAATAACATCATTTTCTTTAAGTGGTTTACTAGCATTAAAACATGATTTCTGATGTTTTTCATACTTTGTATTAATTGTACCATCTGAATTAACCACTAAATTGTACTCATCAGCACTCTGAAGGTTATATTTAGTATTATCATTTCTATATGGAGTCATGGTTAATACCGAATCAGATAAACAATTAACTGTTACTATCCTCTCACCCCATATCCAACAATCATCTATATGTGGATCAATTGAAGCACCTTTACTTGGATCATATTCTAGAGAGCACTGTTCGATCACTTCATAGTCTTTTAGTATACTTATACTAGAAAATCTTTCTTGGACATATTTTGAAAACTCTGGGAATCCATCAAACCGGCCAGGAACTACTTTTCTCTTCTTAAAATTCGTTTTAGGTCCAAAGTTCTGTTTGCGACGACCGCTTTGTGACATGTCCCATGGCATTTCATCTATGTTTCTCATAAGTGTTTGCTCCTCCTCTTCTGATAAAAAGTCCAGCTGTATGAATACTCCGGGGTAATCTATACAGTCGCCTTTATGGTTAGGATGCTGTTTGTACAAGTCCAAGTCCCAACCGCTCCATGCTTTATTACATAAAGGGCAGTATACATAACCTTTATCTTTCTCTAAAACTAACTGCAGCTTTAGCTGATTCGCACCGTGATAAGTCTCGCAAATTAGACATGTGCGACAACCTTTGCAGCCGCAAGGACGTGGTTTTGTCATCGTCTCTATAATACACAAATCACTGAGGTTTTATATTCTCGTTCAATAGTAATAATTAAATTGGTTTTCTTATTATAATAACATAATATTTAATAGGTCATGGCATGGATGGACATCTATTAACACAACTTCTAACTTTATTCTATCAGATTCTATCTATAAAAGTACAAACCAAACATAATAAATAACATCGTTTCGTTCGCCGTCTGACTGAGCGAGCCTAGATGTCAATGTCAATCAAGTGTCAAATTTACATATTTACTTGTCTGTGTGTATCTGTGACTGACTAGCAGCACAGAGTAAACAGTATAAAGTACTATTTTTAATTTAAATAAATAAATAATATTTGTATCCATATTTCAGATTCATTGCATTTAAAATAAATTTTAAACCCTAAAATACATTTGTATATAAATTTTAATACAAAAACACATAGTTACTGAAAATGATTCGTATTACAACACCAGATCCGGATGCTTTGCCGGATCCCGCTCTTGTTCGATTGTTTGGGTATTTGGGTAGTGTAAATAAAACTAATGTTTCCTTGTGTACAATTTTATTTTCGAAACAGATTTTTATAATTTTTGCCCTTAGGTACTTAGTGTTTAATTGGATATTATTTTCAAACAATAACTTTTTTTCTTTTATTTTTATAAAAAATCCAATGGAAGTGTTCTATATAAAAATTACTTTCTGTTGTATTTCAATTTTGAAAGTACACACTATTCCATGACCAAGTATATTGTCATTTTATTTTTAAGGTATCCAAATTCTTATAGCGCTCGATAAACGATTTCGTTCTGTAAATAATGTATTTAGATCCATAATCATCTACTTTCATTAAACATGGTGTGTAAAAAGTTTTTTTTTAATAACTTAGTGCACGCACAAATTTACTTAAGTATACATATGTAATTTTCCACTATCATTATGTATTATGTGTGTTTCATTTAAATGAAAATAATTAAATATTCAATTTCTGAATAAAGTTTTACAACAAATACTTAGGACTTTGTTTTAACATTTTTGTGTGTACCTATTCAATTTGTGAAAACTTCATGTGATCGATTTTATTACTTCCAAGTAGTGCGTTAATATTACGTGTTAAAATTTTATTGGAAGATACATACAAAACTCTTATGAAATTAATTGCGTGGCCTGCCACATATCGGAAGTCTTCAAATCTTGACTGCCTCTTTAAATACTGACTAGAAATGTGCTGCAATAGGCAGTTTTTTTTAAATTTAATTTCTACAGATAAACAAAATGTGTATAATAATAATATTTTTCCATTTATTTGAAATTTCAATTTCAAAATTGCTTTTCCTTTCTTTCCAAAATACAAAATCTTTCGTCACCAATCACATGTAATATAATGAAAGTTGCTACAGAAGCAAAGGTATCAGTATTATATATATACGATTACTTATGCAAAGTAAGAATGGCAGTGAAAAATGTAAACACTACGTTTATTTCTTTGAAATTTCAATAATCGATTCCTTCTAGAGAAAGTGTTATATTTATTAAGTTTTATGTAAATGTTACAACAATAACAAGTTCAGTATCGTGTATTCTTCGGAAAGTGCCACAACTTGGGACACATGTGAAGGCGGCAAAAGTGCGCCATGTCTAGAGTTTTTGAAGTGAAACATCTTTGTACGCGATGACAGTAATATTTGAAAGTCGAATATTGTGTGACGCTTTTTGTAATGTTTCCGCATGATATTCTACCGTTTACTTCTGACACGCCAAAGAAGTTTTACTTATATGACACGCGTACTCTGTGCACGCGCATGTTAATTTTTCCGGTTTTAAAGCTACCACTCTGTGTAGCTTTCTAATCGAGTTCATCGAAGTCTAGGACTCGGAATGTGGAGTTGGATAGCAGCGCTGGGGACGGCGGTGAGGGTGTGGGGGGTGCCACGACGACCGCAGGCGGTGTTAACCCCGGCGCCGCTTGATGCTAGTCATCCGTCAGCTCCCATAGCATTAAGGCGGCATCGGAACCCCCAGTTGTCACTACGCAGCGGTCGTTGAACAGGAAACGTCCAGAATAGATCGCGCCAGTGTACACCTTCATTTCATTGTATTCGGCTCTTGGGCTCGCGCATGGGTATCTGTCAGAAAAACCGTTATTATTATTTGTATGTATGTGGGATTTTCACATTTTTGAGGAAGTCAAAAAAACCTTAAAAGTTTGCTGTAAGAGTTATAATCATTACGATTATTATAACATATATCATAAGTTATTATTGTATAACTTTGTATGATTTACGAATTATTCCTAAGTCATACAAAGTTATAATCATTACGAACCTTTATTAAAGATATTTGTATGGTTTTATTTTCTTTATTTATTCAAATATTATTTTAAGATTCTTAACAAAATTATAACCGGAAGATAATATAATAATATCTACAAGCCAAACAATTTTTTCTATTGCAGTCAACATTTTATTAAGTAAGTAACATTTTATTAAGTACATAATTGACTATTGAACACCTATGCAGATGACAAATTGTTTTAGGTAAATCCGATAAAAAGATCGTTATGCTTTTGAAATAAGTATAAATTCAAAAAAACACTAGGTACATCTAGTCAGGTATATAATATGTTAATTATGGTACCTGGATAGGAAGGTCTTGCCTTCCAATGGCAAGCCGCCATAAGTGACTAAAGCATCTGAACAATTTCTGTTTGCCGGTAAAAAATATACAATACCTAAATAAACGTAGGTATCCATCGGAGTCACCGCTTATTAGAAGGTCATGCGCAGCCGAACGACTCGCCGTTGAAATCAACGAAGTCATAGGATAGAATCTGTTATTCCACATTCCTATGAAATTTTAAATTCTATTAAAAACAAAATCACACCATATATGTTGGTAATAAAATAATTTTATTAAAAATATTATGTGTACCTGACACCAAGAACCCAACTGTAGAATTGTATGTGGACCATTTAACGTCTTTCATTGCTATGGGGCTCTTCTCTGGGGATAAGGCTTTAATGTCCCCTGTTGAAGAGAGAGTAACAACGTTATATGTACAATTTAAATTAATAAATTAATAAGCTCTGCTAGTCAGCTAGAAGCTAGGGCTTCTTATCAAAATTTGATACAGGGCCAATCTAGACCAAGTTATGCCATTAGTGTAGCTTGACTACACCAGTGGCGTAATTTTTCCTATACTTACAAAAGGCCAAATCGTAGTCTGCCGTTACAGTTTGCAAATAACTTCCATCTAGACTCCAATCCAGCTGAACAAGTGGTTGAGCGCCACGGATCTTGTTAGACTTCTTGTACGAAAATCCATCGCGTGATACTCGGAACAAGTAAATGCTTCCATTCTGTGACCCAATCGCGAGGACATCTCCAGCTTAAATTAAATAACAAATATTTTAGTAAATGATTCTCTAATTAAGAATGCTAATTAATACGTTCCTAGCTCCTCAATCCTCAAATCCATTTCGATAATAATTGTATTCTGTTTATTTGTAATGTATCTACCTATTAGGGATTTTTTATTACTATTTTTTATAAAACTAGTTTATTTATTATACATATTAACATTGAATAAACATTATATTACATTAAAATTAAGCAAATTTTTTATTATAATTTATTATTTATTATTTTTTATTACTATTTTTTCCAGGCTCCTCCAGGGTGGACGTTCAGCAGCGGACGTCCTGCGTCTGAGATGATGATGATGATGATGACTATTTTTTATGCGTTTATTACTTTTTTTTAGCAACTTTGACAAGTTTTTATGTGTGTGTGTTTTTAAGTGTATCCAAAGAGATACCGGATCTTGAGGTTATTACTTCATATGTAGGTATCAATTAGTATACCTTACCTACAACTCCATGTATATTACACTGCACAAAAAGCTCTTTATATCTCTTGAGAGACAATTTTAAATATTTAGTCTTACACTTAACATCTTTTTGGATAGATAGACTCCAGGGCGAAACAGTTTTGTTATACAAATGAATACACTGGTCAGGGAACGTGTTAATGAATAATTAATTAAGGCAATGAAGTTACCAGAGTTGTATTGCAAACAGTTGAGGGGCGATCCACACACACGAATAGTTGCTACGTGAGCTCCTGCATCTGCATTCAGTACTACCAAGTGGCCTTCAGTGCTGCCTGCAGCGAGAGCTCCACCACCCGAATGCCATGCGAGAGACACACACTCATATCCAACCTGTAAAACGTAAAATATGTAAAACAAATCCAGTAGTAAGTACTCAAGACAAAAAGTATATTTTTAAAAGTACCTGTGTAGCAAATATCAACTTATGCCCTCGCCATAAAGCAATATTTTTGTCATGTCCAGCTGTTGCGAACATTTCATCATCAGGGTGTACAGCTAGACCCATAAGTTGTTTATGATGACCGAAAACGACCTGTAACATAAATTCGCGATTTATTCCAGTTTTAGTTCCAATTTCCATTCATTCATTTATTGCTTACGATAGTTAAGATTGTGTTTCTTTTAAAAAAATATACGTATGATTCAATCACAATAACTTAAATTGCAAATACTTGGGTAAAATCAAATCAAATCAAACTAAATCAACAATAAATTTTACAAAATTAAATAGCATTATATTATCAACTAAATCAACAATAAATTTTACAAAATTAAATAGCATTATTTACAATTAAATCAAATAAAATAAAGAAAACAACAATAAATTAATAAATAGGTACCTGATTGAATCGCCTCTGAAGTGAACCCTCCATAATATTATTACGGGTGGTGCCAACGTATAAATTCCCATCGTTTCTGCCAGGACGTTGTGGATATATACTGCGCACACCACCAGCCGATTCAGGCAACTATTAAATATATATAATTTTAATGTAATATAATTTACAAATACAAATGACAAAATGGTTTAATAGTTAGAATTTATATATATTTATATACTAACTATCTGACCCGGAAAACGTTGTTATGCCATATAAAAAAATTTTTGGGGTGAACACCCCTTATCACTTAGAGGTTTGAAAAATAGATAGTAGCCGATTCTCACTTACTGAATATGCATAAAAATTTTCATAAGAATCGGTCAAGCCGTTTCGGAGGAGTATGGGAACGAACATCGTGACACGAGAATTTTATATATTAGATAAAGAAAATTATAAATTCAAACAAATTTATTGTAATGTGAGAAACATAATTGTCTGTATGTTTTGTATTTTTACGAGGTCTTCGAAATAATATATTAATTTTCTTCTAATAATGACTATTATGATAGTAACAACAAAGAAGTTAAAATATTTACCTTCGTGTCTGTAATTCGTTTGTAATTTTGTAGCGAATCCCATGCAGCGATTTTTCGATCTTTTTCGCCACCAGAAATTAATGTCCCTTCTGACAGCATAACAAGTGAGCTAATGCCTTTGATGTGAGCCTAAAATGTAATAACATATATTTTTAAATACGTAATTACAGTTATTTAAATAATTAGTATCTAAGTTGGAGTGGCAATGGGTAGGACACAAATAGTATGGGGAGCTGCCGGCCGCAGGGGTCAGAAGGTTCTTGAGTGAAGATCATGGATTGCCAAACGCAGCGTAGGACAATCTATCTTCAAAATGGACTGACGACCTAATAAGGGCCCAGGGCTGATGCTAGATCTAGGCTGCTTCTGACCGGTCCTACTGGAAAATTTTGAGGAAGGCCTTTGTAAGCTGATGCCCAGCAATGGACGTCCTACGTCTAAGATGACGATGTTGAATTGCCTGTACAGCAGTATATGTAGTTATTTAAGGGCAACTTTGATTGAGTACATTTATTTTTGGAAGCAATTTCTTCTGTTACGAGTATATCCCCTCTTATATCCTACACTTTCTGCGCTTATTACTCTGCTGTTACTCCTTTATCTTATACTTTCATTACGTGGTGATTTTTTGCACATAGGGAATTTAACATAGTTATGTTTAGCACAGAGTAGATTACTACCCTGACGGTAGTAATTCTACTTTTAGGTGAATCAATTTCTCACCTCAAACTCCATGCGTACGAAATAGGCGCCATCGCTGTCGACGCTGTAAATGGTAATAAATCCGTCGCTGTCCGCAGTGACAACATCACCGTCTTGTTCAAATTGTAGTGCAGTAACGTGTGTTCGGGATGGCTGTAAGAGTTATAGTCATATTCACATTTTAACGAAGTCTTTATATAGACATAACTTTATACTGACCCTGGGTACTATTTACTCACATATTGTTTTGTTTAACTAATTTTTGATTATGATTGTATCTAGGCATGTGTAATATTTTATTTTAATTTTAATGGTATATATAGTTAAATAAATATCCTTTTTTTAATTCTTTACAATTTAAATTAATGAAATCTTAATTCATTCTCTTCAGCTATAATACATTTTCAGATTTTTGTCGATTCACTATGATTAATTTTCATATTATTATTTTTCTTTTATGAAAATAACATTTAAATTTGAAGAAAATATAATACAAACTGGTTTAACAATATCGGTCCGTTCGAAGAAACCATCTTTTCTTCGATTCCAAAAAGTCAAATGCCCTTTTCCATGAGTGATAAGTAAGTTGTCATCCAAAGGGTGGAATGCTGCGCCAGTCAATTCTTCTTGCAAGGTCTGAAACGAACACAAAACATTTTTGATATTCTACTCAAAGTAACAATCGTTAATAAACAGTAATTAAAATGAAGAAGGATAGAACTAAATAAAAAAATAATACTACTTACACTTAATCTAGAACGTGGCGTTGTTGGCAAAGTGCCAAGAGAAATGCATTAGGGTTAGTTCCTGTCCTGTGCCCACCTACTTTTTACCTTACAGGCAAATGTTCACATAATAAAAATACAGCTTTTATCTATGTAATTATTATTTTGTTAATTAGCAACCGGCCCGTTCTTTGCTCGGATGCAACTGACAACAATGAAAATGAAAATTAGAATGAAAATCTACAATTGATTAGAAGGACTTTATATTAGATATACGATTAGAAATACGTTTAACATTTATATGTAAATACTTTGTTCGTGAACAAGTTTGGTACCGGTGGAACGGGGTTACTTTGATCAATTTTGAAATTAAAATAGCTCTACTTCTTTAAATATAGGCGAAAAAAATAAATTAAAAAAACCATAACATCTACTCCTGTTTGTCTTTCTATCGTCTAAATATGGTTTTAATATATTCAAATTAAGCTCAAAAAATTAAACAAAAAGCGTGATCAAAGTTAAACTGGGATCAGGGTTACTTTGATAGCCCTACTTTTTTTAACGAAAATGTATAGTAACTCTCGTTAGGTTATTATTATGGTACATTACAATGGTACAGTAAACAAAATTATTATGGTGTATACCAAAAAAATACTTGACACAGTGGATTTCATCAAAATAATGTGTTTGTAACAACCACATTACAACATTGAAAGTTATTCAGGTTTACAAAATCAGTGAAAATAATACTTACACATTTGTCGATTTTTTCATCACACTGACACATTCTTAGACGCTGCGTTCGAGCAAAGACAGAGAATGATAATCAGTGATGCTAACCGTAGAAAAAAAACTTGGAGCTGCGTTCAGATATCGAAAAAATTTCATTTAAAAACAGAATAAAGTTTTTATCAAAGTAACCCCGCGGTTCAAAGTAACCCCGTTCCACGGTATTTAATTATTGTGAAATATAAACGACCCTCCCCTGGTTTCGCGTTGATACATTTATTATGTAAATTATAGAAATGAGAAAAAATTACAAGTCTTCTTCAGTCAAATTCAAGTCTACTTTCAGACAATTAATATGGCGTGCTTGTAGGTCACGTAGCACTGTGGCGTAGTTAGGCTACACAGTCATAGCGTCGTAGCGTCGTAGCGTCGTAGAGGCGCGAACGGCGTAGAGGGGGCGTGTCATTTGGGTGTGTTGAACTTGCATCCAATGCCGTGTTAACTTAACTTAATAGTTATGCTTTAAAGAGATTACTATGATGGATTTCTGATATTTTATTGTTACTAGTGTTTTTATTGATGTAACTAAGTCTCGTCAATATAGCTACTAAACAAAATGGAAAAGAAAAATTGTTGACAAACAAATAAGAAAAAGGGATCCAAAGTCTTCGCTTCGCTTAAATTTAACAAAACTTAATCAATTCTATGGTATAATAACACGTAAATTGTGAATCTAGCACTGATAGGCAGCGTTGGGAAGATCTTAATCAAAATTCCTTAATGCATCACAAAATAAAACGAAAGTTTGACAATCTATCGTTTATTTAGTGAGGCACTGAGAGATAGTGGGCTGGACCCATAATATGTAGAATCCGCTGACACTGCGGCTGAAAGGTTCTAGGAAGGACCACCAAGCGCAGCGTAGGACACACACCCACAAGGTCGACAGACGATCTAAGAAGGGCCATTGGTCGACGGTGGATCCAGTTTCAAGCTTCTTCTGATCGATATTTTGGAAAATTTTGGGGAAGACCTATGTCTAGCAGCGGCCGTCCTACGACTGAGATGGTGGTGATAATAATAAAATTGTGATGTATTATATAACATAGTTTCTAGAATATTGACTGCGCTAACGAATCGACGGAACTTTAAGTAGATCTAAGTTTAGAATTTTAGGATAGTATAAGACTGTTGTAATGTGTGTTATACGAGTTAATGCTCAAATTTTATGCCAAGTTAAGTTAAATAGATGTATACTAAAAACATTGTAAATGTAAAGTGAAACCTTAATCATTTGAATTTGACGATAAGGGTTGACACGACAATTACTTCGCTATCAACTTGCAACTATCTTAATGTGTCAACGGACCTTGAGTTCATTCAAGGTTAACAACTTGGACATCAATATTTATATATATATATATACTCCTTTTATACAAATTGAATTGTACAACATTTTTCGGATATACGTATTCTAGAAGTTATTGCTAGTAATTTTCTATTTATAATAGAATACTTTTTTACATTCATTCTTATTATGTGATATTCACCACCCCAACGAATATTGTTATATATCTGGTTCTATTCACTCGTATTTCGCTCTCTGATGACCATAGCAAAATATAATAGTATCTATACATACATACCTATGTAACTCGCTATGACCATCTTAGTGCCACCCCAAATATTTTACACTAGCGACCCTACCCCGCCTTCGCAAGTATGCATTTTTTACCAAATTATGAACACAAATCTTCCTGGTTTATCGATTCCTGGATTATCGTTAAGTGAAAAACGTATCAAAATCCATTGGATGGTTTAGAAGAAGATAGCGGAGAAACAGAAAGGCGGACAGCGACTTTATTTTATAACTAGCTGTCCCGCTCCCGGCTTCGCCCGGGGTGCATTTTTTTCCGTAGAAACTTTCCCTGATTATCCCTCTATCCACTGGTGAAAACCGCGTAAAAATCGGTACAGTAGTTATTGAGTTTATCGCGAACAGACAGACAGACAGTCAGACGCGGCGGAGGACTTTGTTTTATAACATGTAAGGATATGTAAAGGTAGATATGGTTAAGTTTATAATATGTATTATAAAAAATATAACTTACATAACGCAATGAAACCAATAATGTATTTAACTGTTTTGTATGAACTAATTCCTCGACAATAGAAGGGTTTGTTTTAAAAAAAATGTTTTACAAGTTTACCACAATAAGTATATGACTCAGTATCGTTTGCGTATTGCGAAAAAGTTGCGGCGGGAATGTAAAATTTTATTTAAAAAAATACTGAGCATCATTTGAAGTCGCAAAATCATCGATTTAAAAATTTGCCGTCCACTATTTTAATTTTACGTTATAGTACGACTGTACTGATATAATCACGACTCATTTATCATAAAATATTAGTCTATTATGAATTTAAGTACGGTCGCAGCCAGAGTAGGTATATGACCTAATAAACGAAGAGGTAATGACCAGCATAGTTTGACCTTGCCGTCGTCATTTAAATTTTCACATTAACGCGATTGTAAATAAAATTAATTTAGCTTGAATAAGCTACTTAAAAATGTTGCATATATTTAGAAAACACGAAGCGATAATATTTAGGTATGTTAAAAATGCTTAAATGTTAATTTTTTGAACATAGTATTCGAAAGTGCAATCGTAAGAGTTGTTAAAATTGGCATTTAACATCTGGAGAGTTTTACAAATGTCCATGGAGTCGTTTTGAAGTAAGCTTCGTTAGTGTTGTCGCAATTTTTCTCGATCTTTCTTTATCTATCTTATTTACCTAGAGAACAAGTTTTCACTTTGCTAGTGACATAAAATCGGTTCAGTGGCTTAATACTGAACAGACAGACAACATCTGCTTTCCAATTTATAATATTAGTTGTATGAATCATAAATCATATTTTCATGAATTATATTTTCAATATTTTCATGTGAAATTTGTTACAATAGAATCTATACTTACAGCAACTTTGCCAAGAAGGTGGCCCCACTGCCATTGCCACACTGAAAGAATACTCTCTCGGCCGGCGTCAACAGCTAACACGTAACTGCCGCCATTCTAAAACAAATAATGGCAGTTATGGCCGTCATTATAATAGTACAGTGCGTTCTGCATTCGAAAAATAGGTAATGTGTTGTGTTTCTTAGCTTTTTTTTCTCGAAACCCTGGTAAATTTAAATTTGTAATGACTATCATAAGAGTTTCTTGTAGAAATCTAATTGACAAATAAATATTTTGATTTTGATTTTTGATTATAGACAGTCACCGTGCTTGCCAACCGTTACATAAAAAATAGTAAGTAAATATGTCAATGAAGGCTATACTTGCAAAACGACATATATGCTGAAAAAAATGTTTAAGTACACACACATGTAAAGTCAAACCGCTCCACAAACAATCCAATATCTTAAATCAATCTTTAAAATTTGTTTTATATGTTAAAGTGTGATAGCACACTTTAACATTTCTTTAACATTCAAGCACACAACTTTTGGGAATTCTTACCAGCTGAGAAAAAGCTACAGCGGAGACTCCAGCTTCGAACTCAGCCATTCCGAATACATGCAGTGTCTGCAAAGTATCCGTGCTCCATATGCGAACGTGAGCTTGGGCGCGACGCCCGCGTCCGGCTCGTTGCCCGCTTGCAACCAGCTCGCGCGATGGATGGAGTTCCATGCTACAAAGTTAAAATAGATATTGTATTATTGTATGTGGTAAATTTATAAGCATACTATATGTGCTTTTTTCTCAAGAATTGAACTATCAAGTGCATTGCAAAATTTTTCAAATCTGACTGCTGGTTCCAGAGAATGGCGCGTTCAAACAAAAAAAAAACAAACCTTTGAGTTTATTATACATATTAGTTTAGATTACAAAACGTACTCCTAAGAGTCATGTGTTCATTATTTCTCTAAAATAAGCTAAAGAAAAAATATGTGATTTTATTGTAATTATGTTCAATTTCACATTGAAATCATAAGTTCATTAAGTAAGAATATTAAATAATTCATTAAGTATTTTTGGAAAAAAATGGCAACTGCGATTTCTTTTTAAAAAATGGTTTGAATTTATTCCGAAATTTCTGTTTGGTGTTGCATTAAAATAAGAACAGTCCAAGATAAGTAGCATTTCAGGCTTATTTTATCCACTCTCGAAAAGGTAAACTTGTGATGTGAAATCTAATATATATTTATTTTCAAAAATTATAAGAAATTTTAAGAATTGTTGCAATAACCTATGCGTTATGTTTGTCAGAGGCTTGGATAAGGTAAAAGCTTTTACCATTGTATATCTTCGGTATGTCCAGTGTAGTGTCTCTGTGAGTCCTCGTCACGGTCAAACATAACGGCGACGGCGGCCACGTAGTAAAGCAGTTCACCGGTAGGAAGCACCCACAAGTTGCGGCGGGAATCAGCGCCGCGGTAACCATAACTGACCAGGAAAATTTATTATAAAAATCACAAATATTAATCAGATTTACAAACTATATTATTACACAAAGTATTTACGGTGAAATTGCTATTTTGGTATATAGTTATAGCCTATAATTATAACAAAAATAAATGTTATTACTTTCTTCTTTATAAAAGAAACTTATGGAAAATTCTTAATAGTCGAATAAAATATTTTTTACGGTGATTTAACTTACACCCAGTCCAATTGTAGTTTCTTCTCCGGTGGAGAGTTGTCTATCGGTGCGTGATGTATGGGAGGATAGAAAGTGCGTCGCAACCCTCTGATCGTCACTCTTATAGGCTCCTCCTTTAACACCTCCAGTAGCGTATAATCTGCAAGAAAGTACTGAACATACATATAATTTTCTAATACTATTACTTATTAAATAAGTAAAGGGAAATAACTGCTGTAAATAAAAGAGAAAATAAAATATACCTGAATTACGAACGATTTCTCCCTCAGGCGCGTAAAGTACTCGAGGTCGACTTTTGCTTCTAGCGCGGCGACCACGCATATCGTCAGACGCCATTGGCGCGGCAGCCACATTGCCTCGCGACCGAGACCTTAACATTAGTTCACTTATTACTTTATCTAAACTTTAACACTTAGTTTGAAAGCTGACATACAGTTTTGGGCACTGTATACAACACTTTTTGGCGATGTCTAAACTGTCAATCCTATAAATAAAAATATATGTTTGTTAATTTCAGTTATTTGTAATTGAAGCTTACCTCCTCATGGGTGATTCGACTGGTAACGGTGCACTAACTCCTGGACTCAAGGCCGGAGCAACCATAACTGTTCCCAAATAAAATGTTTCTACGTCGGCAAACTCGTTGCGCAATTGTGAGAAACTCCTTACCTGTTAGGAATTTAAAGTTTTAACTACTTATCATCAATTAAGAAACAATTATATACAAGCCTGAATAAATAGTAAAAAATAGTGGAAATGTTAACACAAAATGAAAAGTATGACTTTTATGAGCAGTTAAATTTTAACTATTCGGAATTGAAACTGTAGCCACAAAAACGGTAACTTAAAGAGTTAAATTAAGTAAATTAAGGCTTTAACGTATTCTTTTTAGAATGCCATAAGCTAAGTTCCCCTGTGCTTCAACAATTGAAGCCCTGCAATGGCAGCTGTGTATATACTGTGTATATATTTTATGTTATTATACAAAGGAAATCTAGAATAAACAAATAAAATTTGAATTTCTATCTATTTAGCCAAGAATATAATTAAAAAACTAAGTTTCTGTGATGTTATTTATTGCTTTGTTGGCAAAACTAAGATATAAAGCATTTGGACTTGGCCATTGCTAATGAGGCCAAATTTTAATTGTAAATTTCTGTCACAAAGCCCCTAAAAACGGAATAATGTATAAATATTAAAATTTACCTCTTGTCCGGTAATGGTGTACATACGCTTCGCTCCACTCATTTTTAAAACTTGCCCCAAGTCTTCTAGTACTTCTTCGAATGGTTGAGTTGTTCGCAGATTTAGCAAAACACGACACTGTCGACAATTAGTTATTTACTGAAAACAACCTTGCTTTCTTGTATTAAATGTTTCGATAATAATAAGTGATAATACAGGCTCTACAGATCATGATTTGGTTCTGTGTTTACGATTTACGTAATAGAGTATTATATAATCCAAAAGAAAAATACTAAATACAGCTAATAACGCCCAGATAATTCTTACAAGCGAAATTCGTTATAACGATTCAAATGAAACGGTGAACAAAGAATGATTAAAACATAGGTCATGATTTCCCTTGGGTAATACACCACTTTAGTTCTCAAATGCGAGTATTGGTCCATTCATAAGTACGTTAAATGTGTTTCAAAAATGTAAAATATTTAAAAAATCTTAATTTTCCATACAGCTAGGTAAGTATTTCAATCTTTAAAAGCAATAAAGCATATTGTAGGTAACAAAGCAATTTTAATGTAGTCGATTGAAATCCTAAGAACCAGTGTTTAGCTCTCAAGGTCAAAACGAAAGCTTTTCGTTATACCTATTGAATTGTTCCGTTATTATGCTTGTACAATAAAACATTAAGGTCGTTTCACACATCGAGTGTGGCGCGTGACAGGTTGCGTTCTATAGTGCTAAATAACATGGCATGCACGACAATTATTATTTTAATATCTGAACTTATAGTACAGTTTAAATTTTTAAATTATAGATATCTAAAAAAAACAATAACTCGTGTTATTATTTGGTAGGTCTAACACTTCGCAATGATTTGTTCGGCAATCTTTAAATTTGGTAAAATATTACAAAAAAAGGTCTTGTGCTGATTTGAATTTCTGAACAACACTACAATACGATGAAAATTAAATTTATACTTGTAACTAGGTCAATTTGTATAATGGCAATTTGTTTTTTGCTAACAACGTTGGACTAATAGGGTGTTACGGTTAATTATGTGTTATCGTCACGACATATTAAATGTTGACATATAATATTTTACATATATACCGATTTCGCATTTAAAGTTATTTAGTACAACACAATGAACCAACTAATAAAAGCTGATTTAATTGTGGTAGAATACAAATTTACAGATTCAATCCAAAAATTAAGTTGATTTGTTGGTAAATGGTGAAGTTTGGTAAATGAAATCCAAAATTGGAGGTACGGTAGACAGTAAAAGTATGAGTGGTAAATGCGGACGTCGTAGTCATGAAAAGTACGAGTAAAACACGAAATTCCCATTAAAAAATACCTGAATAGAATGGTCCATGTTATTGATGATTCTTATAACTCGACCGCTGGTAGGCTTGCCGCCACCACCGCCTGGTGGAGGTGCATCGGACTCCGCTACGGATTGCTTACGAGTGCCCGCACGTGACCATCCGCTGCCACCACCGGTCGCTGTACCGCCATACCACATGCCGTTCTTTTTGCCGTAACTTGCCGCCTGTTATTAAATAATAAAATATAATAAAACTAATTTTAATTACAATAATAATACATTATTGAAAATACTGCAACAGATACTAAGCGAGCCTATAATAAAGCTGAAGAGTTTGTTTGTTTGGTTGAACGCTTTTTACTCTGGAACTATGAGTCGGCTTTTAAAAATTCTTTTTGCATTTGATAATCCAATTCTTGAGGAGCCGACATGTGGCAATTTAAATTAAACGTCGGGACACAGCTAGTACAAATATATATAAAAAATGATAAGCGTTAGAGTTCATTTGCGATTTTGGTGCGTTATAATTATGTATTGATTGATTCTATTTTTACGACATTGATCGAAAAATCGCTCCTAGCGGATAATTTTTTTTTATAAATCATTTTTACATTCAATTAAAAACTTAATAACAAAAGTTACGTTTAAGGTATTCAAGGCTATTAATTTATTATTCTATATCCCAAGTATTCAAACGCCACTTTAATATGTTATATGTTACAAATTTAAGTAATTGGACATTATATTTAACTTTATACTATAAAAAACAAAAATTTTATAAAAATTTTATAGTATATATAATAATTTTGAAGTATATATAGTTCAATAAATGTATAAATAAAAGGGAAAAACTGTACTATGTGGAGATATAATTATACAATTTTTTGTAAGAAAACAATTGCACCCTGAAACTTAGCATTAAGGTGGTCAATGATTTCCGAAAGTTAAGGTACGTTTAAGGTAGTTACGCCCCGCGCCCCTGACACGAATTGCAATCATGTTTGATTAATGTGCAAACGAAAACAAAGCTTAGTACTTTGCTGAATTTTCACTGACATGCATACAAAGAGCAAATGCTACTGTAATTTTTAGTCGTTATTCGGTTACACAACAATGCAATCATCGCATCCTCCTACATATTACACAATATACAGTCAACTAGCATTTTTTAATGCTAATACACAAATATCTTGTTTATTGCTCTTTCTATTCGTGAAAATCGTATCAAAATGCGTATAAAAATTCCAGACCATGGGCGTTATAGGACATGTATGAAAGAAACGTCGAATTCAATATAAAAGTATAATAGATAAATATAAATTACGCGAGTAAGTTTCGTATAGTTGAAATAATATGTGAAAATCATAAAATTTTAAAATAACATTTTTTTTTAATTATCATACGAATACTAAAAATTTATTATTACATCACTATTAAGTCTTCTATTTTCTGAAATTTGCAGTTTAACTACTCCATGCTTTAATTATATTTAAAAAAATCTAAAAGTGTAAAGTTCAAATTACAATAATAGTGGACAAAATGAATAAAAAAAAGTGAGTCGTCGTAAAAAGTGAAGAAGTAGGTAATAATTTCTAAAATTTTATTACAGAGTGTGAATGTGTGTCAGACACGTTTTCTGCTGCATATTTTGCATGAAAATATTCAAGAATGTTATACAGGTTTACGAGTGAATTCCGCTCAGTGCCGCATATATGTGTTTTTTTTTTTTTGTGTAATTTCTCATAAAGTAGGACTGGCATTTAACTCGGTTTAGTTTGACCGGATTCCAAATTCAAAATTTGTTTTAACCTAGCGACCCGCCCTCGGCTCTGCACAGAGATTAAATTTTTAAAAATTATTAGCGGATACTTATGTTGTAGAATAAACCTATGTTCCAAATTTCATCTTTCTATACTTATATAGTCTAGCTAGCTGTGCGTTGATATAGTCAGTCAGGACAGATGATTTCATAAATACTTACATTACATTTCATAAATTAAACTCTAATTTGTTAAGTAAAAGAATTAGGAATTATTTTATTTTTCAAAAAAGTTTGTCATGTTTTTGCTAAAGTTTTTGTATTAATTAATTGTGTTTATGATTAATTATTATGATTAATACTTTTTGCTCACTTAAACAGTTACTTACCATAACTGTAATCCTCAAGTCTTCGGCACTTTTTGCGTAATAACGTATCGTTAAACGCGAAATTGTCAACTAATTAACACTGATTACGTATCGACATTCGCCACGTTCGGCGACCGAGCGACCACTGGCGGTAAACAAAAAGAATCGTCCAATTTCTTCTGCCAAATTATATTCAAGTCCTTGGCCGAAGGTACTGACCGTTAGTCAAGGACGTCACTTATCGCTAAGTCTGTGCGTGCAATTACGAAAACGTAACCAACCGACGGTGACCTCCAAGCTGCCCTACGGCGGTTTAAACGCACGCGACAACAAATCTTTGATAGAATTCCATGAGGGTTCTATTTCTCTGGTCACCACGTAAGCTCGGTCCACTCATCGCACGTGTGCCACGGAATATAAAACGTCGTAGCCGAGGTCACCTATCAAATTGCTGCATAACAAGTGTACTGCGGCGTTTCTGAAATTAATACCTCTAAATGTTGGTTATTTTGTCGCCCGTCTAATATTTATTTTTGTTGCTAAGAGGAAGTATTTCGATGTAATTTATTCGTATGTTAAATGTAAATTAATTACGGATTCAGTACCACCTACGGAACGAATGGTTTGTAGGGTATTACAGAAGGCTTGTACAAATAAAAAAATTCTACGCGCTATAATTATTGTTTTTTTTTTTCTTATTTATGCTTTGGACATTTGATTTATACGAAACGTGATAATGATACAGTTTATCCTTAGTTCAATATTCGTAATATTTTTTTATTACCAGCAACAAAAAAGTTAATTCTCTGTTTCATTGTTGGTTGTGAAAAACAATTTCATAAAAAAGGAAATTAATTAAATGTGAATGTTTGTTATTCTTTCACGCAAAAACGGCTCAACGGACTCAGATCCGTATAGATAAATTATAGAATGAAAAAATAAATAAAAAATAAAAAACAAAACTTATATGGTTCTATTACAGACATTTTATAAAACATATTTGGACTTTCAAATGTACGAAGTTATATCATTTACTATAGTTATATAGATAAGTTATATATATTATTTTAGTTAAAAAATAAAAATAAAAACTTAAAAACTTTTTTTATTTTTCTCGTAGGTAATATGTAATATAATTATAATAAAATATTTATCATTATCTAAATAGGTACCTATATGTTTCTCGTGTAAGCGAATATTGCCATTTTTTATGAGAATAGATGATTCTAAACCTTAAGTACTTTCCTACCTAAGTAAATAGAATACAAAACATTTCCTCGTGACATGCACGCATACTGTATAAGTAAACGACATTACTACATTATAATGAAATGAAACAAACGTGGAAGCAAAGATATTAATATGAAATATAAACCTGTTACTGAGGAGATATGGTTGTTGGATGTTTGTTGCTCTTTCACTCAAAATCGGCTAAACGGATTTGTATGAAATTGGATGAATAGTATATTGGATTAAGTGAGTAAGAGATGTCAAAGCTCATTTTCCTATTACTTCCCAATCTCTTATCCTTCATACTAGTTTAGGTAGCGCACTTGCAGCACCTGTGGCGTTGCTTGTGTTATAGGCGACGGTAGAAACCTACCATCAAGTGGACCAACAGCTTGTCGATCTTAATATAAAAAATAATAAAAGGTCTTGTGTAAGGAGGCGCTTACTGCCACCAGACGGACTGCCCAAATGAAAGCGACTTATATATCTTTTAAATAGGGTTTCCATAACAAAAACTCACAGGGGGCTCTGGTACGGAGACAGGCAGTGATATGACGACAAATGGTGAATCCTCGTCGCTGTCCAGCATCGAGTGCTCAGCGGCCTCTAGCCAGCGGTCACGGCTTGGACGCCACACTTTGCCGACTATGAGTCCAACTTTATAACTTGTAATACTGTTTTACATTCACTTATAACACTATAGATATTACGTTATATCATATTTAATTTAATTTTTATATAGTCTTATTGTTATTATAATTAACTCATAAGGTTAGTCCTGTAAAATTGTGTCATTTAAAGTTGCCTAAAAGCATAAAAAATGGAACCCTTTAAGATTACTTTGATGTCGATAAATCCGTCCGTCTTTTTGTCAAACCGGTCATAGTCCTTTTTTTAGGTTTTGTGCTTATTTGAGATTACTTAATTATCAAATATTTGAATTCGAAGTCATGGAGAAAAATTAGTGTTTAGTAAAAATTTATGTAGGCCATTGTATAATATGTTCAGTAGAGTTTCATTAATAAAATTTATAATTAAGACCCGAATACATATCGCAAGGAAAGTTGCATATAAATTTATAAAGAAAGATAATGCCAAATGTCATTCGCGTTCACAACCCGCAGTCAAGTTCAAGTACCTAGAAACGGTTACGACTTAGGGCCTTGACACACACAGCGACGATTATCGCTTTTTTTTTTATACGCAAACATTTCAGGGCCGATCTTTAAATCTTACATTGCTGACTTGAAACTATCAGTAACAGCTGTATATGTGTATAAGACGTAAAATTTAATCGACATAGGTATCTAAACAAGAAACTCACTATGATATCGGCCAATGGTAATTTCTGAAGCTACTCTGTCTGCACTGGCCCTAAGGTACGTTGATACCTTGATACTCCACTACACGTGTCTTCGTGTTGGCATGCAGTTAACGATGCATAGTTGCAGTACCGACGTGACGTCTGTCCGGTCGGGCAATCGCACAGACATACATTAGCATAAACTAACTGTAGCGATGCGAGATAAGTGATTTCTACTTTTTGGAATTACGCGGCACAATACCATAAACAATTGAAATTTTAATAAAAATTTGAGATATAACGAAATATAACAAATTGAAAAAGCTGTTTTAGAATTTTACTATAATATAGTCATTTATACAGATGTTTAATTTTCAGATGTCAATTTGTATACTTATTTATACAGATGAAAAGATAGGTAAATAAGTTAGTTAGTAGTAAGTTAGTAAGTTGAAGTGGTAACGGCAAATAATAAGTATAGCCGACGATTTCTGGGGTCGGATAGTTCTCAAGTGGAGACCACAGACCGGTAGGCGCAGCGTAGGATATCCACCCACGATATAATGACATCCCCTATGGAAATCTATGTCCAGCAGTAGACAATCCGGAATATATATTGAATATTGAGGACAATTCGGTCAACTCAGAGTTAAATGAGATAAGAGCAGTACGTTATATGAGGCCTACTGATCGAGGCCTGTAAGGGCTGATATGGAATTAGACTACCCTAAAATGAATTATTAACATAAGTTAAACTTAAAAAATTAATTAATTAATTGAATTAAAGCAACATTGCAAAATACTGTTACAAATAAGAACGATAACTGTATAACCCCTATTTTATAGTAAAACTGCGGCTGTAAGGGCTTATAAATGGAATATAATTTCTTATAATCGTCACGTCCTTCATATTTTATGTTAGTTGGTCATGTCATCGATCACCATCACAACACGCATAGTAATTATAAATTATAAAGAGGTATATGCTGTAAAGGCGATGTAATATTTTTCTAATTAACTACATTATTTTGCTTAGTGAGGAAAACGGTACACATTTTTTGAGATATGTTTTAGGAGCGCTAGTTGTTCTAAAGATTGGTAAGAGATTAAAATGTCAAATTTATTCTTAACAGGCCTTTTAAAAAGCCAATTTATATCTATGGAAATTGGTAAGGTTAGTTATAATATATAGGTTAAAATTACAAAGTAAATTTAACTACTGGTTTAATTGTTACGCCTGCAAAAATTTTGGTTACTTTTGTATTTAATTATTTGAGTTTACAATAAAAATCGCCACATAAATTCGAATGGAAAGATAATATTTTTATTATTAATTTTATACTTCAATATATTTTGAATTTATTTATTTTATATAACGTATAACAACTATATTATACTTGTTATAGTTTTAACCGTATTTTCACAGTTAGCACTGTTGATGTAAGTAATTTTATAAGTATTGAAAATATTTTAATGCAAAAAAGGATAATAATTAATTAAAATGAAAGCAGTATAGAGCTTAAAAAAACACACACACACGCAAACACTACTATAACAACATTCGACCGACACTTAGACACTTGAACCTGCAAAACTTGTTTACATTGAAACAAAAAGTAATCATTTCTAGAAAATAAAAAATTGCCTAATACGTGGTGTTATTGAGGCACCTTAAAGGGTACTAGACACTACTATTGCAACTAACAGCTGACTAATTTGCAGCAAAACAATGCCTCAACTGTATCATAGCGAAACATCCTAAGTCACATCACCGTCAAGCTTAAATAACTCGTATGACGACCGCGTAAGGATTTAAGTTAATTGCTGCAAGGTATCCGCATAGAGCGGATAGATGTTGCAGACTATTCGAAATTTAATACGGCGGTTGAGGAAAGCTGCGGTGAGGGTGGGGTTGCCAAGGTCACTCTCTGAGTCGCCACGCAGGTTGTACGTATGTTTTGTAGTTTCGCCACAGCTCGATATTATATATATAGGTATATATATCGTCCAGACGTTGGCACAATTAAAATACACTTTATTGCTTTACGTGAAACAATTATTAGAGAAATGACCAGTCGGGTCACGATCCGAGATTTCACTACTACGAGTAACGCACGCGAACCGATAAGGGCTAATTTTGGACTGCGCATTAAGTTATGTATTATACAAAAATGTAAGAAAAAAGTATAACGAAACCTTGATCCAGTTCCTTATTGCGTAATTATAGATTGAAATACTTCAGATAAGCTTAATGAACACCGCCAAGTCAGTCAAAGGCGAGGTATTGTTTTAATTCTTCTAACACACGCGCGCATACAGCTAACTCCATAACTTTTGCACAGTGAAAACGTCATAAATTTTATTAGCAAATTGTCATTTGTCATGAACTGAGAAAAATGGGTGGTCATAGAGTAGACAAGAAGTTCTTTAATCAATACATACTATGAAATAAAATTTTGATACTGTTTCCACTAATGGAAAGAGCGATCTACGAGGAAGATTTGTGTATGTAAAATGCAGAATGCAGCATCCGTGTGCAGGCATGGTCGGGTCGTTGAGTATTTTTATGATTCTCTCTTGCATGGACAAATAACGTAATATCAGCAATTCTTTTATGTTATTTATGTGACGGATATTAACAGAAAAAAATCGTTTTTATTAAAAAAAATTTAAGAAGAATTACGATGACAATTACTAGAAAGATTACCTACTTTTTTATTATTTTGATTAATAAATATCTAAAGTATTTCGTAATCTATGGTACTTACGAAAGTAGACCCTTTTCCTTCCACTCGTATCCTCAGAATGTAATCAACGGAGTATGAATCGGGTTCACGAGCTGTCCCATTTGAGTAACTGAATAACTCACGCGTCATTACAATTCCAGTGTATAAATCGACATTTAGTAACTGCTCATAATGAGTACTTATTATACACTATAAACCGTATGCAAATTGATACAATAAACAATTTAAGTCGCTCGACCTAAATCCCTAATTTCGACATTCGACTTCACTTCACAAAGCTTCGATACATTGTACAATATGTAACAGTGTGAAAACACGAACGACGTCCAACGGAAGAAAAGTGCAATTTATGCATTTCCTACAAACACTGGGGAGTACAGTCGGTTAGCATCTCTAATTTTTTAATGAATTTTTCATTAACATATTATAAAAATCATCTAATTGTTGAAACTAATGCTATTTAAAAATATATATAACAAAATTAAAAGAGTTTTTTTAACAAATGGCGACAGAAAGGCTGACCGTCTATTCTATTATTTAAACTTTAACTATTTAAATCATAATACAAACTGTTTATTTAATTATTATATAAAAAAAGGTGGAGACTATATTACAGATAAAATATTGAACTAAATTAAACATAGACATAAAAAATACTTCAATATTTTAGCCTTTTATTACAAAGGGCGATAGAATAGGTGATAGTCTACTCGAAAGTAGTCAACATCGCATGGCATCAATAATAACACTAAATTTGTGTTTTACCAACAATGATAGGAAAAAGAATTAAAAACCAGGAACTGGTTTCTGGTGTGAACTATATATTTTGGTCACGCACTGAAACATAACTGAACACAGGCATATTGAATATATGTATGTATGTATGTATGTATACAGAACGCATGTATGTGTATTTTAAAATTTAATTACTCTTATTATTTAATATTCTGATGAAATTCCCAAATTACTAGTCTGGAGTGGATCAGTTAGTGTGGGAAACGCTTGGGAACTGAAGAATTTCGAAGAATAACGAAGAAATACGAAGAACGAAGAATAAGTCAGCAGTTTATTTAAAAAAAGCACATTATATTTATCTATTAATTCATATCATGACTGTACATAAGCCTCGCCCACGTCGTTAAGACGCCGCATTTTTGTTTTAACTAAATGAACACTTTCAAGTTTCCCTTCTTACGTGTAATAGCTGAATAATAGTTTCATATCAAAATTCAATTTAAAAATGAAAGAATGTTTAAACGGTCAAAATTTCGATTTGTATGCTTGTAATGAATAAACTCAAAAACTACCGGGCCTATTTTGAAAATTCTTTTACTTATAGAAAGCTACATTATCAGCAAGTAACATAGGCTATATATTATAAAGTTTCGAGGGCGAACTTATAATAGCTGGTAATTATATATAATAGATTTTAAAAAAATTAACAAGCTACGCCGTAGCACCATTTGCTACGGGATTCAAATAGCTAATAGATAGCATGTGGAGATGGTACATAATATAGTTCTCTACAAAATTTAAAGTGCTATAATGACTTTTATGCCATCCGGCATCAAAAAAGAAAGCTCTTTCGATGTTACGTCGTGTACCAACGGTATTCTGAGTATTATTGCTGAATGTCTAACAATGAGGCAAACGTTACTATTATGTACTGTACTGTTATTATAATTAATTATCTCATGTATAATTTAAAATTTTCCAAATTTTATTATACGGGTAATTAATAGTTCTTAGGGTGGCATTTTTATGATTTCTATGAGTTAATGATTTGTTTTTCTCTTTTGTTGTTGTTGTTGTAGCCTTTAATTGTGGACTTTAAATGTCTGAAATAAAATAAATAAATGAATTAAATTTACATTTGTAAAATGTAAAATGGCTTGTATGAGAAGCATATTATTTTATAATTTACGAGTAAGTCTTTTATAACAAACAAACGTATTCGTTTCAAATAATGTGAAACAATTAAAACTAACATTTTTTCAAGGAAATTTAATATTCACGCTGTAATTTGTGATAGACATCTCGAAGAAAAATAATCGCATTGCGGAAAAGGTATGGTGCGTTTGAAAGAGTTTGCTTCGTAATTGAAAATAATTGAAGACGTGAGTGGATGAAGCTGATATGCCGAATTTTGGGTTTTTTCGTTTCTTTGCGCTGATGAAGGTAATATGTCCATATAAATGATTACAGACTTTAAGACCGTCGATTTAAGATATATTTGGAAAATAGAGTTGAAAAAGGTGTTATGTACAGTTAACTTTAAAAAGCAAAAAGTGCAGAAAAGTTCACTATTGTTAAAGGAAGAAGGAGCTATGTTCACTTTTTATTTTAAAAAATAAAAGTGTTTAATTGCTCTCATACCATTAATATTTTAGATTGTTTACACAACTTTCCATCATAATTTAGTACAAAAATCAGTTCCGTGGCGACTTATCTCAAAAATTAAAAGTAAATTTTAACCACGATTTACTCAAAATTGGAATTAAAGCGATTTATCACCTTCATCCACTCACATCTTCAATAATAAGTTTATGTTAAAACAGATAAATGGTACCGATTTATTAATTTCATTTATAAACGCGATAATACGATCTTCTGATCGTATTATCGCGTTAGTGTATTAGCGCGATTTAGTGTAGTTTTCGTATGTAACAATATACTATAAAAATCTTCATAATTTGTATTTATAATATAATATATCTTTATAAACCGTATATCTTTATAAACCACTAGCTTATATAGCCTATGTTTATTAAATATAACCTATGTTACTCGCTGATAATGTGGCTTTCTATAGGTGAAAGAATTTTCAAAATCGGTCCAGTAGTTTTTGAGTTTATTCATTACAAACATACAAATCTTCTCTCTTACTAGTATAGAAGTATAGATAAATCATATGGATTATTTTGTCTATACTAAGTGACAGTGTATTCTAGGCATGTGTCTCTACTCTAGAGAAAACGGAAAAATATCTCTATTCCCGCCTGCACTATGACCACATCTTTATTCTCTAGTCGCGTGAGTAAATAAAACTATGAGGCATAAACCAAAGCTTTCTTACATACATAATGACTCAAGCACGGTCAGCAGTCAAACACTATTACTATTCATTTATTCATACTCTTATCGATATTGTTGATGACAATACAGTTTCTAACAAGATTTATATAAGTAATAAAAAAACAACGCAAAGTTGATGATTTAATAAGACCTAGATAAAACTTTTTCTAACAAGTCACTTCTATTTTAACCCTTATTTGAGATTGTTATCGAGTTTACTTATTGCTTCCTTAATATTTTATCACGTCGACTTAAAACTCTTGACAGTTTGACATAAAAGATAATATTTTTATCATCTTGATGGATAGTTAATTATTTTAAAAGGAAGCAAGCAATTCATAAGACAAATGGGCTATAATAACTATGTCATACGGAATAAAGTAACTTATAGCTTGATTTGATTTAAGAGAATAATATATATGTATTAGGGTGTCCCAAAAAAATAAAAGTATTTTTTTTCCAACGCATACCCTCTTATTTTGTTTCAATGATGTCAAAGCTATTATAAATAAAGTTTCACGTATTTAGAACCACGGCAACCCGTGCCGACTTGCATCGAAACATGTCGGTACTTGTTTACTAAGGCGCGCGGAAGCCAACGTATTGATGTGCTTGTTGTTGCTTGTTTGTTTGATTAGTAAACGCATTGTTTTCATTCAGTCAACATGTCAATGGAGTTACGCAGTTCTAAAAAGGGGATATTTTTAATAGGGGACGTAAAACATCAAATTGCCGGTTCAAAACTTCCCTCTAATGGACAGGTACTGGCAGTTCTGTTCTATAATATTCGAGAAGTTAATTTAAGTGTCAATGAAAGCGCCAATCTTACTATTCGTGAGTGCATTATTTACTGGGAAAAGGCACGTATACCAACTAAATCTTTACCAAACTGTGTTAAAAAACTAGTTAACTTGTACCATGTTTGGAGAGATTTGCAAAAAAATGCAAATAAAACTCAAGGCGTGTTTGTGCAGCGTCGGCGAGAATTTATTTCAAACTTAAATGATTTGTTTGATCTCGCACACGCCGATGCCCTTAAATTAATGAGGATTAATGAAGATAAGATCTTCCTGCAGCGCCAGAGGGAGCCAGGTCGGCCTGGTCACTTAGCTGGAGTGGATAAAAAACTGGCTGAAAAGGAGGAAAAGGCCTACATTAGAAACATTGACGAGCAAAAGCGACGTGATAAATATCTGTCATCCTTAACTCCTTCATCACCTTATGAACCACTACAAGAAAATTCGTCTTTTGAATCTGAAATAATGGATTTGCAAGAAAACTTGCCCACCTTTACCGAGAGCACACAGTCTAACACTTCTATGAGGAAAAATTTCATAACTCCGAAATTAGTGGCAGCTTTAGATAGGTGTCAGTTAAGTATGCGAAATTCTGTATTTATTATTGAAGCAACTATTGAAGCGCTTGGACATAACACTGACGAATATCCTATAAGTAAGTCCTCAATTCAAAGAATTCGTACAGAAAAGCGAAAAGAGCGCGCAGAAGCTATAAAAGTTGATTTTCAAAACGAGGTACCGGATACTGTAACTGTCCACTGGGATGGCAAACTCTTACCAGCTTTAGATGCACGAAAATCCAAAGAAGAACGTTTACCTATAGTTATTTCGTACGATTATAAAGAACAACTCATCGCTGTGCCAAAATTAGAGAACTCTTCAGGAAGCGAACAGGCACAGGCAGTTTGGAACGCTATGATTGATTGGAATCTTGAAGATAAAGTGCAGATTCTCTGTTGTGATACTACTGCTTCCAATACAGGTCGTATTAATGGTGCCTGTGTGCTTCTCGAACAGAAAATGAATAGAGAAATGCTCGTTTTTGCTTGCCGTCATCACGTCTACGAGTTGGTATTAAAAGGCGTGTTTGAAGCCAAAATTAGCCAAGTCACTACGAGCCCTGACATTCCACTGTTTAAAAAGTTCCGAGAAAACTGGAAAAATGTTGATCCCGAGAGGATACAGAGTTATTCAGAAAAGCTAGCATGCCTAAATGTTTCAGAAATTAACGAACTGCTAGACTTTTACCAATCTGAATTAACTAAAAAAATTGCTAGAGATGACTACCGTGAATTAATAGAGCTTTCAATAATATTTCTCGGCGGAGATAGAGAGAAGAAATTTAAGATTCGGCCTCCAGGTGCCATCCACCAAGCTCGATGGATGGCGAGAGCGATTTATTCACTAAAAATAACTTTACTTAGCTCTCAATTTAAAATTTCGAACAAGGACAAGGTAGCTCTATTAGACGTGTGCCTGTTCATCGTGACATCCTACGTGAAGCCTTGGTTGCAATGCACTTTAGCGGTACAGGCACCATACCAGGATTTATGCTTTTTGAAGACCATGAAGGCTTACGAAAGAATCGACAAAAGCATCTCAAAAGCAGCTTTACAGAAGTTCTGCCAGCATTTATGGTATTTAGTAGATGAAGTATCTGTCTTGTCAATATTTGATGATAATGTAGACCAGGAAACAAAAGTAAAAATGGTTGCTAACTTAGTCAAAGAAAACTCATCAGCCTACGGTAAACGCTACATCCCATCGAAGGAAGAACTATGTGGCCCACTTTTCGGTTAGTAGAACTAGTAAAAATATTTGTTTTCTTTTATCACTTTGCTTAGATAACTTATTTCTATCTTTTTCAATTTCAGAAAAAAGCATTGATGATTTTGTGTCAATCAAAAGTAAGGCTGTATTCAATCGACTCAATATTGATGACAGTTTCCTCAACGAGTGTCCTGCTTCATGGTCGAATAATACCTCGTTTCAACTTGCTAAGAAAAAGGTGCTGGCACTGAGGGCAGTTAACGATACGGCTGAAAGAGCGGTTAAGTTAATGCAAGACTTCCATGGCTTAATTACTGTGGAAGAGGAACAAAAGCAATTTTTATTACGTTGCGTACAAGAACACAGACAGGTATATCCGGATTGCAAAAAGCAAACCTTAAGAAGAAAATTTAGTAAATAATGTTCTTTTAACGATAAATACGTAATAAATATTATATACGGGTAAAACAGTGTTTCATTTACTGAAATACTTATTAAGTTCTACAACCTCTCTATGGCTTCCATACTAACTTTTCATTCAAAGTTTGACATCAAGTCGGCACGGGTTGTCATTATCCGATCGCCATAATATTTATTATTTAAGTCATTAGGGTCAAATGGAAAAAAAATAAGGGGTATGCGTAACTCCATTCGCAAAAAAAAAATTTGCCCTTATAGCCTGGGACACACTAATATGTATCTATCAAAAAATATTGAAATTTTAGGTTATCTAATGTGAAACAGCATGTATAATGTGTTTTGCCGAGTTTATCAGCCGTTGTTCCAAGTTGCATACAAAGTGCAAGGTGGTGCATTGCCCTCGGCCTAGGGTGTCGTTGTTAACTACCTTCATAGTGTCGTAGCATTAGGCACGTAACACAAGTAAGACACGGACATGGAAATTTCATAAATTTTTCTTCACTGAGCAAATCTAAGGTTCTGAGTACATTTAGATTGAATAAAATATAATTATCAATTGAATTATAACATATATCGCCAAAATCCGTTTTTTATTTGAATAAAAAAGAGGTTTAGTGTTATTATCAAAGAGGTGAATTGATACTTGTACATTACAAAGAACTTTAAGGGCCTCTTTCACCAACTATTACATGGACTGAAAAGCAAATGGCAAAGAAAAAATTTTGTTTCATCAAGACAACGCACAGTGTCACAAGTCAATCAAAACAATGGCAAAACTACATGAATTGAAATTCGAATCGCTCCCACATCCACCGTATTCGCCAGATTTGGCTCCCAGCGACTACTGGCTGTTCAACGGACCTCAAAAAAATGCTCGCCAGTAAGAAATTTCGCACGAATGAAGAGGTTATCGCTGAAAATGAGGCCTATTTTGAGGCAAAAGATAAATCGTTCCACAAAAGTGGTATTGAAATGCTAGAGCGACGCTGGAATGATTGCGTTGCTCTTGATGGAAATTACGTTGATGAATAAAGCTAATTTAGAACAAAAAAAAAAAACAAACGTGTTTTCTTTATTAGTCCCGGAACTTTTCAGCCCATGTGTTACAAGTAAAGTGTTGATTAGAAATAATTTTAATATGTTTTATTAAATTATGCACTCGGTTTACTGCATCCTTCGATAGGCGATTTTTTTTTATTGTTTTCTTTTTAATGTTTGGGACCTTTACCGTACAAACAAAGCTCCATGATTCCTTGTGACCGGTGACTTTAAATGACGGTTAGCCTACTTGACACTTTACTCAGAGATGGTGAAAGAGGCCCCCTAAGTCTTGCAATTGAGTTGTTCTAAAACTAAAGAAAAATATTAAAGAGAGCTTCAAAGACAAGTCGATTTTATATGAATCGACGAGACATCTTACTTTAATGTGTCTTAGATTAGTTAAGTGCTGGCCGAGCAAGTAGCTAGTTCACAATAAAAATTATAAACACAAATTGCTAGGATAATTAAGGACGGCGGTGATATTCGAAAAGCATTTTAATGTAATTAGAAAAGTTTATCGATGCGGGTGAAGGGGAAAACAAACAAAAATTCAGTTATATGTAATTAAAACATGCAAATGTGTAAGTGCGTGGCTGTTATCCTGCGACCCACATCTCGCAAGGCCGTGGCCCCGTCTCTGACGCGACGCGATTTTTGGACGCCGCCGTAATTTCGAAACAGTCACACTTATTTACATAATAACTATTTACCTAGTATTTCTCAAAGTCTCTGAATAATATAAATATAAAAGAAAGTCTCTCTGGGTTAGAACGCACCGGCTTTAGAAGCAGTTCTCTACATTATTTGAAAGATTTATCTACACAATATTTTGGCAAAATATTTATTTAAAATATGTGAAATAAAATTTGATTAGAATGTATTATAAAAATATTGGGAACAGTTTTTTGACCCAAGACCTTCTATTTATTCGTAGCACAAGATACAAATCACCTAGCAATGGACTATGATAAGGTTTCTACTAATCGAAAGAGCGATAAACGAGAAAGATTTGCGTATATAATGTGCAGAAAAAATTACATTCGTGTGAAGTCGGCGGTGGGCCGATTGTTAATAATAAACTCTCTCTCTTTATGTGCCTCTTCAGTCCTAAATGTTAGCCGTGAACTTCCTGAACCGGTCCCTGTCAAGAGCCACCTGCTTGACCGAGACAATCCCTGTCAACTCTCGGATATTTCTGAGCTATGGCTTTCTCCTCCATCTAGCGCTAATAATAAACTACTATGGTTCAATTTCGGTGTGCGAATAACTAGTTTTTATTTTTTAGAGATTCAAAAATACTCGTAGTTTGCGCTCGTCTTACGCATTTACTCGTAATAACGTCCTTTAGTTAATAGAGTCGCTAGTCTACTTCTTTAAAATATAATCTATCCAGTATTTATAAAATTGAATGTTTGTAAAAATTGCTAAGCTCAAATACCGTTTAACCGATTACAAGGAAATTTGGAACATCATTTTGCCATGGAGAAGGTTATTATAATGCAAAATTTCAAGGCGGGCACAGTTAGTACTTACTAAAAAATATTTGGTTAATACTGATACCGTCAAAACTCCCATATATAGGTACAAAATTTGGTAATGTTGGCAACCATTTAACTGATCACGATGTAACTTTATAGAGTGCGGTGTTTTATGATGAAAAAGATTTATACTGTCCAATTTAAAGACGAACAAAGCCGACCCTATGAATAAAAATATTTTTTTTAAAAATGTATAGATAAACTCACCTTAAACGTTTTATACGATGAAACGACGTAAGATGCGCCATCTTCCAACTCTTCAAGCCTGTACTTTCGATCCCCGTCCATCCCAAAAATGAATCTCGCTCCTCTAGGCAATTCCAACCTTTCAGATAGTCTATCGAGCAATGCGTCCATAGACACCAAATCGCGTCCTGGTTTGAATCGAAATTCAACGCCAGGATGAAAAGGATCCCCATTGCGGTAGAATGTGACCCTTCTGGCTTTCCAAAAGTTTAGATTGGCGTAACGACTTGCTGGTTCAGCTCTTGCGGGGCGATTTGTGGCCTCAGAACCTTCAGATATGTCGTCAGGGCGTTGCGGTGGCGAGGCGGGTCTAGACGCTCTCCAATCTCCAGGCTCTCTTTCCTCGTCGGAAGGCGGATTGGGGTCTGGCTCTGTCACCGGCGGAGGCTCAACCACCGGAACTGGTTCAGGAGCAGCCTGTGGACGAACACGCGAATGTAGGCGCGGTCTGGGGTGCGGCCGACGCGACATTACTCGCTACGACCTACCCGACGACTGGCCGCTCGTCCCTCCAACCACATAACTATACTTATGGCCACCAATCAACTAATAGAGACAGTTGTCTATACTGCTATAGGTTTAGGTAACGCCATTCATGAAATTGACGATTCACGCCGGCCACGTGCTATGATTGATTGTCGGCACACGTCTGTGTGCTACGACTGCTACGAGGCACTTTATTTTCGTAGCACACACACGAGATGTTTTTTGCTACTAACTTTTTTTACTAACGAATTTTAACAAAGTTATATAATAAATAATACAAAGTGTATTATAAAACTTTTTTACTTTGTAAGTAAAAGGGAAATCTATAACTAAGTTAATAAATATAATAAATAGATAATTCCTTTATCGGTCTACAATATGGGTTCAAGGTTCGAAATTCCTACGGAAGCTTAGTTAAAAGTGATAGGTAACTTGCGAATGATTTATTTATTATGATGTCTTCGGCCCTTGTTAGATTGTGTTGTTGATAATTCTGAAAGTGTTCTTACTGCGTGACTAAGTAACTTTGGTCACGATTTTCTAGAAATATTATTACCTATACACCTACTTGCTAGTAATGAATCATTGTAAGCCATCAACATGTGAAGTTTTCAAAGTAATGAATCACTGGTCATCAAAATGTTACATGCAATAATGAAAGTCACATTTTATGTTACAGATGATTTATGTTATAGAAGTTTAAATAGGGTTATTATATGTGTATTATTACAATGCGTTAAATAAATATATTTGATAACAAAAGTAAACAAGAGTTAATGGAATACAAATTTGTGTATAACAACTCAAAATTAAAATTAAAATTAATATAAATAATAATGATGATTAGTATTTGGACTATTTTTTGAAATGACCTCAGTAATTGTAGTATAATTACAAAAGAGTTGTTGATTTTACAAAACGTTTCACAGTCTTAGACTGACAACACATCTTTAGGAAGTTCCTTCAATATTGATAAAATTTATTATGTAATAATAATAATCTGTTAAATAATAATAATAATAATATTAGATGTATACTTAATTAAATCTATCTAACCACAATTACCCTCCTCAAAACGTCTGCTAAACTAATTAATTAAATAATGTGCTAAATTATTAAATTTCAGTAATTTAAGCTAATTAAATATTTGAATCAAACTCACCACAGCCGCTGTAGCCATTTTCTCTTCGGTCATTCAAGTCATTAACGATTAAGAAATCATCATCAAACACAGTCCACGAACAGACACTGATTTGTAAAAGTTAAATATTTTGTTGTCTAATTAAATAACCCAACTCTGTTTGACAAAGGACCGAGGTGGTTTTAACCGACGCGGTGTCCCTAACGCTATAAGTCACCGTCGTGGTTTCCGGACGCTTTTATACAACAAGGCAACAGTTGACACAGTTTCGGACGCTCGCGAAATCGCGTCCAAAAGTATGTAATAATTAGCCGTATTATTTATTTAATACGGGCCTTTTAACTGTAGTGTCGGATGTATGCCTCAAAAACGTATAGTCGTCCGGTTATGTTTTGTGAACGGAATCGAATGAGGGTTGTTTCCTTCTAGTGGAGTGCCGCGTGGCGGGGTAATGGCCAGCGGACTGATGTGCGTTAGGTTAGCAGGTATAAAAAAATATAAAAGCTTACGCCTATGTTAACAAATCCAAAACTTTCGATGTCAGTATGTGTTATACTTCGTGGCACCAGACCTATGACTTGTAAGTATGAATAAAAGATATTTAAACTTTTTAATTTTAATTTTATATAGGTCCACCAAAGTTTATTCACATAAACGTAAACAAACTGACTGAACTATTAGAAACAGCCTGTGACCAAAACCAATTTACATATAAAATTGTTAATAAAAATCAACTAAGGATAATAAGCTCTAATACTGAAGCATATAAAAAAATTATACATGTAGTAAGAGAAACAGGGCTTATTGGACACACTTTTAACAAAAAAGATGAAAGGTGCTTTAGAGTAGTGATAAAGAACCTGCATCACACAACCCCGACTTATGCAATAAAAGAAGAACTAGAAAAAACGGGAAATAAAGTCCAAGGCGAAATTATAAACGCCAAATATGGACCGGATAAAATACCAACTTCTACCTTCTTTGTAAACTTTATCTCGGATCCTAAAAATAAGTTAATTAAAGATATTAAATATATATACCATCAAGCTGTTGTTATAGAAGACCCTAAAAAGAAAAGAACCATCGCACAGTGCCAGAGGTGCCAGCAATATGGGCATACAAAGAATTATTGCATGCGACCCTATCGATGCGTTAAGTGCGCAGAATCTCACCAAACTTCAAAATGTCCGAAAAAGGACCGTAATACACCAGCTCAATGCGCTCTATGCCATGGCGCACATCCGGCCAACTACAAGGGATGCCAAATATACCTGGAAATATTAACACGAAAATCAAAACAACAACAATTTAAGAAGCCTATATACAATTATAATAAAGAAACCAACACACAAATCCCAAATAACAAAGATATGAAACTGATGCGAAAAGAAAGCTACAATGAAATTCTAAAAGACAAATCGTATGCTGACGCCACAAAAACAAACACTAACAACAAGAATGACATAGAAAGTAATGAATCGACAATGAAAATTATAGAAAACCTAATTATAAAACAATCGGAAAAATTTGATATAATATTACAACAAATGAGCACACTCATGAAAATAATGACATTACTCATAGAAAAACTATGCAAATAGCTACACTTAAAATAGGAACTCTGAACACAAATGGCCTAGCACCTAATAAACATGAGGTCGAAATAATTATCAAAGAGCATAAACTTGATGTTATGCTTGTATCTGAAGCTCACTGCACTAGCTCTAATATCAACATCAAATTCAAAGGATATCATACCTATGTGACACGACATCCAGATGGAACTGGTCACGGAGGAACAGCAATAATTATCCGAGAATCAATTAAACACCACCTATTGCCTGAAGTCAGAGAAAACTACCTTCAAGCCACTGTTGTTGGGGTTGAGGACAGAGCCGGCTGCTTTAACATTTCAGCAATATATTGTCCACCTAAATATGGAATAACTGTACAACAATATAATAACTACTTTAAATTGCTTGGGAAAAGATTTGTATCCGGTGGCGACTGGAATGCTAAGCACACCAGCTGGGGGTCCAGACTTACGACTACGAGAGGTAGAAAGCTGAAGCTGAGCATTGACACAAACAATCTAACCTCTATATCCACAGGTTATCCAACTATATGGCCTTCAGATCCTCAAAAAATGCCAGATCTTATTGATTTTTTTGTTGTCAAAGGATTCTCTAGACAATATTTCAAGGCAGAGTCATGCCAGGATGGTTGCTGGGATTGGGACTCGTTCAGACAACAACTTGACGCAAATATTGACTTAAAAATTAAAATTGAAAATCCGGATGACATTGAAGACATGACAAAGTACATCACTAATCTGATTCAGGAATGCTGTTGGAATAACACACCACCAGCCAAACCATCTCAGCATCCATCAAACTACCCACGAGAAGTCAAACAAATGATACTGAAGAAACGACGGCTCCGCAGAGTCTGGCATCAAAGCAGGCATAGTGCAGATAAAAAAGCATTAAACAAAGCCATCAAGGATTTAAAAAGACTTCTCAGGGACTGGTACAATGACACCTTACAATCTAAGCTTAAATCTCTGACTCCTACACCTGCAACAAATTACTCTCTTTGGAAGTTCACGAAATCTTATGATAGACCTCAGGTAGCTAAACAAGCAATAAGAAAAAATAATAATACATGGGCAAGAACAACTGAAGAAAAAGTTGATACTTTTGCTGCTCATCTTGAAAAGGTATTTACACCCAATCAGATCAACGTTGGAGGTGAGATAGAGTACAAAGTGAGGGAATCATTGAGTCAACCATACCAGATGTCAGTTCCACCTAAACCAGTGTCTGTGCGAGAGGTTTCTGGAACGATTCGGTCCTTAAAGGATAAAAAGACACCAGGCTTTGACCTTATTACTAAGGAAGTTCTAAAAGAGTTGCCACGGAAAGCTCTGGTATTCATAACAACTCTCTTTAATGGAATTCTAAGAATACAATACTTTCCAAGACTCTGGAAAGTTTCAAAAATAACGATGATCCATAAAGCGGGCAAACCGGCAGATGTAGTAACATCATATCGTCCTATAAGCCTGCTGCCTGTCCTGTCGAAGCTCCTGGAAAGGATATTGCTACACCGAATAATTCCACTATTGACAGAAAATAAGGTAATACCTGACCACCAATTTGGATTTCGAAAACAGCATTCCACAATTGAACAAGTACACAGAGTCTGTGAAACTATTAGAACAGCACTGGAACGTAAAGAGTATTGTTCATCTGCATTTATTGACATCCAACAAGCTTTTGACAGGGTATGGCATGATGGCCTCATCTACAAGATGAAGAGATGCATGCCACATAGCCTTCATTTGCTAATGAGCTCTTACCTCTCGGATCGAATCTTTGTGGTCGTGGAGGACGGTGCGATGTCTATCCCACATAATATCTTAGCAGGGGTTCCACAGGGGTCCATTTTGGGTCCTATACTGTATGCGATATACACCGCGGACCTCCCTGAAATATCTGGTTTAACTACTGCCACTTACGCTGATGATACCGTGATTCTTGCCTGTAATGAGGATCCAGTGGTTGCATCTGGTACCTTGCAAAGAGGACTGAATGAGATCAATAAGTGGCTTCACACATGGAAAATCAAAGCCAACGCAACTAAGTCAGTTCATGTGACCTTCACATTGAGAAAAGACGATTGCCCACCTGTACAGTTAGAAAATACAATTTTACCTCAAAACGATAGCGTAAGATATCTTGGTATGCACCTTGATCGCCGTCTAACGTGGCAAAAGCATATTAAAACAAAGAGAGAAGAGCTGAACATCCGCTATAAATTGTTGTATTGGCTACTGGGACGAAATAGCAAGCTGTCTACTGATAATAAGTTGCTAATATATAAATCAGTTCTAAAACCAGTGTGGACGTATGGCATACAGCTGTGGGGTACTGCCAGCAATACAAACATCTCCATGCTCCAACGGATGCAGAATTCTATACTTAGAGCCGTGGGTGGTGCTCACTGGTACATCACAAACTCGGAAATACACCAACATCTCAACATGAACACTGTCAAGGAGGAGATTCGAATGACAGCAGTGGAGTACAGGAAGCGACTGTCCAGACATCCAAATGAACTGGCGGCGCAGCTTATTGATCAGGGCTATCACAAACGCCTTAAAAGACTTGACATAATGGAGCTGCATAAAAGAGAGTAGCTGGTGTAAAGCAAACGGGTAGTCTTCTTGATGGAGAGGGCACTCACACTGTGTAATGACCAGATAGCACATCTGATTATAGTCAAGGACTGATGGCAGATAAAGAGAGGAACAAAAAAAAAAAAAAAACATAAAAAACTTATGATACACAACGCAAAAAGGTGTGACCGTACAATTTGTAAGGAAATTTGTTAATGTTGCTTGTCTCCAACTGACGACTTTTAGTTTCCAGTTACCGACACCGAAAATTTTTTGATCGACAACAAGTACGTGTCAAGTGGAAGCAACTGGACGAAAAAAATGTTTACGTTTGCGCAGGGAATGGCTGATTTCTTCTTCTGTTTTATAGAAATCAAATGTTCATTGGTAGCTTGTATCCGACACAAGATACAAAAGAGTCTACGTTTGCGCAGCGCCTTAAACTTTGTCTTTTTGTTGCTGCAACTGGCAACCTTTAACGAAAACTTTAAAAACTTGATCGTTTCTTCAACTAAAGTTGCTCTGTCTGCTTTCGCGCCTTGGTAGCCAATTTTTGTTGGTGGTTACAACATTGGTAGTACTATTGCAACGCACGTAAGGCGCCCACCGGTCAGCGAGGCACGTAGCTGGCGTGTTTATGTATGTAGGCTAAGGCTGTATTTTATCACCTCAGCTAAAGAATGTTTGGAACTGTTTTTATGAGTTCCAATTATCCACTTTTGATGATGAATTCCTCATTGATTCTTCGGTATAAAAATTCAGTAATAAATGTGATTGTTAAAAATGAACACAGAACAAAATGTAACAATTAATTTTTTTAATAATTGTGATTTAAATATTGCAATATTATTTTTGGAACAGATTTTTTTTATCCCCAGTCTTGCAATGGGCTAGCTAGCCATAATCAGATGCGTTTAAAACAAATAAAGGGGCTGCTAGCAAACGTTTCTTAGATATATTAAACGACCGCAATCAATGAGAACTGGTTATCAAGTTCTGAGATCTATGTTTAGGATTTGCCATCTCTTCAGGCGTGCCACGCCATTTTGTGTGTTCAGAAGGCTTTTGGCCTGATCTGTTCAGACTGTTTGTTCCGTCTATCCTAATATCTCTTGTTAGTTTTTACTATCTCTTCTTTCACAGTAGAGACTTTCAAGTGCTCATGTATTTCTTATTTTTTTAGAAACCATGGCGCATTCGGAACATATTATATTTAAAAAAAAAAGAAATTAAATCAAACAACTGATTCGCGCTTGAAATTAAATCAAACTGATATAATAAATAATCCTTCTATTACCTAGTTAAATAGTATACGAAATAAAACTTGTTTTCATAATTCAATATAGGTATACAGCGAGAGGTAGCTATTTGTACCTAATCGTCATAATTTACATAAACGATTAGACGTCTCACTATCGCGTGATATGCTGTGAGCGAAAGCTTAGAAAAATAAAAATGCAACTTTTGCTGAAGAAATTATATTATTATTTTCAATTACTTTTTAAAGATGCTCAATGTAACTTGATCATGATTAAAACCTTTCAGTCTTTCTTGAAAGTTAAAATAGATAACTACCTAACGCAATGTGGATTTACTGATGTTACCTTCAAAGACGCTTTAAAATAAGAAGTGGTATAGTTTGATTGTTGATATATTAACTCCCTTTCCCTAATTCCCACATTGTACTTTAACTATTTATTTTATTAGAGACGACAGCGGAATTGAATTCCATGTGACGCTGCTTTGTTATTCTGACCTACTAATAATTGAACGGTCAGTCTGCCTGCCAATCTTTATCATGAAAGAGACTGTCTAAGTATATTTATTTATATTCATATCATAATATAGTTCATTGAATTCAATTGTACTAGAAAAGCTTTTATATTTTCTGCGTGACGTTTGTAGCTTTTAAATCGGTCACGATTTCTAAACGGCTACACGTAAGTCTTAACGGTATAGTGCTCCACTTAAATCTTTATCGGGAGTTGTGTCATAATATTGAACTAAAGCAGAATTTATGTCTTACTTAATACCCTACATTTTCTATCGTAAAATTAAATTTTTATTACTACACCGTAACTCGCGCGTAGCAGGTCTACGAAAGCGTAGACTTATCTAAAACTACTTTAGAACAAACATAACAGATACGAGTATAACCAAATGATTAGTTTTTCTGCGGTTCCATTATCAGAAATACAGAATTTCTTCTAGAAGGTTTACATAATTATTGAGTATAATATACTAATAAATTAGCATTTACCTACATTTTTTATAAAGCTAATTTACATCTAACTAATAATATAAAAAGAGAAGATTTGTATGTTTGTAATGAATAATCTAAAAAATTTAAAAAGGACCTTATATGTGAAAATTCTTTCACCCATAGAAAGCTACATTATCAGGTTATATTTTACAAAGTTACGCGGGCGAAGTCGCGTGCAACAGCTAGTTACTAATAAAGTAGTTTTAAGTTTTAATATAGTAGCACCAGTCACACAGTTAAATAACAGCATGTGTGCTGTTGTGTTTAGTTAAATTAGTAAGGGATTCCAGAGCCCATTCATTTCTAATTCTTTATAAGGAATAAGGATGCTATTTCTGTAGGTATGCTGTCAAATAGAATTACGGAATTAAAGAATTCTATTTGACAGCATACCTACTTGTAGCACAAGGCTATAGTAACTTATTAACAAAAAAAACGAACAGGTGAACACGCGATGATAGCCATTCACCATCAAGTTGATCGTCAGCTTAATGGAGACCTTTACATACAAATTTGAGAAAAGGCGACGTAATATAATCAAGTCACTAAAAAGATTTTCGTGAGCTTTTGTTATGCTGTTGGTTTTTATTTTTTAGCTGGATACGTGAAAACTGACAGGTCTACTTATCCAGATAAGCTATCTACATCCTATCTAGATAAGCTAGCATAATTTAGATTTAAGTCTTATAATTGATGCACTTGCGAGAAGATGAACAGTATTAACTAGTTTGTCCCAATACAACGCGTACTGGCTAACTTAACTTAACCTTGTACAAATTAAGTTGAACCCGAAAATTTAACATATACTTAATTGTTAATAAATCGCTTTTAATAACTTAGATTGTTTATTGATAACTCGATGAAGGACAACACGCACACACGCAGGAAAATGTTACATTTTTTAGTGTTATATAGGATTATTTGTGTTACAATTAGCTAATATTTATGTTACAAATTTATTGTATTAAAAATTCCGAATGGTTTTTGTTGGTTATTAAAACAACGAAATCAACGAAAATAACTTTTATGTGAGGTAGATGTGTCTGAATCCGGTAAGTAGTGCCAGACTGCGTTTCGCAGTTAATAAAATTATTGGATAGCCCGTCTGGCAGCAGTAGATACAGAAGACGGCCGTGAAATAACAGCATGTGTGCTGTTGTGTTTCGGTGAGTGAATAAGGGATGCCAGAGTCCATTTCACTATCCCACCTTTAATCCTACTAAGTAGAGTTAGCATCGCACTTGCAGCACATGTAGCGTTCTATGTTTTATAGGCCTAACATCAAGTCTGCATCAGCCAATCTGTCATTAATAATATAAAACCTATGTCCATCGGGTTTAATATACTTAGGTACCTTATGTTTACCTTTACAAATAGTGAAATATTTTTTATAGGTAGATGCAGTGGTTCTGGAAGTATCCTTCACATATACCTAACAAAATTCGCTCAATAGGTAGGTATTACTATAAGAATGTTTCCATAAAACCAAGGGAGGTGTCACCTTACAAAATAATTTATTAATTGTGTAACATAATTATGGTGTTTTCATCCCAACAACTTTCACTTCTAAATGTTCAGTCAATTTGTTACTGTTTCTATAAAGAGTTAAAAGCCATTTTGTGATGAACGATTTTTGTAAGACCGCATTAGCGATGAGTGACAACGAATAGTTGTCATAACATCGTGTTTCCGGTCGTTGATTGGCTGGCGAATGTGGTTTGAGATGGGTACGCCCAATTAAGTGACACGCCCCGAGAGGCTTCCAAATAAACTTGTGTTGCTAAGCAACCACGCTGCTTCTTCAATTTTATTGAATCAAACAAATATCTAATCTGTATCTAAATGAATAAAATGAAATTACTATTTGAGTGGATTATATTCCATATATTTTTCATTGATAATTGATAATATTAATGAAAACATCGATAGGATTTCAAGTTGATATATATACCTATAAGTAAGTATATAGATATCATCCTTACATCTATAAATTGAAGTCCTTTCCGCGTCTGTCTCTGTATATCCGCTAACTCCATCTAAACCACGCAACGGATTTTGATGTGGTTTTCACTAATGGAAAAAGCGATAAACGAGTCAAGTTTGTGTATTACATATAATTTGCAGAAAAATTGCTTATAGTGTAAGTAGGTACATACTCAAATTGATTGACATTTTTTCAGCCGTCTGCTTGATTCAGCGGCTTGCCTATTACCTAAACGCTGAAATACTTACTTAATTAAAAATGTCATGAAATTACTTACCTAAGTATATTTTTGGTTATTAATGAACGGGCTGTGTGTCCTCTAAATGACACGTTATTCTTTTCAGGTTCCAAATTATAAGATATATTTTTTACTCTGTAGGGACTTGTTGTAAATACTCTTTTGCGTTATACATACTTTTTCGTTTTACTTTTAATACTTTTTAATATATTTTTATGTCATATGTATGTTGTCACTTATATTAATTTGTCACCAATTTGTCATGTTCTTATACTAACTTTCTTGTAAAATATAATTCTTAATCCGTCGTAATCCGTATCTTTAATTTATACAATCACGTACAGCATTAACTAACCACGAATTTTGTTTTGTTTTGTTGTTTTGTTTTGTTTTGTTTTGTTTGTTTTGTTTGTTTTGTTTTGTTTTGTTATATTTATTCGTATGTAGTGTGCAAATTATATTAAAATCACGTCAGATTATCACGTCGGGGTCACCAAATTCGTGGTTAGTTAATGCTGTACGTGATTGTATAAATTAAAGATACGGATTACGACGGATTAAGAATTATATTTTACAAGAAAGTTAGTATAAGAACATGACAAATTGGTGACAAATTAATATAAGTGACAACATACATATGACATAAAAATATATTAAAAAGTATTAAAAGTAAAACGAAAAAGTATGTATAACGCAAAAGAGTATTTACAACAAGTCCCTACAACTCCTTATAACTCAACCTTCGACATCAACTTATCAATGCCCGATTTTATCGAGGCTAACTGGCCCATAGGTAGTGTCCGACCGAAGCTTCGGCTTCGGCCGGGTTTTGGGCCGAAGGCCGAAGGTACGCCGAAGGTGGTTTTTTGGCCTAAGGTTAATTATGAAGTTCTTGAGAGAGAAGGCTAAATACAAATATGTTTAGCGAACTTCACTTAATGTGATCTAATGATAAAATATTATAATTATAACTTGTTGTAGATAATACAGTAATTATTTGATTATTCATAATTATCGTAAAGATTACTTTTATTTATAATTTTCTAAAATTTTCAAAATGCAGTTTTACTGACCAATATTTATTAATAAAGTGAGTGTTTGTTGTATATTTGTCTAGTTTCGCACTAGTTGAAAAAAACAAAGACTGATTGAACGATCTGATTGTGATTGATAAATTACTTTAATAAATAAATAAATAAATGTTACAATTCACATTATTTCGTAATGTTATTATTTTTGAAAAATAAATTGCAAGGTATTTTTTTTATCGTCTAGATGAACTTCTAGACATGATTAATTAGCTTTCTATATTACACAGTCAATATAAACGTTCAATATTAAAGTTTTAAAATCATTTATCTTATTAGGTAATTATAGCTTGTAGCCAATCTTGAACAACATTTCTTAGAGCTTTTAAACCTTCGGCTTCGGCCAGAAATCGACCTTCGGTCGGACACTACCCATACCTACTTATAGCTAACCTTTCGTCTGTGATCTGTGGTTAAATCTGTTGACAATGAACATTTCACTGCTTCTAATAATTAGACTAGGGAAGTCACATCTCTGTTTGGGTAATAATTTATCTAAACAAGCTATGCTATTGTTTAAACTACTGCAGTTCTCGTGCTTATAACCCCTAAAAAAATAAGTTCACAGTGGTTAAACATAACATGATGTGTCGTAGTGCGAATTAAGTATTAGGGCACCTAGGTAATTCAAGTTAATTTTGCAACCACTCAACCGCACATACCTCTCGCATAAAGAAATAAGGACACGGGAGTTCGTGACAATATAGCGTGTGTAGGTAGTGAACATTACCACGATAAAATTCAGTTGCTACCTGCAATATACGTCTTAAGGCAAACATAATAAAGTTCATATTCCTATACGTACTGGTTGTTTCATAGTCCTACTTCTGAGAAAGTGGCTAGACGAAATAAACACCGTTTATGATATTTGCCCTATACTTGGACGGAGATTAATCGGTGTTGTAATAATCATTTAGACTTTTCATTTGTTCTTGCCTTATTCACAGAATAGGTTCAAAAAGGAGATTGATAGGTCTACATATAAATTCAGACATAAGATTTCACTAAGTGTAAGCTAAAGCTAACACTTAGGGCCTCTTTCCCCACGTGTCAAGTAGGCTAACCTCCATTTAAAGTCACCGGTAACCGGGAATGAAGGAGATGATATACCTTTGTTTGTACGGTAAAAGTCCCAAAGATTAAAAAAATAATAATAATAAAAATTCGCCTATCGAAGGATGCAGTAAACCGAGTGCATAATTTAATAAAACATAAAATTATTTAAGATTTGTTATAGGTATTTCCATGGTATTTCACCGTGTAATTGAAGTGGGTGGGTATATTCATAATGCAGTAATGTTTGATTTGTGAAAGATTATAATACAAAATTTTATGAATTAAAAAATAATAATAATTTTAATTTAAAAAAATACCAAACGTCCGTTTAGCTAAGGAAAAATCCAGATATTGCATTACTAATTCAGATAATATGTCCTACTTACATTATAGGTATAATTGAAGAGCTTTTTGAATTGAAACCTTTTGTTTTATTTACAAATAAAACAAAAGGCTATTAAAAACATTAGAAATGTGTACATATTTATTACGTAAATTGTATCCCATAAAATGAGTAATTTATTACAACATATGAACGCAATTGTAGTATTATGAATAACTAGGTACTTGTTCATTTATCCATTGTTATATTATTGACTTGGTATGTCTGTGTTTTCACCCTCTTTTTTTCTTTTTCAATCTATGTGTCTATGTCTATGTGTATATCCAAATCTTTCTTCTTCTTTTTGGATTTGCCGTTTTTCTTTAAAGTATCAGGTTCTCCACTCTCATTAGTTCCTAATTTTGAATAATCATCGTCTTCTTTAGTTTCATTATGATGGAATTTCCTTTTTTTCTTGTGTGGCTCTGCTGTCCCAATGGGCAGTTCATCTTCATTTTCATCAACAATCGCATCAATTTCACGTTTAATTTTATGTTTCTTCTTCTTTTTATTTTTAACTAGGCTGTTTAAATCTTCTTGACTCTCTGATATTAATTCAATGGGTTGGTCAAGCAAGTTTCCATCGCAGTCAGCTTCATTTTTTATTTCTCTTTTTATTTCTGATTCCAGATTCGTTTCTTGCATTTCAGTCTCGATGTTACTTTCTTTATTCCGTTTTTTCTTTTTCGATTTCGTTTTAGTTTCTTTACTCAGAACTTCCGAATATTCTTCTGATGTTTTGCGATAAGACTCGTTGCAATGTGAAACATTCTTCTTTATTTTATCATTATTTTCTTCTTCAGTTTTATTTCCTTTAACATGGCGGCTATCAACTTTCTTATCATTTTCTTTGTCCAGATCTTTTTGGTCTCTATCTAGCACAGCTAGGAAAAATCCAGTAGTTAAATCCGTATCGGGCTTAGCATATAAACATCTAGCACCCATAGACCCGTACATCCCGGAACCAAAATTGTTCCATTGGCCTTTCAGTAACTCTTTAACATCTCGAACTCTCCATTTTTTACGGGAAGTTTTAACAACATTAGTTATTACTCTCTCGTTTTCTTCGGGAAATAAGGAACATGTACTGTATATTATTCTTTTGGCATTAGGGAATGCGTTCATGGCGTGTTTTAGAAATTTCTCTTGCAATGATGTCAGTTTTGCTAATCTATTTTGATCTATATAGTTGTGTACACATAGTGCCATACCTGAAAAAAAAAATATCAGAGTGAGCTTTCACATCAAAACTTATAAAAAGTATACTTAAATATTTGAGTTATTAATCATACAATGTTTCCTTCTCAAGGTAAACGTTAAAAATTAATCAACTTTACAGTACTCATCTAATAAGATATTAAAATTGAATAGAAATTGAACTACCAGGGAGATTTAATTACATTTACTGATAAAAAAAAAATCACACCTGATCCAGAACAGCTTGGATCCAACAAAATGTACTCCACGTCATCATAGTCACCGCGCTTCATATTCAGAGCATCTTCATGCATCGCTTGCACGCATTTTGATCCAGTTTTCTCAATAAAATCACACAGAGTTTGGTATCGTTTATCATTTCTTTCGACAGCGTATATTTTACCCTAGAAAACAAACAAAATTGTACTTGCAAATTTATATAATACATGTGGCACATGTATGACCGATTTTTCTGTTTGTAATTGCCAGAACAAGGTTTGAATGTAAAAATTTTTTTGAATAATCCACGGGCAGTCAGAAATTTGGATGGTATTTTTATATTAATTTGGTAGGGCAACGACTGTCAGATCAAGTAGTCAGTTAATAAATTTGAAAATGGTATTTTTTTGTGGATATTATACCTCATTTCTCATGAAGGCTGCTAGTTGAGTTGTCTTCATGCCAGGAGCTGCACACATATCAAGTGCCACACTTCCAGACGGAGGAGCGAGAAGATGTACCGCTAAAGCTGTAGCCTGATAACCATAATATTAACTAATGACTATGGGAAAAATTCATATTAATTCTTTTCTTATAACTTAGCTTGGGTAATTCTCATTCATTGTACGATGTAATGGATGTATTTGTAATTTAACATCTCTTGTTGCTGACACTTTGGCCAGGCGTTAGTTTTTTATTTTATTTTAGATGATCCCTTGGGAACATTACTTTTTTCTGGATGAAACATTTGTCATTTCTTGTATCGCTGAAAACGTGTATGCAAAATTTTATGATGATCGGTTGAGTAGTTTAGGCGTAAAAAGGTGACAGACAGAGATATTTTCACATTTATAATATTAGTATGGATTTGTATGATTTAAAAATTAAATTTGTATGGTGATAGTGCTATGGAATAATAATAATAATTTTTACAATGCCATAATCGAATTTTTTAGATTTTTACTAAAAAAATCGTTTATTGTATTTACTAGTAAAACTGTCACAACTCATAAACATTGAAGCACAATTTGCATAGTTGCTATACCTACTTAGTTGAAAAAAAAAAAAAAAAAAAAAACTTAAACGAACCTTGTCTTGAAGTATGATCTTATTTTCCAAATACAATTCGTGATCGTGAAACTTAATTCGCGGCGAAAATACAAATAGAGTTTTCACATGGTAGTCTTGTGTGAAATCATCATCGGTTAGTGCCTGTATTTGTTGTAAATAGTCATTGTAGGAGCCCGCAGTACATCTAATGAACCTGAAGCCCTCATCTTGGAAATGTCTAATGGCGTCTGATGTGGTCAAAAGGTTGGTGTTGATGCGAACGTAACGAGGTCTGGGAGTAACTGGAAACAAAAATTAAAGGAAATAATTTAAAAAAAAAAAGAAAAGAAAGGCTCCAACATATTAATTTTAATAACTCTAGTCCGGCTTCAGCTCAGTGATATAATTAAACAGTAAAAAAAAAATTTAAAATACATTATTCTACAGACCCCATATTTTTTATGCTAAGATCGACAGACAGTCAGTACAGGGTCTTAATCAGTAAATACAGAGATTTTCATAAAGTGCGAAGATATTATTGAATAATGGAGAACTAAGACAGACAAGCTATAACAATTTTTGAGATGACTAGATTCCTTTAAGATTAAAAAAAAAATGGTAACCCCCAAAGGAGAGAAACGAAAAAGAGGAAAACAATATAAGGAAGGTAGCAGGAACAACATGGATGAGAAAATCACAGGAAAAAATCAATGGAAAAATAAAAAGAAAATTTATTTCTATATTATGTACTGTAGCATGTTTAATACTAATCTTTTTCTTTATGTAAAATTCAGTATTAAATTTATCCTATCAGTATATCAAGATCCATACCGCGACGTTGTCAGTGTACACGGATATATTATACTTACACTATAATAAATATTTGCATGGCATGCTTATCCATTTTATTGTAAATCAAATCAAAACCTCAATCACTAGTCTTATCGTCTTTCAGAAAGAATATATCCATATTCTCAAAAATAAACAGTGTAATGTAAAAGTAACCAGTGTATATGGACTCACTCGGCTGAACTGCTCTGCATGTACAATGACATGAACACTGACATTGAATGTCATACATTATGACACTGTTAGTAAATCCCTTCTGTGTTTTTAAATGTATATATATTGAGAATAAAATGAAACAAAAATTACAAGTTTTTGTCTTTATTTATACTAGGGTTAAAGTCAAAGCACACTACATAATGCTAAATTCTTTAGTATAATAATTATACACTAAGTAATTAGAATAGTAATGAAAATATTAATATATTGCACAACAAACCACACTAGATTTTTTTAAGAATTTGCACATTTTTAATTAAAATACCTTTATTTTTTGTATAATTACTTATAATGATGAGAAGTCTATGTATCTATGTACATAATAGTATAAATAAGAGAAGTTTTTTGCTTTCTGGTGACAAATATTTACATGATCTTATAAAAGAAAAGAAATTAAGTTGTCATACACTAAATGCCAGTCATATCACTCCGATTGGTTTGATTGTGCATGGCTGTCATAATAAAAATAATACTGGAACTGGAATGTGTATGCATATCAGTCTTCCTTTAAATTAAGACCACTCTTATTTGATTCAGTTGGCTGTGGTTTATATGTGTGCTGATCTATTTCATTTCCTTCATCGTCATACTCTTTCTCATGATATGCTTTGTAAGCATAACAACAAATTATTAGATTTACAACAACAACAGCGGACACAACTGACCATACATTTGCTACAAAGGTATCCACCGGATAAACATTAGTTAGAATGTGACGAACACTAAAAAACGCCACAAATGGCAGAGTGAACATGGCAACACTATATAAAAAGAGATTGGCCAATGCTAGAGCAGCCAATTTGGTTTGTTTAGGTATAAGTGGTCCCTCATTTGTATCAGCCATTGCAGAAATTACTTAATGATGATAATATATCTGAAATAAAAAAATAAAATGTATTACCTTCAGTTTTCAAATCATCTTGATGATCAGTTGTATAACTTTCAAATTGTTCTTTGTAAGACAGTATGGTTTGTTCAGGCTTGCTTTTGCCTGGAAGGGACTTTTTGCCAAACAGCAGTTCTGATGTGAGGATTTTCGCTAACCATGGATCTAAACGTGGTTCCTTCGATAATATACAACAATTTTCAAATATTTTATCTATATCAGCTGCATGTTTGATTGTTTCTGTTATTAAGGCATAAAGCACATTTGTCCTCTGCAAACATTATAAATGAAGATATTTTATAATGGAGAAAAATAATCATATCTAAAAAAAGTAAAAAAAAAAAACTTACAAAATGTCTAAGTTTGTTGTCGTATAGCAATGTTTTAACGCTGCCGCCTTCAGTTGAAACCTTTTTCAATATGTTTGCAGCAATTTTGTAATGTCTTGGTACTTTTACTGAATGCTCATACATTTTATTCAAGGCAATGTTTACAAAAAATTGAACATTTTCTAAAAATTACAAAATACAAGCATGGTGCATATCACAAGACAAATGTCACAAAATTATGTCAAGTGTCATTCAATTCAATTGTCACTCAATTTTTGAGGTTATTTTGTGTTCAAGATTTTTTCATTATCCACAGACAACTACATACTTAAAAATTAATGATTGGGATCCTATATAACATTCTGTTGTTGCCCACTATTGCAATGAATGAAAAAAAAAAATGTACCATAGACAATTTACACACTGAGTTTGTTGCACGTAATCTTTATTTACAATTTCCAAAAAAAACATATTTGTACGATTACTACGATTTTTCAAATAATTTCTATTATTTATAGAATATGTGAAGATTCTTAACGGAGGTAATGAGATGTTAAGAATTATGGTGTTTGGTGAACTATGTTTTTGAACAATCGTTAACAAAGTTATTGAATGGCGTTTATCGTCCATAAAATACCAGGAAATGCTATGATTCAACGGTGCCGCGGCTTCAAATAACAATGAATAATGTGCGATTAATAATATTTTCAGTTAGCGTCTGCGAGCCGGTTGTGTGGGCGAATAAGAATTGGTGAAAGGTGTAAAAATGTCATAAGACTATTTTGATATCACATCAGTCAAATAGGAACTATCAAAACAATGGTTCCTGCTCCAAGCTGTCCCTACACATGGGATTACTGGACGACTGCGCCTTCCGACAATGTGGAGTTAACATGCCTCATGCCAAATTCTGTTTACATTCCTTTAGTAGCAAGTTGGGATACCACTTTACAAGACATCAAAGAGGTTAGTTACTTACTATCATAGAAATCAAATATCCTGTTGGTATTATGACTCACGCCTTTTAAGTAGGTTGATGTTTTGAATAAACTATTTCATAACTAGGTTTTTTAGAAAGTAGAGTACTATGTTCAAATTAAGCTGAATTACTGAAAATAAAAGCATACTAATTTCATTAATAAATAAGTGTGAATTCAATTACGCTTTAATAATCAATTACTTATTTCGATATATCCAGTTATTCTGATTATTCATTAGTCTGCCAAGTGATGATCCCTAGAATAACTTGAACCAAATTGTACCTATGAGTACTCAGATGTTTACAAAAGAGGCTAAGAATAAAAAAGATAACTGTTGTTGAGTTAATGGACAAATCGCCCGCATTTATCTCGCCCAGGTTGGGCGAATTGTTATGTTTTATTTTACCTATTATTTTTATAGACAACTCGTCCGCAACATTGATTCTGTACAGTTGAACATAAAAACTTGATTTTAAATAAAACAAGTTGTTAGTATAAATTACTGTATTAAAAATCAATAACATTTACAATAATTAACAAAAATGAAATATCATATTCAGGGTTTGCAAAAATGTGATATTTATAAGTTTAAACTGTCAAAATGGTAAGGTAAAATAATAATAAAATATTTAAGACTTAAATTTGGGCGAATTGTCTATTAACTCTTTTTGTTACATATTAAAGTTATTAGGAAATATATGTAGATATCTCCACCTTTGAAATTTTTTGAAAGAGTGTAAAAGATTAAATGTGGAAATCCACATACATAGATTTTTTTTTAAATCCTTTTGTATAAATGTTCTGTTTTCATTATTAGTATTAGAATTTTCATAAAAAAATGTAGATAAGCCATGATTTATAATTTTTCTCTAATTAAATTTTATTACATTTGTATTATTGAATGTGTTTTATTTGTTTTAGGAATTATGGGAAAAGGCAGCAAAATGTCCGCTCTTTGGTATGCTCCACGAGATGTCAGGATATGTATTCCAATTTGTAAACTCCTTGGCGGCACCAGAGCAAGTTAATGATGAGAACAAAAGGATACGTGATATAAGACCAGTATGTGGAGTGCTTATGATAGTAGAAAAATCGGAGAGGCCAGGAGAACAATTATTGAATACACATATTAGTCATTTAATAGGAAAAGGTAATAAGTGTTTTTTAGAACAAAGATATTTTGGATATTCAAACTTCCTAGGACTATTTCTTTGTAGCGAGATATATGGCCTGCCCATTTACCACTTCATTTTTAAAGTGTGTTAAAGAGCATCTGTCAGTTTTGTCCTTTGTCTTATATCTTTGTTCCTTTTTTTTTCTTATAAACCAGAAAACAAGGTTTATATATAACTCATTAAATTTCTGTATTAATCTTTCAGTGATTTGCATGTAGATGGAATATTGGGAGTCAAATCAATATTTTGAGAATACACATATCCCATTAAAACATATTTGTGTTATTTTTTTCAGGTTTAAATGAATTTGATAATTTAAGGAGCTCTGAAGTTAATGACTTTCGGGCACAAATGCGAATCATAGCCGAAGAAAGTTTAATAAAAAGAACGCAAAGTTCAAAATTAGAGAAGCTACGATATCAATGTCCACCGAGATTGGCTGATAGTCCAAATGTACCGACCACATTACTTAGTCATTTGAATAATCAAAACTTTATACTTGTCACTAAGGTAGCCAATACAGAGGTGAGTGTTGCAAATCCAATCCATAAGATACATTTGTATTATTCCAAGTGTAATGATTGACTTTATGTAATAAGTTTTATTAAGAAGTTACCAATAGTTTTCTTTATTCTAATGAAAAAAGAGCAACGTATAAAATGGGTTGTCTGCACAGCCAAAACTACAGTCCAGATAGCTAAAATTTAAAACAAAGGTTTAGTTTATAACCTAAGCATCCGCTAAGAAATTATTTATAAAAATTTCAACTTAATGCAAAGCCAGGGGTGGGGTCGCTAATGCGGGCATAAATTTAATATCTATATTGTTTTTTACAAATAAACAATTAAAAATTCATTACTAATATAAATAGCTTGGCATTTAACTCCCAATAAAAAAAGAAGAACATACATTTATAAATTTTACTCAACACTAGAATGCTCTTCAAGTTCTTGTTCTTCATTAATTTCCTCTTCATCTTTCTCGCCTTCTTCAAGCCATTGCAGCATTAATGCCTTTGCTTCGGTTCTGTGAATGCCATGAAATATTTATTATAGAAATACAATAACATCTACAACATACAGAAGTATATATAACTACTAAACTGACGTTTTGCAAAACGCACTGCAAAACGCAGTGTGCATTGACACCAACAAACCCCATAATCCCACTATTTTAAGCAAATACCTCTCTTCCGGTGTAACGGTTCCTTTGTTAAGTCTTTTGAGACGTGGTAAGGAAGCCAATACTTCTATTCTTATTTCTGGATCTTCTTCCTCTTGGCCTGCATCAGCTTCCTCGCCTGTTCCACCGACATATGGACATCCGCTAATTATTAATGTCTCCAATGCTTGCAAAGGCTGAAACATTTTGTATTTAATGGTTACAACTTCTTCTTTTCGTGCCTCTCCATCCATTAGTAAATTTTTTAAATCTGTCCTACGACTTTTGGAAATATTTAATTGGCATCCTACTATATTATAAATGTGAAAGTTTTTGAGGATGGATGTTTGTTAGTATTTTACACGCAAACGGCTGCACGGATTTGGATGAATATGTTTAAAGGATACTTTTTATCATAGAAAAATCTTGTATATTTTCTTTGTCAGACATATTACTCGTATATTTTCTTTTTCAACGCGAACGAAGCCGCGGGCATCAGTTAGTGTTAAATAAACTAAAAGGTATTCACAATAATTATATTATCTCTCAATTGTGAAATTTCTTACCCAACTTTTTTTTTAAAAGTCGTTTAAAATATTCAATATCTTACTCTTAATTTTTTGATTTGTCTCAGTGTTGCAACCTTGCAATTACGTAGATTTATGTATTGTAATTTCTTGAGTGAAATATCAAAGCCAATGAGCAACCTTATCGGATTATTTCTCAAATGCAATATTCTCAAATTGACCAATGCCTCTAAACCTATCAAACTATTTATTTTATTTCCAGCTAAATATAAACTGTCCAAATTGGGAAAGTTAAAATCACTTATGTCTTCGATTAAATTGTAACGGAAGTCGAGACATTTTATATTTGGCATTCTATTCTCAAAGTACACTTTCCTAATTTTGTTGTAACCCACTTCCAATGTGCTCAGTTCCGGTTGGAACACATCGTGTACTGTGTTGATGTTGTTATTATTCATTATGATCACTTGGAGGTATTTCATTTTGTTCAAAGCTGCGGAAGTTAATAGATTCTTGTCGGCGTGTATGAGGACCAGGTACGGCAACTCTGTGACCGCTTGTAGACTTTCCAAATTCAAGTTGTTGTTAGACACATTTATAAATTGAAGGTGGCGGAAACATTTCAATGCTTTGATGTCTGTAAGGGACATGTCCGTGCAAGTAGCCTTTAGGTATGTGTATCTGAAAAAAAAAATGATTAAACCGTTTATTTTTTTGGGTAGGTTATTTTTTAAATTAATTTTCTAAAGAAATAAATGTGGGTCAATATAATAACATTAAAATTTGCGTAGCTTATCGCCAAAGCGATACTTGTTTAAGTTAAAAATCAAGGCTATTCTGAATGAATTTCACCTGAATAATATCAAGTGAAATTCTATTTGAACTCTTTATACTCTCGAGGCAAAAGACTGCTGCAGTGGGCTGAGTTATGCCATTCGCCTTTGATGAACTAATCAAATTAGATCACTTATACTATGATTGTTTTCTGACATGCTTTATGTAGTTATAGAGGGTATACTAGATCTAAATATTTCTATAAATAAAGGAAGAATAGCAACCCATCTCCATCGGCAGTTTTCCCTAATACACTGAGCCTAATGCTAACTTCGGACTTCTTAAGTATTCTTTCCGGAATAAATATCTTTTCCTCTTCGTGAATTTCCACCGATTCCTGTTCTTCGTTGGGGTTCGTTTCTTCTTCTTCTTCGCCAACTTTTAAATTAAAACGCGATTTTAACATTTTGGCATATTTTTATAAAACTTACGTTGTTAAAATCGTTGACAGATAATAAACTCACTGACTGAATGTTATTGACAATTTGTTCATGAAAATTATGACATATTTATATGGCCAGTGGTATTTCGTCATTTTGTGGCGCAATAATAATAATAATAAATGATTATTGCGAACTATTTTAAGTAATAGCAATTTGTCTTATTTGGACTGGATGATGACATTTACGTGAAATATTAAATTCTGAAATTGTATATTCCCTAAATGTATCATTTGTTAATGAGTGTGGTTAGTAGCTATGTGAATATTTTCGCATTTATGCATTGTCAGTTTTACGAACGTCTATTATTAAATTAATCGGGAAAAAAGTTAAAATAATGTGTTCAACGTTATGGGAATCTGTTTTAAGACAATTCGTTATGAAAGCCGGGAAAATGTCAACGTCAACATTGTGACACTAATTCTAAATAATATGAATTCAACATTATACGAAAGATCACGTGACGACGCGTTGCCACGTGACAACCGCGTCGCTTTACGTATGAAATCGACATTTATGAATATGATATGAAACTATTTTTAATTTTGGATTAAATATATGCGCTGAAAAAAAAAATGCGCTGAAGGCAGAGTATGTTGCTTTTACTTAATGACAACTAATACATTATTTTTTTATTATGTATAATATTTATATAATTATATAACATATAAAACATATAATCATGAATAATATGAAATAAATATAAAATAATTGCATATAATCTATAGTATATTTTTTAAAATTTATTTCTGTATGTAATCTAAATAAATAAATAAATAAAATAATAATAATAATAAAATGTTTTATTGTAGATATCGTTCACGTCGAATGTGCCAGTACACAGAACGCCGCAGCAACACATAGAGAATATTCTGAGGAAGAAAGCGAACTCTCTGAACATGCGCGGCGAACATTGGCGCAACTACGTATTGAAAGTGTGCGGTCGAGAGGAGTACCTCCTCGGAGATTCGATACCATTGATACAGTTCCTATACATACAGGAGACTTTAGCGAGGGATGGAGTTCCACAGGTTATGACTGTTAGTGTAGACAAGTTGTCGTTGTCTGGTGAGTTTTTGTAAGAGATTATTAAATAATTTAATATACTAGTCATACTATATAAATCAAGGCCACGGAGACACCGCAAAGAATGTAAACGAACTTTCAGGAGTAAGAGTGGACGAATTAATTGACTTCAATGAGGCATTCTTTAAAATGGTGTTCATAAGATGGTGCTTGAAAATCACATTTGTTAATAATTATTCCAACACTTACAGTCGGCCGCGACCTGAATCAATATTGCATACAAGAGAGAGGCAGAACGACATCTGACCACGTGAATACAATGAAACGTAAAAATGGCAAAGAGTGCTCGTGGAACATAGACAAATATTACTCATGCACTGTGCAAAGTGTCAGTGGTTTAAACGTAGATCCCGGACAACAAGTCGAGGTATGTATAGTTTCAATTTCTCAATCCAGTTCAGTGTCTAAAATCCATAAAATAAATATTAATAATTTCACCAATTGTAGGTTGTCTGTCAAGCGGGTATATTCCACGGAGGGAAACCGTCGTGCGAGAATCGCAAGACTAGTGTGGCGCTAGTATCGCAAGAAGGCGTCGCTCAGTGGAACGAAGAGCTGCAGTTCCCCATCAAAGTGCTCAATTTGCCTCGAATGGCGCGATTGTGCTTCGTCATATACGAGATCAGTAATAATAAGAACAAAAGATCCAAAAAGGGGAAGGATTCAAACAAGGTTTGTACGGTGATGCACTATAATCGGTCGTTTTAGGAAATAGATGGAGAACCAAAGGGCCTCAATGTTTCCGCGAGTGAGAGGACATTGATTGAAGTGAAGTGTGTTGCGCAGTGCTACAAGTTGGCGTGGGCGAACACGATGGTGTTCGACTACAAGGATCAGCTGCGCACGGACGGCGTGACGCTGTACACGTGGACGCACGTCGCCGACGAGACGCAGGGCGACGATCTCATGCTGCACCCGCTCGGCACAGTCGTCTCCAACCCCAACATCGACTCGTGTGCGGCGCTACAGCTCAGATTCTCAAAGTTAGTCCACTTATCTCTTATCATATCTTGGTAATTCGGCTCGACGGACCATGTAACGGTTTGGTTGTACACTTTGGTGAACAACAATTTAATTAATCTTTACATTTCTGTCAGGCTTGAATTTTTTATAATGTTAAATGATTCCTCGTGAACAGTCTAAAATATTTACCTCGGTAAAAGGTCCTTTTCTGTATTCCTGACATGGTTTATATGTAAAATTTCATGATGATATCGGTAACACGTGAAGTAGTTAAGGCGTAAAAGCGTAACAAACAAACAAACTTAGTTTCGCATATATAATAATAGTTAAGATTTTTAATCAACTAAGTAGGTATATTACATTATTACGTTGTATAATATATGGTATTATTAAACAAGACTTATTTTATTCATTACTTCGTGATTTCTTTTTTATACTAAAGCAAAAATCATGCATTTTTGTGATAGATTTCCAAAGTTTGTTAGACTAAAAGTCTTTATTTAAACACGAATATAAAGAGCACATTAATTTCCAGTTACGAGTGTCACTATCCGATAATATTTCCGGACGCTGAGACGATGAAGCAATACGCGGCGTCGTTGGAAGACGCCACAGAAGGCGGCGAAGCGCGTCTCAGTCAAACCTACGTTCAGGTTCGAGCCACCGCCGAGAAGGATCCGGGCTACGAGATACACGAGCAGGAGAAGAAGGATATATGGGCTTCCCGGTATATATTATTATGGTTTTGATGAGTGGTTAGGGCGCTTGCCTTAACGCTTTGTCTCAGTTTTCAATTCCCGGCTGGGTCAATTTTGGAAATGAACTTTTCAAAGTGGGCTCAGGTCTGGATTTGGAAATGGCACAGGGCACGCAGCATTTCGCAGTCATTTGGGCAGCCCGCTTGGTGGCAGTAACCACTGAGCAGAGATGAATTGATATGAATAAATGTTGCGAGATTGCTCATGAGTTACTCCCTAAAAAATAACTTTCAAGGGAGTACTTTCGGACGGAAGCGTCTATATACAAAAGCTGAATTGAGATGAATAAAATTATGTAGTTACTAAAAAAATTGTCCGTCGTAGGACTCACGTCATCAGTGAAAACTTCTTGACTTTTCAAATATGTCTCTATTATTTCTTAACCAAGTGACCTGTTTTTTTTTCAGAGTTGGTATAACCTAGCCTATCGTCTAAATACCCATACACATCTATATAGTTATATCAAAGCGTTACGTTCACTTGAGTTCAACGCTTTTTCCCCCCATACAAAAAGTGCCCAACGCACCTAAAGTAGTTTTCATTTGAATACCTTTGCAGAGAGTACTTTCGAACGGAAGCGCCGCAGCTGCTGCCCAAACTGGTATCGTGCATAGAGTGGGGGGAGCGCGCCCAGGCGGCCGGAGTGGTGCGAGTGCTTGACGGCTGGCCTGTGCTTCCCGTCGAGTCGGCGTTGGAACTGCTCGACTACGCTTACGCCGACCGCGCCGTGCGACGGTTCGCCGTCAACTGCCTAGAGGGACTCAGCGACGAAGACTTGCTGCTCTACTTGCTCCAATTGGTGCAAGCGCTCAAGCACGAGTCGTATCTCAAGTGCGATCTGGCCCGGTTCCTACTGGAGAGGGCGTTCACAAACATGACAATAGGACATTACCTGTTTTGGCTGCTGAGGTCCGAGATGCACGTGCCGGCCGTCTCGATCCGCTTCGGTCTCGTCCTAGAGGCGTACTGTCGCGGCTGTCAAGATCACATCAATAGCCTCATGCGACAGATCACCTGCCTCGATAAACTCAAGTGTGAGTCCAACAGTCGAGTGTTTACGCATATAGTTTGTACCGTATCTCACGAGTATGTCTAAATGTGACAATTTCCAGGGGTGGGCGAGTGTATAAAGCGTCGCGAAGTGACGAACATCAGTCGCGCCCGCGCCGTTCTTCAGCAGCTCTTGCAGGAGCAGCACTGCGTTGAGACGCTATGCGACTTCGCATCGCCTCTCAACCCCAGCTTCATATGCAGGAAGATCAAGTATGTCTCCATTACACCCGATCTCAATATATTGTAAGCTGCTCCAGGAAATAGTCTGCGGGATACCCAACCCCTCAGTATTTAGGCTCATTAGACTACCAGTCAATAACATTGATGTTTCTGTTTGACATTGTTTATAAAATAAGTGATGCCAACAATTGGTATGATCCGCTCCGCAGGCCAGACCGTTGCCGCGTGATGGACAGCAAGATGCGGCCTCTGATGCTGGAGTTCGAGAACATGGATCCCAACGGAGCCGACATCCGCATCATCCTCAAGATAGGAGACGATCTGCGCCAGGACATGTTCACTTTGCAGATGCTGCGAATCATGGACCGACTCTGGAAGAACGCGGGATATGACTTCAGGTATCCATAGTCAATAGACGACAACAGTTTAAACACGTAACGATATACTTGCGCAAGCATGGACTTAATGTGTGTGGAAAGATTATTGCGCAAATTGTATACAATTTCATATTGTAAATAATTGCGCAAATCTACACTTGATAATGGCGCAGTCCTTGTGTTAGTTTATTACTAATTTATGATGCGAACGTGTAGATGATGTTTATTACTCTTGAACGGATTTTAATGAAGATATATAGTTTATATCAGGTAACGCTTAAGGTATAATTTATAAAGTAACGCGAAAGAAGTCGTGCGCAAAAGTTAGTGTTCCAATAAAGCCACTCAACTAATTGTTCCTTATAACTTACCAGATTGAACCCGTACAACTGCATCTCGATGGAGTATGCGGTGGGCATGATCGAAGTGGTGGACGACGCGGAGACAGTCGCCAACATACAGAAGCAGCGGGCCCTGTTCAACGCCGCCTCAACCATTTCCAAGGCCTGCGTATACCGTTAGTATTAGCTCACCTTCTTGTGTCGCCTCTATTGAATGTTCTATTTGTATTCTATCACTTATCAATTGATATATCACATAGCATCTCGTGTATCTCCATTATTTCTATATCGACTCTTATATGGCTTGTCGCCTTTATTCGCTTTACCATGTCGCTTACATTGTTCTTGTCATTTTTTTTGCATATCACTTGTTCTTTTAGAAATATTATATATATAACGGATCAGGGTAGGCCGAAGTGGGAATCGGGGCGTTATCTTGGGCATCGGACATAGCGACGGGCTTCCGATAAATTAAAATCTCAATTTACAAGTTGGCTTCGTGGAAACTGACAAGTCTCTTGGCAAGAGATGGAGATCGTTCCTCTTCCTCTTAAAAAGTCTTCATCAAATGTGAATCCACCCTCCTTATCCCCGCCAAGGGCCATGTCCAAGCGAGTGGAACCAAAATCGCTTAACCAATCAGCGCTGTCCAATTCTCGTTGAGTTTCCAGTTAACCAACATTACAATCTTAATCGACATCCAATCAGAAAGAGCATACGGTCATGTTTAACAGATTGACCAACTTAAAAATTAAATTAAAATAAGAAATGTTACCATTTTAAATAATAAGCGTAGTAGACACAGAACATAAAGAAAAACAATATTGCCAGATAGAAAACTGAATGTAGGACGATAAACGTAACGCGATGTCGCCACGCATAGACTACAATTAATCGTTGCGAACTGGTGGCGCCACCCTTACACTCCGACATATAAATTTGTTTGTTTTCCTATATTTTATTGTTTAAACACCCACAATGTTGCGACAATATTTTATTCATTTCTCTACATTTCTCTTATAAAATTGTATCTTTAAATATACTTACTTGTATTTGTACCATTTGTACTTCTTATGAGTCAATTTGGGAACATAAGCATGTATAAGGCCACCGGTGGACTCATTTGTTCAAGGAGTTTTTATTTTTTGTGCATCGTTTGAGTATTCGGCTCCACGTAGACGTAATGCGGTTGTTTCAGAATGGCTCCGCATGCAGAACTCTACTGAGACGACGTTCAATCGCGCCGTGGAGGAGTTCACTATGAGCTGCGCCGGTTATTGCGTCGCCACCTACGTGCTGGGCATCGCCGACCGACATCCCGACAATATCATGATTAAAAAGAGCGGACAGGTATGTACTCTTATGTCTCTTTTCCACCTGGAGGAAAATTTAAAAAAAAAATCTGGTCAGGCTGTGTCAGTTCAAATGAGACCAGTTTTTTTTTTTCTAGGAAAGGTGTGTCATCTTTAGGGTGTTCTCGCCGGGAACATTCGCCTGTAATGTAACGTTACAGATTCGAGCATTACATCAGTGAGGGAGTGCGCAACCTGTAATGATATTTTGATACAAATTGTTAAGAGGATTATTTGATAGTAGCAATATGTATATTAAAATGCAGGATAAATCTTTGAAACTACAGCCAAGAGTATCGCCGATGTGGATTAAAGAAATTCTTCATAATTTTAACGGTGATCGTTGTGGAATCAACTAAACTAAACGCTCAAAATCGAAGCCTTACTAAAATTAGCCTTACGTAAGGCAAAAAGTCGACATTTGCTTGCACCAGCGCAATAATTATCAGTCATTCCAAAATTTCATTTCAAACATTTTCAGTTTTGATCTTAATGTTTGAATTTCAAAAGGCACTAAGAGTCTACAACTTAATATAGGAATGAATTTGAAAACTGACGAAGGTTTTCGTATCCCGATTGTGCATACAATACCTGTTACAAGAGACCCAGACAATATTTATTAATATCTGGTATCTCTGGGAGATATTACCCTGGCGGGAAGAGAGAGAGAGAGGGCCTAACCGCTAGACGAACGGGTCGAAAAATGTATTTATGTTTTTTTCAGTTGTTCCACATCGATTTCGGTCACTTCCTGGGTCACTTCAAGCAGAAGTTCGGGTTCAAGCGCGAACGAGTGCCTTTCGTGTTGACGCATGACTTCATCCACGTGATCAACAAAGGCCAGCGCGGATCCGGCGTCAACGAGCCCCTCGACTTCAAGATATTCAGGGAGCATTGCGAGACGGTAATCGCGTTTTTTACTATTATTTAGAGAACTCATATAAATAATTAGTTTTTTGTATACAGAAAATGGCAATAATAGTTAGCATACCCTGCAGGGTGCTATGAGGTAGCAGGGGCAGTCTAAAGTCTGTTAAACAGGCCTTATTTAAAAGATTTGAAAGCCTCTACTGGAATTATTTTAAACGAAATTGTCGACTTCGTGATAAGCAACTATTGATTGAATACACTAAAAAATATTGATTTTTCCGCAGGCGTTTAAAATCCTCCGCAAGCATGGTCATCTCATACTGTCACTGTTCTCCATGATGATCTCAACCGGTTTGCCCGAACTCAGCTCTGAAAAGGATCTGCAGTATTTGCGCGAAACACTTGTGAGTCATTAGTCCCTTTATTAGAATTTCACAATTTAATCATGTTGGTACGATATATAGAGTCTCAATGGTTTGAAACTGTTTTTGACGAGCCTGATGGATGAGTGTTTAGGGCGCTTGCCTTAACGCTCCGTCCCCGATTCAATTCAGGGCAGGGTCAACTTTAAAAATAAACTTTTCAATATTGGCTCTGGTCTGGATTTGGAAAGTAGTAGCACGGCACGTTGCATTTCGCAGTCAATAGCATGTGTGCTGTTGTGTTTCGATGAGTGAGTCATGACGCCATAGCCCATTTCCCTAATAATTCTATTGAGGTTGGCATGTAATTTGGCATATCTGATGCAACCTTTTATCTCATGACAGGTAATGGATTTGTCTGAGGAGAAGGCGATCGAGCATTTTCGCATGAAGTTCATCGAAGCGGTGAAGAACGCGTGGACTACGTCCTTCAATTGGGCTTTCCACAACTTTGACCGCAACAACTGACAGTGACCGCCGCGACAGAAACAACAACCGTCGACAACAAACAACACCGGCCGTCACTATACAGATTCTATGTAAAATCGAGCGCACGAGTTCTTACTGACAAAAAAATAAACTACACGAGAACAACATTACTTAAAGGTGCTTCCCTCGCGGGGAACATTCGCATGTAATGTAACATTTCAGATTCGATTTTAAGCATTTAGTTTAGTTGATTCCACTGCAATGGCGATAAAATATTAAAGAATTCCTTTAATCCGCATCAGTTATGTTCTTGGCTGTAGTACATTCAATGATTTATCCTGGATTTTTATATACAAATTGCTATATTATTAAATAATCCTCCATCAAGTTGTATAAAAATATTACATATTGTATCATTACAGGTTGCGCACTCCCTCACTGATGTAATGCTCGAATCTGTAACGTTACATTACAGGCGAATGCTCCCAGTGAGGGAGCACCTTTATAAAAAAAAATATGTACGTTTAATTTCATTTTGGTGCTAATTCGCAGACAAACAACAAATATTGGTCTCAAAATGAATCGTTTGTTGTTTCAAGACTGTTTAATTATCATATAAATAAAATTATTTCCCAACAATTGAACCGAGAACAGGTCAAACAATGCCTGTGTTGGAACAATACCAAGAATTAAAAGTGAATGTTACAGAAATGTATTTTGAACTTTAATCACATGTGCAATAAGTTAATTTTACATTGTACACACGAGTACTGTATTTTATATTTTTTTCTTCGTGTCACATTGAATTACAATTAGTTTTTTTTTTTTGTTCGAAACGAAATTTATATTACAGAGAACCGATGATGTCAAAATATGTTTTTATTTGGTTTCAATTAAAATCAGCAAAGATTCTATTGAGTCGACGCTCGTTATTATGATTCTAAAATACCATTAAGGTAGATAGAATTATATAAATTTTTTAAACAAACATAATTATACATTTTTAAATTTTTAAGGTCTGTGAAGTGTTTGTTGCTTGATAGAGAGAGAGAGAGAGAGAGAGAGAGATCTCTCTGATAGAGAGACAATTGTGTCCTATAATTATTATTATTAGTTTGTGCTTGTCGTTAACAAAATGTATATAATTAGCTGTATAAATTTTTTTTTTATCAAATTTATCGAGTCTCGCATTCCTAGTGACCTGATGTCGAAAGAACTATACAGGTCCGAGGGGAATATATTATTATATATTTTTATTTATTAATTAAACAGGGGGTTTTGCTATCAATAGGTTAATTCTATCGCAGAGGGCGCCACAGTCTACGACGGCCTAATTGGCTGTGATATATACGGTGGTAATTGTATGAAATTTAAGCAAAAAAAAATAAAAAATTGAGGCAACGATTGTAGTCGAAATTTTTTCGAAGTAATTTTTTTTGAAGTTTTTTTTTTTAAGGAATTTTAGTAAATTTTATTGATGTTTATTGCTCCGTTTTCGTAAAATATTGTGTGAACACAGGAAGCCATTACAACTTGTTATTCGCATTTGATTTGTTCTCAATCCGCTAATGAAGTAGCCTTAATAGCTATTTTTTTTTTAAATATTAAAAAGTTTTGGATGTTTTTTGAAAAAAAAAAAAAAATCACTAATTTAAGATTTTCGTGACAAAATTATTTAATATTTTCATTAGTTTTAGAATGCATTTAGTGAGTAACTACATTTATTGATCAGATCAATTCATCTGGACAAAAGTTGAATTGAGCTTAATAAATGTTAATTACTCCCTAAATATTATATATATATATAGAGTAGTTGTAAATTAAGTGGTATGTTTGTTACGTAATCGTCAAAGAGGGTAGATAATGGCCGCCGTTCATTGCGACACCTCTGCGAATGTTATTTCTTATAAAATTAAGTTAAACAATGCTCTCATATGAAAACTAGATGTGTAAAATAATTGCTCTGGCTTCTTCAACATCGCTGAGTGTACTGATATGAATGGATTTTTATTAGTTTTAGCAGTATTAAATCGTCATTAGGTATCGTCTAGAAGCGGAATGCTTTTAAGTTTTTTTTTTTTTTTTTTTAATAACAGGCTACCTCAGGGTATGATTGGGCAATTGAAGGGATGAAAAAAAAAATATATATATATATAATGTATATTGAAAAAAAGTTTGTGTTAAGTTGAAATAATTGCCCCCTTAGTGGAGTTCCCAGTTTTGGTGTTTATTTCTCGCAATATGTTTTAATTTACACGCTAGATGAATTTGATAGTGAAAGCTTAATAAAATTAAAATGTACGAGCATTCGTCGGAACGATTTAGTGAAAATATACAAAAATGTAGTGTCGATTTGATATATAATTAAAACGATGAATATGCCTTATGATTATATAGACTATTAAGGTCAAATAGTTGTCAAATATTATTATTATTATTATTTTGCTGAATATTATCTAGAATAAAAAGCATAAACAGATAACACTGTTTAGGTATGCTTTCTTAATGAACATAATAATAAAACAAAGCATAATACATAATTCTTAAGGAATATATTTTTTTTAATATATTTTCTATGCATTATTTTAATTCGATTATAATTTTCGTTTTGTTAAATACTTAGCACCGGAGTAACTCATTTAGTTTACAAAATTAAGTAGTTTTAATTTCTAGCCATGGCAAGTTTAAATGTGTCGTCAAAAAAGGTAACCAGATATGTTATTACTATCTATTTGAAGTCTATTGAAAAGACAATGTAGGTACTTTTAATTTAACTCCTGCGCATATTAAATTGAAGACTAAATTTTTTAGTTTTACGAGAGTTACAATTGATCAAGTTCAATGTTACAAAAATTCAAATCAATTTGTGTCCATCCCTAAAAACTATATAAAAAAAATATCATTCCCTCTTTTTCTTTTTTAATTGCTAATTCCTCTACACATGTCGCTTTTTATTTACAATTGTCAATTTTCTTTCCATATAAATGTTCCCGTGAGCCAAAAAAAAAAAAAATTAGTAATTTGGTTTCGTGTATTTACTACATAAATGACTAAAAGGCGTTGGTGTCATAGTATCGAGAAATATGTCAACAGTTGAATGTTTTTCGCTACTTTTAAAAAATGTTACCTCAGAACTGAAATGTACTTTACATCAATACTATGGTGCATTTTGCTATACGCTTTGTCAATATGTATATTTCGTTAAATCGGTGACTTTCTAGTTCAAGCGAAAACGTACTCTTAACACAAATGTATAGAGATGTGAATGAAATCAATATAGAGCGCTATTTAATCTGTTCAGACATATCAATAAAATGTCAATAGTATTAGTGAAAACAACATTTGGACTTAATGCATTTAAGCTTCGCCTCGTTTGCTTTGTGCATTCATTGTGTGGAGTTACTTGTTTCAATTAATAATAAATGATATTGAGATTCACATAGAAGATTCTTGTGAAAATATTAAACAAAATTCGATATAAATCTAAAAACATTTATAATTCGTACGGTCATAATTTATTTAATAACAACGGTGCCCGCGACATCGTCCGCGTTTACTCTACGTCGCCTAACAAAAATAAGCAAAAAAATACCCAAACTTTAATACACAATAAGAACATCAATTTTTTAATTCAATAATAATAATTTAATCACAGAATACTTTCGATGGCCTTCTAATGCAATTACGATACAAAATTAAAATATTTCCTTAAAAATGGACACTGTCTGATGATATCCTCAAGAAATTACAAAAGAACAATATAATATGCAGTTATCTCCTTGTAAAGGTAATGTGATAAAGCATTTGCGGGTTGTGGTTTTGAGGCATTCGTGTTGATATCGGATCATGTTTAATTGAGTCAAGGAAATCAACTATTGTAACTGCAAAATGTAACATCTAATATAACCTTTTTTTCTAACATAACTACACAAAAATATCAGAATATGGTACAAACAAAATGTTTTTTGTCATGGTAATCTGTCAAATCAATAAATGTCAACGTTATCAAACCAAAATCTGCTATGAGCAAAAAGTAAACTTTTGAGATATTGACAAAAAAATATTGTGAAAATTTTAATACAAATTTATTAAAAAAAAGTATTTTATTTAAAATTTATGTTTGTTACTCATCAACTTATTTGTCTTTTAAACATGAAAATTTAATAGGTGATTTATTTATTATATTGAAACGGATTCTACCTCTATATTTTATTATTAAGAGGTCGTAGTTAGACAAGTAAAGCTCATGAGCACTTACAAGTTTTTTTATACTATAGATAAGGCAGTGAACTAACTATTGACTAAGGTCAAAATGTTGGACATAGTAGATTTTGGTTTAAAAACGGACGATATGCCTTATTCTTCTATGTCATTGTCAATATCAGTACCGTACACTGCCAACATGTTAACTGACTCATTACAAACTAGTTGAATAATGTATCTTAATGCGTATAGACATAAAGCACATAACAATTAAATGCAACTGTAGTTGTTAAGAAAACGGTACTTTTGTTAGGTTTGTTATTACGCTCCAGACATTTGTGCTTATGGAATTTTAAAATTAGGTAAAGATGTCTGTCGGAAATAACGGTCAAAGGTCTGTATTTTTTATGCTTTATACTTACACGCAATCGGTTGACTACATAATGATTTTTTTTTGTAACAATAGACTACGAACTAGTAGGGTAGGATTAATTTCTATTCGTTCTATATAAGGGTCGACGCATACTAGCTCAGAGTCGAAGCGTCAAACTAAAAGTTTACATGCCGTATTAACCCCAATGTTGCTATAATGATAAACCCTCAGTACATCATTTCATCACGATAGAAATATGATTGTGGAGTAGAGTTTAATATGCCGTGTGTTATATTTAAATTGACGCTTCGACTCTTAGTCAGTATGCGTCGACCCTTAGTCTTTATAATAGATCCCTCAACAAGAACCTCTCAGTATACTTCCGTAGCAAATAACTTCCATGAACTAAATCGTTTAAACTGCAAATTGTATAAATACCAAATAGTCACATAATATTAAGCCTCGTTTTGTCACATACGCGCTTCTTGATCGCTCTCAGTTCCATTTTGTGGTGTATTTTTTTTAATGAGACAATCGTAAATTTGTTTAAAAAAGTATAATGAAATTGTGTTTTTAGAAAAATGCAATTTACATCTGTGAGATATTCATATTTCTTAATTCAATATTACTTTAAAAATTGTATAAAAATATTGTAAATTTTCATAAGAGCGATCAATAAATAGTGTGGTGGCATACAGTTATTAAAAATAAGCAATAATAAGACATTTTGTAGCTAGATATTATACAATAGTTAAATAACACGGTTCGAGTGTATGCCATTATAGACTGTAATACCATAAAGACTAGACATAGATTAGCGAACTGACGGTGTAGTCAACATTTCATTTAGAAGCTTATATTGAAAATATACCTAACGAGTACAACGTGCATTGGTTTATACATAATTTGAGGCAATTTGTTAATAGGTAGAATTGTAGAGATTGTAGGTATGTATTTTTTAACGTGGCTTCTGTCATAAGTTTTATATATTTTTGATGATTTAAAACCTTTTTGAAGTCTTTAGATTTATATTTGTTGGATTTAAATTGAGTTCATCCATACAATGTAATAAAGCTAAGAATTTTACTTGTAAATCTGAATAGATTGTGGTCATTTAAAAGCGGTTAAATGAAACTCAACATTTTATCTAAGCCACGTTAAAAATATTTTAAACGCCTACATTATACACGAAATAACAGCAAAAGTAACTCATATATATATATAATAAAACATTAAGTAGTAATTTAGACATGAATCGATTTATTGTCGCATTCAAGGTAAATTGTTACATTTTTCTATTGTTTTGTAATTGCCTCCTTGCCAGAGTAGAAAATAGTTTAAAAAAATGGGATCACACGTCGACATGAATAATTTGGGCGATTTCAGCGTGAAATTTTTTACCTTGTTTATGCAGCAATTTTTTATGATATTGTCATACAAAGTGTGATCGTAAAGATAATTGTCACTGAGCGTATGAATTTGCAATATTTCTGTAACAATATAAAATGATAACTATGGCACTAAAGTGACCTTATGTATCTAATAAGACGCCTCCTATTTCAAAAAGTAAGTCTTTCAGTTTGTTTAAATAGTCTAGAACAAAAGGTCTTATGGACACAATTTTAAAGAGAAATCCCTGTGTGACTTGACTGCATTGTTAAAACAATATGAGACAAATATAACAGCTAACATATACTTTACAAATTTTTAGCTCTAATGTGTCCTTCAGTTTTTTTTTAAATTAATAATAAATACCTTTATAATTTAAATCTATGCTGATATAACAAAAGCGTTTAAAATTTAAAATATAATGACAATTCACTGATTTAAAAAATACAATAAAAACTATCATAATACCATTTAATTGTTACTGTGAGCAATAGAGGTAAAAAATTTGCGCACACGAATGCCCTTTGATTAACTGTTAACATCTAACCTACAATGCTTCCTATTAAGTGCTAAATATTTTCTACAATAACAGTTATTTCATAGTTTTTAAAACAGTACCTACATTTAAGTAATGTGACTTTGATTTTGTGCAATCTAAACAGAATGCTGTTCATTTATTTTTGATTGCTTCTCAAATAGAAGTTTGTGTTCTCCTAAAACGAGTACTTTGGTTGAGCGCTCCACCGAAGGGTTATGACAGATGCGAATGTGAAAGGTATCAATCTCGTAACATAAATGCGATGTAAGACACACTAGCGTTTAAAATGTCGCTTTTATTTAACCGCTATTGAGGTTTTTGCGTTTGATCACAGTCGGCGATAATGTAGAATAATTATAAATTAAATATTATAATTGCTCTGATACCTTTATTTATGTATGTTTGTATATGGTGTAATTGTTTGTTTTTTAAAATAAAATAAAATAAACTATTGATGCTGAGACTTTGAAGTTTGTGAGTTTGTTAAGTAATACGAAAATTGTTAGATTTTCCCAAAAAATTGAATTTTGATTCGGTTATTGTGTTGAGATTTGAATATATTTTGGACGTCAAAACGCACATATTTTAAACGCTCGTGTGTCTCCACAATGAATCACCAAATATTATTGAAACAACGTATATTACGATCATTGTCAAGTAGCGTATAAGGTTTATAATGTATAATAAAATAAAGGGAATATGTTAGCCATATTGCTAAGGCATATAATGATAGGATATAAAACATCTCAAGTCTACGTACAATAGTTCCTTTTTCATGTGTCATTTTTGCAATCATACGAGTAAACAACTGTAAACATATTCATTTAATAAATAATGTATAAATAATTTACATATTAATATTATTTGCTATCTCAGATATGATTTTTTTTTTCTTTAAATAAACATTTAATTATAGATGTCAATTGTTTTATTTTTTGTCAATCGCCTTAACAGATGTTCAAAAATTTTTTCTAAGGACCATCCCGATCACGTCAGCTTTCAAACAAAAAATAAGAATTAAAATCGGTCCAACCGTTTGGGAGCTACTATGCCACAGGCAGACACACAGGTTAAACTTGTGACACCCCTCTTTTGCGTCGGGGGCTAAAATCAAGTAACGCCATAGGAGATGCAGTTGCGTTTCCAACCTCAAAAGGATATTCTCTATAAAATACCGGCAACGACATTGGGTTGAAGACCTTTATTTACGATAAAATATACATGATAAGTTAGGGTATATTGTTATTGTGTTAATTTATACTTCGGTAAGTAAGGGGCGCTTACTGCCAGGCAAGCTGCCCAGTTATAGACTGCGGAACGCAGTATGCCCTAAAAATATAGTTCATTAGTGTAGTAATATAAGTAATATTACTTCAGTCGTTCGCAAAACTTTATTTTGTGCACCTAAAAATAGGAAATTCCTTACAAATACTTTTAATTTCTGTATTTATTTGTTCAAGTAAACGTAACTTATCGGTCACTTGTGTCGTCATTTCAAAAATCAAGATTAAAATGCGTAGGTATGTCTAATGAGAGAAGTCATTTACTTAGCGTTATCTTGTTTTATGAGGACTTTAAACAATTAAATAAGACGAGAAAAGAGTCGCATCAAGTTTTGAGCGCTCACTGAGTAGTGAAGCTAACTAGATTGAATGGCATATCGTTCCTTGACATCGACGGTCGCGCGCGCCTATGCAATTCCCGCCAATCTCGTGATTTAAGTGATGATCTAAATTCTAAAATATCAGTTCTATAAAAATGACTATCGGAGGAGACGAGCACGAACCCTTAATTTCGTCGACGACTGAAAATCAACGAGTTGCTTATAGCGCTTCGCCACAGGTAAAATTTAATCTAAACATAACTATATAAGTTCTAATCACTTTAGTGCTCAATTTTTCTAATAAAAATTCTTTATTTTATTATAGGTACTATTTATATTTAAGTATATATATCTGCTCAACTTGCAGATATTAATAAAGTTGCTTTTTATATTTAAAAATGGGATATGTTAAAAAAGGACACGAAGGGAAATTGAGTTGGTAAATAAATGTAACAAATATTTTTTTCATTTTCTTTGTTACTCAATTATGTTCTTTTTGAAGTTGAGCGAAGTGTTGTTATTATTGCAAAAACAACGCGTTTTTCAGATTTTCAACAATGAAATATATATATTCATATCTGTTCGTCCGTCTGCTAGCAATGATTAGTAGGTATCATTTAATATTTTTAATAAGTGTTAGTACCTACTTTAGACTTTTTGGCTTTTATGGTCGCAACATACATAAATAAGGACAAGTTCATTTTTCTTATTTTAACTAGGTAGTTTCTTTTTTAACTGTACTTTTGTTACTTTCATTACTGGGACTCTTAGAAAAAACAGGAATAAGGTTATTTCAACTTTTATTTAAAGATATAAGTATTTACTTATGTGACCAATCGAGTCGGCCACGGCTCTATGTAATTAATTATTTAGGTAATTACATTTAATTTGTGGAAATGTTAGTGCTCAAATCTATATTAGAAATAGCATAAGATTTTGGTCAGTATAAATATATTGTCGACGTTTTCAAGTAAAACGATCTCACATACTTAAATCGATATATCGCGATCAAAAAGCAGAAGTCAAATGATTACGAAACACAGTGTAGGTACCCTGTCACTACTAAAACAGCAACGACTTACCACGACTTGTATATTAATTTTTGAATCGGTTGAGTAGTTAAGGCGTGAAAGCGTAACAATTAACAACAACGAAACCACTTACGAATTTATAACCTTAGTTAGGTTAGTAGTTACCTAAATTTTGCCCGCAACTTCGTACGCGCCGGGAACAGTAGATAAATATGTCTTATATTTGGATAAAAGGTCCACTATGTCTTTCTGTACACTGAAAATATATTATGCAAAATTTCTCGGTTATCGGTTGAGTAGTTAAGGCGTGAAAACGTAAAAAAAAGTCTTCAGCATTATAATATTGCTTTAGATATTGTTTACATCTTACTACTTGTGGAACAAATAATCAGTACGAACGAGGCATAAATCTTCTTACCAAGTCAACCCAACATTAAGTTCGATAATACTGTTCTATATAATAAATATATTAGGTATATATGCCGTATATGTATATCATTACATAGAACAGTAGGTTGCCCGTCAGTTGGACATACACAAATAGTTACATAAATAATTAATTCTTTTAGAAACTTTTGTCACTACGGCTTACATTAATTTCCCTTTACAATAGTGACAAATTTGTCACTCAAAGTAAACAGCGGTCCCATTAGGTGTTACGTAGTTGCCACCGACTTTGTGAGGGTGCAACTAATATCACTTTTCCGGTAATCGATACCAGGTTTTAGTAGTTCTTCTTTCAGCTTTTATATTTTATAACTAATTTATTAATTTACATGTAAATTATATCTAGGTTTGCTGTTTTATGGGAGGCAATAAAAATCAAATACTTTAAATGGTATTTTGCCAGGGTGCTTTTTGAATGTTTATATAGCGACCATTGCTTTTTAATTTTAATTATAGTCACCATAATCGGCTCTCCCTCCTTCCGTAACTTGTCCATAACTCCAACTATAAGGTGGTCAGCCTATTTTGACAGTTCTATTCAAAATTCTAAATGCGAACTTTCCCTAGCGTTTTCCCCCAGCGAACTTGAATACAGCAAAGATATATTATTTCGATGTTTACCCCAACGCCCATCGTCCTCTAGGAAGATTCCAGCTTTCGAAATAAGCTTACATAGTAAAAGGCAGCCTAATAAATTGAAAAGTTTATATTATATCTTTAGTTAGCAGGTACTACGATGAACACATTTGCTCCGATTTTTGTTTTTGAAAAATATTTCTCTATTTACATTGAGAAGTAAGTATTTATATACTTATTTAATTATTGTACTTAGCAATAAAGCTTATTTGGCTTCCGGTTTAAACTTTGTTAAGACGATTAGTACCCCAATGAATATTTATACTCAAAGCTCTGCGAATGAAGCCTGTTGGTATATTTTATGTATTATACTTAGGTACAGTTTATAAATAAAACATGGCCCTAAGACTGACAATCTCTTTAATGGTAGCGTAACCATCCCGTATACACACTAACAATACACTATCTCTGTCGATTCGTATAGGAAATACAAAGGTTAAAATATGGGTAGCAATATGGTCATCGTCATCTTTTACTCATGCATCGAAATTATTTCCGCCAAATTGACAGCTTTAGTTGCCTTCATAGTTAGTTAGTTAGTTAGTTTCATAGTTTAGTTGCTTTAAATTATTCATTTTATATTATTGTACCTATATGAACGTGTCTAAAAAAATAGGTAAGTATCTTAAATACATATGATATATATTTTATATATCTCATCTATATATCTAATGCAAAAATATATATTATAGAATAAAATATATACATAGTAAATTTTCGATATATATATTTTTTGTATTTGCATTGTTTTTTTCAATTATTTATTATTTTATATATAATTAACTTTTCATATAGATAGAAAATGCTTCAAGTAGTAGCTCTAGCAGCGGAGAGGTATCTCTTCCCATACCACGCAACTATGGAACCATGGCTGCCATAGAAAAAGTCACCTACACGTGGGCAGACGTTAATGTTTTCGCAACAGAATCCAGATCGAGGAGAAGCCTATGGTCTTTCTGGAGAACTTCGTCTGATCGTATGTTCCAACAAAGAAAGCAGTTATTAAAAAATGGTAAGTCTTAAACAGGAGCTTAACATAAAATTTTAAACAAATCCGCAGGCCTAAACAAATTAGAAACTAGGTACATAGTTAACTGTTATTATAAGGGCCTCTTTCACCAACTACAAGTAAAGTGTTGATTAATTACTTTTCAAGTAACGCGAGTAAATGTTACGAGTATCTTGTTCCAATTTCATTAAAATTACACTTGAGTAATGCTACTCGAAGATGGTGACTCATACATTATTACCGGTGACTTTAAATGGCGGTTAGCCTACTTGACACTTTACTCAGAGATGGTGGAAGAGGCCCTTATACATATTATGTTTAAAATAATAAACTTAAACGGTGGGCCTTGCCACAAATAAACTAATTAATTAACATATTAAAATGTAACTAATGTATTTATAACATGTACTATCAAACCAGGCCAGGTTAAGAGTACTATTAACTGTATAAAATACTAAGTGTAAGCTGTAAGTTTGTTTAAAAATTTATTTAGAAATTTTGTGCGATAAAAGTAAAACTGTATGAGGAAACAGATAAAAATTAAATATTTACAAGACGCCTTATTATAGCCAAAAATAACTTTTGAATGAAGTAAAATTTTGCAAAATCTACTTAAAATATTATATGATAAAAAATATAAAATACATATAGTTAATATTACAATTATTACTTATATGAAAATATATAAGAGCTATGACCATTATATCACGAAAGTCTTTCTAAGACTTTTATATTTTATTCTTGTCCAGTAAATGGTGCAGCATATCCCGGAGAGTTACTCGCTATTATGGGTTCGTCTGGAGCTGGGAAGACCACGTTACTGAACGCTCTAACCTTCCGTACTCCGAGTGGTGTGGTGGCGAGTGGCACCCGAGCTTTGAATGGACAGCCAGCCTCCCCTGAAGCTCTGGCAGCACTCTCAGCATATGTCCAACAACAGGATTTATTTATTGGCACCTTAACCGTGAGGGAACACCTTATTTTTCAGGTAAAATTAACAACTCTTCCATAGAGTACAAAAAATGCATAGTGTTCCATTTTAATGTTTAGTATAACTGCAATATTTGTCTGACTGAACCTTAAATCTATACTATTTAAAAACTTCTCTTTTAACATAATTATGTACCTAATCACTTTTTTTAAATCGGTTTACAAAACAGCACACATTACAGTTATTGTTTACCTTTCACTATGCCTACCTAACGTAACAATTTATTTTAACGTTAGTTTAAAAGCGAGCATAATATTTTCCTCTTTTGTTAAAGGCTTTGGTAAGAATGGATCGACACATACCTTACACACAACGAATGCGAAGAGTTCAAGAAGTTATATCAGAAGTAAGTTTAATTTGATTAATGAAACGATTTTCAAGTAAATTACGTTGTTATTTACCTATATATATTTATTAATATTATTAATTATAAATGCGTTTAAATGAGTAAACATAGTTTTTCAATCCTTCCTTATCTTTCACATAGCTGGCGCTTTCGAAATGTCAGAACACAGTAATCGGAATTCCGGGCCGCTTGAAAGGCATATCTGGAGGAGAGATGAAAAGATTGTCCTTCGCGAGCGAAGTGCTCACCAATCCACCTCTTATGTTCTGCGACGAACCGACTTCGGGACTAGATTCGTTTATGGCACAAAATGTTATACAGGTACATCTCCCACAATTTATTTACTATGTGGTCCTGTTACCCAGATTAATCGAAAAGTTAACATACAATACCTTCAGTGTCACATTGCCGGACTGAAACCAGTCACTGCGAGCGATCACGCATGGTACAGTCGCTACTAGCTACGAAAATTAACGCGTGTGAAAATATTATTATCTACTTGTTAGATGTACAGTTATCGGTTATCTGGACGCGTCGCACGTAATCTATTTCACTCTATAGAATCCGTGGATTCTATACGGATACGGATGTTTAGAGGGTCACATCCGCAAATGCGGATTTCAAATTTTTCAGTTTAAATTTTTTTATTGCAGAAAAAAAATGAAATTGATTTTGAGAATACGAAATAAATTAATAATTTTTTATTAAAACACCGGAAACAAATCCATAGATCATCCTGGGGAAATCTGCGAAATTTATATTAGAACTAACTAAAGATTCGCATTTATTATTGCAAATGCGGATACGGTTGCGGATGTCTACATCGAAAGTTCCGCATTTGCAGATGCGAATGCGAATATCCACATGTCCACTCGGCCTCCCGCCACTCGTCACCAAAAAATATTTCCTGCGACGCGATTCGCAACTACACATTCAGTTCGGCAATGTAAAACTGAACTTATATGTAAACTAAATTAGAATTTATAATTTTGTATTTCAAGGTACTGAAAGGTTTAGCTCAGAAAGGTAAGACCGTAGTATGCACGATTCACCAACCGTCATCAGAGTTGTACGCCATGTTTGATAAACTGCTCATTATGGCGGATGGCCGAGTTGCTTTTTTAGGTTCGCCTGATCAAGCTACTGAATTTTTTAAGGAGTAAGTATCTTTATTATTCTCTCCGCTATTAATATAAGCTAAAACACAATTTTTTAAAATATTATTATAATATACAATAACGTAAATTATTCGTGTCCACTAAACACACTTAGCAAATGCATTTAAAATTATTATTTAAAGGTGCTTACATTTTTTAAATAACAATATCTAATGTTCCAGCGAGCAGATGAATCTTTTTTCTATTCTAAACGCGGTAATAAAAATCTTTAATAAAATACAGTAAACACATGTTTAATTGTGTTTCTAAGGCTTGGAGCAGCATGTCCAGCTAATTACAATCCAGCTGATCATTTCATCCAACTTCTGGCTGGAGTACCGGGAAGAGAGGAGGCAACACATCATACAATAGATACAGTCTGCACTGCCTTCGCCAAGTCAGAGCTTGGATGTAAAGTGGCTGCTGAAGCTGAAAATGCAATGCTCATTGAAGTATGTGTTACTTTACAAAAACAAAACTTTTAAAGGCCTAATTCTTGTAGAATTACTGTCGTTGTTTTAAAGAATCTTATTAATGTAAATATTGATGCTTATAAATGATTACAACTTGAAATAAATAAATTATATTACATATTACTTTCATCTATAAACAAAATAGTAGAAAAATATATATGCCATCAAATAGGAATTTTTTAGGAAGCATGATGTAATAAAGCGAAATCAATTTGGTTTTTAGTCTGGTAAAGGAACTTCAATTCTCTTATCAGAGTTCATTAATGAATTTTATAAACAATTAAACGAAAAAAATATAATGTTTTTACTCTTTATTGACTTCTCACGAGCATTTGACACATTAGTGCATAACCAGCTAGTTGAAAATTTTTATGATTGCGGAGTACGTGGCCCATTACTAAATTGGTGTACGAACTATCTAAAAAATCGAACATTTACGGTAAAAATCGATAATACATATAGTGAACATCATATCTGTAACTGAAAATACAGCTCAAGGATCCGTAATAGGCCCACTTCACTTCTTATCCTATGTTAATGATATGAGCAACTGCATCAGATATAGCGCATGCTTTCAATTTGCAGACGATACGTGCCTTGTAATAATTTCTGATAGAAATCCTAACACAGCATGTGAACGCTTACAATCAAAACAAAATTGTTAATTATAAAATCACCGTACACTAGAGAATCCCATATACAGAACTTAGTAGTTCATAAACATAGTTGTTTTCTTATATTACAATTATCAACACTTTGTTACTTTCACTTAGGCTAATATTGTAGTTTGTTTTTTTTTTAGTTAATACAATTAGAAATTAAACGTTGATTTAGCGCAAAATATCGTCCGGGTGGACGGATGCGTGGACGGGACAAGTCACTCGTTCCAGGCAGTCTCCGTACAAGGTCTCATGGTGGGCGCAGTTTAGAGCTGTTCTTTGGAGGTCTTGGCTCTCTGTCACAAAGGAACCCATGCTTATCAAAGTCCGCTTCTTACAAACTATTGTGAGTTAAAATGTTAATCATAAAATGCTTCTATTATAACTTATAAAACACCTGAGACCGCGTGGTCCGACTACTTCGTCGGACTGATCGGACCACGGTGCCTTTTATTCCTGTCTATAATATCATTACTTATAGCTTTAATACTTACTAACTGATGCACGCGACTTCGTCCGCGTAACTTTACTCGCTGATGATGTAACTTTCTATAGGTGAAAGAATTTTTAAAATCGGTCCAGTAGTTTATTCATTACAAACCTATAAATATTTTCTCTTTATAATATTAGTATAGATAGCACAATAGCTCCAAGTATATTTTTTCTCGAGATTTTTTAATAAAAATTTAAGGTTCTAGCCATGAGTCATTTTGTATTTAAATAAATTGGGTCATTACAGATGGTGTCTATTTTAATCGGAGTCATATATTTCGGACAAAATCTGGATCAAGACGGAGTGATGAACATAAATGGTGCAATTTTCATGTTCCTTACAAATATGACTTTTCAAAATATTTTTGCCGTTATCAATGTGAGTAATTGTAAATAATAGTGCTGAAATTTTAAGAATTGCAATTACTTAAATGTAAGTTGAATTTGTAGTCATTATACAAACCTTTAACATTGTAATCTGTCTTCTAAACACTCAATGGATTTTGATACGGTTTTCACTGATGGCCGTGCTAATAGAGAGAGCGATAAACGAGGAAGCCGGAAGCGGGTCGCTAATTTTTGATAAATACTTATATAAGTATTTGCTGCTTTAGTAACTCAGTATGGAAATAAGAAGTGACTTTTTACCAGAATTTTCCTAAAACTAAGTATAGACTTTCGGTTCTTTATTGGTTAACTTACTCGTATTTATGTTAGTATAAGTATGTACATGACATACCTTTTTGCGGAATAAATAAATCAATCAAATATATTAAAATAACTTTTTATATCTTACACAGGTATTTTGTTCAGAATTGCCCATTTTCATCCGCGAACATCACTCTGGCATGTATCGAGCTGACGTCTATTTTCTGTCAAAAACTTTGGCTGAAGCACCTGTATTCGCTACTATACCTCTCGTCTTTACGACTATTGCATATTATATGATCGGGCTCAATCCAGCGCCAGAGAGATTCTTCATCGCTTCAGGTCTAGCTGCCCTGATAACTAACGTTGCTACATCATTTGGTAAGAAAAGAAAGGCTTCCTTTGAATATAGTTCAGAAAAGACACAAATAAGACACTACAGGACGTTTATTTTATTTAACAGGTTATCTAATATCGTGTGCAAGCAGTAGCGTCAATATGGCGGCTTCAGTGGGGCCACCCATCATCATACCTTTCATGCTTTTTGGTGGTTTCTTTCTCAATTCTGGGTAAATTTTATTTGAATTTCTTCACTTCGAAGTTTTTTTTATTTATTTATTACAAAACTTATTCACAGAAATAGATTTTAAAAATTGCTATAATTTTTTTTTAAAGTTTAGCAGACCATCAGCATTCAAGCCACTTGATGGCAGATTACTACCGTTACCTACTAGGATAAAAAATGTAAAAAGGGTTGCAAGTGTGCTGCCGATCTTTTTTTTATAGTATAAAGATAAAGGCTAAGGATAAAGTAGGCTCTGACATCACTTACTCATCCCGAAACATCTGTATAGGGATGGTCACTGCTGTGCCTTGATTTTTTGATTTTCTTGACAAAGACTTTTTAGTGTTAATGTGATAAATATATAATATAATAACGACATAATAAATAGGTATGAGAAATAATGGTAGAATAAAACAAATAATATATCGTCTTTATATTTTATATACAGTTCTGTTCCACCGTACCTGAGTTGGATATCGTACTTATCTTGGTTCCGGTACGGCAATGAAGCTCTGTTGGTGAATCAGTGGTCAGGGGTGGAAAGCATCAAATGCACGCGCGAGAACTTCACTTGCCCGGCTTCGGGCCAGGTGGTGTTGGACACGCTTAGCTTTTCTGAGGTACTTTTGACACCTACCCTTACATATAATCGTTTTTTATGTTAAAGGGCTGCAGACAGGCTGAAGAACCAGGTGAATCCATACTAATATTATAAATGTGAAAGTCTGTCCATCTGTCTGTCTATCTGTTCACCTTTTCACCTTATACCCTTTCACGCCTTAACTACTCAACCGATAATCATGAAATTTTGCATACAGAGATACAGAAAAGGACTTTTCATCCAGAAAAAAAAGTATTATTCCCAAGGGGTCGTCTAAAAATAAAAATCCAAATTATAAAAGCAATAATGATCTCTCATATATATTTGGTCAGGCGTTACATTTTTTATTTTCTAACGTGGACGAAGTCGCGAGCACCAGCTAGTATCTAATATAGATATAACTGCTGAATACCTATACGATAGTTACACCTACTATAAGTAGCTATTGTGGTCTAGAAACACAAGTAACACCAGGGATATTCAAAAATGTCAAAATTAAGCGAAAGTAGCCAATGTGCGGCCTCCCTAAAGTTTGGCTGAGTTACATTGACTGAGTCATATACTGCGTTATAATAATTTTATATGAGATTAGTCTGTAATCTCAATAATTGTTAATTATAGTCTAGTCAATATCACATTCTTTTCAGGCGGACTTCACAATGGATGTGGTGAATATGGTTCTTTTATTCGTTGGATTCCGTTTACTCGCCTACTTTGCGCTGTTACTGCGTGCAAGACGAGCTAAATAAATTACAGAAAATAATGGCAAATATTATTCTTACAGCAATATAAATTGAATTTTAACAGTTAATTGATAAATGAACCTAGTTATTAATTTTATTTAACAAAAGTGTATCTTCTACAAATACTTAGTATTATTTTGTGATTTATTTGAATAAAACAATAGTGACTGAATATTTCTTTTATTTCATACATTTACTCGTAGTTCGTCAAATCCACGTGACATTTACAATAAATGTCTTGTTAAAAAAATAAATAAAGAAAAAAATATTTTAAATAATTATTATAATTTTGTAATACCTAATTAAATATTATTGTGCCACATTATATAATATTAAATAGCCCACATTATATAAGTTAACTGAATATTAAAAATTAAATTAAAATTTAGTTATTTTAAAGTAAATGTTTTTTCTTAATAATAATTTGATTTATTATTGTTAGTTAAAAATATATTGCAAATTTTTACTACAGTAAAAATATGCAGTGGGGTGCCGTATGGCCGTACTCACATGATTTCGAATATTGTTGGTCTTCTACTGTAGGATTCCTCGAGAAGTTTTAGTACACCGTCGACAATTGTTCATTAAAATAAACATATGAAATCTTCAAGTACTCAGAGGTCCAAATGAATATGATTCCGGTATTCATGATTTCCGATATGAAATCCTATCGGGATTCAAATTAATCCAGGATCAGACTGTACTCCTGTGGGAAAGTTCACGTAGGGAGATTTTTTTTTTTCAGGAAAGTTTAGTAGTAGTTTTAGTAAGCATTTCAGACTTGGGTGAATATCCGCCACCTGGTACATTTTCCATTTATGACGTCATAATTGTTGGATGAAAAAAAAATTTTTTTTTAAAGAAACTATCTAGTTGGTTATCATATAATTAAATTTCAGCCAGTTGTTTCGTAAAAAATTAAAAGCGTACTGATTGTTACTGACGGGCTACGTTTTTTATGTGCCTTTTTTGTCCACCTTTGATAGTAGGTGGTTAACGTCGCCTATTTAAATTTATAATGACGATCATAAGAATTGATAAATAAATATTTTGATTTTGATTTTGAATTGATTTTGATTTTGATTTTATAAACACAAGGAACGCTATAGATACTGCAAGTGCGCTGCCCAGTGCCCACCATACTTTATGCTCATTACACATAAATGGATATAGTTTCTGGTTCAGGACTGCAAAACCCAGTGTCCAGACATTTCTAAATCGTATGACATTTTGTTTATTGGGGATGTTATAGGCTGGAATCTATGGCAATAAATAAATTACCAAAATCTATAACGGTATTTTTACGTTTTTCTACTTCTTCTTAAGCCTCTGTCATTTATAGTTCTTAGACCTTCATAGATGTCCTAGTCCTAGTTGACTCATAGACTTGACATATAAACTTAATCATATTAAATTGGACAGCAACTTGATTGGAGTGGTCCATAGATTAAGGTGGCGGTGTATCTAATAGGTATCTAATAAGTCGGAAGCGGCCATTTGCTCGTTGACCCGTCACAATGCGGTATCGCATTCCCGTATACTTTACAAGAAAGCCGAAACCTAACAACGAACTGTCACTTCGCTTTCAGTTACACCCAATTGGAAGGCTATTTGGGTTACTGTGGTGGAGATTAAATCCGAAGGAGGAGTGTACCTACATAGCACAGATCTATATATAGGTACACCTACTCAGACAAGTATTTACTGGAAATTATATAATTCAATTAACCTGTCGGGTCATTAGGAAGTTATATTTTTCGTTAAAAGTTATAATAAGCCACTTATTATATAACTATATTGAGTTAATATTAGCGACTCGTTCCCGGCTTCGCACGGATGCTATTTGCTTTTCTGCAAATTATGTACATATACAAACCTTCCTCGTTTTTCGCTTTATCCATTAGTGAATACGGTATCAAAGTATTAGATCAAGTATTGAATGATTTCGAAGAGAACTATTGAAAAGCGGAGAACCAGACTGAAGCGGACAGTGACTTAATTTTTTTAATGTTAAGACATACTGAAGTCCACTTGAAGGTGGATGACTATCGTCGCCTAAAACACAATAAGGCCACAGGTGCTGCAAGGCATTTCCAGGTAGATGGGCTTTGGCATTACTTACTCACTCACCAAAACATAACAGACATATGCTGCTATTTCACAGTGGTCTTCTCTAAGGGGGTGGTTACTGCTACCAGACGAGCTGCCGAAATGACTGCTAAACGCAGTGTTGCCACTGCTTTCCTAATCCAGACCAGAGCAAACTTTGAAAAGCTTAGAAATAAGTTTAAAAATAAACTTTTCAAAGTTTGCTCTGGTCTGGACAGGGGTGTCATCACTGCCACCAGACGGGTGCCCAAGTGATTGCGAAACGCAGTGTGTCCTGCCACCTTCAAATAAACTATCAGTGCCTGTCTCAGTTTCACATTAAAACGGAATCAAAAACAGAAAGTCTTTTTATAACGTCACTTACGCTAAATACCTACGAGTATTTCTACGAATAAAAATTATCACTAACCTAATGTCGCTACACCTCCAGTGTCACTTTATCTACTTTTATAAAACACTAGTATGTGCCCGCGACTTCGTCCTCGTCCGATCGCTACCAAACTTCACAGGATCACCCGCTGGACTAATCTGAAGATTGTCTGAAAGTTTCATCAAAATCGGTTCAGCGGTTTTGGAGTCTAATTATAGGTTACATATACACACATCGCCTTTTATATATAAAACATTAATTGTAAAACAATATTTGTAATAAAAATATTTACATATTTTCTTTCTACATGGGAAAAAGAGAATGCGAAAAAAATGCGAGCGTCTCGTTCGTTCGTGTTCATTTATTAGGTGATCCTTGGTAAGAAATTCTAACATCAATATAGGTAACATAAATATATGATTGTCGTATTATGGTGTATTGGAAACTTGTTATCTCGATTAAGCACTATTAGATTTCCATTAGGAGTCATATAAACTAAACTGTATTTGTCACTTTCTATTATAAGATATGTCCCACTCTTTTGTATAGAACAATGTCAAACCACTATAGTCGCGTCTCTAGGCAGCCGTGCGTTTGGTATTTCAAAGGAAAATGTTTGAGAACCGTTCATAAAATGTTAGCGAGAACTTTATTAAATAGATTATAGTTACATTTGTTAAAAATAAATGCGAAAAATGAGCAAAATATCCGGCAGCGACTACGGGACAACATTTATTAAAAAGTCATCCAAAAAATCGTCTAAAAATAACAGTTCCGATCCTTCATTGACTGGTGATTGCTATGTAAGTTTAGAATCAATTTTTTGTTTACAAATATTCATTTTCTTTATTAAAAATTATACAAATTACGATTGCATACAAGAACATTTTCAAAGTTTTAACTAATTGAAAAAAATCAAATTCATAATTTTTTTATGGTAATTGTCATCAAATTAAATGAACCAATAAAACTATAAATTAAAGGGTTAGTCCAAACAGTTCTACTATTAGTTTTATAATAGAACAGTTTAAATCACCGACAAATTCGGTCAAAAAAATTTTAATCAAAAATAAAACTTTAAAAATATTAGGTAATAAATTAATAACTAATTAGGTGACTTTTTAATAAATTTATAAAATATTTTATAGTTGTAATTTAATTTCAGTCGAAACCACATTGCGACAATTGAAATAAAAGTAATTAATAGTAAAGTTATTTCACTTAGTTTCAGATATAAATGTAGATAAATTCTTAATAGTTTTACGAATGTGAGCTTATATTGTTTTATGATAGGAGCTGACAGCGGATGTTATATACGTGGACAATCGTAATGTTCGCTCAATAGACGAGCCCTTGTTTCCTGAAGTTGAAGAGGTTTTGGGAGCTATACATAGGCCGCGACCGTGCACTCTAGTGTGGAGGGACCTCAGCGTCCACGTGAAACTGAAGGATGGGAGATTGAAAAGACTGGTTAATAGCGGTAACTAAAATTTCCTTATTTTCAAAATGCAACATTTGTATTGAGCTTTCTATTGATATAATTTACGATTTAATAAACATCCACAAGACACAATTATTGTCTAGTGATTTATAAACCGATATAATCCGATTTTTTTTACTTTTAATTAATTACTTTTAGTTAAGTGTATTATTCTGTTTTATACCTATGTGCAGATATCCAATCCTATTTTTTAAACCCGTATGACCGTTGCAAAAAACGGGGTGTTATAAGTTTGACCGTGTATCCGTGTATGTTATCTGTGTGTCTCTATGGCATCGTAACTCGCAAACGGATAGACCGATTATGATTCTTTTTTTTTTATGAAGGCTTACATGATCAAAATAGTTCATAGCGATAGTTTTTGAAGATCTGTTAAGGCGTTTAAAAATGATCAGCCCATTTCCAAGTTGATGAAGAGATTTCACTAACTTCTACGGGTTCTAATGATGTGAATTATAACACTGTTACTTTGATGGTATTTCCATGACATGATAACCTTTATCAAGTATCAAGTAGTCTGTGAGACACTCAACTTCTCAGCAATTTACAGCAGATAAGTATAGCGTGTTTGAGCTCAGTAGAAAGTCAAAGGTTAATTTATAAAATTATAAGTTTATTATACTTTTGTTTCCGTATTATTTGTCCATTTAACCAAATTCGTTTTGTCAACAGTCAGCGGAATCGCTAAACCTGGGACATTACTTGCTTTGATGGGACCTAGGTAAGTAAGTCTTTTCTTAATTTGCCGTAAGTAATAAAATATTTTTTCATGTTACAAATACCAAAGCTGTCGGTGTGGAAATATAGTGCATTTAATCGCCCGGTTTAAATTACTCGGTTTGTCTAGACAGAAATGTATACTGGCGTAGGCTTATTGTATTACTAACATAGAGATGTAGGAGCTCGTGTTTCTGAAAATGGTCTAGCAGGCTTTCAGAAACGCAGACACAAATATTGTTTAAACACATATAAAATGTTTTTCAGCGGAGCCGGTAAAACTACGCTCATGTCCGTGCTAGCACATCGAAGTCCCGGTAAGTTGTTAAAAAGTAACATTGGTTTTCTCAGTTTCTCTCAGAAAAAAAAACTCAGAATTTCAGAATTGAGGATTTCTGTAATTCCCGCATAAAGAGCTTGTATAAGTAACTTATATTAACAATTCAAATATTATAATATATTACAACAATTATATTGAAAATTTATTTTCACTTCCAATTCTTAGTTTATATTAAATTGGCTTTAATTGACTTTAAGGTGACGGACCTTTTCATACCGCGAACTAAAATATAAATATTAACTTCAAAATTAACATATCTATTTAGCTTTATAAATATAAAAGAAAAAGAACACGGACAGATTTACAAAGTACTTAGTATAAGTATATCATATAAAAATATTATCAAAATAATATTTTTATATAATATACTCAATAATCAAAAAGTATTAACTTTCATAACCAAATATTAATACAGTTCTAAATTTATTGCCGTGACAGTTGGAACAGTGATAGATGGTGAAATGGCGATGAACGGTTTACCCATTGACGACTTCATGCATAGGCAGAGTGGCTACATGCATCAAGACGAATTGTTTGTTGAAAACTTGACTGTTAACGAACATCTTACTGTGATGGTAAGTCAAAGGAACTTTTTAACTGCGAACACATATTTTATAAACAAAAATGTTCTATAGTATTAACAAAATTTTATTCGATTTATTATAAAATCAAATAAACTGATGATCTGATGATAAAATCAAATAAACTGGCTTCTACCTAGTTTTTATAAATATTTAATTTTAAATTTATTGTTTTTATATTTATATACCTTATAACAGTTTATAAACTTTTGTTCATCTCAGGCATTTTTTAGTTGTTGGTAATCACATTGTTTTTTGTTTTAAGGCTCTTCTTCGGATGGATCGTCGCACGTCCTCTATGGCTCGCAAGAGACGAGTCAACCAGTTGATGAGGCAATTGGATCTGTATGGCTCCCGCCACACTCGCATTGGCGGTCTTGATGGAAGGAAAACCTTATCGGGAGGAGAACGAAAGAGATTAGCTTTTGCTACTGAGGTAACCAAAAACGTTATACATTCTTAAAATGCAATAAAAAGATAGAACATTAGAAGGAGAGGACTTATGAGTGAATTTTCATAGAGTAAGTACCTATATAATAATATAATTTTTTTTTTCTCAAACCCAACAGCACAAATTCTCTTATTTCTTATACTAACTATCCAGAGTTAATAACTGAAGTACACAAAATTCTGCCATTCAAATCTTTATTTTAAAAAATAATTATAATATGTTAACTTTTAGCTCCTAACAGATCCTGGTTTATTGTTTTGTGATGAACCAACAACTGGATTGGACTCATTCTCAGCACAGAAATTGATGACATTACTTAGGGCAAGCGCATTACAGGGCAAGACAATAATTTGTACAATACATCAACCGTCTTCTGAACTGGTTTCCATGTTTGATAAGCTAGTATTTTTGACTGAGGGAAGAGTTGCATACGCCGGCAATCCATCGAGAGCGCTAATGTTCTTTGAAAGGTACATATTTATTTTTATTATGATAAGGGCCTCTTTCACCAACTACAAGTAAAGTGTTGATTAGATACTTTTAGAAATAATTTTATGTTTTATTAAATTATGCACTCGGTTTGCTGCATCCTTCGATTTTCTCGGCTCGGCGAATTTCTTTATTATTATTTACTTTTTAATGTTTGGGACTTTATCAGCTCCATCATTCCCGGTGACCGGTGACTTTAAATGGCGGTTAGCTTACTTGCTCACTTTACTCAGAGATGGTGAAAGAGGCCCTAAATAGAATAAAAATTACTTCTATGTTAAATCATTTATTTATTTTTTAAATACAAAGTAATTGTTTAAAAAAAAGATAATTGAAGCTAATGCTGACTATTAATGCATCTACGCCTGCATTAATAGTCAGCACCGATTATACAACGAAAACCATCTGACATTATAAAATGCTATAAAAATATTTAGGGATAAAAAGTATCTATCAAAAAATTTGTGCCAAGTTTCATCTGAATTTCTTTAACTGGATTCAAGCTATTCTTAGGAGTAACAAACACAAAAAAAAATTTGTGACACCTTAACTTTGGGTATGCTACGCTTAAAATACTCTATCGTCTTGTAACCTACGAACCCAATTTGTTTACAAATTGATTGACTACACTGCAGATCAAATCTACTAGGTTGTGATCGAATGCAATTGAGTCGTAAGTCCATTTAAATGATCTAGACCAAGTCTCTGTGACCTTAATAGAACATCCTGACTAATGCGCTATATGTTTTGAAATTAGTACTTTCAATGAAATCATTTGATTTAATTAATAATTTACTTTCTTGGCATAAAACATTTTCTCATTGGATGTTATTTTGAAAAATATTGATAGTTTCTTTGTATCTTTATTTTTTCATCTAAACATACAAAGTCGGTCCTCTATCTATACATAATATTCGCCTATTTACACAAGCATCACCATAGGGACTGCAACTTTCCCATAAGTGTAAAAGCATTCATATTTTTGCAGCTTGGGTTACCATTGTCCTATCACATACAATCCCACTGACTACTTCATTAAAGTGCTGGCTATTACCCCTGGCTCAGAAGCAGCATCTAGACAAGCTATCAAGAGTGTTTGTGATCGATTTGCTGTGAGTGACGATGCGAAGGAGTTGGACATGGAAATACATTTAGAATTCCATTTGATGAACCATGAAGATTCAGAGGTGAGGATATTTTGATATAAAAATCGTCAGACATCGTACGGGCAAGTTTTAAGTATATTATATAGTATTTTTTTAATATGACATGTTATTTGCGTAAGTACAAATGAATGAGATATTTTTTTTTTTGCTTATATTCAGTGAGAACGGAAGCAAGCAATGAAAATAAGTTTTTATTATATTTTATATCTTATAAGTTTCTTCATCTAAATATAAATAAATGATATTATGATCGGAACAAAGTCGACATGAAATGGACAATAGTGAAACTCTATCCGTTTGAATGGATTAGCACACTTCACTTGACACTAGGACCCATCAATCAAGCCTAGAAATATTGGTCAAATCAATTGAGAGATCTGAGCCACAATATCTGTTTACAATGAAATACTTAATTAGCTTTATTTTCACAGGTATATGAAAAGGAGAATCAAGTTAGATTCAAAGCCCCTTTATTTTACACCAAGATAATTTGGCTGGTGTATAGATATTTACTTATAATAATAAGAGATCCTAGAGTTCAGTTGTTACGTATCGTTCAAAAATTGGTAAGTCATCCATTTAACTATCTTCTTTGTCTATATCTATAAGTATATGTACCTATACATCTTCCATACGATTTCGCTGGATCTCCATACGATTTCCACTAATAGAAAAACCCATAAACGAGGAAAGTTTACTTATATTTGCAGAAAAACTGTACCCGCGAAAAATATATATAAATATTTTTAAATTTTTCAATGTGGAATAAGTTGCGGGCATCAGCTAGCGAGTTCCTAATAAATTAATAAGAATTGTACCATAACGTCTTGAAATTAATTGATTGTATTTTTCAGGCTATAGCACTCACGGCTGGTTTATGCTTTGTTAGTATGGCTCACTTAACTCAAGCCGGCATACAAGGAGTTCAAGGAGCTCTATTCATTATTGTTGCTGAAAACACATTCGCTCCTATGTACGCAGTTCTTCATGTATTTCCCGAAGAGTTTCCATTGTTCAGTAGAGAGCTGAAAGCGGGATTATATTCAACACAAGATTATTACATAGCGAGAATGATTGCCTTGGTAAGCATTTATTTTCTTTTCCAAAATTTTCATTTTCATTTAATTTTATGCAACATTTATTGATGGAGTTACAAATTTCTTTCAGTTTCCCGGATTGGTAATAGATCCAACATTATTTACATTGGTGGTATACTGGATAGCTGGTCTTCGCGACACCGTCTATGCTTTCTCTTTTACCATTTTTTTAGCAGTTTTGGTGCTCAATGTTGCCGTTGCTTGTGGTAAGTTAAATTGTAATGTATTAGACCAAAAAATTATATGAATTATATCAAAGTTTAGACAACATTTGGTACATTTTTTTTTCACCAAAACTTCTATATTTAAAAAAAATTTACCCAAAAACTCTAAACATCCTTCCAAACTTTCGCATTTATAATATTAGTAAAAGTATGACCATTTAATAAGTGATTATTTTAAATTTACTGTAGGACGGGCGAGGACTCTGGAGGACTCTGGAGGACGGCTGGTGTGTTTATAAACTTCTCTAAGTACTTCTCTAATTACTCTAAAATTACAATTAATTTTTTCAGGTTCCTTCTTCTCCTGTGCTTTTGGTTCTATGCCTATGGCAATTGCTTATCTTGTGCCTTTTGATTGCGCACTAATGATTACGTCTGGTGTCCTCGTCAAATTAAGGTAATTTTGTTCATGCAAAAAACTGAGTAGGTACACGGTTCAATATTTGCTGTTATTTGTCTAAACTAAATAGTACAATATTTTTTTAATTTGCAGTTCCATACCTAAGTACATTTCGTGGATTCGTTATTTATCCTGGTTAATGTACTCTAATGAAGCAATGAGCATAATACAGTGGGATGGAGTGCAAAATATAAGTAAGTATTTTTATACAATAATATACATATTTATAGAATATATAATTTTTATAATATTATCTATATCTATTCTATTATCGTAAACGAGCCGTAAATATATTTAAAAAAAAAAATCAATTTGTACACGTTGTACTTATGTTACCGAAGTCATTTGTGCATGCTAATCTCAGAAACGGCTTAATATAGGTTGAATGCAGTTTTCACTGATATATTGATGATTGCGGATCAAAGTCTGTCTATCAGTTTGCAAGCTACGATAACAGAAACACAGATACACAGACACACATCAAAATTATAGCACCCCGTTTTTGCGCCGGGCGTCGAGGGTTAGAAATGGACCTAATAAAACTTACGAAACAACTTGATATTTAAAGCCGTTAATTTATTAAGATAAATATTCTCTAATAATTATTTTCAACCGACGAAAACGAAAGAAAAAAAACGGAGGAGGTTCTCAATTCGACGCGTATATATTTTTTTTAATGTATGATCACGCATAAATTTTTACAGAGTAGTCCGATTTTGATAATTCTTTTTTTATTGGATAGGGTATACCCCGAAGGTGGTCCCATATAAAGGATGGGAAAATAGGGGTTATTTATTGTTTACTCACAGATTTTAATGCTGAGTTGTGTATTAGAATTTTAAAAAAGTAATCAAAAATTAGGCATGTAGTAGTAATTAGTAGATTATAGCCACAAAAAATTATAAAATAAAAACTTTTTAACAAAAAAATTAAACCGTTGAAAAAACTGCAAAGCAAAAAATAATAAGCCTTTTTTTATTAACCTTAATAACTAAGTTCTCAAACTAATGTAAGTATACCTAAGTTATTTTGAGTCGGCGCCAAACAAGCAATGAAACGCTCGGCATTTTCCTTCACGCGCCGCCGCCGCGCATCACGCTTTATGTAATTAATTAATTTGCTTGTTTGGCACTGACTCTAAATGACTTAGGTATACTCACATTAGTTTAAGAACTTAGTTATTAAGGTAAATAAAAAAGGTTTATTATTTTTCGCTTTTAGTTTTTAATTTTTAATTTTTTTGTTAGAGTTTTTAGAATTCAATATACATAATCTCTTAATTTGGGTGAATTATTAAAGATTTTTTATAGATAAAGTAACATATTTTCAGAACATTTTATTTTAAGAATAATTCTCTTTTCAGATTGTACCACCAGCGATCCTGGAACGCCATGCCTGAGTACAGGAGCAGAAGTTTTAGTCCAATATGATTTTGACAGTAATCATTTATGGACGGACGTGTTAGCCTTGCTTATCTTATACATTGCATTCCATCTTCTTGCATTGTTAGCCTTAAGACATCGGATTAGAAGAAAATAGATGCGCTTTTTTTGTGTACATCAGTCAACAGTGGTATGAAGATTGTTAACAAAAAATAGAAGAATACCAGACGCAATAAAATCGGGCGTTTGATAAATCGGCGGCCTCATAAAGCAGATTTATAAGTACATTTAAAACAATTTATTTTTGTTTACTAATTTGTTATATAATAAAAATAAGTCTGACAAATATTTGTGTGTTGTAAATAAAATTTAAAGAGTAATTAAATTATCATAAATCCTTAACGTGAGTTTCTCTTTCCTGTATCTCGATTATTAATTTAAGTTACATTTAAAACTTAATAAATAATGGTTACTAAAAGATTATCATCAAAACTTTATTACTATAGAAACATAATGATTACTGGTGGATTCAAATTAAATGACCTCTTACAATAAATTGACGAAAAAGCACCAGAGAAGGTCTAGGGAATATAATAGCTCCCATCTGCATGTGCACTATCAAAAGTTAGTGCACTAACTTAGGTACTACTACTAAAAAGTAACTAATACCATAGAGTAAATAGTACTTAACTGGATCCCAAATAGACTGAATACTAAATCGACTGAATCCCTCAAGTACACTAATAAAAGCTATTTGAATTAATTTTATTTAATCTCAAATTTTCAGATACGATTATCTTAATGATTAAATAATTACTTAATCAAGCTTAATCACTAAATGACTTTAAACTGACGAACTCATGTTGGTACTAAATAAGCATCCAAGAAGTGAAGGTCTAGAACCGTTATAGCTCCATCTTCAACTATAGTTACTAATAAAAGTTACCATTTAAATAATTAGTTTTAGGGCCTCTTTCACCATCTCTGAGTAAAGTGTCAAGTAGGGTAACCGCCATTTAAAGTCAGCGGTCACCGGGAATTATGGAGCTGATATACCTTTGTTTGTTTGCGGTAAAAGTCCATAACATTAAAAAGAAAATAATAAAAAAAATCGCCTCGAAGGCCTCGATGCAGTAAACCGAGTGCATACTCTTAATTTAATAAAACATAAAGGTAAACATAGTTGGTGAAAAGTTACTTTTAGAAATAATTTTTTTTGTTTTATTAAATTATGCACTCAGTTTACTGCATCATTCGATGGGCGAATTTTTTTATTATTTTCTTTTTAATGTTTAATAAAATTTTCACCTATGTAAAAGAGGTCTAAAAAGCCTACTAGCTCCATCTGCAGGAACACTAATAAAAGTTGTTGCTTGAATGTTAACGAAACAGTTGAAAGTGTTATGTTTAAGTTAAACGTATCTGTGGTAGATGGCAGCACGAGCGTTAATGTTTTTATACCTGGCTGGCCGGTGCCCGGTGGCGTGTGGAGCGCAAGCGTAGTTCAAATTCATCCGCCATATTCATCGTGTCAGACGGAGTGCAGTGCACGGCTGTGACATGTTTTATCATAAATTGCAAACAACATATGACAACTACTGCTCAATGGTGCTCGTTTTGCTATGGGAACATTACAAATATGCGATCTGATGGATACTTAGCCGAGTACTCGGGTCGTTTATTGGAAAATAAGCGTAATTCGAACAGTGTATTCGTGTGTTTATGATAACAGTATAACATATTAACAGTAACCTCCACTGTGCATTATTTTGAGTAAATCCCATGCTTTTGCCGGTTATAAAGTTGAGTGTTATTATGCAATACAACAATCGTGACCTTCGCACATTGTGACCGTGTTTGAGTGTTTTTTGAGGTTAAAATGCAGCTTGGATTTTGAGCGACTGCGCCGAATCAGGTAAGTTGGATCCATAAGACAGTTGCTTTATCTTCGTTGATAATGCGAAGTGTTTATTTATCTCGTGTACTACATTTTGTTTGTTTTAAATGGGATTAAATAAACAAATGAAAATAGAACTCTTCAAACGTCATCATAAGTTAAAAATTCATTACACAAGGCAGCAACTAATGAAGCTGTTCTCAGAAAGACCAATTTAAGTACGAGCCTATTTTGTTCCGAAGAAAGTTCTTAGAATTCAAATAAAATAAACAATGTTTGTGTCTGCACGAAAAATGTAAGATTATCTAGATATGGTTTATTCAGCGCTACAAAAGTTTTTTTTTCTGATTGTTGAATTAGAGTTAAGTAAAATATTAATATTGTGATAAGTATAAAATGTCAACTGTCAATGTTGAACCCACATGAAAGGATAGAATTTGAGACAGTAGGCGCTAAAAACGTTCCCGCGCTTCAGTCAGGTCTTGAAGCATGCGCCCGCGTCGGGAATGCGACCTCAACGGAGTTTACAAAAGAACAACTAAAACAACCACATAAAGGAAGCGTCTTTGATTATTTGAACTTTTTATGTGTTTGCTCACGAATCCTGACGCCAGATGTGCAAAGAGCACTTGTTCGAAGCAGTAAAATGCGAGCATAATTCGTCGATTACATTGATTGCCTGTTTTATCACCACAAGCCAGCTCATGTTTATGGCTCTTTTCAAACTGTGATCCATGGCACAGGTAGAACAACCCACGTACTAAAACTTAAATAAATACTGCTTCTTTATAATACTTATTAGGTACCTACTTAACTACTAGGCGCACAAAGAATATTACTTACTTGAAAAATGTAATGTACGTCTCAATTTATTGGCTGCAAAACAAAAATATTGTGTTTATCAATGGTCCTGTTTTTGAATGCATTCCGCAGTTGGGCAGCCCGTCTGGCGATGTAACTACAGTTATAATACCTATAGCCCATTTTTTACCTTATCTTCGTAAAGTACCCTTTATACAATTCCCTCGCTGCATTTTTTGTGTCATTGTCGGCGCCACTGCTACCAACCACAGTTGAATTGCATAGTTTCCACCAAAGTCGACGGTTCCCATCCAAAAGTGTTTAAAAATTATGTAAACAAGCACTTTGAGACAAGTTTCCTTTTCTATTGTATTCTTGTAACTAATAACTCACTATATTAACAACATTTTACTTCATCGCTCCTTTTTTTGCAAAGAATACATTAAAAATAACCCAATGTAACGCGCCGTAACGTTTTCCCTCCCTCCCTAAACGTTACGTAACAACGAAAAGCGAACGAACGACCATTTTTACAAACGAAAAGGGTTACCAACTTGGGAGAATAATACAAAAATGACATACAAATACACTCGAGGGATTCCCTGTAAAACATAAATGAAAAAGTATGCTGATTTGGGAGATTTTAATTCCCGTTTTTTTATTTAAATAAAAAAAACATTGTTCGAACCTCTCGCCCCTGTAACGCATCATAACGTTTTGCAAGATCCCCCCCCCCCCCCCCCCAAATTGCGTTACGTAATACCAAAAAATTCTTTGACCCTTTAGCTATCGATTGGTGCTAAATTTTGGATGGTAGATAATAGGATACTTAGAGCATCAAACTGTATCCCCTCGATTTTGTTACAGGTAGGTACTTACTCGGTTTTTTTGAATTGCCTCCCGGAATGGAAATAAATTTAATTACGTTTTAAAATTTTAACAAGATGACAAGCTGTCAATACGAAAAGGTAGAGATACATATGTAACTTGTGCGCGTAAATGAGTCATTTTTTTTAGTTTATGGCTTGGTAGGTATAACTATATAGAGATCAAATTAAGTCAAATCTTATTGCTTTGTTATTATCAGTTTCTTTATTTCTTTTTTTATTATCAATGGTAACTTTTTGACATAAAGTGACTCAGCTCATAGGAGTCAAATTAGGGAATTGAATCAATACATTTATTAGATATGAACTCACCCCATGATTGCTTATACCTATTGTATATTTTTAAAAAGTTTTGGGCCCAACTACTACATAATAATGGGTTTAAACTTCCAGTCCAACCTCATCACTAGGTGATTCGCTTAACCGACTGTGCAAACCGTCTTTCTCTAGTGAGAGTGGCTTAGGTTTGTTTAGTTAGTTACTAACATCGATAGTTACTTAGTATTTATGTAAGTTAATTGTACGGTTTTATTTGTATGGCGCTTCACGTTCGCCCAGATATCCGGTGTCGCTTTGAAGGTCCTCGAACTAAAAGCATTATTTTTTAAACATTATTATTATTTTATTAGCATTATTTTTGATCTATTATCTCGTAAAAAAGACAAATAGTGTTTCGAAGTAATAGTTTTAGATTTTCAATGGCGATGGCTTCTTGCAATTGGTAAAAAATATCTTTTTTTTGGAAATAATTGCTCACACAAAAGGCAGGCAATTTTAACCCTTTAACCCAACTTTAACCGTTTGGTTTTGTAGTGGTCATGCCCAGCACTTGACTCGTTAACCGATTTTTTTAAAATAGAAAGCAAAGCCAATGATTAAAAAAAAAAAATTATACAAGTAGAAGAATTTATTATATACGGCTCTGGCGAAATGGATACAAAAATAATTGTCGCATAAATCCGACTCTGGCGGCTGAAGGATTAAAAGAACTGTTATGACTTAGTAGTCAAGCTTCTTACAATGTGAGTGCCCATACTTACTAACCTAACTATTTGGTGTAGATTCGTTTTCTTTGCCAACGTTTTGTGACGTATTTACAATATGCAAATATAAGTCAATGTTTGTCAATTGCAATACATTGACTAAGAATAATGAAACTGTTTTAAACTCATAGGTTAAAATAATTTAAATCAATAAAATAATTTATGATTTTCGAATACCTTTTGATTCAGTAATGTATTCGTATTTTAAACTAGGTACGCTCTACATGAGATCGATAAACCGCGTTTAAAAACATGATCCCATTTTTTTTATGATCAAGATAACCTCCCAACCTCAAACTTCCAAAATATCTAAGGACCATTCATTTAGCGTTTTTAATATGGGGAGTGTAGAATCAATGTTAACAACAATTTATTTACAGTTTTGATTTCCTAGATATAGACAAAGCAAGCCGCTTAAAGAAACAAAAGTAAAGCTCGTTTGAAGAGGACATCAATGAACACATTTCACGGTGGAGACATTCATAGATTTTTTTATACAACAAGTACAGCCGCTCCGGCAAGACCACCGCGAAATTACAGTACATGTCAATAGGCGACGGGTGCCATGTAGGTACCATAAAGTGGACTGTACTTATCTAACGAGCTTTACATTTAAAAAAAATTCTGAAAATACGAGTGCGGAACATTAATGTAGCATTTATAATAAGTTTTACAGATGCTGTAATTATTATGGTCTGACATGTAATAGTAAATAACCAGAGGTACATAATCTGGATAATTCCCAATTGCCTACCATTAGGAAATCCTGGGGTTGAAATCGTTATGTAATGGCAAATTGTGCAATGTAGAAAGTAAACAGAGAGCCGAGTGTGTAACTCACATGGTGTCCAACATGCACTCTAACGGGATGTGTTGCTTTTATCGACCTGTTTTCCACGCCCAACATTATCTGGCTTGCCAAAGTATTGCAACACTTAAATCCCCCTTTCGACTCGCATTATCATAGAGATAAAAACCACTATGCAATCTTGACGTTGGCTCAATGACGTCAAATCAATAAAACATTTTGTGACATTTGCAGCAACTTTGTGTTTATATTGGCTCTTTGACCTTTGCTGTAATTAATGGATTGACTGTAGATAAAGATTGCTGCTGATTCTAATTTAATTGAAAGCAATGATAGATCAGAGTGTGTCGAATACAGCAGAAGCATGTCCGAATTCTGGTTGGGCCTGCACCTGTTATGTTTTTGAATTTAATTTTTTATTTAGAAATAATGATTATTTGTTTTAACGATATTAAAAAAATATCGCGAGGAGGCCTTCGTGATCTAGAAATCTAGAGCAGCCTATCGTCGAAAATATGTAAAGTCCTGCCTCATTAAATCGCTGAAGTGGCCTGACCTGTGACCACCAGTAAAACATTATATTTTACTGCGATCTCAATAAATCACATACTTTTCCCAAGTTACCTATATTGATTTCAGTAGAATTTATTACTGTCTATCAATCAATTGCAATACTAGAAAGCACTGGCATCGTCTCTCGTTTGAATAGTGGTCCAAGTACATACCCGAATCAAGTTCGTCTGCACTGCCAACCATTAAAACTAATGTTCAAAAATCTCACACGCCTCTTTGACCCTTCTGCAATGTTGGGACATTCCACGAACTTCGAAATCTGTTTACTAATAGAAACACTAAATAGATACTATTTGAAAGATACGTTTTGGAATTTATTTAAAGCTCTTTAAAGTTTTACCTCTAATAAACTGCAAATGAGGCTGAGATGTTTCAAGAGCCATTTAGTTCAATGACATTTGCGACAAGTACGGATGGCACTCATTAAAACAGTACCTAGATTTCCGTTTAAACCTGTCTTACCGGAATAATTAAGTTTTAAGTCGCCCATTAACTCGGTAGATAGATAAAAATCATAAATAAACATAACTTATAGTCTTCGTTCCTTTAATAAATCTGTTCTGCATCTTGTTGCATCTTGTTGAAGTGTGCAGATGCAATAAAGTAACACTTCATTTCGCTTCTTTATTACCTACGTAACCTAGAAGATATTTATGCGACCAAGTGACCTGTGATTGCAGATTAATCACGAACTGAGCTTGATAAAGAAGCCAAGCGTTCGCCAACTTCCGGCTTAAGTGTCGATACTCATTATAAATGTGAAGAAATGTCAAACAATAATTTGGACCTTGAATAAGTTCTCGGTGTTTCTTCAAAGATTTAGCAGTACTCCGTCCATGGAATTTCGAACGGTAACGCACTGCAAGGAAGTACTGTATCTAACCTTAAATTTCAGTATATGGTAGTTCACTTTAGTGTAAATGAAGTATTTTTCTATTGGTTCTGAAAATGTCTACTTTTGTGCCAAATAAAGTGTATTTGCAGGGAATTTTATTGCACTATTTTATTCAAAAGAAATCTGCAGCTGAAGCACACAGAATTCTTGTTGAGACAATGCTCTGTCGGATACGACATGCAGAGACTGGTTTCGACGCTTCAAAAACAATGATTTTTAACTTGAGGATAGAGAACGTTCTGGCGCACCGAAAAAATTTGAAGACAAAGAATTGGAGGAATTACTAGACCAAGACCGATGTCAGACTTGGAAAAACATTACAAGTAGATGAGTCAACAGTTTCAAAACGTTTAAAAGTGTTAGGAATGATCCAAAAGCACAAAGACATGTGAAAGCGTTTTCTCACATGTGAACTACTGCTTCAACGGCAGTAAAAAAAAAAGGTTTTTTGCACTGTATCGTGACTGGCGATGAAAAGTGGACACATTACGATAATCCAAAACGTAGAAAATCGTGGGGTAAGCTCGGCCATGCATCAACATCGTCCGCAAAACCAAATATCCATGGTTTGAAGCTTGTTCTCTGCATTTGGTGGGATCAGCAGGGTGTAATTTATTAAGATCTGTTCAAACTGAATGACACTATCACGGGAGATCGCTATCGACTTCAATTGATGCGTTTGAGTCGAGCCCTAAAAGAAAAACGGGCGCTATACGAGCAGAGACACGACAAAGTGATTTTGTTACATGACAACGCTCGGCCCCAAGTTGCAAAACCTGTGAAAACCTACCTAGAAACGCTTCAATGGGAAGTTCTACCCCACCCACCGAATTCACCTGACATAGCCCCTTCCGATTTTCACCTATTCCGTTCGATGGCACATGGCCTGGCCACATTATATTTTAAATAAAACTTTTATTTTGTAAAAAAAAAAACAGCGAGAACTTATTCAAGGACCTAATATAAAATGTTAGTAATTTTAAAATTTACTTAAATTACTGGGATACTTAAACAAATTTTAGCACTAATATTAATAATATAAACAAAAAACATTCCATGGCAGTAACATTCTGAGAACATCATAAAAAAGTATTCATGAAAAAATTTTGCCTATGATAGGTAATTATTTGTATTATTTATCAAAGATTTATGTGAATAATTTTGGCTTGCGGTCACATGCAGTCAGTTCTTGTTTCGTGTTCAAATTGCTAGTGGTATCGCTGATATTA